>OX276386.1:37928784-39128784 GCA_946251855.1 Alsophila aescularia | reverse complement strand
AGTGTCCGTTTCACAGCGCGTCCGTTTCATTGCGTATTCCCCCTACTAATAAAATGGATATAGTTATACATTTTGTTTTAACTTATCTGTAACACCTTCCATCCTGAAAAAACTAAACAGGTGATTACCGGTGAATTCCCAAACGCACAAACGCTATAGACCTTTTCATCAGCCGCTTTACGCATGCGTGCCGCCATGTTGAATTCAATTGTTTCGAACCATGTGAAAGTTTTTCATAAAACTGGTGCTACATTTACGAACTAGATATCTTGTAGTAATTAGATAAACTACCCTATATTATTAAAATTTCACCATAATAATTGTTATAAACCTTTTTTTACCATTGCGCCCGATCAAACTGTTACTGTTTATTGTAAAGTAAACATTATCTATAGATTTATATGATTAATTTCCCTGTAATTTAAATAATTTAAGGATAAACAGTTTATCTATGTAATTAATACAAAAAAATTGAAAACTCCCACACTTGTTTGAAACATTTGAATTCTGAATGGAATGAACCCTTCTCGGGGGACCAAATCGAAAATGAAAAAAATAAACACTATTCCATAACAAAATAGAATAGGCTCTGCCATAAATGAATTGTCGAGGTTTATAAATATACAATCAGAGCTTACTTTTTGCTGATTGTCGAGGTTTATAAATATACAATCAGAGCTTACTTTTTGCTGATTGTCGAGGTTTATAAATATACAATCAGAGCTTACTTTTTGCTGATTGTCGAGGTTTATAAATATACAATCAGAGCTTACTTTTTGCTGATTGTCGAGGTTTATAAATATACAATCAGAGCTTACTTTTTGCTGATTGATTGTTTTAATTGTACTCGCAGTTTGCTATAAACATTGACTTATCGATAGATAAATGTATACTAAATCTCTTTTAGAAAAGCTTCCATCTCAAAACATTGACTTATCGATAGATAAATGTATACTAAATCTCTTTTAGAAAAGCTTCCATCTCAAAACATTGACTTATCGATAGATAAATGTATACTAAATCTCTTTTAGAAAAGCTTCCATCTCAAAACATTGACTTATCGATAGATAAATGTATACTAAATCTCTTTTAGAAAAGCTTCCATCTCAAAACATTGACTTATCGATAGATAAATGTATACTAAATCTCTTTTAGAAAAGCTTCCATCTCAAAACATTGACTTATCGATAGATAAATGTATACTAAATCTCTTTTAGAAAAGCTTCCATCTCAAAACATTGACTTATCGATAGATAAATGTATACTAAATCTCTTTTAGAAAAGTTTCCATCTCAAAACATCTACCATTTCCTTGACTTTGACACAGCTTCAATTGTTAAGTTTCTCATATAACTTCTACAATACCTACTTCTACACCAACCGTATTAGTTAGGTAATTTTAAATGTACCTTCAACCTCTGTGGATTTCGCTACACTTGACATAACAATATCAACAAACTGCTATCTAACTTGCGGTCACATTACACGCCCAGTTCTGTTATTGCTATTGTTTTGAGCTCATTGCGAATGCTGCCGGTGGCGTCCTAATTTATCTGCTACTTCCGCGGCGCACCATTGCCACAGATTAAAGAACTGTCTCTACCCATTGTTATCGTGATCATTAAGCTCGCGAAATTAAACGCCGCCGCACATGTGACATAATGGCTTTATTATTGCGATACGTATCTGGATAATGAAGGCGCCTCGCATGTTTTATTCTATCGGTTTGACGCCTTATTCGCGAGCTATAAAGAAATCACCTTGTAGCCAGAATTAATTGCGCTGGGTGTGGTCTGGGCTGCTCCCAAATCGTGCTGGATTGGAAATCGATGCTGAGATAGGTAGTATTAACCGTTGTTTCCAAATAAGCTTCATTTCGCGCTAGGGCAAGGTTTTAAGCCATATTGATTGAAAGACGGAGGCGGGTTTCTTACAGGAGCTATTTAGGTTTAATCGCCAGTTAGTAGGCAATCTTTTTCCAAGATACCTATTTAATCTGAAATCAGATGACGAAAACAGAAAGCAGAAACTTACTGGAAATGTTATTTCATGTAGAAATGATCTAAGTGCCTAAGTGGTAGGTACATCAGTTTTCTCAAACAACCAGCTCCGTTTGAGTTGGTTGTCTTTACGAAGGTTTTCTTTCCTTTAAGTTATATCTATCTCGTTTTGCAACAGCTGCTTCAAAGCTTAGTCATCTCTACCGTCTTATTAAATTTTCGCTAAGAAAAAAATATGTGTCAGTCTTTCTCAATCTCAGCGCCTGGTAACATAACAACTGCAAATAGTCCCCAAGTGCGTGCGGTGACGGCTGCGTGTTCAGCAGGCGTTCGGCGCACGCTAAGGTCGCACTCAGGCAAACCAGGCACTCAGATTAATCGCAGTGCCTACGAGCCTACCCCACTCACCCTTTATTGCTACTCCTCCTTTCCCCACTCACGCTAAAATGAACAATACTAGGGTCGTGCGGCGTTAACTTTGGCGGTGCATTTGGAGAGAAGCCACAGAATACGCTAAGTCTTCTGTTCTTCTAAGAAAGTTTTACTAACGACTGCTGCTTAAAGCATCTATCTACTACAATCAAGTGTATAAACTGTTAAGGTCCTCGTAAACGGGCTAGATAATTGCCGCAATTGTACAGACCTACCTACTAGCTAAAGCTATAGCAACATAGAATAACAATTTTGTATAAGTACACTCTGCATAACCTGTTTCACTGGCTATACAATTGCAGCAATAATTGCAGAAAAACTACCCCGTTCTTTTCCGAGGACCTTAACAAATACAAAAAAGTTTAGAATGTATCAATTATGATCTGAAGTACCAATATTTTTTAAAAGATCTGTATCAAAACATTTTTATCTGAGAGCTCGACCTTTCACTTTTAGTTCAAAACGAAAAGTTTAACAATATACCACACATATAAAGCCGTGAAAAAGTTGTCTGCTAAAGAAAGGGTTAATTTCATTAATTAAATTACATGAAAGTGTTCTTTCTGTACATGTGGGAGAGCTCAAGTCGAAGGTGTAGGATGTTTGGAAAATATATAAAACTATAAACATAATCATATCTAAGTAACTTCTTAGAAATCTTTATTTGTGAGGTAGCTCACCATATTTAGAAACAACTTATATAATAATTTATAGTATAAGCAAATCAGAACTGTCAAGTTCTTTATGCCCAATGAACACGAATGTTATAACCTTCGGCTGTGACAGAGAAATATTGACTGTGTCCGGTGCTATACATCAATGAACCGTGCGCAATAGACATATGTCACGAATGTGGTTTGTTTAGTAGACTTTTGCAAGTTCTTTCTTATCACAAAACTTTGTAAGACTTTTAACTTACATTAATTACATAACTTTGACATTTTGCTGACTTTAAATCCTGGGAGTAAATTGCTTAAAATTTCTATAAGCTTCTAACTAGATTTTTGAATGTACTTACATTAAAAAAAAACAATTTTCTTCAGCGTAGAGTTCAGAAACAGATTTTGCCTACAAGATTTAGGTAAGACGCACTTTACGTCGGCACTCAGGAGACATAAAGCGACAAAATATATTCCTCTCGCATCAGCTTTTTTACGTGCACAGATTTATACATTTCATCCCTAATCCCTTCCGAAATTGGTCTGTATTCTTGATGGAAATGATCGTATTTGTCATAAAATTTGAGTAAAGAAAACTCACGAATCAAACATGAACCGAAAAGTTTGAAGAGAAGAGATTTGCTTATTTTGAAGATAAAAATATTACCTGTCTGTACTTTTTACATTTTTTTATAGGTATCTCGCCTGCTTTTCTTTCTATCATTTTACCTTGCTGAAATGTGTGAAAATTCCTTGGGAGCATTTAACTCCTACCCAATTTCGTGCGTCAATTTTCAAAGAGATGAAATGTCCAATAAAATCTAGAATAGCTCGTGTAGGTATGCGAGTACATAGTTACAATACACATTGATAAACAAATGAAATACAAAGGCACCAACACATATTATTAGGGTTAGAATTCAGACGCAGCTAGCCCTTTTGTGGGAAGGTTACACGCCGAAACAAGGACGGGAATAAAATCCTCAGTGTGTCAACCTAATAAATGTTTCGTTAACCTTACAATCCAATTTATTTTCCGTGAAATATGCTCCCAAAGAGGTCGGGGTCGCGTGCGTTTCCAACTCAGGTACTGGGCAAGCGGCCAACAGATGGGACAATTATTATTATTCCAGTCAAACATCACATAGAAGCTTATTATCTTTTATTTATAAACTAACATTTTTATTGTTTATTATCGCTGGTTTGTTCAAGATTATGTTGCCAAGATCAGTGTAGAAATTAAGATATTTTCGACTGTATTATCTTTACTATTGCCGTAGCTCTAAAACATTTTTTTCATCGTAACGATAACAGTTAGGATCATATTTGTTTAATTTTATCTTAGTAATTAAAATGAATGTCTTCTCCAGACTTGGTTCTCTGGAAGAGATCTCTGATAAATCCGGATGAGAACGACAAAGCTCGTGAATATTAGAGGTTAAATATTGCATTTATTTCCTTTTGATGTGCAAATAAACAATTTGATTGAAAGGTGTGATGTTCAAAGCATCGAACATTTGTTGTATTGATCTTTTCTTGCTTATTATTCAATTCACGTGCCATGGCCGTGATAATTCAGCGAAAGCCGTGAAGGGTGCGATAAGCTGAGTAAAATCCGATATTCAAACCCAACGACCGAGCGAAAGATAACTAGCATAGCATTCATTCCAAAAGCCTTGAACCTTATTTATTTGATAAAGCTGACTCCAGAAAACTAGGTGGGTATGTTAACTGACTTGAAACATGAGGTTTTAAAATCGTTTGTAGGACCTATATTTGCCATACCTGATGCGTTAAGTGAGAAAATGCCCAAACTTTGTAGCTTCGCTACAATCGAACTGGTATAGTTTTATAAATGTATGCACAGAAATCTAACAGTGTTTTAAAGAATAACGTAGACCATAAAATATAATATATATACCATAATTTCGCGTACGCCAATGCCACTTTTACATTTTAACAACACAAACCTCGAAATGAAGTCGTCGTCCTTTTACAGGAAAACTTACACAGTCAATTTTCTTTCAGGAGTCGTAAGAATAACGAATAAGTACAACCTACTCGCGTTTAATCCGCAAGTTGAAGAAGGTCTGATATTGTGAGGTGGCTATGTATACGGCTAAGTGATAAAAGTTGTGATGAGTCGGCATCAGCTGCGAGTGCCGGAGGTCCGGGTGAGCGGCGCGCCGCCCGAGGACGACTCGCCCGCCGCTCTGCCACCCTTCGCTTCGCTTACCCTTGCTTCAATACCGCGCCGCAGGCACTCCTGGATATGTGGGTAAGTCCTACAACCGAAACCTGCAGTCATCAATGAGTGTTGGGATTACTCTTGGACTCTTTTCAAACGAAAATTTCAAGCTCTTTGTATTTCAGTATGAGAATTTTTGAACTTACAAATCTAAGCAACGCCCACATCGGTAGGTACAAAGATAAATCAAGTAGAAACCAGAATGTGCGCAAATTAAAAATTTTGCTAATCCTCCCGAAATTATTTTTTGAGAACAAAACATAGCTTATACACTTGTCATAACGTAGCTTTCTATATTTTTTCTTCTTAACTTTGCAGTTGGGCCCAAATAAGTTCTTGAGTTGTGCTAAAAAGATAAGTTTACAATACCGCTAGTTCTTTTAGTTGATAGAATATCTCACATTTTACCAGACTGCGCAACGCAAAGGTCCGGTAATGTCTTTACCAGCCTATGCATGAATGTATGTATGTCTGTTCTTTGTGGCTCTATATATGAGTAGACAAACGCGTAGACCAATTTTGATGAATCTTACGTCAATCGTGTTGTCTTTATCTTGTTAGTGCTATCACAGAAGAAATAAGAGTACTTACTACCGGTGCAACTAAAAACATGGCATTAATCAAATTCAATATGGCGACAACTAGACGCCATATTGTTTCTTTGTGAAAAATAAAAAAAAATATAACGAAATGTCAAGTGGGGTATCATATAATAGGTATTTAAAAATTATTTTTAGATTTCTTTAATTTTTCTTTTCGAATGACCATTTAGGACGAATAACGTTTTAAAGTTGTTTAGCAACCATTCTCACTAATTCTTATAGATATAAACTAAAAAGTTTAAAATAAAAATATATTATTATTAAAAAAAAACCCGACTGAAAAAAACTTAATAGAACCAAATAAGTTTTTTTTTAAATATATGGTGCAGTCGGAGGCATGAAGAGTTAACTCGCCAGATTCTAGCTAGATGCCTCCGACTGCATCTTATATTTCAAAATCAAAAATCTGAAGCTCGCCGTCGGTTTTTTTCTTCTCTTTGCCTTTAATTAGACTGAGCACCATTACTGTTCAAAATTTCAGCTTCCTTGGACTCCCAAAAGTATCTAACCATAAACATAAAGCTTTTATCTATCTATCTAACCATTATTCTTATATGCTTATTAGTTAAACTTAGCATGTAAATAACTTTGAAAATATTTATATGTTCCAAAAGTTTAGGTTTTTTAATCCTGTCACCACCTAAGTTTTTAGTAGCTTTAATTTTCCTCTGTATCTTAGTGGTCATCATTCGAATCTCAGTGATACATGGTCTGATACAATTTTGGGAAAAGTTTCCATCAAATCGCATCAAAATCGTACCACCTGCTAAGGAGGTGAAAGTAACAACCAAACGCAGAAATATATTAGCCTTTTTCAAGTCGGGGGTTAAAAAGCGACCTTGATAATTTATTTAATTTAGAGAACAAACGGAAAAATGTAGGTGTTTACCAAATTTATCGGAGTCTATATATGTACATAGGTACCTATCTAACTTTATATTAAATCCGAACCGCATAGAGAGTTTCAGTGGGTGGTTCTAAATGGAGATTTGATTTATTTATTCCACTTCATTATGGAAATTTTATAATTGTTAAGTTTTAATAGATCATTATGAAAGTATGCAGAGCTCTTTGCCAAGAGTATCATTGTTGCCGAGGATGTAAAAGAGGAAGTACTCAATCCTCACGTTCTAATGAAACTGATACGCTTTGGTCAAGTACTAAAATTTTCAATAATCTCTCAGTGATTCGTCACTCACCCACATCTTCAAATAACAAGAAAAACTATCTGCCACCTACATAAATTTGCAAACGTCCAAAACATCATTGTTCTAAGAAGTTATTTAATTTCTATGAAATTTCGTCCGTCACGAATTTCTCTAGAGGCTTATTCAAATTATGTACCAAAACTCAATCCTGCGGCCGTTTAGAGACGTTATCTAAGTTTTTGTCCAGTTTAAAAGTTATTTCAACATAATGCGATTCGTTTCATATTCTAGCATAACAATGTAATTCTAGAATGTGTCGTGTCTAAGATTGTAGGTAGAGTATTTTCAGCTGAGAGTGACCATCTCCAAGACAAATACCAATAAATATTCATGAGAGTCTCCGACGGTCGCCTGTCCCGCGACATTAGCACAACAACAGATAGCACGTAAACGCTTATCCTGGTTAACCTCGACTATTGTATTGAGATCACTGTGTTCAACTGTTTTTGTATTCTATTACGCCGCAACATTAAATGCTTTCTCTGCGGTCTCCATGAATGTATTGTTACAATGTCTCCAGTCTCCACCTTTCACGTCCCTTTCCATTTATCATGTTATAGGAGGAGCAGAGACTGTCATAGTCATTTTTATTGAAAATCTAGCGATAAATTTCGAGTTTTTCCGCGAGTAACAGACCGTGATGGTGAACGTTTTGCAAGTAGAACATTTTTAGTATTATGAATAACTTTTTTCCCTCCATAGCGCTGTGGGTTAGATATTTCATCGCGACATTAGCTACCGCATTGAGGCGCTACCATTAATCCAATATTGGCATCATTTTTCTTGCAGTTTTCTCCACGCTCATATTTATCATCCAATTTATCAGATTTATTTCACATATAAAATATGTTCAGTGGACAAAGCTCAGTGTCAGTTTTTTTCCTTTTTAATCAAATAGCGCTTAGCCACTATTTCAACTAGGTGTTTTATATAACACTAGCTGTACCCGCGGCTTTGCACGCTTGGTCATTTCTCTAGGTTAAAAGTACTCTATGTACTATTCCAAGACCTAAAATACCAACATTTGATCAAAATTCCTTCAGCCGTTAAAAAGTTTTTATCGATTACTCGGCTTCTACTCATCGGATTCAGATACCAAGTACCTACACCAGTTTTTAAGTCAAACCCTAACCTATCTAACAGTGAAAACCGCAACGCAATCGGTGAAGTAGTTTTTACGTGATGCGCGAACAAACATACATACAAACAGACAGACGAATTTAAAAAAAGTTATATTCTTGTTCAGTAGCTTATTTTAAGTACCCTAGACTATTTGTTTTTAAATGATTTTCTTTGTACATACTATTTCGTTCCTATTGCTTTATTATAGATATAGATAGATGGTGGTAGTTGGATAGATGTCGAACAAGATAGTGTCAGCATCTGCTGTCAGAGTTTGTCAACCCCGGTATCATTGGATTGCAAGATAGTGTCAGCATCTGCTGTCAGAGTTTGTCAACCCCGGTATCATTGGATTGCAAGATAGTGTCAGCATCTGCTGTCAGAGTTTGTCAACCCCGGTATCATTGGATTGCAAAGAAAATATTTTACCACCCCTCGATCACCATCGCTCTGGTGTTAAGTTTAAATATGGTCGATATCCCTTTTGAAACAAAAATCATAAGTATCTACACGAAGTCACAGTTAACACAAATTTAGTTTCAAGATTATAGAGAGAAAGAGGAAAACAAGTCAACACGTTCAGGTGGAACGGAAATAGATCAATCTGGGAACCGGGATCCGAGTTCAATTCCAATTACTATTTAGCTCTGTAGAGTTGTTTTCAATGCATACAAAAAAAGGTTAAAGTTACCTTATTCGATTTTCCTATCTCGTTTTTATCTTTTTAATATCTTTCTTCTTCTGGAATGCGTCTGTCTTTGTCTGCATGACTCCTAATGAGAAATGCATGAAGAAAGATGAGCCCTAATTACTAGGTTAATAATCAGGATATATTAATAGCAAATATATTAATGTATCTATGTACGATTTTTTTATGTCGTGGAATCTTGCAATTCAAATTAATTTCGAGCACTTCCCGATTAGCTATCTGGCTGAAACTTTCATGGTAACTCACAAACCGAATACAGTGACATAAAAAAAATATGTTACAAAGCAACAAAAAAGAACCTATAATAGCTTTTCTTTTTAATTTATTTTTTTAAATTGTACTTATTCTTTTCGAGCAAAATATCTCAACAACACCCAAACTGATTCAGCTTGTAATACGAACTTAAAAGTTTTGTTATTGTCACCTACTTATGAGGATTGGATTAAATAGTTCTTAAGTTATCATTGAAACATAAATCCATACCAATATATAAAAGTGAAAAGTTGTCTGTTTGTTTCTTTGTTTGTTTGTTTGTGTGGGGAGCTTTCACGCGATAACGGCTGTACGGATTTTGATGAAATTTGGAATGGAGATAGCTTATATCCTGGAATAAAGCATGGGATAATTCTTATCCCGAAAATTAAGTTGCTACGGAAAAACTGGAAAATGTTGATTATTTGTTGTAAGCAACGGTTGCCATCGAAACGAAATAACAAGTCTGTCAAAAAACATCAAGAGCATTGGTGCTATACCTACTTTTGCATTGGTTTTTAATATCCTAGAAGAACATAGAATGCTTTTTTTCGCGATAATCAGTGGTCCGCGCGGACGTAGTCGCGGGCGGGAAAGCTAGTACACAATAAAGCTCATTTGTCCAATTAGTAAAAGTAATTTTCACACAAGATCGCTCGTCATGGTGCTCTTTGAGGTAGGCCTATGTTCAGCAGTGGACTTCTTATGGCTGACATGATGATGATGATGATGAAGTTCCACACATTTTCAATTCACATCTTTGTTGAATAAAATTTATAAACGCTTATCTTAAATAACAGTCAAGACGTTTTTCCTAGTTTTTAACCATCAAATTTTTCATTTCAGAGCGTTTTCATGAAGCGTTAGGTATTTACCTTGTCGCCCGCTCCTCAAAGGCTTACGTTCTCCAAAGAAAATTGCCTCTCCACTAAAAGAATAGGTCATGTTGATGTTTGAAACTACTAAGTTATACCTATTTCATTTCCTACGTTGCAAAATCTATTACCCTTCAACTCTTGCTTGTTACGGTGCGCCTGCGGAATACGATCGGGGAATGGATTTAGGTATAAAACAGAAAAAACTCACTCCATCTGGCCGTCCTACACTACGATTGCCTATACGTGGTCTCCACTCAAATGCGTTTTTTTCTGTTAGAAAGCTGAGGTAATCGATATGGTTCTTAGCTATAATGGTGTAGGGGGGGGCGGTGCGAATCTAAGCTCCGAAACGAATGGACTGACTTTTCCGACTTTGAAGAGGTTTTTACGTTCTAAAGCCTGTGTGAGTGAAGCTTGAACTGAGTTTCTCTCCTTCTCTATGTTAAACCAATATCAACAAAACAAAATAAAACAGAACATAAATTATGTACACAAAAAAATTGTTCGCCTTGAATTAGCAATTTAGCATCCAAATACCTACTATCACACTAATATTAGAAAGGTGAAAGTTTGTATGTGTGTGTGTGTGTGTGTGTGTGTGTGTGTGTGTGTGTGTGTGTGTGTGTGTGTGTGGGTGTGTGTTTGTGTGTGTGTGTGAGTATGAGTGTATGTTTATTACTTTTTCACGCTTAATCGGCGGAACGAAAATTGATGAAATTCAGAATAGAGATAGCTTATACCCTAGAATAATACATAGGATACCTTTCATCATCATCATCATCCTTCACTCTCAAACAGCTGAACGTATTGTGATGAAATTTAGAATGGAGATACCGTATACCCTTGATAATTTATATTACGACTCACTCAGGTACAAATGTCAAAAGTGAAAGGTGTCTAATTGACATGTTTCAAAGTGAAAAGTGTCAAAGTGACATGTGTCAAAAATAGGTGTCAAAGTGACAGGTTCCAAAGTTACACATGTCAACCTTAGGGGTGTAATAAGGAGGGTTTTTTAAATTTCAATCCTAAGGAGTGATGGAGGTGGCTAAGTTTGCACGTGGGCGAAGCTGCCGGGCGCAGCTAATTTTCAATAGAGCTTTCAAACAAAGCTTACAGTACACAGTTTGCGAGGTTTCGCTCGCCGACTCATTCAATCTGCGGCTGATTTGCAGAAAATTTTGTAATCCAGTCGGCCGGTCACTCGACGCTGTATTGCACAGAATTGCTAGAGTTCGCCTAAGATTTATAGCTCATAGCTTGAACTATTATTTTTTCTGTGATCATAGTCAGCTGGCTGAAAGTCAGTAATAATGTCTGGTGCGACCGCGCCCAGACTCATAGCTTACCCGCTCACCATTTCTGCACACATACGAGTATACCTACCGCAGCTGCGTAATCACAACGCGAACGAAGTTAATGGTCTGTAATGTAAAGTAAGTACGTGTCTTTTCATTTCAGAGAAATTAAAATCAATCGTATAAAAAAACTGAATAGCTACAAAAATTGCTCTAAATCACGTCCATAACCAAACATTAAACATAAAGGCATTAATAGACTTTCATAGTATAAAAGAAAAAGAAACCCATTCGATATTTTAAAACGTTTCCATACATACAAATAAAATATTTGGGAAGGGAAAATTGTGAAAAACAAGCAAGGAAAAAATATTATTCAACACATTCTTAATAAGTTATTAAAACTACACTAAAGATGTGTTTTTACCAGACTACGTTCACCGTACTCGGGTAAAGGAAGAATAATGAAGTTAAAGGAATATGTATGTGGGTATGTAGATGTTCCACCATAGCACAGTACATATATAGTCCTAGGACTGTATAAATGTACTGTGACCATAGCGTCGCCCCTATTGGTATAATTTTGACAAGCGATATATTAATCGTTTTTTCTTCAGATATAGAGTGTCCTAAGCTATTTTATTTTTAACCGACTACGGCAAAGCACAAGAAGGGTTATGTGTACAAACTAAAACTTGGTCAGATGTTGACAAACGATGTATGAATCGATTCGTCTTCATCGCAAGAGTCTCATTAGGCTATTTTTAACCCAACCGTAGTCGGGTTTTAGTTTTGAACTTATTTTTTATCACTCCCACAACAATTGAAATTACATAGGTACTTTAGTAAGTGGCAGCTGCTTGAATTAACTTCGTAAAATACTTTCCTCAATTCTAACCAATAAACAAACCCGCATCGTAGAAAACTCCTTTTGTTCAGAAGACAACAACTTATCTCTCTTTATTCAATCAGGAGAAAAAAGCGTCTTCACCGTCTAGCTGTGCACGGTTTGTAATAAGTGAATTGAGTGTAAGCAGCCCTAACGTAGTCAAAGCCACTCGAGCTGATTGCATTAAGCCACGTTGCCTGCTGAAGTTGTTTCACGTGGTGCTTGTTAAAGTAACAGAATAGAAGTGACTACGCTCCGTACCTACCAATAATTATGAAGGCACTTATGGTAGCACACATCTGTTATCCCAAAAGCTTTTATTGAATTTCACTTGTATGTAAGTATCTATCTATGTATTTCTATCTGTCCTGGAATCTTGCACTTAAAATTTCGAACACTTCACAATTAGCTATCCGGCCTGAAAAAATGTTAACAGGAACAAACGTGTATTTTTTTATTCGTTTTTGTGGTAGTCCTCCACGCAGAAGTCCGCCTGGGGAACCTTGGGCACACCTTTTTCTGATATCCGACCGCCAAGCAGTTCTGTGTTTCGGTTTGAAGGGCAATGTTTCCAGCGAAATTACTGAGCAATGAGACTTAAAAACCAATATCTCAGAGTGACGAGCGCAGTGCAGTGACGCGCAAGATTTTGCAACCAAAGTTCTGGGTGGAACTGCAACCGGTATGGGAAGGCATGACGCTTACCATCAGGCGAGCGAGCTGCTCGAATTGTAACTCAACGTTTATTTTTAAACATAAATAGAGTTGTCTACTACATAATTTACGTAAGGCATTTTGAGATTAACGATGCTGTATATGTGTGTCATTATTGTTTATAACTATATACTTCAAAATACGCTAAAATGAACCTGTCCAAAGTGTCTTTCTATTTGGAACGGACAGTTGTAAGATTCAAAGGGAAGGTAAGAAGTAATTGGACCACGGATTGGCAGCTGTCACAATTGCATGTTGGGGCTGAAACCTAGCATCGCTGAAAATACCGTTTCATATAGGCTCCTATTGGCTTGTTCGATGTTGGCGCTATAGTGCCAAATCAATCACTGCTGAACTGGTTATAACGGCAAAACTTCGCGCAAGCAATTATAACACTAATGTACCTACGCTAAAGAAGTGTTTTTTTCTGACTCAATACTCATTTTCTTTAATACTGAATTCTTTTAGAGATTCAAGTCATACAAAGGTACGAGGTTGGGTCGATCAAGCTTAAAAGCTTACACTGTCTGAATGGTTGGCTTACCCTTATTATACTCGTAGGTATCTCTGGCAAGGTCTTAACCCGTAACAGAAGTTCCGATTAGGCAGACGCCGACCACGACCAAATCGAAACATGGACATCGATTTGGTTGTAGTCGACTTTCTGAAGATGATCAGCTTCTGCCAAATCGGAACGTCTATACGGGTATTACCAACGATTTTTATGTAAATGCGAGTGACGAGACGAGCAGGTCGTTCAAACGAACTAACCTAACCTAACGATAAGCGGCATCCAGAACTTCGGATTACGAAGTCTTGCGTGATACTGCACTCGTCACCCTCGTCATTCGTTTTTAGGTCTAATTTGCAACTAAAGTAAGCTTTTAGCAATTGTTATATATAAATATTTCAACGTAATTCTGTTACTCTATTCATGTTTGCTGGCGGTGTAATTTGTGAGGTACTTTATCTTTGCTCCAATATGACGTAAGCGAGAATTTTGGGCGCTATCTCCTCATTTACCTACATACATACATATACATATTAGATGGGAGACCTACGCGTAATATAATTACGAGTAAGATGGAGCTACTATAACAAGTTATAGAACGTGTAAGAGATGGATTGTATCAACGTAAGTTGCTATAACTTCTACAACCTAATCTTTCTTAAACAAATAGTATTTTTACAGTTAAGAGAAACCATTACCGTGGCAATGGGTTTGTCTAATCAGGATTAATGCTGATGATAATGTTGTTCTTGAAGATTAAGTTTCTCCTATTGAGCTTTTGTTTGTCAAACTTTGGACTAGAGGATATGAACTGAACTGAAATGAAAACGTGTAAGCACTGAGTGCAGTTGTGACAAAACAAAACATGGGATCCTTTACTGAATGTTCAGTTTTAATTCACTTGAAACTTCGAGTCGGAGGAAGCTTCTCATTTTACGACTTTGCGCTTGCCTCGATGTTTGCTACAAAATAATCAATTGACTGTACTCCATTGGATTTTCCACTCAGTTTAATGTCTCTACTTATTTCCCTTAACGTATACCTTCAAAAGGTTTGCAATAAAAATTTATAGCAGACCGGAAGTTAAATCCTAGGGATTGAAACTGTAAGTAGAGAGGTAATGAAATTAATGAATGGTACTAATAAAATTTGACATCATCCGACGGTAATTAAAAATTATTGTGCCATAAAATGAAATAGGTTGATCTCTCATGCCGATCTTCTGAAGGCTCTAGGCATCGTTAATTTGAAAGCTAACAGCAATTGTGAACATGTTGATTTTTTAACTGTTCAATTGCCTTTATTAACTAACAACTAACTAACACTAGAAGCCACCAACATCTTCCAAGGGACAGGGGACATACCGTCAGGACTTTTACCATCGTCACGCATCAGACCATTTGGTTCGAGAAAGCTGCCACATAGGCTCTAGTAAAAGTTTGGCAAATGATATCGTTACATACACTCGTGAAATTTGGTGTACTCGTATTTGTTTAGATACTCATATAGGCTAACATACTCGTATATGAATATTAAGAATTTTGGTCAATATTAGATACACACATACATACACGAAATTTGGTAAATATGCTTAGACATCAATATAGACTAACATATTTTATGTTATATGAATATAACGCATTTTCAACAATATTACATACCTGTAAACCTGTGAACCTGTTTTTTTAGGCAGTTAATAATATTGAAGACTATTTTTCCTTACTACTTCGTCCGCGCGGACTACTGTTTATCGTGAAAAAAAACATCCTATTTTCTTCTAGGGCGTTAAAAACCAATGCAAAAGTAGGTATAGCACCAATGCTCTTGATGATTTTTGACAGACTAGTTATTTCGTTTCCATGGCAACCGTTCCTTACAGTGAGTAATCAACATATCCCAGTTTTCCCGTGGAAACTTTCAATTTTCCGGTTTAAAAAGTGTCCTATGTTTTATTCTAAGGTTTATCTTCATTCCAAATTTCATCAAAATCCGTTCAGCCTTTATTGCGTGAAAGCTATAAAGGCTGAACGGACAAACAGACAACGTTTCACATATTGGTATGGACTGTTAGAAAACTTCAGAAAATAGAATTCTATGTACCTAATTTGACCTCGTCTTTGTTTCTGGAGGCCCATATTTTAGTTAAACTAATATTAAGTTCACTGATCCTTTATTTTTCAAGTTGTTTTCTAATTAATTTCAACAATAATTTCAACAATAAGTTTATCCAAAAATTGCTTTACCGACTTCAGTTACTTCATGGCATAAATCAATTGTACAAGTTACACAAGTTAGAATAGTAATTTATAAAAACTCAAAACTCAAAAATAATAAGTGAGTAGAAAAGATACATGAATAACTTTTACAAGTTAAACACTTAAATATCTCAGGAACAAAGAGAAAATTAATACTTTGCGTTTAAATAGGAAATAACCGTTTAAGTAGCAAACAGAGAGCTGTTATTTAATCTAATGTATGGACTAGTCTAATATTATTGGTGAAAGTTTGTTTGGGATATGAACATGGGTAAGGTCAAATAGTAACTAAACGAGTTCCTAACGACTTTTGCAATTAAATAGGTTTACCTTTTCGGGGTGGACTCCAGTTTTAGTTGTCCTGTCTCTTATATTATATTATGTGCTTTAATTAATACGAGCTAAACCCTGCAGCTATACAATGTATTATTATTGTTTAGGTAGATATTCTTAAGCAGCACAATCAGCCATACACACCACGTCATCACATCAACCACACCATCGCCACATCGACCGCAGCTTTCCATCAGATGAGATCGAGGTCAAACGATTGCCTCGACAGTAAAGAAAACATTTTCAAAAACAACAAGAGTTTTTTATACTGCGGTGATTGATTTCTACCGCCATCGATAGTAGCGGGGAGTATCAGACAGACCAACCGACATCACATCCGTGTATTTTCATCTAAGTCGTGTACAATGTCATATTTTTAAAAACGGATTCTGTAATAAAGTTTTGTTTTTATTTGGTTCGCTAATGGACGTTACAATTTATACAAGTATGTTAAAATAAGGCATAGTAAAACATGAAAAGTAACGACCTTCTTGAAGCAAACACTGCATGCAAATAAATAAAGGTATAAAGAGAACATGCTACTACTAAAATTCTCCAATAAATTACTAAATAAGGTTTCGATAATTTAGATAATTTAGACAATTTTTAAACAAGTGTTTTTTTTACAGAAGCTGAAATTCGGTAGGAAATTCATAAAAGCTGTTATAAAAGCAAACGAGACTGTTTGCTTTTATAACAGCTTTTATGAATTTTTTATGGTGTCTATCAGTGCAGTCCATTCCAAATAATAAAATAGTACAGTAATGCCTTGAAGATCCTGCAATAAACACCGAAAATTAAATACCAAGGTCCCCGTAGTTCTGTATTTAGAGTGACAATTTTAGGATTTGTTAAAATAGAACGATCTCTATCACACATTGTGACGCTGCCAACTAGTTTGACCCAATAAGTAATCATAATCGGTGTAGATCAATACCACTCCGGTAGACCTATTTAAATTCAAGGCTAGACTGATGCACATCTACAAAAAAAAAGTGAACCCTGCAGTTTAATCAAACCCAACTGAACAGGCCGACGAGGAAGATGAATGAACAGGAAATATACGTCACTGTTTAGTTGGTCTCACAGTAAGATAAGAGTTTATTACCAATAATAAGCCAAAATACAAAACACAGCTCTTAATTAATGAAATACTTCGGCAATTTTTTCACATTTAATTGGAAACCCTATCTCACAAACTCATTGACATTCAATGCACAAACTAGTTGAAAACTGTATTTTGTGAGATAGATAGTTATATCATTACAGTCATATCAACATTAAGAACATTGAATTACATGCACAAAGAATTTTCCAAATAAAACAGGCTTTAATCATGTATTCATAATGGCATCGAGTTTTGTATGCATTATTTTTTTCTAGCCGTATTAGTGATCATTTGTCAACATGCAAGACGCCTGCCACCACTTCTAAAACTGATGACGTTACAAAGAAAACTAGGTGAACAAAACTCAAATTCTTGGCAAATGACCCTGTTAGAATGATTTGCCAGTAATTATTAAATATTGGACACATTAGAATTTCTCTATGACATACGATTAACATGTTCTGGAATCTCTGCTGTTTAAAATGAGACGGTCTCTTGCTACTTATATATTTTCCGCAGAAAGCTGAGCGTGAACTACAGGTGTGTGATTAATTGTGGCATGAGAATCTTTCGAGATGTGGTTAAGGGCACTGCGACATATTTGAAACTCTGCCACGAGTTATTCTTGGCCTCAGTCACGCGTAAACACCAAGACACAGACGATATTATAGATATTATTATTTCTTACCCGATATTCCTAATCATTTGGAAGAGCCAGAAACACTTGTGAGAGCCAGGAACTCTTGGGAGAGCCAGGAAAACTTGTGAGAGCCAGGAACACTTGCTAGAGCCAGGAAGTTACTGTGACTTCCTTTGGAATATTTTGGAACTCACGTATCGCTGCTATTTTATTTTAATCAGTCACATTAGATACGATTCATCTATCTGGTTAAACTCAATTTTCAAATAATGTCTAAGGAGAAGCAGAATAACTTCAAACATTTAACGGAAGATAAAGCTTCGTTTGAGCTGTATCCAATTTACGAGTAAATGCTCATATTAAGAGGTTTTCTGTTCACTAGTAACCTCAGCAATTTATTTTTCTCTGTTATAGATTGCAACTGCGATGTTATTTATGAGGCTGAATCTGAAGGCTAAAATCTTCTGAAATTGAAATTGACCAAATATCTTAGGTATTGTAAGTTAACAAGTTTTTGAGACATAATTTTACTGGAATTACCTAATCTTTTGTTTACATGCCTGTAGTGAAACCATTTGAATAACTTTTAAACTAAAAATGTTTGAAATTTTGTTCGTAGAGGTTTACTTCAGTTTGTTAATTTCTGTATGTTACAGAAGTTTAATTTTTGCTGCCCTCTCGTAGCTGAAGTTAAATTCTTAGTAGATTCCCCTTCATTTTTTTTCTGTTTATCATTAAGACATACTCGTAGTCCTAAAACCATCTGAGGTAAATTATCTGTAACATAAAAAAGGAATCAGACGACCTATATAGATGGCTACGTGCAAACACGCACACAAACTCCATGTCGAACGTATAACAACCCTCGTTGTTCATGGGTTGAAAAGCCGGACAAGTGCGAGTTATGACGGGTGGAGAGGGTTCCGTACGATGAATAAATTATCTCACAATTTTGAGTTTACTATGTTATTTTAAGACCATAGACTTTCTTTTAGGTTTACCTGTAATCTTTAAATAAAGACCTATTTTAAGTAATTTTTTCATTAGTTTCGAAGTTAAGTAATAATAATATATTAAATCTATATCTCTTTTCTTAAATAACTTTATAAGTATTTATTTAAAATTATATAATAATATTTTAGACCCTCATGTCAAGCCCTTTTATTTGATAAAGATTTTTTTATTTTCTATTTTGCCCCCAATAGTGACCCCATATTCAAAATTCATTTATTTACGTTAACCTTCCGTGTTTAGTTCACAGGAGTTCATAAATGTACCAAATTTAAACTTAATCGGTCCAGTAGATTCGGTGCATATTGGCCGTGACAGATGGAAAGACAGAAATATAGACAGACACACGAGTGATCCTATAAGGGTACCGTTTTCTTAATCGGATGTACGGATCCCTAAAAACGTCACATTTCCTGGTAAAAATTACATTGCTTTCGCACTTCTACTGACTCGACGCGAGCCATGAATATGCGTCTATTTTTTTGTTTTAAAAATGTGGCAGATACATGTCATCAAAATCGTCACAATGTGGACCCGGCGCTAGAGATGTGTTTCACGTGCCAACACTCGCGCGCAGTCTGTATCTCGCCGCGTTCAATATAAACGTACCTTGGTTCTGAAATATAGCGAGAAAGTCCGCTCCGCTTCGCATAATGCTATCAAAATGCTTTCGATCCGGAAATTCGAAGGTGACTTTTATAGTAATTGTTAGAACGTTGATGTGAATTGGAAAAACTTCTGTTGGTGACAGTGAGACAATGTGAATGTGTTGTTATTGTAACAGATAAAAGTATTTTTTATTTTTTACTAATTGACATTAAATTAGATCATGGTAAAGTAGCAAATTTAGCACATTTATCGATTGATATTCCTTTGTTTGGATATAATTTTCAAGTTATAATAAAAACGTGGAATGTAGGTATGTTTTTATTCAATTTATACTTCTGAATAATCTGTCACGAAAACTTATTTACAGAAATGAATCCCTGTATGTTTTCTTATTAAAATGCTAAACCACGATATTAAGGCACCCACGTTGTAAGCCTGAAGCAATTCTACGTAGGTACTTTGCTGAATTTCCTTTTATTTTATTAAACATTATTTCTCAGTACGACAATACTGGAAAACAGTACCCATCTCATGTCTCTTTAAGAAGTTGTCACTCACACACGCATGCTTAAAATTTACATGGTTTTGTATCACTTGGATTTAGTATGACACGCGTCTTGTAGTTCCTAGTATTACGACGCAAAAGAAAATAAGGAAAATATTTATAAACCTTATCACGGCATGCTCTTTTGATGTGCCAATTTTTCTCTGGGTTTCCATTACGGAAAATGGAATATGCGGAGATCAGGTACATTAAGTAATTGAATCTTTTAATTATTTTACGAAGCAAAGGAAAGTAGGCGTCTATTTTGTTTTAGTAGGCTGTTTGTGTTTCCAACACCCTCTGCAATAAGAAAACCAGAGGGAGCTTTTTCGAATATTATCCCTATTATCTTACTCGCGTTTGATTGCTGATGTTTTCGTAATATAGCTACCTACTGACTTTGTTCATAAAATATACCAGATTTTCTTAGAAATAGATCTTGGTTTAAATATTCACATATATATATATATATATATATATATATATGTGAATATATATATATATATATATATATATACTACGAAGCAACTTGCTTGTTTTCAAACTCTCAATTCAATTCAAAACTAATACTTATTATATATATTATATATATATTATATATATATATATATATATATATATATATATTATATATATATATATATTATATATATATATATATTATATATATATATATATATATATATAGAAATGGAACACAAATCGATATTGTTTATGAAGCGCCAAATACCTACGTTATTGTCAGAATGTTAGACGTAAGATGTATTGCTATAGATATCTAGCCATCAACGACGAGGCAAAGTAGATATTATCATATTTTGTTACGGTCGTCGACTACAATAAAGTTTTACAATATTTTGACATAATATTTGAGTATTTGCTTACCTTATATTATCCACTAGCTGTACCCGCGGCTTCGCACGCGTGGTCGTTTTTTTAGGTTCAAAGTATCATCATGTGCTATTCCAGGACCAATATACCAACATTTGATCAAAATTTCTTTTGCCGTCAAAAATACTTTTATCAATTGCTCGGCTTCTAACTCACCGGATTGATATACTAATTAGTAATTACACCAGTTTTTAAATCAAACCTTAAGCTATCTAACAATGAAAACCGCATTGCAATCGGTCCAATAGTTTTTTACGTGATGCGTGAACAAACAAACATACAGACAAACAGACAGAGCGACACGATTAAAATAATAATATATTCTTGTACAATACCCTTTATAAGCACCCAAGAGCATTTTTTATTTATAGATAGATAGATAGATAGATAACTCTTTATTGTACACCACATAGAACAAAAAATACAATAATAACTAAAACATTTATACAAAATAAATGGGACAATGGGCGGTCTTATCGCTAAAAAGCGATCTCTTCCAGACAACCTTTGGATGGAAAGGAATTAATATACGGCAAAGACGGTGGTGTATTATAATATAACAAATAAATAATAAAAACTGAATACAATGAATAAACATATATACACATTTATTCCAATATACCTACACATAAATATGTAAATATATAGTACATTATATATATATATATATATATATATATATATATATATATATATATATATATATATATATATATATATATATCCATATACATAGTATATACATTATAATAAATTACATTTACTACATATACATTCATTTGAATTTATCTTCTTTTTACAAGCCTTATTCGTACCTATTGCTTTATTATAAGTATAGGTATATAATATGATATATGTCTCTGCCAAGTGGCATCAAAATCCGTCCAATAGTTTCAGCGTGATACGTGTACTTTTAAATAATTTTCCACCCCTATCCTGCAGGAACCCATTATTTTTTCGGGACGAAACATATCCTCTTTTTAACCCATCATATAACTTAAGACGGTGCCAAGTTGCATCAAAACCTTTCAAATAATTTCAGCGTGGTACGTGTTCTTTTAAATAATTTTCAACCCGTATCCTGCGAGAACCCATTAATTTTTCGGGATGTAAAGTATCCTATGTCCTATTTCGTAGTATGAACTCAAATCATACCAAATTTCATTTGATTTCAGTTAGTATTTTCGGCGTGGTGCGCTGCCAAGGTACAAACAGACAGACGGACAGAGAGACAAACAGACAGACAGACAGACAAAAATGAAAAAAAAAATAGTTTTGGCTTCAGTATCGAATATAGAAAACCCTCCAAAAGAAAATTACAATATATCTTCAATGTACAAAATTGGACCCGTTACAGTTTTATTATAAGTATAGATTGCTCAGGGACAATCAATAAGAAGATAATTTAAAAAAATGGTCTATGGTACTTAAAATAAGCCACTGAACAAGAATATGTATATTTTTTAAATCGTGTCTGTCTGTTTGGCTGTATTTTGTTCGCGCATCACGTAAAAATACTTTACCGATTGCGATGCGGTTTTCACTGTTGAATAGTTTGACTGGTTTCGACTTAAAACTGGGATACTTTGTATCTTAATCCGATGATTAGATGCAATCGATAAAAACTATTTGTCGGCTGAACGAATTTTGAAGATATAGGTACTACATATCAAAGAGATACTACGACTACATATCTTCAAAATTCGTTAAAAAATTCGTCGTAATTTACAGGCACTTTTGGCCCTTGTATAACACGTATGGGCTACTTTTAAATTAAATTACCATGCAGGCAAAGCCGCGGATACAGCTAGTATTATATGTATTTGCGAAAGTAACTTACTGTCCAACTGTCACTATGTATTGTGACGAGGTCAAAACCTCTTTCATAATAATACTCTTTTGATATCTTAATTCTTTCATAATCCATTTCTTTTCATTTTGATAGTTCATTATTCATTCGATATAAAAATAACCTGTCATTCGGACATTGATTGCATTAGCAAAACCGTAATTTTCGAAAGAATATTATAAAATACATAAATAAGTTAATTACAACTGGAGACTTGTAAATATATATAATAATTCCGTCGTTAGTGTTCGTTTTGTTTGAAGCCACTGTTTATGGAAATCACCAAATGCTCCAATAGTTCCTGACCTTTTATGTTGTCCACTGAGGCTTAGTCCCGGGGCTAGTGGAACAAACCCACACCCTGGGGCCGCCTCGTGATAGTATGTTTGGTACCTTTTCTCAACTATACAGCTTAACCGATATTGATGAAAAATGAGGAAGAACATAGGATATTTTTTTACCTTTTTATACCGGAATAGTTATCAAACGGGCAAACCCGCAACGCACTGCTAGTCTTATCATTAAAAAAACCGACTGCTACTTCCTACAGTTACAATATGTTGGTTTATTTCCTTTTAAAAACAGTACTAATTTAGTAAATATCTTATCGCCAATCTCTTGAATACAAGAAAAAAAAGAAATGCTGTATATTTTCGTAAATTACTATAATTTATAACTTAAACAAACGATCATGTCATTGTAAAATCTGTGTCCATAATAAATCACATTTGTAGGGAAGGAATTTTAACAAGCACAATACCACCATTACTTTCATGTTTTACAGAAACCGACTGGTACACTCGCATGCACGAACTCTTGCTAAATAAATATCCTGATAAAAATACTTATTTTTACGTATAGGCAGTAAAGTTAAAAATACCTTGACAGTTTTTATTTATAAGACTAGAATACTGAGACTGAGTTGTCGATAAAACAACACTAAACGATACCTACACTCTATTATAATATGAATTAAAAGCTATGGTAGTACATTCTTGGCGAAACAAGACATAAGTTCAAAAACTAAAACCCGACTACGGTCGGGTAAAAACTAGCCTATGACACTCTTTACCTAAAGGCGAATCGATTGACACCTTGCTTGTCTAAATGGGACTAATAGGGGCGACGCTACGGTGGAAAATCCACATACCCACATACATAGATACATACATACATACATACATACATACATACATACATACATACATACATACATACATACATACATACATACATACATACATACATACATACATACATACATACATTCATACATATATGAACGTATATATGTACCGTGGTCCGGACCCAGACAAAATATATGTTTTCTTTAATTATATGAAATTATAATAATATATTTGTAACAAAAAAAAATGATGTAAAAATAAGTAGCTTTATGATTGTTTTCTTTTTCTGGGTCTGTGGTTTCATCATGTTCTATGGCCGTCTTGTCGCCAGTAATATGATAAGTTTAGCTCCTGACAACGTCTTTTGTATTTCCCCGGAGATATCAAGGAAGTAAATAACTGAATATTCAGTTCAGTGACTATGGCCTTGCAACATTTTAACACAGTTGGACCTACTTACTGAAATAATGGAAATGCCTCAGATCAAAACCTTAGGAGATTTATTGTCTTCGGTCGCTGCGATCAATGTACGAAGATTAAGTTTGTTTAAAACAGAAAAATTCGTGAGAAAATACGACAAAAAATATTAAGAGAATAAAGAGTAAGGGTCAACATACACCTGACGGAAGATGCGTCGAGCGTACTGACCGCTCAGTTCGCTCGACGCACTACATCATCGGTCAAGTGTGTAAGGTACGTTTTACTATCAATTTTACTGTTCTGCAGGGCGACCGCGGTTGAGCGATCGTAATGGAATTGTAATCGTTTATGACGTCAATGCACCGTCCGTCCTTGTCATATCGTAACATAATGACAAGGACGGACAGTGCAATGGTATCGCTGTCGCTATAGCTTTGAGTTACGCGGTCACGCCCCTGGGGTTACGCGACTGACGATCGCGACGCTTCTTCTGTCAGATGTGTGTTGACCTTAAATTACTTAGTATTAGCTGCTGCCATCACCATAGGCGGCTATATTCCCAATAAACGCAAATCGCAAGAAGAATGCGAAGACGCGCGTGTGAAAAGTCTCGGAATACATGTTGACAAAACATAAACTTAGGTACTGTAATATTCATTCCCAATTCCAAAGTCCAATAAACACCCATATCTCCGTGTTTCATCTCAGGATAGCCGAACGAGAGAGGAGATTGATACTCAAGATACTAAGTAAACAAACTCTATGCGATGTTGCCACATCTGACTCCGCTAGAATTTCCAATCATGGTTGAAAGCCTGTAGATAATAGAAACTGATATAACTATAAAGGACCTAACGGTAAGTTCAACAGCGAACTTGTATTAGATAGCTGACATTTGAAATACTTAATAGGACAGGCCAATACTTCTAACTTGAGCATTTTTTATTTTGAGTTAATATATTGATTATTTTGTCTAATGAAACAATGTCTAATGTCTTAAACCAACTCCAGATTTGTTTCAAAATAGGCCCCTTTGGAATACGCTAATTTATTTTACTCGTATAGTACAAAAACAAACAATAACGTTCAAACACCTTCACAAAAAGGTCCTACGGTGAAATTTTTAGTGAGAAATAGTAACTTATAAAACTTTAAATCTTTATAGATCCTAAATGGTAATTCAAAATGAAAAATTATAAGAGAAACCTAAAGATGATTTTCAAATACCTGTTCCCCACTTAAAATAGTTCGTCAAGTCTATTTTTTTTCTTTATATGGCGTCTGTATGTCGCCATTTTGATTTTGATTACTGTCATGTTTTTAGTATCACTCGCAAGATTAAGACAAATTAATTGACGTAAGAATCATCAAAATCGTTCTACGTGGGTCTTTACACCGTGATATTGAATTCGATATTTTTCTTAAGTGTACGAATATGTACTGAGTCCATGCAACAGAATGTATCTGTAGCACTAAATATGAAAGTAAATAACTAATAAAACATAAAACTAGCCATTAATAAATTTGACAAAATTAAAACTTGTTACCCCTACGACATGAGAAAGATAAGCCGCGCACCGCTTTCACTTCAAACCAAGGCCGATAGTAGGATGAAACCCATTGGAAAAGGAGGAGAATATTATAAAAATGAAAGGAAAAATAATTTACGGGCGATCTGAGGTCGGGAAGGGGAAGGGGGTGAGTTTTTAAGGGTAAAAAAGGTTTATCTCGATTTCCAGCAAAACTACAAGTCCTATGGAAAAAAAATGATATGGCAAAGTTGTAGGTAATACAAAGATCTACATTTTTTGTATAAACACTTTTTTCACATAACCTCAAAATGTATGTGAATAATTCAAAACACCAAGTTTTTGGTTTTTTATTTTTATCTTTTACAAAAAATATATATTTTTTACGAAATTTGGTAAAAACTAACTTACCTTTTTATGTCCTAAATACACTGTAATTTATTTGATTTGAAATTATTATTTTTTCACCTTATTTTGACTTAATATCGAAAAAACACCCTAATTTTCAGTCGTTCCAAAAATTCATCCTTCAAAATATCAGCTTTTTCAAAAAGTTGGAGTGCTTTTTGTTCGTTGAAATCTCTCCTTTCCGATGGTGTAAAAATAATAATATATTACTATAGTAAATCTTCTCAAAAAAATACAAAAAATCGAAAAAAACTCGAATTCGTTTTTTTAAAATCTTTTTGTACGATTTTGAGCTATTTATTAATACGGTTTTTAGAGCTGCTACGAAATAAAAGGTATGTTGTAAGGCCCAGACCCTCCTAGCCCCTTTCCCCACTTCTCTATGAAATACCTTTTGATGGGCTAAAATTTTTCGTAGGTCACTCAGGTATATAAGTTATCTTAAAATAGTAATAAATAGGCATCTACGCAAATAATTTAAAGAAGATTCTACAACTTTCTCAAAATATTGTACATGTCTTATTAAATATTAACTTTATTAACTCATTTGTTTGTTAATTATAGTTAGTATATTACGACTTGCAATTTTTTGTTTATCAATGTAACATGTAATCTTACGTTTTTTGAGTAATTTAAGTGTAATTTTTAATAAATAGCTCAAAATTGTACATAAAGATTTAAAAAACCCGAATTCGTTTATTTTTTTTCGTTTTTTTTTGAGAAGATTTACTGTAGTAACACCATCGGAAAGTAGAGATTTCAACGAACAGAAAGCACTCTAACTTTTTTAAAAAAGCTTATATTTTGACGGATGAATTTTCGATTTTTCGATATTAGGTCAAAAAAAAAGTGAAAAAAATAATATTTCAAATCAAATAAATTACAGTGTATTCGGGAAATAAAAAGGTAAGTCTTTACCAAATTTCGTAAAAAATAAATATTTATTTGTAAAAGATAAAAACAAAAAAACCAAAAACTTGTTTTTTTTGAATTTTTCACATAAATGTTGAGGTTATGTGAAAAAAGTGTATATACAAAAGTTGTAGATCTTTTTATTACCTACAACTTTGCCATATGCCTTTTTTCCATAGGACTTGCAGTTTAGCCAGAAATCGAAATAAACCTTTTTTACCCTCAAAAACTCACCCCCTTCCCCTTCCCGACCTCAGTTCGCCCGTAAATTATTTTTCCTTTCATTTTTATAATATTCTCCTTCTTTCCCAATGGGTTTGATCCTACTATTATTTTTTTCACTTTTTATTATTTTTAAAGGCTTCTGAAACCCTGGTCTACTTGGAAGCGAGAGCGGGGTAGCAGCACCCACGCCGCGCCGTGCCGCGGCTGTCTTACGTGTTTAGTGAATTAGATATTTCAGCTTAAGGCAAATAATTTTTTGGTCAATTATTTATAAATTGTTTTTATTTGAATTATATAGAACGATACTAAATAATGGACAGAATACATGCATTTAAGAAAAATATCGAATTCAATGTCACGGTGTATAGTGCCACAATGGAACAGGCATACCTACACACATAGGCTGATAAACACAATACCGTCCGCTAACTCTGGTATATATAGTGCCATAAAGGAACAGACAGACATACATACATACATACATACATACATACATACATACATACATACATACATACATACATACATACATACATACATACATACATAAATACATAGGCTGATAAACACATTACCCCGCATTAGCATTGCGCAGTCTGGTAAAAATACCTGTCACAATACTCGAACCAAACTCTAAGTAAAGGCTTTCAGTTACGTTTCGGTAAAATAAATTGACGATTTAAATAAATATAAGAAGAGTTGGTAGGTAAATTAAGTTTTTTTTGATTAAATAAGACATGTTAATAATATGGGATTTCTACACTGAAGCGAGGCCGGTCCAGAAGCTAAAGGATGGACAGAACAACATTATTATTAAATTAGTAATTTCATCCCGTATAATCGAATACCATTTAAATTTATTAGAGAAGCACCTTACTTCATAATATTTCAGCATTATAATATTTTTGATTGAATATTATTGGAGCATTATTTTATTATTTGCAACTTTACCATGATTCTCTAAACGACGACATAATAACAAAAGACTCTATATAATTTAACCTATATAATTTTAAATGTAAACAGTGAAAAACGACATCTAGAGGTGAATTTATGAAACCTATCCCACGATACGAACCACATAGGTATGTTGCCAATCGCTGAAACCGACGAAAGCGCCACCGCAATCATGTCCAGTGCAAGTCGGCATAGGAAAACGCGAGACCGCGTTGTTACAGCTGAAACACGCGCGGTGCGCCGCCGGCGGGGATGGACTGTGGTCGGCTCTGAAACCAGGTGAGTACAAAGACTGCCAACAGATGGCGCTTAAAAAAATACTATATATATGGTGCGATAGCACAGTAAACATAAATATTATGAGTACGCTGTAGTTATGGACCCGAAATTAAATACATCTAATATACATTATATACCGATCCAACAACAAAGGTATTTTCATTAATGAAACGTTAAGTTGTAGAGCTTGCTTGATTCAGACTGTCTGGCGAATACAGGTTTTGCATATTATCAAAGTTTGGCTTTATATATAGCTGAAGCAAGCAAAGAAAGTTCCGTAATAGGCAATTAGCTGACGGCCGCTGCCGCCGACGCCGGCGTAAATGTGTATTTAAAATGTCTTCCGCGGCGTGAGCAACATTTACTTATTAAAACGAATTTACATATTTTCTGTATTTGTTTTTAGTGAAATTTCAGCGCCAGAAGCTACTTTGATTTATTTTTAATTTGTCAGTTGGTTACGAGATTTTTAATTAGAAATGTGTCTGGGCTTGTTGAGTATTTTTCCGCTAAGCACCAATAACAACGTGTTAATTATTAGTATATATTAATTATAGTCGAATACAGCTTAGAGTGTACATGATACACATGATTTATTGCAAGCTTGAGTCTAATTGCCCAACTGTCCAAAAAAGGAATGTAATGTTTTCAGGGTTCATGTATGTATGTGAGTTTCTTTGTTGCACCATAACTTTTAAGTCCCTGGACAGATTTGGATGTTAAAATTGTTAGAATCCTTACATCAGCATCATCCCGAGTAATATAGGCATTTTTTTTTATTATTATTTTTTTGCTGGGCAGTTTCCTTTTTTTTTCTTTGATGATGTACTTACTTACTTACTTACAGTTTATTTTTTAAATCGCCTCCTTTCAATTAACGGAGTGGAAATTATGTTTACCGAGCCACCTCGGCCCAGCCACCTCGGCCCAGCCACCTCGGCCCAAACAGCAAATGAATAGTAAAATTTTATAAGATTTCTTCTCTAAGAAAATAATAGACTTTATAAAATGATGCTTATTCCATTCCATATAAAACGTTAAAGGTAAAACAGTATTAGGCATTCACATTTTAGCCTTTGGAGAATTAATTTCAGAGAAGTAATTTATTAAAACATCGTTTCGTAACATTTTTAATTAATTTGCTTGATAAAGTCTCAGAGGTTTTGAGAGTTTTTTTTTTTCTAAACAGTTTTCCTGTAAGTACTAAATTACAAAGATTTGTATACAAACAGTACTTTGTAAATTGTCTTTGTTAGACGCCGGCGATGTTCAACTTTTAATTTAATAACATCTGTAAATTATATAATAATTTTCTAATGGAAAAATTTGGGTCACGGACGAGATTCGAACTCGCACACTGTGCCTCAGCGCAGCACATGCCGTTACTAATTCGGCCACCGAGACCTATAAGTCGGTATCCAAATATTTCCACTAGCTTCTTTTTGAACCCGTCTTATGGGGACGGAAATTATATTTACGCTAAGCAGGCGTTAACTGCCATAAAAAACATAAAAATCTGTAAATTAACAGACTATAAAATAAATACATCATATGGACCAAAGGAAGTCATCTACAGAATCTATATAAACTGCTTACTGGTAGGTGCTGTGGTACACCTAGCGATGGGTAGGTGCTGTGGTACACCTAGCGATGGGTAGGTGCTGTGGTACACCTAGCGATGTTGGCCAAGCGGTATACTAGTGCATGTATCTGGGTTTGGTCTCTACTCGATTTTACTGTAATGTGCCTCTTCAGCTCCGCGTTAATCATTCTTTTTTTTTTACCATGTGTAACCAGGGTCTTCTGTTTAAAAGCATTTATTTAATTTGTAATGTGTGTATGTATGTGTTTGTCTAGGTCGGAGTTGAATTTTTAAATGTTGGTTAAGTTTCGATGACAATGCATTTTTATGGTAAGCATAACCAGATAAAGAAACTCTTCAAACGGTTAACAGCACAGACATGTTTTTTTTTGTATGTATTTTATTATGATAGCCGGTTTTAAATTTTACCATAACATGGTCTCCAAATAAAGAAACTCTTCAATGGTCAACACGAAATATTGTGTACGCATTTTATTATGATAGCCGGTTACCATGTCATGGTTGCTGCAGTCAGGGTTGCATCCTAACTAGGGACCTACTCAACGGTTAACATCACAGATACGAAATGCTGTCTACGAATTTAATTGTGATAGCCCGTTCTAAGTTTAACCATGACATGGCTATTGAATAGAAGCTTTTTTTAACGTTTTTTAATTAATTAATTTACATTGCTTTGTCCACTTCGATAGATCACGAGGTCTAGTTTCACCAACAATAAGGTCTAACCACCACAAAACCCCACATCGGCGTTGGTTTCCAAATAACATGGCCACCTCAGCTGACTTTCTTGTAGCAAATCCGCTACGTCATGTACTCGGAGGCTACCTGCTACGAATATGTTCCTTGCGTTTACGATCTCGGCACGTCACGTTACACATCCATCGCAGCATCTTCATTACTCGACTGTAATGTACTGTGACTATGACCCAACATTCAATTGTTTTAATCACACACAGTTGGAACAAACATTTGTCTATCAAAACCATTAATTACACACCTACCTATCTAGAATATTTTCAAATACCGGTCAGAGTCAACTAATATGCTAATGAAGCGAACTACATTTGGCACAGTAGGGAACATTATATTTACTGGACTTTGGATTCTGATCTTCGATGCAGGTATTTGTGCAACAAACACGCATTGACGTCTTTGACAGTGAATTATTCATCAAAATTAATTCACAAAACGGGTCACCTCCGTCGTCTGTTACCACATTGCATTTTACATTTATTTTGCATCTTTGATTTACAATCTGAAGCAGAGATATTACTCTAAAAAGATAATGTAGATGTTGTTTTATAAAATCAATTTATGAAGTATCCAAAAACTAATTTGTTAGAAGACGCGGTGAAAAATATCTATATCTACTTATACTTATATTTATAAAGAGGAAAGATTTGATTTTTTGTATTTTCGTATGTTGGTATTTTGTTTGTAATGGATATACTAAAAAAATAAAAAAAAATAAAAAAAATCTTTCTCCTAATAGAATGATACATTATCAGCGAGTAACATGTGTAGAAAATAAAATAAATAAAACAATTTAAAAAAATCGTTCACCTAATAGAAGAATACATTATCAGCGAGTAACATATGTAGAAAATTATTTTTCAAAAAAATTGTAGTCCCTTCGAAAATTGCAATATGTTAACCCAAGGTATCAAAAATTTGCAAAACTGTAAGGACCGGAATTACATGTTGCCGTGGAAACGAAATAATAACAAGTCTGTCAAGTACGTGAGTAATAATGCAGTTGTCAATGATCAAAAAGATAGTTGTTGCTAATGATTTTGAATCTTACAGGCCTATTAGTTTTTTAGAAGTTATGACGTGTACAAATTTATTCTGTGCCCGTGCGAAGCCGGGGCGAGTCACTAGTAAAATATAAGGAAGGAGAGTGGAAGTTCTTAGCAGTAGAATACCAAGGATTAATCAATTAGTAATAATCTACACGTATACAGTAGCACAACATAAAACTCGTTTAAAAATATCGTTTCGCAGATTGTATAAAATCCTATTCTAAATCGTTAATCCTGTGAATGAACATTGAACATATTCGTTCAATGCCTGCTAATAAGGGAATATAAATGCATGTTTCAATCATTACTTTGTGCCAACGTTGTCGGGTCTCGAGAATACAGCACTCAGTGGTTTTATTTGTTTGATGAATAAAACATGACTGTTAGTCTAAAGTCGGTAGCAGGAATATAGGTAAGGAGATTGTTTGATCACGTTTAACCCAATTTTTGGTGCCTACATAGTTGTGTAAGGTTGATTTCCATTTATCTGCTGGAATAATCTTGGGATTAGCTTTACAAGCAATTACATGAAGTCTGGGAAATTCACGATGCCTGACATGGCTACTGTTCAAAAATATTATCGCATAGGTATTTAAATATATTAATTCATGGTACAAATAGAAAAATATTAATTTATGAACAAAAGAGACCCTTTGTAAACCATACGCTACACATATTTAAGTAAGAATAAAAGAGATTATCAAAAAAAAGTTGTAAAAATAATTAAAGTGAACTGAATTTCTGCATTTCAGCTCGTTCGTTCATCCTTTGAAGTTTAAATTCAATTGTGTGCATTTTATAAGTGACTTATTTGAGCGCTACCTTTTATTTCAGAGTATAATAATGAATAAACTTTCAACTAGCTCATGTGACCAGGCAAATGAAATACCAAGATATCATTCAATTTTATCTAATTATATTCTAAAATCTTATATACTACACGTAGTTTTAAAAATACCTAACTTAATTCATCGAGTTTGCTGCAAGTATAAATAAGAGTTGCTTTCATAATTTTACAGTAAAATTATGAAAGTAGTATATAAGATTTTAGAATATAATTAGATATAATTGAATGATATCTTGGTATTTCATTTGCCTAGTCACATGATTAGATAAAACAACAAGACGTCAACAATTACAACCTCCGCAATACTGAAAATATTTACAGAACTATGTATCCCAACTTAAAAGTAATATAAAACTAAACTTAATCTGACGAACCGTAACCTACTGGCAGGCAACGCCAAAGTTCCCAAAATGCTGGCATCACTGGCAAAATAAAAGTCAGCAGCCACCCATAAAGACTTAAACATACCTATTACCTTATCGACTCCACCCTGAAAGGCTCAAACATACATATTTACCTTATCGACTCCACCCCGAAAGGCTCAAACATACCTATTAGCTTAGCGAATCTACCCCGAAAGGCTCAAACATACCTTTTACCTTAGCGAATCCACCCTGAAAGGCTCAAACATACCTATTACCTATTAGGTTCTATGCTGACTAGCCGCCCGCACAAGTTTAAACTAACAATCTCAACTTGGCAACTCTTCACGTGCCGTGAACGTGAAGAACAGCATGCAACAAGTGCTTTACAATATGCCATGGTACAAAAATAAATTTCAAATGGATTTACTAAGAACAAAGAAAAAACTTATCCAACTTTGATACAATTTATATGGAACCAATCTGGATAGGTCTATTTTTTCCAATTACAAAATATTTTTCAATATCGGTCCGGAATTGACGGAGAAATCTGTGAACATAAAAATAAAACGTACTGTCAAACATAGAACCCTCCTCCTTTTGTGAAGTCGATTAAAAAGTCGCAATTTTCTGATCACAAAAGACTTTCGAAAGCTTCGTACCAACATTCGTCATAAAGATTAGGTATCTAAAGATGCGACAACCAGATACCTGAAGCGTTTCCACGGTGCGTCACCAGACAGAAGTGTTCAGGTGACAGCTGATAAGCTGCCCCGGGCGCTTGGCAGCTTGCCCTCACGGAAATAGACGACGCGTTGTCGACGACGTGACGTGTCGCATCTGGTGCAGTGGTCAGGGAAGTAGGATGTAGCGGGAACGGAAGCGAGAGCGGATGAGATGGGATGTTTAACCAAGTTCATGGATATAGTTAGTTGATCTCCACTGAACCCAGTCTTGTTTTTGAGAGTGGATATTTTAAACTTTCGCGAATTAAACTTATGTTTATGCACAAGCTAGCGTTATCTCCAACTACCCCCGTTTGGTTTTGCAAAGCGTAACTGTTCCAGCCGAGACACACAACCAATATGTCTAAGCACACAACAGACGCGAACACTACCCAAAAGTTTTACTCATTCCTATTTTTGAGGTTAGTCAAAATGATATTTTGATATTAATTTGTGGGTGAATAGGCTCGTTTTACGAATGATAAAATAACAGACAACCTACTTTATCTACGTTCTACTAAGATACTACTATCTTCACCCCAAATCAATTTATAGGTACACGTGTTCTTACGTATTTTGTATTATATTATGTACTATCTGTGCCCGCGGCTTTGCCCGCGTGTTCATTTCTCTGAGTTTAAAGTAACCTATGTGCTATTCCAAGACCAAAAGTACCTACAAGGTACAATACTTTTCTTATTTTTTCGTTTTTTATCGATTACTCGACTTCTACTTATCAGATTGAGATACCAAGTAAACCAGTTTTTAAGTCAAAGTAGTTTACAAACACAATTTAAAAATATGTCATATTTTTATTCAGTACCTCATTTTAAGTAACCTAGACCATTTTTTTTAAATTATCTTCATATTAATATTTTTTTCGACCAACTTTATCAATGGTTTTCTCAATTGAACGTATTTTTATGTATGGTACTTAGTATCTTCAGGATGTGGAAGTTCCTTCAGATGTCCTAAATAAATTTCATGAAAATTTTTGTTAGTTAATTTTTAGTCCAGTACTACAGCAATTAATTAATGTAACTCTAATCACTGGGTAATAAAATACTCTAAACTGCTGCTTATGCATTTTCAATTTGTCTGGTTAATTTCTGGCACATACCGAATGTCACATACATAATAATGCAAATTAGTAAGGTTTGTGAAATTGGCAAGTTTATTTCAGGAGTTTGCTGATTACTAGTTACCATAATCGCACCCTGGCGCAAGTGAACGGCAACTGCGATAGTCACCACGCACTTTCGTGCTTCTAGACGGTTCGATTTATTGCCCATTAAATGCTAATGAGCACCACTAATTTCTTACAAAGCAACGGCCAAGTCACACGAAATGTCACACTGTAAGAATTGGCATAGAATAACCAAAATTACTTACGCCGTTGTTGAAGAAGCCAGGCGACAAATCACTTTTCAATGCAACTTTATCTTAAATTTTATCCATTGTCGTTAAGACCAGGCTCTGCTTTTTAAGAATTTTTCCATAAATATGCTGGGTCAACCACAAACCTGATAATGTGAAACTTAACATACATGTTTTTGAGATCTTTATCTCTCTAATACTAAGACAAAAACATGATTAACAGAATTTTATTCGATACATTTTCTTATAAAAAATTACATTATTTTCAGTAATATTATAGTTTTCTACTCAAGGGCTTAAGTTTATGTCTAAAATAAATCTCACAGCAAGAAAATATAGTTTATCATCTAATTTTTAGACAAAATTTACCGTACTAAATTATTAGCCTGCCAATAAGATAATTAATTTTTAAGACATACGTCATTTAGTTCCGAGCTAAATTGTGTGTTCAAATAGCGCTCGCGATATTCAACCTTGTTATGCAGGCACTTCAGTGCTTATGGGTGGCAGAGTGCAGGGGAGGTGGCAGAGGAGTGAGGAGTGGGAAAATGTAACCTTGGTACCTGGCCTTAATTCGTAATACATCATATTTGTACCGTAGATGAAAGCGTATGCTAGCGGTCGATTACTTCCAAATTTCATTGACCTATTGCCACCAAGGTCACCCTAGTGATGCACGAATTTACCATGTCAATGGCCTATTCAAGTTCACGTTACGAAACCAATCGCGTGTTACGTCGCCAAACGCATTTAAATAAACATAATTGTAATTGCGAACAATCTTATCTACATCTAAATCAGCTAATTAATCTTAATATTTCTGTAAGACGTGCCTCAGGTGGCTGAAACTTATATTTACGCTTGCCTCTTGTTACATAAAAGCGTTAAAATAACATCACGCCAATTATTCCGCTTTCTCGGGCTTAATGAAGATAAAATAATATTATATGAATACGTGCGAATCATAAATAGTCTCGATTTAGCTACAATATAACACAGCTACGTATTGTGATCCTAGCAACAAACTAAGTAGGTATAATCGTTAATTAAAATAATAATGTACGCATCAAAAATCTCTTTCAACAAACACTCCGATTTCAAATCTCAAATTGTCGAATTAACGAATATTTTTTAATTATAAATAAACATATTCTTTAGAATAAACCACCGCCAAACAGCGAGATAAAATGTTATACGCAACCGTATGAAACCTAAACCTTGTGAAGATAATAACGTCGTTAGCACTTTATGCGTCAATTGTCTTTTATAATATTATTAAACTTATCATCTAACGTCAAACTACAAACGTGTCTATTGTTATGGTCTTGATACTTCAGCAAAAGTCAAAGGTTATGAAGGGAAAATAAAGATTTGTCAATAAAGATTTATGGATTTGCCATAGCTGAAAGGGCTCAGCATAATAAAAATCCCTTTTATCATTTCATTCGGTTGAAAAATATATTGTTGTGTCCCACAAGGTGTATAAGAAGATTTATGTTCTGGAAGTCTTGGGCGTAGGTTTATAAGCGGTCCCTCAACTCCATGAGCGAATTTACCAGTTGATAGTTTCGTACCATGAAAAACGCCGCGTTAAACTCGCCATGTGGAGGTTGTGGCACTCACGAACTGAGACTTTTTTTCTCTGCAAAAGTTGCTTGCATATGTTACTCGTTAGAAATCCGTTCTAGTTTTCCGCCTCAGTGGCGTTCTAGCTTACGAGCTCCCAGCTTTTAGTAAATTAAACGTAGTAAACCTAAGGCTGACATGCCAGGCTGTTACAGTTTTCATTTCTGTTTATTTTACACCGCTAGATAAATTGTTTTTTCCAATCAGTGATATTTTACTTACTATTTAAGTTAATGTTGTAATTAAAAATATTGTAATTATTTGGCTCATCGAAGTAGAATTGCTATTCAACGGGGCAATTCTATGCAATGGTTATTGATCTCGGTAAGTTCCTTTGTTTTGTTTTGTTATTGTTTCACTAGCTGCGTCCCGCGGTTTCACCCGCTTGGATTATGATGATGGATGATAATGATGATGATGAAAAGTAGCCTATGTGTTAATCCAAGATATAAGCTGTACTGATACCAAATTTGATCCTAACCTGTTCAGACGTTTGAGTGTGAAGGAGTTACAAACATACACAAACACACACATTTCTAAAGATAAAAGATAGATACTTCTAACTAATATCAATAAAAAATATATAGATAGTTACTCTTTATGATTCTAAGTGTTTTCCTATGTGTGTATCTTTTTATTTTCTTGGTGTCAACCAAGAAAATAAAAAGATACACACATAGGAAAACACTTAGAATAGGTACAAAAAAAAGCATTGTGTAAAGTTGATTGTTTACATAGAACTGCCCGTGGACAAAGACAAAACAAATGGAATACAAACAAAACTAGTGAAGTGGAAATCTGATAAAAAGTACCTTTATCTGACTTAATATACATATAATTGAACAGCTCAATATTACAAGTGAATGTGAAAGTCCGTATCGCACATACTCGTAGCTTTATACCTATAGGAAAGGCTTTGACATTTTATGGTGGATGATTTCGGTCCACTACAATAGCGCCCATTTGCTAAATTTCGGATAGAAATTGTTGGGGGGTCTTAGGTAACGTATAATGCTTTTATTTATGTGCTTATTGACGCCATTTATGGGCTTGCTGACGTAAGGTTACTTACAGGTTTTCTTTACTGTTTATTATGATGTACATAGCAATCAGTTTAGTAAAAAACAAATTCCTTTCAATTTTGATTGCTGGCTTGAACAACTTGTCGAAGTTTTTATGTATATCTGCAAACTTTTTAAGTTTGAAAAGAAAATTCCCCGTTCATGATCCGACTCAGTTTTGAATCTCGCACAGGAAGAGGAAACATCCTTCTGGTTTTACATGTGCTTAGGAAATACGCCCGTTAGAGAAGAGAGCACTAAGAAACTCTACGGCAATGTAATATTCTCCATTTTCTAAATTTTTGTCGGTTCCTTATATTTTTTTTATATATGTGAAATTATAATTAATACATGTAAATGTCACATACATAAAAAGTGCCAATAAGACGTACCACAATAATCACACAGATCCATACCAATATATAAAAGGGAAACTTAGTCTGTTTGTTTGTTTGTTTGGGGAGCTTTCAATTGATGGATGGATTTTGATGATATTTGGAATGGAGATAGCTTATCCCTGGAATAAAACACAACATATTTTTTATCCTGGAAACTTGCAAGTTTCCACGGGAAAACTGGAAAAATGTTGATTACTCGCTGTAAGAAATGGTTGCCATGGAAACGAAATAACAAAAATGTCAAAAAACTTCAAGAGCATTGGTGCTATACATACTTTTGCATTGGTTATTAATATCCTAAAAGAACATAGGATGGATTTCTCGCGATAAACAGTAGTTCGTGCGGACGTATTCACGGGCAGGAAAGCTAGTAAATAATAAAATGCAAATGTCGAATAAGAAACCAGGCTGGACCAGTCCCCACAAGCAGCACCCGCTCACAAGTATCACTCTTGCACCATCCATCAATCCTTCCCTAAAAAAAAAAAATATCTAGGTTCACAGGTTTAGGCTGTGCATTGTCTGTCTGTCAGGCAGTATGTCACGGTTCTGTTTTATAGGTACAGATAGATATATTTCAGTATTCCAATGTGTAAGCTATAGGAAAAAAAAAACATACGTAGAGTAGATTGGAACCTCAACCGCTTTAGTTTGCCAAATTTATTCAGAATTCAACCAATGTATGCTGGTGGCAGTAATGAGGGGCGAGGAAGCCAATATATGTGCCATCTCTTACGTTCCTCAAAGTAACAACTCACATTGTGCTTTTTAAAAGGCAAAAAAGGGAGTTACGCACGTATATTAGTTGATTTATTCCAACTTTAGTTTCGACCACAACCGGTGGTCTGTCTCAAGGTGAGTTCGGAACGATCGCGAACGTGTTCAGCCCCGATAATTTAACTAATTTACGTAACTCCCGTTTTTGCCCTTTAAAATGTAGAAAAACTACGTTAGTTTTCACAATCACATTGCGCTAGTCCCCAGGTGTCATTTTGTCTCTTAAAGAACATACTAGGAAGGCAAATATTAATAACGTATGATCTTGACTTGATCGGAACATTTGAAAGAGAAAGAGTAATTCTTATATTGCGGTTATTCTATTATTGGCGGTCTCGGCTTAGAATAAGACCCCTCCCAATCCTCCCGTGGATGTCGTAAGAGGCGACTAAGGGAATACACTCCGGAAGATAGGCAGCAGCGTCCTCCGAGTACATATTTGTTACACTGCGGTCACCAATCCGCCTGCCAAGCGTGGTGACTATGGCGAACCCCCCATATATGAGAGATACACCGCAAAGACGGCCTCCAGTCCCCGGCGGCTCCGTTATTCTTGGCACCAGTAGCAGCCATGGTAACGGCGGAGCAGGGGGTGCTAAGAATCCCCGGCAGAGACCCAGCTACTAACCCCCACGATCTCTGGCAACATACAACGCACGCACCTTGAGGACCGATGAGAAGTTGACAGAGGTGGAAGAAGTAGTAAGTAATTTGCGCTGGGATATTATTGGGTTATCAGAAGTCCGAAGAGAGGGAGAGGATACGATGACCCTCAATTCCGGCAACTTACTTTATTACAGGGAGGGCAACTAGCAGTCCCAGCACGGTATCGGGTTTCTCGTCCACAAGTCCCTCGTCAACAACGTTGAGAAGATCAAAAGCGTTTTGAGCAGGGTGGCATACCTTATACTCAGAATTACCGAATGGTATTCGTTGAAGGTCATACAGGTGTACGCCCCACACTCGAAACGCCCGGACGATGAAGTGGAGGCTATGTATGGCGATATTTCTAATGCCATACATGCCCCGAAAACACACTTCACAGTGGTGATGGGGGACTTCAATGCACGGCTGGGCATGAGGAATGGCGATGAACTGAGAGTAGGGCAGTTTGGATTTGGACAGCGGAACCAAAGGGGTCAGTGATTGGCTGACTTCATGGAGAAGGAGGGACTCTTTATGATGAACTCCTTTTTCAAGAAGCGCCCGTCCAGTAAATGTCTGCACCCCAGCGGTCACTTTGACGACCAATCGGCATATATTCAATAATGTATCTGTGATCAACAGGGTTAAGACCGGCACTGTACAGATCACCACATAGTAAGAGGCTCATTTAATATCAACGTATAGCTGGAGAGGTCTCGCTTGATGAAATCTACTCTTCGCCCAAGTCCTGCCCAAATCCAAAACCCCGAGAGCTTTCAGTTGGAGCTCCAAAATCGCTTCCAAATCCTTACCGAATAAGATACAGTGGACGAATTAAACAACAGGCTGTTGGAAATTGTTCACGCAGTCGGGTCAGAGTTCTTTAAGACCCACCGAAAAAATAGAACACATAAACTATCTGAGCATACACTCAAACTTATGGCAGAACGAGGCGAGATGAGGCTGCAATCTTCAGTGGATATGTTAAGTTACAGCTTGCTTAATAAACAGATCTCCAAGTCGATGCGACACGATTTGCTTTCCTATAATATATTAAGAATGCAATAGAGCGGAACAAAGGCTCCAAATTGTTCGCAAGAGATCTGTCTATTGGTCAAAGCCTGTTGACGAAGCTGAAAACCGACAGTGGCAGCATCGTTTCGTCGAAGACAGAGATTTTGAGTGAGCTCAAGAAGTTGTATGGACAATTATACACCTCATCGCGTAGTCCTCCTAGCACGACTAGCGATGCAAGAGCCCGATTGACCCGACATTATACTGAAGATATCCCGGACGTCAGCCTATACGAGATCAGAATAGCTCTCAAACTGCTTAAGAGCAATAATGCACCCGGGGAGGACGGAATAACGACATAGCAACTGAAAGCGGGTGGAACACCGGTACTTAAAGTCCTTCAGAAGCTATTTAACTCCGTCATCCTCGAGGGTACTACGCCAGAGGCGTGGCACAGGAGCGTAGTAGTGTTGTTCTTCAAGAAAGGTGATAACACCCTCTTGAAGAATTATAGGCCCATTTTATTGCTGAGCCACGTTCAGCTGTTTTCGTGAGTAATTACAAACCGTCTGGGTCGTAGGTTCGACGACTTTCAGCCTCCCGAACAAGCTGGATTCCGGAAGGGCTTTAGTACCGTAGACCACACTCAAACGCTCCGGCAGATTATACAGAAGACCAAAGAGTATAATCGCCCACTATGTCTAGCGTTTGTGTACTACGAGAAAGCCTTTGATTCAGTCGAGACCTGGGCAGTGCTACAGTCATTACAGTTGTGCCAGATTGATTACCGGTACATCAAATTGTTGAAGTGTTTGTACAGCAAGGCCACCATGACTTTCTATTTTCAGGATCGGAGCATGAATTCTATCCAGCTGCAAAAAGTGGTGAGACAGGGAGACGGTATTTCTCTGAAACTGTTCACCTCTGCGCTGGAGGATATATTCAAGCTTCTGAACTGGATCGGATTTGGTGTAAACATCAATGGTGAAAACTTCACTCACCTTCGATTTGCTTATGGTATAGTCATCATGGCATAAACTCTGGAAGACCTAAGCACAATGCTCAGAGACCTCAATATTGTTTCTTAACAGGTGGGTCTTAAAATGAACATGGGTAAGACGAACATCATTTCAAACGCCCATGTCGTACCCATGCCGGTCTATGTTGGGAACGATATAATCGAAACTGTTGTACACTATGTATATTTGGATCAGACGATCCAACTGGGTAAACTTCGACAAAGAGGTCAACCGACGAATCCAACTCGGATGGGCAGCGTTCGGGAAATTACGCCATATCTTTTCGTCGCAGATACCGCAGAGTCTCAAGACGAAAGTTTATAATCAGTGATGCCAGTGATGATATACGGCACTGAGACGTGGTCGCTAACTGTTGGTCTCATACATAAGCACAAAGTCACGCAGCGTGCAATGGAGAGAGCTATGCTCACTACGTGATAAGAACCATCATGAAGAAATCCGTAGAAGAACCAAGGTTATCGACATACCTCTCAGAATTTGCAAGTTTAAGTGGCAATGGGCAGGCCATATAGTTCGCAGAGCCGACAACCACTGGGGAATAAAGTTTCTCGAATGGCAACCATGAACAAGCAAGCGAAGTGTAGGGAGACCCCCCACACGATGGACGGACTACATTGTAGCCATCGCAGGGAGTCGGTGGATGGATTTCATTTTAACGGCACAAGACCGTTCGTCGTGGCGCTCTTTGGGGGAGGCCTATGTTCAGCAGTGGACTGCTACAGGCTGAAATGATGATGATGAAGTTTTATAATTATGGGCAAGTATAGACATGATGTATAAGCAAGTATGAAAATTGCTCATTCTTCCCAACTAACTCCGAAACTACTGAGCATAAAATTTGGAAAAAAATACAACATATAGTTATTTAATTAAAGATTACAGGAAAACCTCTAAGAAGTCTATGGTCTTAAAATAACATGGTAAATCTCTCAATATTGTGATATAATATTCTTAGTAGCGAACTCACATTTGTTTGTTTTTTATCTTTAATTGCTTCGCAATATCAAAATGCTATGTTCTGGGCTGTACTGCACATGGCATTACACTGTAAATATATGGGCAAAAAGAATTGTAATAGAATTTATCAGATCTGGATGTTGAGTGAGCAATAAGTCAATGGATGATTTCGTTAATGAGAGCTATTGTCTCTCACATTTGGGGCATTTTCCGCGCGGCCTATGTGTGCTACCACACTTTTCGTGGCTATTTTAGAGCGTGAGCAACGCATCAACCTTATAGAATATCATTGACTTACTGAGTACTCTTCGAAGAGTAGAACCTCGCAAATCTCCAACTAACTTGAAATAACTATAGAAGCAAAACACTTCATTTTAACGTCTCAGAGCTGTGAAACTTCCACATGCTAACGGCAGTTTCAGAAACATTGAAAGCTGTTTAGGTAAGCTGGCGGCTCTACGTTCCGTAGTACTAGTATTTATTCTGTGGCTCTGTGCCAGACACTGGGCATTATCTAGGATATTATTACAGGTAGATTATGTCTGGATGATAACAGGTCGCTATTGTTTTGGCGTTATATTGTTAATACGTAGCTATTCAGGTGGCAGTCTATTTATCAGTTAGTGTGCCTATATTAATATTCAGTTGAATGGGAGTGTGTATACCTACACACTTCCATTCAACTGAATAACAATTATATATGATAATATAATTGTTAACAGATGGTACATCTCATAGTGCATGGATTACGATTACGTGATGGATTACTTGTCAAATTAAAGTCTCAACTTGAATGCATGAATTTAATGTAAAAGCACAATCAATGTGTTATTCATTTTGCTTAAGAACGTTTTAAATAAATGTTTTTTTTAATATGTCAGTCTATATAGTCAATGTATTCGTCGGTTACCCCTTTGTCGAAGTTGAATCTACCCAGTTGGATCGTCTGACCTAAGTAGAGATAGTGATCCACAGCTTCGATAATATCGCTTCCAACATAAACCGACGTGGGTGTGACATTTGACATGATGTTCGTCTTACGCATGTTCATTTTAAGACCCACCTGTTGAGAAACAATATTGAGGTCACTGAGCATTGTGCTTAGGTCTTCCAGAGTTTCTGCCATGATGACTATACCATAAGCAAATCGAAGGTGAGTGAAGTTTTCACCATTGATGTTTACACCAAATCCGATCCAGTTCAGAAGCTTGAATATATCCTCCAGTGCAGAGGTGAACAGTTTCGGAGAAATAACGTCACCCTGTCTCACCTTTTTTTGCAATTCGATAGAATTCTTGCTACAATCTTGGAGACGGGCAGTTATTTGGCCTTGTTGTACAAACACTTCAAAACTTCGATATACTGGTAGTAAATCTGGTACCGCTGTAATGACTGTAGCACTGCCCAGGTCTCGACTGAATCAAAGGCTTTCTCGTTGTCCACAAACGCTAGACATAGTGGCCATTACACTATTCGGTCTTCTTTATAATCTGCTGGAGCGTATGGATGTGGTCTACGGTGTTAACGACTTTCCGGAATCCAGTTTTCTCGGGAGGCTGAAAGTTATCGAACCTACGAGCGAGACAGTTTATAGACGTAGCTCAGCAGCGAAATGGGCCTATAATTCATCAAGAGGGTGTTATTATCAGGGTGTTATTATGGGCATAGCACTGTCTCCGCATTAGTTAAAATTACTGACGACATCCGATATGGCATGGGTAACGGAAAACTGTCTGTTTTATCACTAATTGACTTCAGTAACGGTTTTAACAACGTTGATTTCGACATTCTTCTTGGACTTCTTCGCTTTCTTAACGTATCTCTAACGCCTATTGATTGGTTTCGTAGTTACCTGTATGGTCGCCGGCAGCGTGTTCGCATTGATGATAACTTATCATCCTGGTGTTGTGCATCTGCTGGCGTTCCTCAGGGCGGCGTATTATCTCCTTTACTTTTTGCTATTTTCATAAACTCAATTTCTCACCAAATATCTTCTTCCTACCATCTCTATGCAGATGATTTGCAAATTTATACACAAGCTCCTTTAGACCAGTTGCATACAGATATTGAAACAATCAATTATGACCTCAAACGTATTTCAGACTGGAGTAAATCATATGGCCTTAGTATAAATCCCTTAAAGACCCAAGTTATTGTCATCGGTAGTTCAAGACTAATATCTAAGATTGACTGGTTTCATCTCCCACAAGTTCTTTTCGATGGCACACATATCAAAATAAGTGAAACTGTTAAAAACTTGGGTGTGTTTATTGATAGACAACTATCTTGGGAACCTCAGTTAAGTGAGGTAAGCCGTAAAGTTTATGCGTCAGCGGGTTCACTTAGAAGACTGCGCAATTTTCTTCCCACTACCACCAAACTTGCTCTAGCACAGTCTCTTCTGCTGCCTTTACTCGACTACGCCGACGCCTGCTATTTGGACTTAACCGAAGAACAGCTAAATAAGCTAGAGCGCTTACAAAACTTTTGCATTCGGTTTGTTTTTGGCTTACGCAAGTATGACCATGTATCTGATTTTCGCACAAAGCTCAAATGGTTACCAATTCGAAGTCGCCGGGATATTCATGCCCTCTCTCTTCTGTACAGTGTCCTATTTAATCCATCGACCCCTCCCTATCTCAAAGAGCGATTTGACTTCCTACATCTTTCCCATTCCCGTATTCTTCGTTCCACCAATACTCTGCAGTTGAAAGTGCCTGACCAATCTACGATGTGTTATCACAACTCTTTTACTAAATGGGCTGTAAAACTGTGGAATGCTTTGCCCATCAACATTAGAAAAGCTAAGTCGATAGCTGTCTTCAAAGACATGGTGAAGAAGCACTACCTGTCATAAAGCTGGATACTATGTTATTCATACATAATTTATACACTATTCCTTTGTGAACATGTTATTTATTTATGTATATTGTATTATAAATTTGCCAATATATATGTTATATTATTTAATTATAGTATATATATTGATGTGTTTAACAAAATGTATGATAACACATTATGTAAGTATGTATACAAATATTAAGTTATATAGTTATATAGTTTATATAGTTGTTATTTATCTATTAACTTTTTTGTTCCAAAGTAAGTCTCCATCACTGACCGCAATGTTTATTTTATATTCCTGTCCATCCAAAGGTTGCCTGTAAGAAATTGCAAATAGCGACAAGGCCGTCTATTGTACAACATTAGATTTTATATATAATTACTGTTATGTTGTTTTCTTATTGCAATGTGTTCAATAAAGAGTTATTGTATTGTATTGTATTGTATTGTATCTTTCTTAATGAACAAAACAACTACGCTCTTTTGTCACGTCTCTGGCGTAGTACCCTCGAGGATGACGGAGTAAAAAAACTTCTGAAAGACTTTAAGTACCGGTGTTCCACCCGCTTTCAGTAGCTCTGTCGTTATTCCGTCCTCCACTGGTGCCTTATTGCTCTTAAGCTGTTTGAGAGCCATTCTGATCTTGTATAGGCTGACATCAGGGTTATCTTCGGTATAATGACGGGTCTAAAGGGCTCTTGCATCGCTAGTAGTGCTAGGAGGACCACGCAATGAGGTGTATAATTGCCCATAGAACTTCTCGAGCTCACCTAAATTCCCTAACTTTGACAAAACGATGCTGCCACTGTCGGTCTTCAGCTTCGTCAGCAGGCTTTGCCCAATAGACAGATCTCTTGCAAACACTTTGGAGCCCTTGTTCCGCTCTATTGCGTTCTTAATACAATTAGTAATAAAAGAACGCAAATCGTGTTGCATCGACTTGGAAATCTGTTTATTAAGCAAGATATGAAAACCGCAGCTTCATATCACCTCTTTCTGCCATTAGTTTTAAGGGTTTTAGACCAGGCTTAAATTTAAGGGGTTTTCCATAAACATTCTGGGTCAACCACACACCTGATAAACTTACCGTACCTGTTTTTTTGTGATCTTTGTCTGTCCATGATCAAGACAATTATATATATTAACAGAATTTCATTCGATACATTTTCTTATGAAAAATTTAGTTATTTTCAGTAATATTTTCATTTTTCTACTCAACAGTTTAAGTTTTATATCTAAAATAAATCTTACGGTAAGAAAATATAGTTTATTATTCACTGTCAAGACAAAATTTAACTAACTAAATTATTAGCCTGCCAATAAATTAAATAACTTTTGAGAATCACGTCATTTCCGAGCTAAATTGTGTGTTCAAACAGCGCTCGCGATATTCAACCTTGTTACGCAGGCACTTCAGGGCCATTATTCTCTATGAACAGTCACACGAGTAACGCTTCTTGCTGTGGAATCGTTCGGAAAAGTATGGCAATTCTCGAACATGCACGAACAATTCCACGCAGATATCTTAACGCGGCGCGTTACGTGGCCGAGTGGCAATAGAGAATAACGGCCCAGTTCTTGTTGCGGGCAGCGGGTAGCAGAGTGTAGAGTGTGTGTGTGTGTAAAATGAATTAATGGAGCCTGGCCATAAAAAAAAAAAAAAAAAAAACTGCAAACTGTGCCGTGTGACATGTCAAGCGAAGGGCTGGTTGTGAGGTCTCATTTTTTATTATAACTTTAGAATAAATAATTTTCTAGTTACGTATTTAAAAAAATATATGATTATTGAAATAAATATTTATTTATGTTTTATTGTGGAATAACCCAACCTCAGTACCCTTTTGTTTTTGAAACACGTTGGAGTTTGTGTGTATTTCACTTACACGATATCCCTTTCGGCCCTGTCATTAAGCGAATTTTCAATTTGAATTTAGCTTATGTTGTGGGAAATTTATAAATCCAAACACAAAAATAGCAGAAAGAAACGTGAAAAGCTATAAAATAAATCGAACAAATTCTAATTTAGTTAATGCCTACACCATAGTGTAGACGTAGTGGTGCGTAGCAGTTGCTACGAAAACCGCTACGCTCAGCGCCATAAACTTTGAAAGGGTCTTTGCCAATACAGATTTTATGTAGCCCGGTAAGAAGGTTTAAAAAAACGGAGTCTACACCGCCAAACAAACGAGTAAAGCATATCAAATGGTGGTTGCGTATGTGTGCGTGAGTGAATAATGTGTTGAGTTTTGTGGTTGTTACACAATTTCATCACAAAATACTGCCTTGTTTTTGTTTTTTTTGTGAGAACTCGACAGAATTAGTACGACTTACAAGGTCGAGATCTTGCTGTGATATGGTGGCCAATCAGCATAACATAGTGTAGGGTGAGGCTTGATCGTTTAAGCGGATCGGCATATCTAAGGTGGTTCACTCGATTTGGCGGTATGGACTCTGTCTATTTTTAAACCTTCTTGTAGCCCGGTATATAAGTGAGGTAGTGCAGTAAATATCTATGTATCTTGGAAAGGGTGACAGGAGGCCAACGACAATCCTGTAGGGTAGGTACATAGTTTTGAGGGCTTATTGGATGAAGGTATGTTTGAAGATTTAGAAATAGGTAATGTAAATATAATGTAGATGTATTTCGTGTAATATAGACCATCAAATTTATTGAATTTAATAAGGTTAAGTCCCTTGTCTCCCGTAGAGTTCTTACCCACCTGTGTAAGATCTGGAGAAGTCTGGAATTATCACTAACTTGTTTTTGTCATCTCCAACTAGCGGAACATATTGCTTTAATAGAGCATATTTTCTTTATTACCTAACTTCTGCAAAAATATAACTTACCTACCTAAGTATCTACATTTTTACATAGTTGAATAACATAATATAAGACATTACGCCGGTATAAATAGCACAAGCGCTCTATCTCCATACAAAAATGCAGCGTATTGCGCATCAACATTTTATTTTTATTTTATTAGTGTTTGTTTTAACCTCCAAATGTCTTAATAATAATATTAATAACTACCTGTACCCGCGGTTTAGCACGCATGGTAATTACTTTAGGTTAAAAGTACTCTATATACTATTCCAAGACCTAAAATACCAATACACCAACATTTGATCAAAATTCCTTCAGCCGTCATATAGTTTATTATCGATTGCTCGGCATCTAATCATCGGATTGAGTCAAACCTTAAGCTATCCAACAATGAAAACTGCATTGCAATCAGTCTAATAGTTTTTACGTGATGCGCGAACAAACATACAGACAAACAGACAAACACACATAAAGACACAATTTAAAAAAATGTTACATTATTGTTCAGTAGCTTATTTTAAGTACACTAGAACATTCTTTTTTAAATTATGTTCTTTATACAGACTATTTCGTCCTTATTGCTTTATTATAAGTATTGATTGTGGTCGCTTAAAACCTAAACAAATTGTAAACCATAGATCCTCTTTCTAAGGTTGTTACGTTTAGTTATGCCAACACTGACTCTTGGATATCGGAAAATATTTATGGCCTTTCAAGAAAATCAGATTTTGTGAACGTTGTACGCCCGGTACTTGAGAAATCTTTGTAGTGTATGAGATTTTGTAAACATTGAACGCCCGGTACTTTAAGAATCTTTGTAGTGTATGAGATTTTGTGAACATTGAACGCCCGATACTTTAAGAATCATTATAATGAATGAACAATTTTTTTTTTAACGTGGTACGCCCGGTGCTTTGAATGATTGCATTTTATGAACGATTTTTGAACTTCGAACACCTGGTACTATATAAAATTGGGGATAAATGTCACAGTTAGACACCAAAAAGTGTAAAATCATTGTAGTGAATGAACAATTCAGTTTTGTAAACTTTGAACGCCCGCTACTTTAGGAATAATTGTAGTGTATGAACGTTTTGTAAACGTTGAACGCCTGGTACTTTAAGAATCATTGTAGTGTATAAAAATGTTGGAGTTTCGAACGCTTGGTAATTTATGAATCATTGTATTGTATGAACGTTTTGTGAACGATGAACGCCCGGTGTTTTAAGAATCATTGTAGTGTATGAACATTTTGTGAACGTTGAACGCCCGGTACTTTAAGAATCATAATAGTGTATCAACGTTTTGTGACTGTTGAATTCCTGGTACTTTAAAAATCAGTGTAGTGTATGAACATGTCATCTTAACACTAATAAATATAATACCGCCTTTTGAATACAAAAAGGAAAACTTGTGCATTACGAGCATTGTCACTTAACAATGGCATAGTGGTGAAACTTGAGCTTATTTTTAAGAAGCTTTAATGTTATTGAATAAAACATTCACTTTGGCGAGAAAAAGTAAATTAGACCTTATTGACGTTACTATCTAATGTTATTCTTATACATTCAGAAACCTAAAAGATAGTCTAGCTTGACAATAACTTCAAAACCCATAACCAGAGGTTAAACTTCTTTATGTTTTTTAGGAAGGATATATGCTGTTGGTCTATAACTGACCTCTACAGCGTCACAGGGCGCCACCCGGGTGGGGCGGATGCGAAAGCCCTCCGCCCCAAAGAGGTTAAACTTGATAGGAGCATAGACGTCTAGGAATAAAAATATCAGTCTAAAAACAGAAGACGTGTTCTTTTTCTAGTAAAGTATTTATTACACAAAGAATCTAGCTACTCTCTGCTATTACCGAATAAGTTTGTCACGAGGCGGTCCAGGGTTTGGGTTTGTTCCACTAGCCCAGGGACCAAGCCTCAGTGGACAACATAAAAGGTCAGGAACAATTAGGAGCACAGGAACAGGAGGAGATGATCATAAACAGCGGCTTACGAAGGTATTATCATATATATTTAAAATCTCCAGTTGTAATAAACTTAATTAGGTATTTTATAACATATTATTTTGTGAAATTCGGTTCTGCTGAAAAATCAATATCGGAATGACAGGTTATTTGAATTTAGAATGAATAATGACAAACTATCAAATGGAATGAAATGGATTATGAAAGAATTAAGAATCAAATGAGTATTATTACGGAAGAGGTTTGATTCTCGTTACAAGTTAATCGTCTATTATTAGCAAAGTCGTAAAATAATATTACCTAGGTTTATTTGCAGATATTTTAGTAATTCCGCACGGTTGCGGATTGCCCGGCGTTATTGCCCTTATATAACGAACTAATGACTTTCGTAATTGCCGTGGGCATGTAGCCTCCCTTTCCAGCTATTAATTTGATGACGATATATATAATAAAGTAGAAATTTGTAAACATCCAATACAATAGATATCAAAATATCCGATGTGTGATATTTTACCGACACATTTAAGTGTGTATGTAAAAAATACGTGAATTTCATTATTAACATGGTAATAATACAGAGTGAATTTTTCAAGTGGGCGTGGTTGGCTAAATCAGAAACTATGAGGAATAGCGACTAGGAATAGGAAAAGTACTCAAAGGAGTCTCGGGCCCAATTTTGATGAAAACTAAAATTGCATCTTTAGATTTTTGAAAAAAAAACTAGATTCCTAGGCAGGAATCGAACACGTTGATTTTGAAAAAATAGCACACGCTGTATTATTACACCATTCGATAGTGTTGCTAATGAGGATTGAATTCTGGGAAGAAATTACATACGGCAAACTTAAAGAAAATGTTGTATTTTAATAAACTGATTCATATTTTAAAGTACTGTTTTAATTCATACCTGCATTACCTGTTCCTTGTCAGAAATGATGCTCAATATTTTTCTCAACACAGACCCGCAGCGCGGTCATCTTCACAACATTATGTTCTAATTTCAAATTTTTATTAGGTCTTCGCGGTTAAAGGCCACAGTAAAAGAAAAAATTTAAACAATTGAAATTAGAACGTAAAGTAAATTGGCGCCAATAATTTAGATTTTGTTCCACGTTTCGTTGATTATTACTAACTGTTTGCGTACTGTTTCGTATTAATAGTCGTATAGTAAAAGAGATGTTAATTCAGCAGTTTGGTGAACATTTTATTGCAATTTATGGTCCTGTGCCGTGGCCAGCGAGGTCACCGGATCTTACCCCCTTAGATTATTTTCTCTGGTGGTATGTAAAAAACGAAATCTACAAAGACACGTATAATGCAATTGATGACTTGAAACGAACTTTGGAAAATATTCTAAGCGGAATCAATAATATTTTAATACTGAATACAGTACAATCCTTGAGACGTCGAATCCAGCTATGTATTGAAAACAACGGTCATCATTTTGAACAATTAATCAGTTATGGTTTAACTATTTTCGTTGAAAATGAGCTCTTTCCTTAAGTTTGCCGTATGTCATTTCTTCCCAGAATTCAATCCTTATTAGCGACACTATCGAATGATGTAATAATACAGTCTGTGCTTTTTTTTCCAAAATCAACGTATCGAACACGTTGATTTTGGAAAAAAAAGCCTAGGTCCAGCCTAGGAATATTGTTTTTTCAAAAATCCAAAGATGCAGTTTTAGTTTTCATCAAAATTGGGCCCAAGGCTTCTTTGAGTACTTTTCGCTATTCCTCATTGATTTAGCCATCCACGCCCACTTTCAAAATTCAAAAATAAATAACTGAACAAGAATATAACATTTTTAATAATCGTTTCGGCCTGTCTGTTTGTTCGTTCGCGCATTGCTATGGATTTTCACTGTTAGATAGTTTTTACTTAAAAACTGGTGCACTTGGTATCTCAATCTGATGAGTAGAAGCCGAGCAATCGTTAAAAAACTATTTGATGTTTGAACGAAGTTTGATGAAATTTGGTAGGTATATTGTTACTTTTGGTTCTGAAATAACTCATAGGATCCTTATATCACAGAACAATTACCACGTGGCACCGCCGCGTGCATAGTTAGCACTTATTATAAAGCAGTAAGTAACTAAATGACAGTACAAACAAGTTTTTTTTAATTTGGCCTCTTTTAATTAAAATGAGCTACAAACAACAATGTAACGTTATTAAAATTCCAAATTAAAAACTTTTCTTTTTTTTTTATTACGGTTTAGGCAATCGTTTGACCACGATCTCACCTGATGGAAAGCGATGATGTGGTCGAAGGTGTAGCACGCTTGCCTAGTAGATACCTATTCACCCTTGACTTGAACACACCGGGGTTATAATTTACCGGAATCACTGACGAGGGCAGGGCATTCCACTCCTTTGCAGTTCTTATAATAAATTAAGAAGCGTGACGCTTCGTTCTTGTGCGAGGTATTTCAACCATGAAAAGGTGGCGCTTTGCTGATCGTCTAGTCGTACGGTGATGGAAAGGTTATGGGGGAATCAGGTTGTGCAGTTCTTGTGCACACTCTCCATAGTGCAATCTGTAGAATACCGCCAGGCTTGCTACCTCACGTCGATGCGCCAGACTTTGAAGCTTACTCTTTACCAGAGTGTCATCCCCAATGAGCCTGATAGCACGTCTCTCAATTGAATCCAAAGACTCGAGCTGATACTTGGCAGAACCGTCTCAGAGGTGGCAGCAGTACTCCATACAAGATCGGACCTGTGCTTGATAAAGATTCAAAAGCTATCCCGGTGTAAAGTACCACCTAACCTTAGACAAAAAACCAAGTTTTTTTGCAGCTACCTTGGCTTTGGATTCAATATAAGACCCAAAATTCAGGTTTGATGTGAGTTCCACACTCAAAAGCTCCAAATGGTCGCCTATTGGTATTGTTACACTTTGGAAAGACGGAGGACGGTTTAGAGGACTCTTTTTAGCAGAAAACAAACATGCCTGCGTTTTAGTAGCATTAAACTTAACCAGGTTAGCATCGCCCCCGCCCCCCCCCCCCGGACACGGCTTCTAAGGCTAAATTTAAACGGTCTACCATAACCTCTCTCTGAAACTGTACAGCGTCACAGCTGGCTTGAGCATTGGAAGTGTATCTCTCAACTATAGTACTGTCATCAGCATACCCTGAGGTGCACCGGCATTGATAGCCATTTGATCAGACGAGCAGCCCTCTAAGACTACTCGAATAGATCGTTCCCTTAAGAAATCAACTATCCAATTGCATAAGCCAACAGGTAAACCATATGAGGGAAGCTTGTTTAAAATGCCATCGTGCCAGACCCGATCAAATGCCTTTGATATGTCAAGGGAGACGGCAACATCTAGAGCTCGAAGCATTCTGAGAACCTCCTTCTGGCGAATGCGAATTTCGGGCATAAAAACGCCGCAATGAGGAAGGCAGGAAGGTGTCTTTCCAGAAGCATCTAGATGCGAGGCTTCTGCAAAAAGAGAAGCAAATAAATTCGCTTTGTCTCCAGCAGTATGAGCTAGTGATCCATCAGGTTTCAGCAATGGTGGCAGTGAGGGGCGGCAGAAGTTTTCTTCGACCGACTTGGCCAGGGACCAAAAAGCTTTGCTACCCGCGGGTTATGAATTCAGTTTGGCCCCAATTAGACTTACGTGATCAAAATGAGCTTTCCTAAGTATCTTCTTGCAGGTCTTGGCGGCAACGTTAAATTTTCTTTTCTTAGCCCGAATATCAGAAGACTTGCGCTTTCGAGCATCAGCCCAGTCTAGATATGCCGCACGTTTTAGAGCCTCAGCTTGACCACAGCTGGATCCAAACCAAGGCTGAACTTTGCTGGAAAGAGTCTTGTCACTAAATGGAATGAAATATTCCATTGCCTGACATATTACCTCTGTAACAGCAGACGCGCAAGTCGACGGGTCCTGGGAGGTGAAACATGTTTGCCGCCAAGGGTACGAAGCAAGGAATTGCCGCATCTCGTCCCAATCTGCTGAGTTGTATCTCCACACGCGCCTATTACCCTTAAGGCTAGGATCAGGTGGGGAATACACTGAGACGGACTTAACCAGGCAGTGATCAGAGCTACTAAGAGGTGGGGATACTAATACGGAGTATCGGTCTGGTTCAGTCGTCATCAACAGGTTGAGACAGTTGGCAGTGTCACCGTCACGGTCAGGTACCCGTGTCGGCTCCTGCACCAGCTAAGAGAGATCTAACGCCAGAGCAAGCTTCCGCGTCTCTCTACCAGCGTGGTCGGTTTTTTGGTATGGGACAAGCCACTCCTTGTGGTGGGCGTTAAAATCCCCCAAAAACACCAATTGAGCAGACGGGTAACGCTGTTGGGCCACACTTGCTGCCTCACCCAGATAGTCTACCAATAAAGTCGTCCCCCAATCTCCGCTGTGTGAGTGGTACACACAAGCATACATAATTTTCTCTATGCCCGTGTCCACCAGCACCCAAATCACCGAGAAGTTAGGGTGCTCAAGATTTAGGAGACGCAGACAGCAAATGTCATCACGGGCATATATTCAAACGCCGGCATTTGGGATAAATAGATGCTCCAAGATATAGCCTGCGTAATCCAAGTATGCCGTATCAGCTGGACATTCTATCTGCGTCTCCGACAAGAAGAACAAGTAGGGCTTAGAGATCTCCAGATGATAATGGACCGGTTGGAGATTGGAGTGAATCCCGCGAATATTCGCAAGATTCACTTTAAGTGTGAGGACGTGCATCTGCCGTTTTAACTTATTTCTTCTTTGGACTTTTTTCATGATGAGTAGTTGTGAATAGGTTGGACGAGTAATAGCAAACGAGATGTCGGAATGGCTAACCCACGGAAGTCAAGGCATAACTACGTCATTGAAGAACTTGCGCGGAGACTGCGGGGACACCCGAACCCCCCTGAAATAATTCATCAGTTCCTCACATCCGGTCACCAGCCGGCCCAATGGATCATTTCAGGATTTTTCACAAGCGGCGGGGCAGCCGTTCGTAGCTGGCTAAACTACTACTTGGGCCCCCTACAACTTGCAGTCGGCCAGCAGAGAACACCGTGCTTCGGATCCCACTACCCTCCAAAGCAAGGCCTCCGACGCAGAAACACCATGATTCCGATCACGGTCCACCCTTCCAACACAACTGCAACCTACAACTCATCCAGACGGCTTTCCTGAACATCATGATGGAACACAACAAGTCGTTTGGCATCAAGACTTTGTCCAGAGGGTGGTAATATAAAAAGCCGGCGGCTGAGTCCTACCATCAGGTGATTCGGTTGCTCTTTTGGCACCACCAGAGGGTCACGTGTAGGACATCGAGGGCTGAATCTTACGGACGCGAGCAAACAATAAACCCTCAAAATATTGATTGATATGCGGCTTTCACTGTTGGATAGCTCAGATTTTGACTGAATTTTTTTCATATCTCAATCCGAGGAGTAATAGCCGTGCTAGGTTAATGGCTGAATGAATTTTGATCAAGTGGTATGTTGGTATTTTAGGTCCATTTTAGTTTATTTTTGGCATTAGAGTACTTTTAATCTAGAGAAATGGCCACGCATGCAAAGTCACGGGCAAAACTATTCTTCAATAAATTTTCGAATTTAATGTAAAGTTAAGTACCTATGTAATTATGGTGTATCCCCAATATAAACTTATAAGTACCTATGTAATTATGGTGTATCCCCAATATAAACTTATAAGTACCTATGTAATTATGGTGTATCCCCAATATAAACTTATAAGTACCTATGTAATTATGGTGTATCCCCAATATAAACTTATAAGTACCTATGTAATTATGGTGTATCCCCAATATAAACTTATAAGTACCTATGTAATTATGGTGTATCCCCAATATAAACTTATAAGTACCTATGTAATTATGGTGTATCCCCAATATAAACTTATAAGATTGTCATGTAATTGCATAAATATTTAATATTATTTGATAAAAGTATTATGATTTAGGTACATAAAATATATATCCGCTGATACATAAGAAGAAACCCTGGTGTAACAAATAACGTGGTGATAGGAGCAATTCATTTTACCTGAAAGTAGCCTTTTTTTTTCTATAATTCTCCACCGCGTTGATATGTAGCAAGTAAAGGCGCTCTCTCTCTCTCTCTCTCTCTCTCTCTCTCTCTCTCTATATATATATATATATATATATATATATATATCTATCTTTCTCTCTTTGTGGTCGGTACTTCATTGACTGAAGATCGTGATCACTAGGACGTCTTTGCTGTACTGGAGTGGACGGCTTGTCTCCAGCGGTTCCTGTTGGGCAGGGCGGTTCCTACGATGACCAGCTTTTCAAAGATTTTGTCACTGCGCCTCGCTATATGGCCAAAGCAGGAGAGCCAAAAAAGCAAAGGCTATTTATCGATTGAATTGGATGTGAGATCGGACGCTATGCCGTAGATCATGGATTCAAAACCAACTACCGAGCCCTCAAGTAAGAAATCTGTTGCTACGCTCCTTTTTGGGGTGTTCTGGCACCAGTTTTTGAGAGACATTCCCTATCTCTCAAGTGCCTAGGCCTCTTACGCAAGTGTCCGCCTGATGAAGTGCCACACCTTTGTCAGATATTCAACCGCCAACTGTGTAAACATTTCGTTGTTTAGGTTTGAAGGGCAATGTTTCCAGCGAAATTACTATGAGACTTAAAAAGCCGTGTGTCAGGTTTCTTTATTACAAATTTTTTTTAAAAAATATGAGTCCATGTGTCCGAAATACTACAAAACTAGGCGCAGACCGTCCGTTCGTCTAACACTTCTATTCGATGATTGTAAAAACGCTACGCATAATATTTTTTTACATTATCGCACTTAAACGCTTAGTCACGTGACATGGTTTCATTGGCTAACTCGAAAAATAGCACCACATAATTCCAACCCAGTGCAGTGCAGTCACGCGCAAGATTTTGCAACCGAAGTTCTGGGTACTGCAACTGTTATGGACAGGCGCGGCGTGACGCTAACCATCAGGCGTACCACCTGCTCGTCTCGTCATTCAACGAAATAAAAAATACAGTCCTAATCTTACCACCTCCCAACTACATCACTGAACACAAGGTAATAGTATTCAAACAACAAAAAAAACGTCTACGTCCCGTACAAATCGTTAGTTATTCCGAATTAAAGATCACAAAAACATCAATTTTGATGATTTTGCTCTGTGCATCCGACTCTCTGCTCCTCTGTTATTTGGCAAAAAAACTACATTAGATCATCGAGCTGAAAAAAGCCAAAAAATGACTCCAAAGTTAGATATTTGGAGCTTATGGCTACAGAGTTATACAAGCGAGACGACAAATATAGACCTTTTCGTTACAGTTCACTTTGTAATCCTGGTACCCGAATGTATCGTTGTGGTTTTAAAGACGTTCCACGACAACCTTTTGTTTATTTTCGTCTTTCCATCCGTCGTATGCTTAGTTATTAATTTCCTGAAATGCCAGGCTCGTGGAATAAAGAAGTCATGCATTTTGAATTAAGGTTTTTTTTTTAGGAGCAGGAGATAAAAATCTCGGTGTTTGGGTGGTTTCCCTTTACAAGTAGTGTTTGTAAATAATAAATAGTTTGCTTTGTATATTATTCATTTCCTAATTTTGTGCCGTACGGTCGCGGTACATTTGCAGCTTATGCTGATCTTACGATACGATTTGCCAACGTTACTATATTATGTTTGACTATATACTTTTACTACTAGAAAAAGTATAGTATCTAATCGTATGTATGTTTATCCGTAGTCTAGTGCCCATAGCACAGGGTATCCTTGTTTGGCACTAGGTAATTGGTGTGAATTGTCCCGAATATTATTATTATAGTTTTTTAAAAGCTTTCATTTTACTAAACTTGTATGTATGAATTTATGTATCTATGTATTTTGTTAGTCCTGGAATCTTGCAATTCAAATTAAGAGTACTTCCCGATTAGCTATCCAGCTGAAACTTTCAGGGTAGCTCACCCTGAACTTTCACAAGTTAAAAACGTAAAAGTGAAAAGGCAATAAAGAAACCTCGTACAACCTTTATTGTTTAATATATGTTTTTATTATACTTATCTATACTTATTATAAAACTGTAACGGGTCCAATTCTGTACATTGAAGATATTTAGATATTTTTTTTTGGACCTTACTCTAGATTCGATACTGAAGCCAAAACTGTTTTTTTTTTCTTTTTTGTCTGTCTGTCTGTCTGTCTGTCTGTCTGTCTGTCCGTATCTTATCTAGGCATCACGCCGGAACTACTGGATGACTTCAAATGAAACTTGGTATGATTTGAGTTCATACTACGAGGTAGGACATAGGACACTTTACATCTCGAAAAATTTATGAGTTCTCGCAGGATAGGGTTTGAAACTTATTTAAAAGAACACGTACCATTAGAATTTTTTTTGGACCTTACTCTAGATTCGATACTGAAGCCAAAACTGTTATATTTTCTTTTTTGTCTGTCTGTCTGTCTGTCTGTCTGTCTGTCTGTCTGTCTGTCTGTCTGTCTATCTGTATCTTGGCTAGGCATCACGCCGGAACTACTGGATGACTTCAAATGAAACTTGGTATGATTTGAGTTCATACTACGAGGTAGGACATAGGACACTTTACATCTCGAAAAATTTATGAGTTCTCGCAGGATAGGGTTTGAAACTTATTTAAAAGAACACGTACCATTAGAATTTTTTTTTGGACCTTACTCTAGATTCGATACTGAAGCCAAAACTGTTATTTTTTTCTTTTTTGTCTGTCTGTCTGTCTGTCTGTCTGTCTGTCTGTCTGTATCTTGGCTAGGCATCACGCCGGAACTATTGGATGACTTCAAATGAAACTTGGTATGATTTGAGTTCATACTACGAGGTAGGACATAGGACACTTTACATCTCGAAAAATTTATGAGTTCTCGCAGGATAGGGTTTGAAACTTATTTAAAAGAACACGTACCACGCTGAAACTAATGGACGGGTTTTGATGCACAGACGGACAGACGGACAGACAGACAGACAGACAGACAGACAAAAATTAAAGAAATACAGACAAAAGCTTTAGTATTGAATATAGAACGGCCTCGAAAAAAATATATATTATATCTTCAATTTACAGAATTTTGGACATTATCCTGCAGGAACACCTTATTTTTCGGGATAATAAGTATCCTCAATTTTTACTCATTATATAAACTATGACTGTGGCAAGTTTCAACAAAATCCGTCGAGTAGTTTCAGCGTGATACGTTTTCTTTTAAATAACTTACAACGCCTTTTCTGCTGGAACTCTTTAATTTTTCGGGATGAAAAGTATCCAATGTACGAACTCGAAGTATGAACTCTAATCATACCAAATTTCAGTTGAATTCATTAAGTATTATCGGCGTGATTCACTTCCAAGGTACAGACAGACAGACAGACAGACGGACAGACAGACAGACAGACATAAATAAAAAATAAACTGTTTTGGCTTTAGCATTGAACATAGAAAGGTCCCCAAAAATTTTTACTAAATATCTTTCATTTACAGAATTTGGGACATTATCCCGCAGGAACTCTTTATTTTTTCGGGATAAAAAGTATTCTCAATTTTAATTCATCATATAAACTATGACTGTGCCAAGTTGCATTAAAATCCGTCCAGTAGTTTAAGAGTGGTAAGTGTTTTTTGAAATAACTTTCAACCCCTATCCTGCGGGAACCCTTTCATTTTTCGGGATGAAAAGTAGCCTATGTCCTACCTTGTAGTATGAACTGAAATCATACCAAGTTTCATTAAATTCATTCAGTAGTTTGGGCGTGATGCCTAGCCAAGATACAGACAGACAGACAGACAGACAGACAGACAGACAGACAAAAAAGAAAAATATACAGTTTTGGCTTCAGTGTCGAATCTAGAGTAAGGTCCAAAAAAAATATCTAAATATCTTCAATGTACAGAATTGGACCCGTTACAGTTTTATTATAAGTATATATTAAAAATATTTTTTGGATGGTTCTCTATATTCGATACTGAAGCCAAACTGTTTTACTTTTTAATTTTGTCTGTCTGTTTGTCCGTATCTTGACCGCGCATCGCACCCAAACTACTAAATGATTTCAAATAAAAAAATGCTCTTGGGTGCTTGAAAAAGTTATTGAACAACTTTTTTTTTGTTTTCGTGTCTTTCTTTCTGTTTGTCTGTATGTTTGTTTGTTCACGCATCACGTAAAAACTATTGCATAGACTGATTGCAATGCGGTTTTCATTGTTAGATAGCTTAGGGTTTGATTTAAATCTGGTGTAAATAGTATCTCAATCCGCTGAGTTAGAAGCCGAGCAATTGATAAAAGTATTTTTGACAGCTGAAGAAATTTTGTTCATATCAGGACCAATATACCAACATTTGTTGGTATATTGTTCCTTGAATAGCACATTATGGTACTTTGAACCTAAAGAAAAGACCACGCGTGCGAAGCCGCGGGTACAGCTAGTTATTTAAATAATATTGGTATTTTTTTATTGTTTTAAAAGATGGTATAAAAAAGTCTGGCATTATCCTCGGCCCCACACAGATAACCTTTATCAAGTTATATGCGGATATGCCACTTTTTTTTTTAATGTCACTTTGATAATATTACTAATTTTGCATGTTTTGTTTCAGGTAAGTTCCTTCGAAAAACAATAAAGATCAAGAATTACGAAAGCGCTTAGAAACTGGAAGTTAAGTACAAAAAATATATGTTAAAAAACCGTTTTGTATCACTGTAGCAAAATTTGGAGGCTCTAGGGTAAAAAGCGAGGCTTAGCGGATTGAACTCTATTTTATATTAACCTCCGAACAAAGAGATGGGTGTTATAAGTTTAGGGTATGTATCACTGTGTCACTGTGTCACTGTTTGTGTGTGTGTATTACTGTCTGTGGCATCGTAGCTCCCAAACGAATGGACCGATTTTGATGCGGTTTTTTCTGTTTGAAAGCTGATGTTGCTGATGATGGGCACTATTTGATTTTAAAAACTAACGCGAGTGAAATTCATATTAAATATAAATAAATCAGCTAAAAACTCACGAAATTGAAGATCGTAAATACTCCGACCAGTTTTTTGATGGGGTACCAATTCAAAGCATCGTAGATGTTTGGCTCGCTACAAACAATTGTTGAATATATTACTCTCTTCACTACTCTGCAGTGTACTATGAGGTTGGAACAATCGATTTATGAATTGACTTTAAAAAAACATATTATAATAACTCTTTGTCGTAATGTTACATAGATTACTTTTATCTCGGTATACGTTAGTACAAAGCGGTAGTACCAACAAACTAACCAAGTTCTTTCAAATGTGTCCAGAGTTGTCGGCACTGACAGTAATTCAATGATTGTCGTCATCATACCTATTAGATATACTATGTATAAATGAAATTATATTATTATGAAGTATTATATTATACACGTAGGTATATTATGTAAGTATAGAAATAGTATTGATATTATTATTAGGAATCTATTAGTTTTCCAATTTAAAATAGGCACTATTCCGCTTTAAAAACATCACAATACACCGAGGTTAACTTGGAAGATAATGCTTTCTAGCATTAAGTTCGCCTATGTACCTATCTTATGTGTGCAATAAAGAATTTTCTATCTATCTATCTATGATAACTGCATACTTCGCTTTACGCCTTTCTGATTTCATTCCATCTACTGACGGTACAATTAGAAAAACTTCGCTGGTGGTATCACAAAACATCAATATTATATCCATCCGCCAAACCTTGCCACCGATGCGAGTCATTTTGACACCGCGATACATACTTATCACGTTTCTTACTTGAAACCTTGTACTCGGCGGGCGGGCATGGTGTTTTCTGTGACCTTGTGGCCTAGCAACCGTTGTTACATCATACCCCGGGGCTGCAAGCTAAAGGCAAACTTGTATTTCCCTACATATCTACGTAATCTAAAACGAACTACATTTAACAACTGAAGTGTTTTATGAATATTACATTTCAATATAATTATGTACCACTATCTCGCGGAGGAGTAACTAGCGAAATTCCTTGCATGATCAGGCCGATGATTTTGGATTGTTATCGGAAGTGCGGTGAATATTACAGAGCGCACGGTCCAACGTCTTGTATCCCAATCCAACTTACCAACCTTTAAAAATCTGTCTTTATGAATGGTGTGATAAGGGCGACCTAGACGAACCTACCGCCAGCCATGTCTACTTTGCGCCTGATCTGCATCTACCTCACCCAAGCTTAGTTTCCAAATAATACGTTGTAAACAATCAAAACTAGTGGCAACACGCTGACGATGCTCCGATCCCTTATACCTTTAGTGTACCTTTAGTTCAAAGGTCAACATATCATTTTACTAAAAAACGTACCGCAGTTTTGTTTTTGTCAAAACTTATTGAGAGCAGTTTCTAGTTTAGAATTCTGAAGATTTAAATAAATGATAGGGTGTAATCTTAGTATCCGACGCTCCTCGAAATGGTTCACGAACATATTGCACACACCATTTGCAAAATGGATCTAAATCTTTCAATATATTTTACGGAGAGGCTGTGCATTTGTCTTACTTTCAACTTTATTAGACGCTGGGAACATTTTACTTATCGAAGTTCTTAAATATTAGACTGGACACCATTATTTCTTATTATCAGTACGTGCTTCGGAGGGCACGTTAAGCTGTTGTTCCTGGCTGTTACTGATTAATAGCAGTCGTTAAGCTATGTCAGAGGCCCTTATGGTGGCCTGACGAACTCTGACACCGGAAGCCAGCACTACCTCATACGACAAACAAACAAACAAAAGTAAAAGTCATACACTACACAATTTCTAGAAAAGTGAAATTTAAATAATATATAGAATGTATGAAAATTACATAAACTTTTACGCAAAGTTTTACGTCGTAAGACTTTTTGAATCATAATTATTTGATTGAATGGTTATAATAGCACAATGGACGATGAAATGTTTTTTAAATATATTTTTAATAATATAGTTTGAAGGAAAAATTTGGATCACGGACGGGTCTCGAACCCGCATACCCGTGCCTCTGAACGGCACATGCCTTAAACCAATTTGGCTACCATGACCGCTACACTGCCAACCAAATTTTTCCTAAAGACAATAATAATTATTAGATTATATTCCACATGCAGGAAACAAAACTAAAAATGTAAAGGCAATATATATTTAAAAACATAATATATTTTTTCGTCTGACAAAAAATATGAATAATATTGAAAAAATAAATATGTTACAGACCCCAACGTATTCCTTACAATCAAAATTTCAATTATGATACGCATCTTACAACCCCATTCATATAAATATATTATAGCCGCAATGTGTATGGATTAGGATTAACTCTACAGGCTACATATATGTAAATCTATACTTATAATAAAGAAGTAAGAACGAAAAAGTATGTACAATGTAGATAATTAAAAAATAAATAGTCTAGGGTACTTAAAATAAGCTACTGAACAAGAATATATATTTTTTTGAAAATCGTGTCTGTCTGTTTGTTTGTTTGTCTGTATGTTTGTTCGCGCATCACGTAATAACTAATGGACCGATTGCGATGCGGATTTCTTCGGAGTTAGACAGCTTAGGGTTTGACCTAAAAACTGGGGTACTTGGTATCTCAATGCAATTAGGAGAAGCCGAGCAATAGATAACAATATTTTTGACGGCTGAAGAAATTTTGATCAAATGATAGTATATTGGTATTACAGATCCTGGAATGGCACGTAGAGTACTTTTAACCTAGAGAAATTACCACGCGTGCAAGCTCGACGGCATCAGCTAGTAAAATAATATAATGAATAAACTGAGAAGTGCAAACTGTTTTAATTGATTGCATTGTTTTAATCCACCCTCTGCGAGAAAGCGATACCAAACTACTGCCAAACTCAACATACTCAAAATCGGTTACAATTTGTATAATGACTAATGGTTAAAGGTACTCAAGTACGTTGCCATAAATTACTAGTAAAACTGTCAAATCTTAAAACTTATTTCAAACTAAGTTCTTCCATTAAAATTTCAAGCTACAATACTTTAAAAAGATTTAACACAAATGTATTAAACCGACTAAGTAATGGATTGGCCTTAATAGATCGACGGGGCATTACGTATCAAAGGAGAGTCAATCAGTCTGGACTGGATATTCACCGGTCTTAGTTAGTCAACTAAATGTTCATCACTCTGAACTAAATGTTCTTCACTATATACACGTCGTAGAACTTGATTGATGACGCTAAATGACGTCGATAAATTTGGAGCGATCAATCTATCAGTTCCGAAAAAAATATTTCCTATATTCGGTAGTTGTAATGGTGTACACAATTTATAAATGTATGTTCAATCAATACATATCTATGCTATAATCGATAATGGTAGTGCTAGTGCTTATGGACATATATTTATTCATACTAGCTGATGCCTGGGCTTCGCATGCGTGGTCATTTTCTAGGTTAAAAGTACTCTTTGTGCTATTTCAGGACCTAAAAATACCAATATACCAACATTTGATCAAAATTCCTTCAGCCGTTAAAAAGTTTTAATCGATTGTTCGGCTTCTACTCATCGGATTCAGTTACCAAGTACACCAGTTTTTAAGTCAAACCCTAAGCTATCTAACAATGAAAACCGTATCGCAATCGCTTCAGTATTGTTTACGTGATGCGCGAACAAACATACAGACAAACAGACACACAATTTAAAAAAATGTTGTATTCTTAGTTCAGTAGCTTATTTCAGTAGCTTATTTTAAGTACCCTAAATCATTCTTTTTAAATTATCTTTTTTGTACAGACTATTTCGTTCCTGTTGCTTTATTATAAGTATAGATGTAGCACACAAATACAGTGTAAAAGGAGGATTTAATGACAAGCATCATTTTCTACCACTCAACCTGGAAAAGCAAGAAAAAACGTGGTGTTGCAGTAAAAATAACGTAGAGTAATAAGGATTATGTAGCTTTAAACTAAACTTTAAAGAATAAATTAAACTATAGCTATAGAATACATAAGAATATGATATTAAGTAACTAGCTTTCCCGCCCGCGACTTCGTCCGCGCGGACTACTATATATCGCAAAAAAAGCATCCTATGTTCTTCTAGGATATTAAAAACCAATGCAAATGTAGGTATAGCACCAATGCTCTCGATGTTTTTTGATATACTTGTTATTTCGTTTCCATGGCAACCGTTTCTTACAGCTAGTAATCAACTTTTTCCCAGATTTCCCGTGGAAACTTACAATCTTCCGGGATAAAAAGTATCCTATGTTTTATTCCTGGCTATAAGCTATCTCCATTCCAAATTTCACCAAAATCCGTCAAGCCGTTATCGCGTGAAAGCTCACCAAACAAACAAACAAACAGACAACGTTTCACTTTTATATATTGGTATGGATACACTAATATACAAAATAAATATTATAATAATATTAACATTATCAAGTACGACTGAGGTAAAAATATAACAAAATAATAGAGTTTGTAAAGAATCCACACTACATCTATAAATAAAATATTAAGGATGGGTTGAATTATGATCAGTGAACCTTTTTACCCGACTGAGGAGGGTTATGTGTTTGGATTGTATGTATGTTTGTTTGTACGTTTCTTAGGCGCGTTCTACAGCCTAAACGGCTTGATGGATTTTGATGAATGAGGTATCATTGCATTCATCTTGATCACGAGAGTGCTATAGAATAATAAGTGTCAAGAAATCCAATATGTTGACTTAAAGCTGCCATATTGTATTTCCGACGGAACAAAAAATGACCAAATCTATCGAGTGAGATATCAAAATACTGGTCTTTAAAAGACCATTTCAAAAATAAATAATTCTTATAACTATACAGTAGCAAATTTCTTTTAGGCTTCTTACAAAACTGCTAATTTTAGATTATTCAAGTTCATGTTATTACTATAGTCTAATGTTGCAATTGCAACTTTTAAAGTAATGTAAATTTTTTAAGTAAAACATATTCAGAATAAAAAAAAATCTAAGTAAAAAAGAAACATTAAATTTATGTGAATACTAGGTGCGCCCTGCGGTTTCACCCGCGTCCCTCATGAAACATATTTTTTCAGGATAAAAAGTAGCCTATGTGGGAATCCAGGGTAAGCTACCCCCGTACCAAATTTCATCCTTTTTTTTAGGAAGTTTATATGCTGTTGGTCCATAACTCACCTCTACAGCGTCAACGGTGGGGCGGTGGGGCAGGCGCGAAAGCTCTCCGCCGCAATGCGTGACGCAGAAGGCGCACGCCAAACTTAAGTTTTGGCAACTTGCTCAAGGGCACCCAGGGGGTACGAACCTCGGCTTGGACAGGTGCCAGAGATTACGGGGGTCTGACTTAACACCCCTGGATCTACTTACTTTTGGTAGAGATCGAGGGGCCCCTGAGAAATGGCTGGAGCCCTTTGAATTATTTGCGTAACTGACCACCGATTCGGAATACGAGTACACCTTTGAGAAGAATCGGCAAGAAACTCGAAGGCGAATAATATCGACGTTAATTACGGGACCCACCGACCTCGCTGGCGAGGTCGAAGTCTAAGTGTGATGTCAGATGGTGAGGACAAGTTAGACGACTCTGTCCGGATCGCTTAAGATGTCTCTAGGGCATCTACGGAGGGGCTTTATTGCGTCTTTTGTCGCGTCTGTTGAGTAGTCAGATACCTGAACTACAAGAGGGTTGGGATGATGGGCTGCCGCGTCAAAGTAGCGGCGGGAAGCATCCTTCACGTATTGAAGGATCGAGAGAAGCTCGAGATCGCAATGCAGGTCGGTGTTCCTCTGATACCAGGAGGCACCTACTGCATTGCGGACGAATTTATTCTGTAAGATGTGAAGTTTCTCTAGAGAAAGGCAGAAGGAGTGAGCAAATACTACGGACGTGTATGTCATTGTTGGTCGGATGCAGGTTTTGTAAAGTGTCAGCTTATTACTAAGGGACATTTTACTACGTCTGCCGAGGCGACCTTGTAAAATGTCCCTTAAAGCGAGGTGACCTTCGAAGAAGGCTACCCTTTTGTGAACGGTGCTGATATGCTCATAGAAGTTGATTCGATAGTCAAGGGTGACTCCTAAGTACTTAGTAAACTTTTCCCACTTTATGGGTCGGTCATCGTGATGTTGTCGGTTGGAAAAAAGCGTTTAGCCCCGTGAGTAAACCGTATCGCTACGCTCTTCTCGGGGTTAACCGGTATTCGGCATTTTTGGAACCAGCGTCGTTGGATGTTTCTCTGAAGTTGGGTTGGTTTCCATCCGATGGAATAAATCGCGGTGTCGTCCGCAAAGAGAGCGATCTGTACTTTGGGAGTGCGGAGGAAGTCGCTTGTGTAAAGCGTGAACAGGAGTGGAGACAACGCAGAGCCCTGAGGGTCTCCGGCTCTGATAGAATGGGGGGGGGGGGTTAGATCGGTCGCCCTCGACACAATAGTGGAAGCTCCGGCTCGTGAGGTAGTCCTGTACTATAAGCACAAGACGATCTGGCAACCCAAGCTGGTACAGCTTGTATATCAGCCCGGCGTGCCACACCTTGTCAAAAGCCTCCAAATTTCATCCCAATCCGTTCAGATATTTAAGCGTAAAAAAGTAACAAACATATACATACACACACCCTCACATACATACAAACTTTCGCCTTTAAATATTAGTGTGATTAATTTTGTGTGGTCAGCTCGTATTCAATAATTTTGTTCGCTGTCGTGTTTTTTGTATTTTTATAATAATTTTACTTGTTGTCATAAAAGTTGAGAACTGGCGCTTGAACTTATCCTTAGTAGTTCCTTTTTTTACTTCTACCGGCAAAACATTCCACAGTCTTACCGCTACAAAGAAGAAGGAGTTGTCAAGAAAAGAGGAAAGGTGGCCAGTCGCTTGCTACGCCTGCGCACGTGCAATATGCACATGGTAGTGCGCGTGGTAGCTTTTTGACGCGAGAGCAAGGTAGTAGCAAGGGAGTAGCAAGAAGTAGGTTACAGAATGACCTTAGTTGATGCTCGAGCGTGTTAGTAAGGAAGTGGAAAGACTCTTTGAGATTCCTAGGAGCATTGAGAACATTAAGTTTGTTTGTTTGTCGTATGAGGTAGTGCTGGCCTCTGGTGTCAGAGTTTATCAAGCCGCCCGAGGGCCTCTGATATGGCTTAACGACTGCTATTTATCAATAACAGCCGGGACCGACAGCTTAACGTGCCCTCCGAAGCACGGAGCGATGGAAAACCTATAGCACATAACTCAGAAAAGTCATTGGTGCGGAGCCTAGGTTTTGAACCCGGTATCGTTGGATTCTAAATTGCACTATATATCATTAAGTACAGAATAGAGACGTCCAAGAATTCTAACATTTCTTCGCTCGCGAATAGGTAAGTATACAGTGGTTTTTTTCTAGCCTTTGGGGAAATACTTACTTCTATAGCACAGGACAAAATGCTGGAAGGAACCATGGGCTCAATTTTATAGAAAATAAAAGTGACATTCATTATTTTTACTAATAATATAAATAAAACAGAGACACGCAATTTATATATTTTTATACATATATTTGTATATATTTTTAAATAAAAATGAATAGTTTTATACAACTTTAATTTGCTATTCGCGATTTTTTATTTTAAATTGTTTTTATCTGAAATACTTATCTTATGTACTATATAGGTAAAGCTACGCACTCAATGCTAAATACATGTTATAAAGACCACGAACATCCCAACATTTATTAAACAAACAATCTTAAGTTTGTTTATAATAACTTGGTGCTTTCGGGCTTCAACAAACTTGGATAACAAACAGTTAAATCAACTCGCAAACAAGTAGCGCGTTCAAATACAAATATTTCGGCAGCTGAATTATGAACTCTATTCTTAATCTCTGATTGTTAACTCTAGTAAAAATTCTACATCCGAATATAGCATACAAGTATAAGTTTAAACTATAGCCATAAATAATGAGCAGTTAAGTTTAATAATTTGTTTTACTTGTACTAGAAACAATTTATTGTTTTCACTATAAATCAGGGTGTGACAAAATTTAAAATGCTGATTTATTCTGCACAAGCGGCGTTCTACCGGTGTGGGTGTGTGCGTAGACCCGTACGCACATCACACCACACAAGTACACCCAGCGAGTATTCCATGAAGCGTGCCCATATCTTTTGTTCAATAAATGTCTCCTGTGTCACTATCTAGGCGAACATTTCTGATCTAACTTTTATTTTTCTTCCAAGTTACATATGCTACGCCGCATCGCTGTTTTTCTTTCTCATACATACCCTTCTCTCGAAACGAATCGCTCTTAAAATGACACATTCCAGTGACAATGTTTTGTCAGTCGTTAAAAATGTACGCAGCCAGGAGATTACCCATATAAGCAGTCCCTGTGTTGTGCAAACAATAGGTTATTAATATTCCAAGAGTCAAAAGGTAACGCAGAAAACCCAAGCAATGACGAACGTCACTTTAACGCGTATAATTATGGACCCACTTAGCTTGGTAAGGAGGGTTCATTAATTCTCTTGATTTACGTAGCCATTAAGTCTGATTAGGCAGCCACATAAACACACCCGCAAAGATATAGAGTTACTTACTTTAACAAAGAACTTAGCTGTATCATTCATGGACTGTGAGAGCTAAACATTTATGTACAACAGATGTACTCATAACGGTACTATTAATTCGCAACACTAGTCCCTTTTGCTTTGAGAGCCCAGAACAATGTCTCTTACGGTGCTGGAGCTCACATGTCGTTGCGGCGAGCTCGCTTGCTTGCTTATCGTGTGAGGTAATGCTGGAACACGAATGGTTCCGGCTAGCTTGCTTGCTTGCAGTGTGAGATTGTTCTGGCCTTTGGTGTCAGAGTTTGTCAGGCCGCCCGAGGGTCTCTGCAATGGCTTACTGAGTGCTCATTTTCCGGCTGCTTAACGACTATCTTTTAAGCTGCTAAAACCAGAGCCTCTAAATCCGGAACACACGAGTAAATAGAGATAAATACATATCCTAGCTTTCGACAGTCTTATTGATTTGGTATGTCCGCAATTAGATTAGAAAATAATTCACAGCCTGTGCTTTGCTAGACTACGGCATTTTACTTAAATATAATAAAGGATTAGTTTATTAACAGTTATACACGTTATTTTTTCGCGAAAAACTTTCTTAGTTATTTTATCGATTATAGACACACAAAATATATTTTTCAAAAATCCCTAAATGGAGTTTAATACCTTTGAAAAACTCAGATGAAGTCGAAAATTTGGTGTTTATACAAGAGAGGGTGCAAACATGGCAATAATGTTTGGCGTATTATTATTAAATTAATAAATATATGGTACTAGCTGTGCCCGCGGGTCTGCCTGCGTGGTTATTTATCTGGGTTAAAAGTAACCTATTGTGTTATTCCAGGAAGATATATTGTAATTATTATTTTTTGTTCGTGTTCGTGGCCTAACGGTTCTATAGTGCAATTATAATCCAATGATATCGGGTTCAAAACCTAGGCTCCGCACCAATGACTTCTCTGAGTTATGTGCGGTTTTCCATCGCTCCGTGCTTCGGAGGGCACGTTAAGCTGTCGATCCCGGCTGTTATTGATTAATAGTAGTCGTTAAGCCATGTCAGAGGCCCTCGGGCGGCTTGACAAACTCTGACATCAGAGGCCAGCACTACCTCATACGTCAAACAAACAAACAATTTTTTGGAGGCTTTTCTATATTTGATACTGAAGCCAAAACTGTATTTTTTGTCTGTCTGTCTGTCTGTTTGTATCTTGACCGCGCACCAAGCCTACACTACTGAATTAATTCAATTGAAACTTGGTATGATTTGAGTTCATACTACGAGGTAGGACATAGGATACTTTTCATCCCGAAAAATCAAAGGGTTCCCGCAGGATAGGAGTTGAAAGTTATTTAAACGAACACGTATCACTGTAACTACTGGAAGTATTTTGATGCAAAATGGCACAGTCAGAGTTTATTATGATGGGTTAAAACTGAGGATACTTTTAATCTCAAAAAATAAAGGATTCTTGCGTGATAGGGGTCCAAAGTAATGTTAATTTTGAAATTTTAAATAATATTTTTTGGAGAGTACTCTATATGTGATACTGAAGCCAAAACTGGTGATGGGGGAAAATTGAGGATACTTTTTATCCCGAAAAACAAAGTGTACCTGCGGGATAGGGGTCCAAATTTTGTACATTAAAGATATTTCGCAAATATTTTTTTTAGGCTTTTCTGTTTGATACTGAAGCCCAAACTGTATTTTTTTAAATGCGCTTAAACGCGCATCAACCCGACACTACTGAATGAATTCAACTGAAACTTGGTATGATTTACGACCGGTAAAACCGGTACCCGGTAACCGGTTGGTCTCGTGGCTAGTGATCCTATGTACGTAATAAAACGGCCGCGGGTTCGATTCCTGCAAGGTGCAATCATTTGTGTGATGAGCAGAAATGTTTGTTTCCGAGTCATGGATGTAATATTCGTATCTATGTATGTTTATCCGTTATCTAGTACCCATAGTACAGGGTATCTTAGTTTGGGGCTAGGTAATTGGTGTGGAATTGTCCCGAATATATTTATATTTTATTTATTTATTTATTTATTTAAGTTTATACTAAGAGGTAGGAAACATTGGATACTTTTCATACCGTAACATTAATGGGTTCCCACAGGTTATTGATTAAAAATTATTTTAAAAAACACGTATCACTCTAAAACTACTAGACGAATTTTGATGCAACTTGACACAGTCATAGTTTGTATGATGGGTTTTATAAACAGGATAAATTTTATCCCGAAAAAATAAAGGGTTCCTGCAGAATAAAACTTAAACTGCAGGGGTTAGTAAACTGCAGGGGTCCAAATTTAAGTTAATTTTGAAGAAATAAACATCTTTACTTATAATAAAGCAATATGTACGAAAAAAACTGTGCAAAGAAGATAAAAAAATGTGGTCTAGGATACTTCAAATAAGCTACTGAACAAGAATATAATATATTTTTTAAACTTGTCGGTCTGTCTGTATGTTTGTTTGTCGCACATCACGTAAAAACTACTGGACCGATTGTGATTTGGTTTTTTCAAGTCAAGTAGTCAAGATTTTTATATTATATGTATATAAATATATAAGTGTTAAGATAGTTGTATTTGGTTGGGTTTGTTTAGGCGTGGGGTTTTTTATTGTATATATATTTATATATATTATATGTATATATATATACAAGTATTTTTTCTGGCCTCCAGGCTTACCTTAGCCTTAGCTTTCATTTCATTAATATTTTACAATAGTTTAATTTTGGTAGGGTTTGTTTAGCGTGGGGTTTTACTTTTGTTATAATTTAATTTTACTATTTATTATTTGTTTGACTTACAGTTTTGGCGGACGTAAGCTACATATTTTTATTTTGTTCATTTTAAATATGGATTTCCGCAAAGTAACGCCTGAATCTATCAACTATATAGATTGTATATTAATGGCGTTTAATTTGGACTAAAATTCATGTTTACAAGATGAAAATGCTTCACTTGTGTTTGCAAATATATCTACTGTTATATCAGCCTGCCCACATCAATCCACTGCTATATGCCTCTTTAGGTGAACTTAACTATTTTCGGTTATTTCCGTCACTACCTTAAACCAACTTCTTGCCCCACCCATTTCTAGTTCAGCTTTATGACCCGTTTCCACAACTTTCACCTTTCGCCTGATCTAATCTCAAAATTTGGAATTCAGACCAATCTGTTTATGCCATTTGTGCAACATTCGTAGAACCCTAATTAACTACTGCTGTTGCTGTTCCTATCACAAGGATATTTCAACCAAAATATCTCACCTCACGAAGAAGAATCTCCCCAGTTACAAATTTTTTAAATCCAATAAGTATGTCATTCAACTTGGTTCTTGCTTCTTATTGGTAAATGCATTTAAGTTTGTGCAAGTAAAACCAATTGTGTCTATAGTCTCATAAAATAAACAAGCCACTACTTACATGGTCAAGGTGGCGGGGAAACACGTAGAACATGCTATTTAATTGGTTAATACTGTGGATATAAGATAAAGAAAACTTTAAACAGCGTTCTCTATAAGATCTGTGAAGTTATAATTAATTTTAACATAAAACCACCCGTAAGTATATCTTTCCATATTTTATTTCCGTCTTTCATACAACCTTCAAATCATTTTTGAAAAGTATCATTTTAAACCGGAAAGGACATTTTAAAGATGGGATTTTTTGAAACAAAAAACATTTAATGTAAGTTGGAAACATAACAGCACTTTTACAAGTCATCTATTTAAATGTCTCATGAACAAGAAAAAAGAGATCTTAAATTATTTCAATGACTCAAATACATAAAATAAATAAATTATTACTTTCAGTTCGAAACGGGAAAAACCTTTGATGTGCCTAATAAGACCTGAACTTATCACGAGAAAATGAAACACCTTCATGAGTCTAAGAAAAACTCCAGGTATATTAAACACAAATCATCCAAATCGATTTACGAATCATACCGATAGTATGATGATATATTATGATAGATAGATAGATGAACTCTATATTGAAACATCACAATATAGAAAAATACAATTAATAAACTTATTAATGTCTAAAGTGATGATGAGGAATGAAGAATAATGTACGGTACACAAAATAAAACACAGCTTGTAAAATACTTTGCTTGATCAATGACTTAAATTGAGATATTATCACTTAATTATTTTATAGTACGTAATAAATTCTCACATGTATAGAGTTAAAATTAAATTAATTTGTATTTACTTCATTGTCAAATAGCGATTAAATTTTAATATTCATGACAGCCCATTAATACTTACTTAATATTCAAATATTTAAACTTTAAAATCATGTCATATAAATTATCTAAAATAACAAAACTAGTAACGATAAGTCAGCATAATAAGTATATTTACTAAATAGAAATAAATTAAAAAGAACTTCACGTATTTAGTATAACTTTGTTAGCAGGACTGACCAACACAACTTCACCTGTAACCCGATCAAACTCTACCAAGAAATAAATTGACATACCTACTTAAAATAGATAGTGAAAATGCATCGCACCAAACAAATGCACAAGTATAACTGCTTAGTATCATTATCGTCACTCGTAATCTATTAATTGACGATAAAACACACGTCGTACGCCTATCTACATCAATATGCAAACATGGCCTCAAATAACTACGCATCCACGTAATGCCGGAGATACGAAACGTAATTCAATTCGAGACTAATGATTAATTTACACGTCGTGATTGAGGATCTAGATGTAGTCGTTATCATAAGTGTAGTAGAGAGTGCATAGTAAAGGCGCGGTGATAAGCGCGGGACCCTGCGAGCGGGCGCGCTGCCCGGCGGCGGCGGCGCCGGCAGTCAGTATCGGTTGGCACGCGCGGCCACACGCGCCGCACCGGGCCCGAGCCGCCCGCCGCGACCGCTCCCGCGCCCGCCTATGTACGCGACGCACCCTCAGGTAAACAATAAAACATTCTCTGCTCTTCACATCCTTGCCTTATCCTTACTCTCCAAGCCCCCCAACTTCGTGCTCGAACCAAAAAACATCAAACCCAAAAAACATCGATACCAAAACTAGTGCCAGTACAGTTTTGAAGTGCCAACAAAAATTCAAGTGATCAGTTCCCTATTTATTTTAGTGTGCCAACGGATGTGCTGTGACATAACCTATGACCAAATCACTACGGACTAGCTGCGCTTACCTGGTTTTCAGAATAACATATTTTCGTAAGATCGTAACACGTTATGGTTGAAATTAATTAATACAAGGAAGAACAACGGGTGTCAAGAGTGTCGTTTAATTGACATGGAACGAGCGGCTGGGCTTAATTTGGCACCCGTGAAACGGAATTGCCAGATCAGAAACACTGCTGGGCGGGATCAGCGCAATCTACTGAAATTGATAAATCAGCGTTGTTAACAATATGCTGCCAAAAACACAACTTCTTTATAAAATTGGTTGAAACAAAGCCTGGAACACAGACGGTACAAACAATGTTTAACAAGTAAACGAAAAACCCCACGGCAACACTACGGAAAGTTATAGTTGTTTGATTAAAAGCACTTCAATTTTAATCAAATAACAAAGCATCCAGCGATAAGTAGATTTACGAGTAGTTTTTGATCCATGGATCCGTCTTATCGGCACAAAGACCTTGAGATGGTCCTAAATCCCATCTACTTATCAAGATTAGTGAGAGTTTGACGTGAACGCTAACCTGTGTACAAAACATGCACTACACAAAAAAATATTTTCTTTGACTGTAGTGCTGAATAACCATTTCCTTTAATTGAAAAAGCATATTTAAGGCCCAAAAGAAAAATCACGACGAGCAAATTGCAAAATATTGGAAAGGTCTGAATGACGATAAAGACGCACGATTTGTACAAACTCTTTATCGGAAAAATATATTACGCTTGTTTGATACTCTTGTTTACATCCATTGATAGCTAATCATTAGCTAATTAGTTAAGACAAGAACAATTACAGAATAAACTTTCGATGTTTGTTATAAATCAGTCAGTTACAAAAAAACTGTATAAATTAAATAATTTTAAAAACTAGGGGACTTAAAATAAGCTATTGAACAAGAATATATATTTTTTTAAATGGTGTTTGTCTATCTGTTTGTTCACGCATCACGTAAAAACTACTAAACCGATTGCGACTCGGTTTGTACTCGCTGGTGGATAGCTGTGGATTTTGACTTTAAATTCTGGGGTACCTGGTATCATACTCGGATAATTAGAAGGCCGAGCAATCTATAAAAAAAAACTAGCTTACGGCTGAACGTAATTTGGTACTTTTGGTACACATAGGTTACATAGGTAACGCGGGTAAAGCCACGGGCATAGCTAGTAGCTGATATAGGTCCTATAATAACGTACCTACGTCTACAAGTCACACGGATTAAAAGTGATTCAATTCGAAGTAGTGTCACTTATGCGGGTCTGCATAACTGATCCGTATTCTTGAGCCAATTTGAATAAGTACCCCTATCAATTCTCAACTGGTCTAAAATATATCGCTAGTATCATATGATTCAATTTGTCTGGCAAGTAATTGATAAGGTAACTTTTTCAATTCGGTGTTTTTGACAGGTACGAACGATCTTTCATTTTGCTGTTTCTTTTTAATATCGTTTTGAGCTTAAATCATATTATTATTTTAGTTCGATATTGAACAATCGCAGTCAATGTATTTTTTTCCATAAAATCATTATTGAACTTCTTGGAAGTCTATATAAAGTTGCGATTTTTTAATTTTGTATGCCTACTTCCGAATATTTAATCCGCCATCATAACTTATTCAAAGCAACGCTTTTGTTTTTTTTTTAAGACGTCTCTGTTAGGTATTTCATTCTTTTGGGACTATAATAACAGTGAACTTTACTGACACGTCTTGCGTAGATAAAACTTTTTGCGCATAAATCTCAATGACAGAATTTAGACAGACCACAATTTAAATTGTCTACGGTGCGTCAAGAAAAGTGGGCCAAAGATATTAACTCATTTTTGGATTAAGTTTATATTTCATAAGCTTTTCACAGGAGCTACAGAATTGAGAAGGATAACACAAAATAAGACCGGTCTAAAAATGTATAATTTAAATCAATTTTCAAATTTTTGATGGATATTCTTAGCGCATTTGTGTATATAAGTAATCTTTATTGTTATGATAGAGTAATAATAAGTTGATCCCTAATTACAGCCACTTATTATTTTTATCAAATACTATTTGTATTATTTTGTTGGAACTTCTTATTCTTGTGAACTTTTTCCTCGTTATTATTTTCCGTCTCTCAATAACAATTTCTTCACATAAAAATTATATGTCAAAATTGTAAATATTTGTTTGCCAAAAGAAAAAAAACATTTATTTTTTGTCGTTTAACCAAAAAAAAGAAACCCACGATTATTCTGCGATTTAGAATATCTACTTGCTTTTTATTTACAATATTGCGGCAAAGTTTAGAAGTTCATTAAAGACGCTAACTTGTTCCATACTTCTAAAACAAGGTTTCTATTATGTCAATCAAATTCCACAGAGATATCCATAGAGCCTTCCTATCTTCAGAACAAACGTATTTGTCGTTTCGTGACACATCATCGATAGTTTGGAAATTACTCTAACAACATGTTTGCTATTATTATTTCTATTAGCCTCAATCATGTGATCAGGCTTTTCATTTTAAGTGGAGTTCACAAACCTTTGCATGATTTTTAGCAAAGCATGGAAAACAGATTTGATTAATTATTTCAACAATACTGTCCTGTCCGTCAGCCGTCGTGATTTGCCTGATATTATGTAGATGTTAGTGCAAAATGAGGAAAAAAGTTCAACTACATCCTAAATCCTTCATGGTACCTTGCCCCCCGCCCCGAGATCTTTCTATGTGAAAGTATTTGCGTATTATGCGACGAAGAGCACTGTCTTCAACTTATACTCGACCTAAGACTTGACCTATCTTATGGCCCATGAACTCCGTAGTCTAAAGATGCCACAGTGCCATTTGCAATTCCTAATCGAGCTCAAAAAGCTATCCATCTAACTCTAAGCGGTGGGATGTGATGTACTCGATTTATAGATCATAAATTAATGTTGTTAACATCGTAAAAGTTTATTGTTGGTAGGTGGGGCTTCGAAGTACCGCTGTGTATAAACCAAGCTGTAATTATTTATCTATATTGTTGCTATCTGGTGCCGAAACGTTTAGCCCTCCTCTGTATATTGTTTGTCGTATGAGGTAGTGCTGGCCTCTGGTGTCAAAGTTTGACAAACCACCAGAGGGCCTCTGTCATGGCTTAACGACTGCTAGTAATCAATAACAGCCGGGACCGACAGCTTAAGGTGCCCTCCAAAGCACGGAGCAATGGAAAAACGCACATAACTTAAAAAAGTAATCGGTGTGGAGCCTATCTTAGATTTTGACTCAAAAATTGGGGTACTTATTATCTCAATCCGATGAGTAATACGAATCGATAATAGTACATTACTACCGCGGTCTGTAATGACTGCGTTGCTGGCAGCGATGATGATGGCCGAGAGCGTAGCTATGCTAAATTCGAGGCCATCACAGCGCGGTCAGCATTGCAGCCCTTGATGGCCAAGCTGGAATGAAGGCCGAGACCGAAGGTCGAGGCTTTTATAGCGCGGACAGCAAGGGCTGCAATGATGGCCAAGCTTGAAGGCCGAGAACTTAACTAAGCAAAGCTCGAGACCATCATAGCGTGGCCAGCAGGGCAGTCATTGCGGACCAAGGCTTGTATAGTGCTTTACTCAAACAATGCGAGGTATTTAAATAAAACTAGCAAACTGATGAAAAAATTATATAACCTACTAAAACAACAACAACAACAAAAACTAAAACAACACCAAAAACAACGTCAAAAACACAAGAACAACAAAAAACAACAAGACCTACAAAAACAACAAGAACAACCAGAACAACAACAAAAACAGCAATAACATTAAAAACAACAAGGAAAACAACAAAAACAACAAGAACAACAAAAACAACAAGAACAACAACAACAAAAACAACAAGAACAACAACAAAAACTACAAAAACAACGAAAACAACAAAAACAACGAGATCAACAACAATAACAACAAAAAAACAACAAGAACAACAAAAACAACAAGAACAACGAAAACAACAAGAACAACAAAAACAACAATAAAAAAAACAAAAAAAAAACAAGAACAAGAACAGAAACCACAACAACAATAACAAAAAAAAACGCAGTATTAAACAACAACAACAAAAAAACAAAAACAACAAAAAACAATGAAAACTAAAACAACAAAAATATAACAACAAAAACTACAACAACAACAATAATAGCTAAGAACCATCTCGATCACATCAGCTTTCAAACAGAAAAAAAATACATCAATATCGGTCCATACGTTTGGGAACTACGACGCCTCTCTTTTCGCGTTCGGTGGTTAACAAAAAAACAGAATAAATAATAGTACTAAAAAAACACGACAATAATGGCTTTTCAAAGGAAATTGCTGGCCGCAAAACACGACAGTAATGAAATTCCATACAACTTTGCTGGCGCCTATTCAAGAAGCGCGGCAAGGTCGACTTTGCCCAAAGAAGGTTGTCGAAATAATGACCACATTACAAGCTTGTTTGAGTAAAATATTATTTGAACTAAAAATATTTTATATTTTGATTATTGGTGTAAAAAAGCACAATGGTCCGTGATTTTTCTGGGTAATCATAAAATGTCATAGCTCAGAGAAATTACCACGGTGCGGCTAGTGTTAAATAAAAAATGATTTCAGAAAGACCGATTCTCGATAACGAAATAAATATTCCAGAAGCTAAGACCCCAACATAACGAACTGTAGATCCAAATAACTACTGTCATGTGATTTGAGAATAACTAAGTTGCTATAATACTGACATCTTGACAACCTACTCGTACTTATAAACAAATTTCTACCTGCTGCGCTGCAACTTAAACTTTTTTGTTAAAGTCATGTTGGAGACTAAAATTTACATAATTTAGCATTGTTCAATGATTCGTCGATTTTAATTCTAAACTCGACCTCTACATATACTTAGTTACAAAAGTAGAAGTCGGTTTAATTATAATTAACGAGTTAATATTGAATTAGTTTACATTTATTCATTATTGTATTACAGTTATACCCACTAACAACACTGGACGCATTAAAATCCGGAAAACTTATTCGATTTAACTTCTTTCACTTTGCCAGCTCAGTTTACCTTGTTGTGGAGAAACAAACTTTATCTAATTTAAAACCATTAACCCCTTAACTTTTCACCTTTGACTTATTAGTTACCACAATGGATTTTATTTGATACGTTTATCAGTGTATGTTTTCTTGAATAGTTCAATTAATATAAGGCTAGTTTAAATAGGCATAAAATATTCATGTCACGCCTCGCTGTACTCTGCACCAGTATTTTTAATCCATAGCTTCATACTATGCTGGCAGCATTGCGATTTAAATGCGAAAACGACTGTACAGTACTAACAATGAAATAGTAACGAAGTGGAGTAAACGTTTTATCGATCGGGGCAAAAATGTAACCACAGAATTAAATTTCAACTATAATTTGCCCCTATAAATAAATAAAACTATAATAAATATAACTATATATTCACTATAATAACTTTTTTGTTGTTGTTATTATACTTTAGTAGTTATGGTAAACTCCGTCAGGGCTTCTCGTCGTCCTTACCACAGTACCTAAAGACGAAACTTTTCAACGCTGGCATCAGTTATGACCTACGGAGCCGAAACGTGGACTCCCGGTGAAGCTGCTCTACTCAAAGTCGCTTAGAGAGCTATGGAGAGAGCTATGCTCGGAGTTTTTCTCAAGAACAATTCCGCAACGAGGTAATTTGCCAGACAACTAAGGTAACTGACATAGCTCAAAGAATTAACAAGCTGAAGTGGCAATAAGCCGGTCATATATCTCGATAGACCGACAACAGTTGGGGTACACGAGTTCTAGAGTGGAAATATTGTGTTTGTATTGTGTTTATTTATTGATCTTTCCACACAATGCTCTTAGAAATTTCAATCAACAAAGTTGAATAACAAGCAGCAAATCTAGATTAAAAAACTAATCTAAAAGCCACGTTTATTTTTTCTCATTGTGTTGTGAGCTACCCTGAAAGTTTCAGCTAATCAGGAAGTGCTTGAAATTTGAGTTGCAAGATTCCACCCGGAATGACAAACAAGAAAGTGACTTATTGAAAACGTGGTAAAAACACAGATCGCGTGTAGGGCACCCGCCGGCAAGTTCGAGTGAGAATTTGGGACAGGAGGCTGGTAGCGACTGGATGAAGAAAGCCGAAGATCGGGCTCAGTGGAAATTCGCAACATATTTCAAGTATCCAAGTATGATGTCTACTTTTTGAGTTACGACGGAAAACTGTGACCATTGAACTAGAATACTACACTACCCAAGCACCTGGCCACTAATTTGTTCTTAAACGAACCGTGATACCGCAATCTACATCAATTTAAGGAGTAAACACATCATGTCTATCGAAATATGTATCATGAATGCTGCAATATTATTTTAATGTACCTTAGAAGCTCGTTAAACTGATGTATTATCTACATAATATCCGCGACTATCTGATCGTTCCATTTTTGTCTGTATCTATTTCCATTCTTGGCATTTTATAGTGTCTTGGAAAATATTTTCCTTATAGGGGTGTATAAAAAAATAGAATTAGGCCACTGTACATTGTTGAAAATTAACGTTTTCTGTCCCTCTTAGGTGTAAAGAGCGCTTTTGGAATTTAAGATATTTGAAAAGACTTACTCAAAAGTATTTTTATTTTCAAACAGACATAGTAAATATTAGAAACGGTAAATTTATCGTGTTTATTATAATTTACTTAAATCGAGTTTCTGATATTTCAGCAGCTTTGTTACCGCCCATGATCACGGATAAACGAAAGGGTACAATGAACGGGTTATCCGTGATCATGAGCATAATACACATGGTATGTAACTATTCTGTTAATATTATGAGCTTTACCAGTATACAATTTATTTCATTATAATAAGAAATAGGTAAGCACCTATTTATTGCATTTATATGTAATACAAAACCGGTTATCATGTTGTGATAATTGGATAGTTCTACACGAATACTTTATAAATCATTCAGTATAGATTCATCTTGATAGATTTTATCAATAACTCACGTTTGCATGATATACTATCTCATCAGTCTGATAAATGAAATGTATACAGACATCAAAGACAGCCTTAGAATAATGTTTAGAAAGCTAATTTATCTAGTCACCATGTTAGCCAAAGTATTGCAAGTATCTCACACTGTTTGAAAAAGTAATAACAGTTGTTTTTATACAACAAAATTATCTAAAAGCATCTAACGAATATCTGAAATATTTTTAAGAGTCAAGCGATGTCAACACACGAAGTTATTCTTATAAAAGTAGCAGCTGTTCTAAAATTTTAAGCAATATATAATGAGGAATAAAAATAATGTATTAAGCAATGTTATAGCAGGGGTTAAGTCGTTTATATACAAGGCTTTAATATTATAAAGTTTAATTTTTTAGAACGCGCTTCCGATACCAATAATACAAGTTCGCTATTTATGTCAAAACTTCTACCTAATAAGAAATAAATATTATTAAAAACTTTAAAAAACCCAACTATTATGTTAACCTAAAACCCCTAGCTAATTTGTAGGCGATGGTTCGCAAGGTCTACACGATGTACTGGAGAGTTCGGTTCCTAGCTCCTAGTAGTTCAGGTACCTGGTTCGATGTGGACTGTACTTCAATTAACCACTGTTGCTTGTTCAAGTTCCGTTGACTGAATGGTCGGATCCAATCACTTTGACTACTTCAGTTCGACTACATTTATTTATCAAACTTATTCTCTACATATACATTTTTACGGTCTTACAACTAGTGCGGTATACACGCCGCAGTTAAATGGGGCGTGGCCTATTTTTACATGTTTTCTGTGTTCATGCTGTCGCGGGCAGGCTCGGCGTCCACAACATAATTAATACTAAACCTAGTTTAACAAGCCACTACGAGTGGGCAACGTTCCCAAAATGCTGGCAGCATTGCCACGTTGTGTGGCCAATGCTTAGTCTTTGGGAAAAATAAAGTCAGCATTTTGGTCACGTGTTGCTTCGACCTAACTAAATAAACTGGCGACTGTACAGAATCTATTTATTTTGTTTTTGTTATACTATTTAACTATTATTACTTACTTATTAATTTAGTCCATAGTAGGTATACTTGTATTCTGATTAGACAAAAATTTTTTTTTGTTGGAAATCATATATTTGTGTATTTATCTCGTCATATATTTTAGTACCTAAATCTATTTTATATCTATTTCCAAACCAACCTCTCACAGAGGTTCAAGTATTATTTTGTAAACTAGTGTATAATAAAAATACATTCTAACCTGTCCACGTAGAAATAAAGAAAGAAAATACATTTTTCACCTCACAAGCTCCGAAAGATTCTGTTTGTCATTCGAAATCTGAGTGCAAAAGTTCATTTTACCCGCTAGCGTGGGAAGAGTTTTTAAAATTCGAACCTTTCTATTCAATAATTTTCTATAGCGCCAATCCACTGAAAATACTGTATTACTATTTTATACTATATTATTATCCGATTCGATTCTTCTCTACTTGACTCTATTCGTCTCTATTCGCCTCTTTTTGACTCTACTTGACTCTACTCGGCTCTACTCGACTCTACTCGACTCTACTCAACTCTACTCGACTCTTCTCGATGCTAATCGACTCTATTCGACTCTATCCGTCTCTTTTCATTTTCAAGTCTTTTCTACTCTATTCTAATCTATTCTACTCTATTCTACTCTGTTCTACTCTGTTCTACTCTGTTCTACTCTGTTCTACTGTGTTCCATTGTGTTCTACTCTGTTCTACTGTGTTCTACTGTGTTCTTCTCTGTTCTACTCTGCTTTACTCTGTTCTACTCTGTTCTACTCTGTTCTACTCTGTTCTACTCTGTTCTACTCTGTTCTACTCTGTTATATTCTGTTCTACTCTGTTCTACTCTGTTCTACTCTGTTCTACTCTGTTCTACTCTGTTCTACTCTGTTCTACTCTGTTCTACTCTGTTCTACTCTGTTCTACTCTGTTCTACTCTGTTCTACTCTGTTCTACTCTGTTCTACTCTGTTCTACTCTGTTCTACTCTGTTCTACTCTGTTCTACTCTGTTCTACTCTGTTCTACTGTGTTCTACTGTATTCTACTGTATTTTACTCAATTCTACTGTATTTTACTCAATTCTACTGTATTTTACTCAATTCTACTGTATTTTACTCAATTCTACTGTATTTTACTCAATTCTACTGTATTTTACTCAATTCTACTGTATTTTACTCAATTCTACTGTATTTTACTCAATTCTACTGTATTTTACTCTGTTCTACTGCCAGACATCCCGCGACGGCCCATTTTTTATTATTATTATAAACACTAATTTAATACATTATTTTAGCTGTTTTTCTTGCACCTAGCATTTTCCTCGCTTTAGTGAGGTGAAAAGTTTTGTGTTGCGCACGGCAGCAAAGTTATTTGGCGTCTCGTACTTTTGAAACCCTCGCTACGCTCAGGATTCTATATTTGAACCACTCGCTTCACTCGTGGTTCAATCCTAGAATCCTCCGCTTGCTCAGGTTTCAATACAAGTACTCTCGCCAAAAAATCACTTTGCAGCCTTGCATAACAAATAACTATTATCCTTACGAACAACACATCGTATGCTAGCAATCTATAATTTATTCAGGAAATGTATGGAAATGTGGTTTATTTACGTCCAGGACTTGCCGCTTACATGCATGGCTGAAAGAATGAGGGAACTTTGAAACCAGTCAATTGTAAATTCGAATGTGTTTACTACAAAAATAGGATTGAAGATTGCCGGTCATTTTTTCCACCGTTTGACAGTAACCGTTTACTTACCGAAAGAGTCAGATGTTTTTTTTGTAATTTATTAGGGTAAGAACCCTTTTGCTGTGGTAACGCTGTTTTCGTGATGTGAAATAAGAAAATCCGAAAACAATTTCATTTCAAATTCACTTAATTTTTCATATAGGACAAACCTTAGGAGTCGCTGTCGTGCTTCTCCTAGGGATAATGAAGGCAATTTCCTGTGGCATTCTGTAGTAACGTATCATAGCAATGGAGTTCTCTACTATATCAGCTAGTTCAACTTTACTTGGTTTCCTTGGTTGGGCTGGGATTGATTGCCTTTACCGAAACTCGGTACGTTACTGTTTTCATGCGACTATTCCTTATTATTCTCGTATTAAAGTGTAGTTATCTTAATTATAGTTTGGTCAGTTTTGTAACAGAAGAAGTTTTATATAAAACCATTGAGTAAAGTAGCGGTTAGTTAAAATAATTATTTATAGCTTTTTAGTAGTCTATTTGAGTTCATTTTGTTTTCAAATTGTTTTTATTATGTATATTGCGTAATTACATTTAATTATTAACCGAGTTTCCTTCCTTCATATATTCCTTATGTCTTAAACTGTTCTAAATTAAATAATTCTGATATTTAAATGTGTATATTCCGGGAATAATTAACATTGTGTTTTTCATTATATGGCCAAACATATATTTTTATTTATAAATTTTGGCTACATTTCGATCAAAAAAAATATTATAAGCGTTTGTTTGTTTGTTTGTCGTATGGGGTAGTGCTGGCCTCTGGTGTCAGTGTTCGTCAGGCCGCCCGAGGGCATTTGTCATGGCTTAACGACTGCTACGGGACCGACAACCTAAAGTTCCCTCTGAAGCACGGAGCGGTGGAAAACCTCACATAACCTAGAAAAGTCATTAGTGCGAAAGCCTAGAAGTTATAATTACACGGGTAGGTATCAGAACGCGATAAAAGTCGCTGAAGCCTTCTTAACGTCTAATTTAGCTAATAGATCTAATTTAGCTTTACGCACCCAAATATTTGAATTACATATACTAAAAATGAAAGTTCTGACATGTTGCTGACAGTAAATTGTATTTTTTTCATGTTATTTTTTTTTTCATTGTTTGGTGTGAAGTCTGTCTAGTCTATGTATTTAGGGGGTTTAAAAAAATAGTTTTTGTTTTCAAGGTTGCTACCAAAACACGTTACAAACCAAAAAATATATTTAATTTTGTTGTTATTTGACTGAATAAAAATATAATGTAGGCTGAGTCATCTGTTGTTTATATGGGACTGTAGGTATTTGTACAAAAATGTGGTTTCAAGAACACTTGTGTGCCTCTACCCGCCTTTTACAGAAGCGACAAATAAAATATGTTTCATATTTCATTTCATTTTAAAATCAAATAAACGTCACATTGAGATTTAGATAACTTTCTATAGCTTCGCGTCTAAGTATCCTTAACTCTGCTCTAAGTATTGTTTTAAAAGAGAAGTGTTACTTTAAGCGTTAAATAGATTTATGGTGCCGATACAAAAAAAAAAACATTTTGCCAGAGCTAAACGGTACAAGATAACATATAAAAAATGGCATGGTTAGAATTCGTTTTTTATCTCGCAAAATTCCTATTTTTCTACCAAACGAGATCGCATTTTGTTCCCGCGTGCTGTATATATCATACCCGCTGGACTAACGCAAAAAAGCTATATAATTATTCATTGTATTTGATACCTGATTGAATACAATTTCAACTGATTATGTCGCTTTAAATTTTTTATCCCCCTTTTATAACATAATAGGGTTTCAATAATTCTCCAGCCGACTTAGCGCAGACATACGAAATTTTAAATTAAACTTATTATTCCAAGTTTTAAGTTGCTTGCCACGCGCGCACGCGCATGTATGCGCTCAGTACTGCGCAATGTTAGCAATAGCGCCACCCGATGATCATGTACTTATGATTAGATCAAGATCAACGATTCTAAAGTTATCATCGACCAAACAAACATACACGCAAACGTATCTTCTTTTGATTTGGATTGAGTTGGAGACTTCGCTTTGATCGGTAAATATTATTGTATTATTCGCACAAACAGTGCATGGATGTGCTAACCGAATAAAGGGTATACATCGTTATTTTTTGTTAACGCAATTTGTCTAAATTATACGATTGTAAACTAAATCTAAGTTGCAAATTATATCTAAAGTTAACATACTCGAAGTTACATTATGTTTAAGATATTCCGGAAAAAAATACTAAAACATTGGTAACCCTACGCGCTAAAAAAATACACCGTAGCGGTGCATTAGCTTTTACGCTGCCTTGTACTCTTATTTATTCGTAATTAAACGAGAGAGAGGAGGACGAGGAGATGAGAGTGTGTGTGTGGAACGGTTGTGTATTAGCTTGTGCGCTGCCTTGTACTCTTATTTATTCGTAATTAAACGAGAGAGAGGACGACGAGGAGATGAGAGTGTGTATGTGGAACGGTTGTGTATTAGCTTGTGCGCTGCCTTGTACTCTTATTTATTCGTAATTAAACGAGAGAGAGGACAACGAGGAGATGAGAGTGTGTGTGTAGAACGGTTGTGTATTAGCTTGTGCGCTGCCTTGTACTCTTATTTATTCGTAATTAAACGAGAGAGAGGACGACGAGGAGATGAGAGTGTGTGTGTGGAACGGTTGTGTATTAGCTTGTGCGCTGCCTTGTACTCTTATTTATTCGTAATTAAACGAGAGAGAGGACGACGAGGAGATGAGAGTGTGTGTAGAACGGTTGTGTATTAGCTTGTGCGCTGCCTTGTACTCTTATTTATTCGTAATTAAACGAGAGAGAGGACAACGAGGAGATGAGAGTGTGTGTGTAGAACGGTTGTGTATTAGCTTGTGCGCTGCCTTGTACTCTTATTTATTCGTAATTAAACGAGAGAGAGGAGGACGAGGAGATGAGAGTGTGTGTGTGGAACGGTTGTGTATTAGCTTGTGCGCTGCCTTGTACTCTTATTTATTCGTAATTAAACGAGAGAGAGGACGACGAGAAGATGAGAGTGTGTGTGTGGAACGGTTGTGTATTAGCTTGTGCGCTGCCTTGTACTCTTATTTATTCGTAATTAAACGATAGAGAGGACAACGAGGAGATGAGAGTGTTTGTGTAGAACGGTTGTGTATTAGAGGACAATTTACGCTGCCTTGTACTCTTATTTATTCGTAATTAAACGAGAGAGAGGACGACGAGGAGATGAGAGTGTGTGTAGAACGGTTGTGTATTAGCTTGTGCGCTGCCTTGTACTCTTATTTATTCGTAATTAAACGAGAGAGAGGACGACGAGGAGATGAGAGTGTGTATGTGGAACGGTTGTGTATTAGCTTGTGCGCTGCCTTGTACTCTTATTTATTCGTAATTAAACGAGAGAGAGGACAACGAGGAGATGAGAGTGTGTGTGTAGAACGGTTGTGTATTAGCTGGTGCGCTGCCTTGTACTCTTATTTATTCGTAATTAAACGAGAGAGAGGACGACGAGGAGATGAGAGTGTGTGTGTGTGGAACGGTTGTGTATTAGCTTGTGCGCTGCCTTGTACTCTTATTTATTCGTAATTAAACGAGAGAGAGGACAACGAGGAGATGAGAGTGTGTGTGTAGAACGGTTGTGTATTAGCTTGTGCGCTGCCTTGTACTCTTATTTATTCGTAATTAAACGAGAGAGAGGACGACGAGGAGATGAGAGTGTGTGTGTGGAACGGTTGTGTATTAGCTTGTGCGCTGCCTTGTACTCTTATTTATTCGTAATTAAACGAGATAGAGGACGACGAGGAGATGAGAGTGTGTGTGTGGAACGGTTGTGTATTAGCTTGTGCGCTGCCTTGTACTCTTATTTATTCGTAATTAAACGAGAGAGAGGACGACGAGGAGATGAGAGTGTGTGTGTGTGGAACGGTTGTGTATTAGCTTGTGCGCTGCCTTGTACTCTTATTTATTCGTAATTAAACGAGAGAGAGGACGACGAGGAGATGAGAGTGTGTGTGTGGAACGGTTGTGTATTAGCTTGTGCGCTACCTTGTACTCTTATTTATTCGTAATTAAACGAGAGAGAGGACGACGAGGAGATGAGAGTGTGTGTGTAGAACGGTTGTGTATTAGCTTGTGCGCTCCCTTGTACTCTTATTTATTCGTAATTAAACGAGAGAGAGGAGGACGAGGAGATGAGAATGTGTGTGTGGAATGGTTGTGTATTAATTGTATACTTTTCGGGTTGTGTCTGCATGCCGGCCGCCGTGCTCATACAATAGGTACGTACAAATCCACCACGGCGCGCGCGGCGCGCACCGGGTGAGCACGTTTACTTTGATTTTTCCGATACGCTCGCTACGCGAAAGATGTGTCCACGCTTTACTATATTGAGTAGGTTTTTGGGATAAAACTAAACATGCTATGAAACACTGTTTATTGGAATGTGCTGATGATTCTGAACAAACAACTTTCTCAAATTTCGTAAACAAAAAATTAATTACGTTATTTTTATGTTTTTTTATAGCAGTTAACGCCTGCTTAGCGTAAATATATATATTATATAATAATGTAATGTAATGCTTTTGTATTATTATAAAAAAATACGTTGTTTTACGACACTGCGGTCTCTGTACTCGTATTTGTTTGTTTGCGTTTCGTGACTAAGGAGCCTTTAGCTCTTACACAATGCATGAAAGTCACTATCTATAACCGTTGGCAAGGCCCTCTTGCATGATTACCATACGAAGAAGGTCTTATCATGCAAATATCATTACCTTCTCGTATAAATGTAGACCGTGAAAGTGTTATCTAGTTACCTATCAATTAGCTCTTGATTATGGTTACAATACAAGGTCAATAATCTACATTGTATCCACAGATACCTACATACCGAAGTCTGTGATTGTAATTCTGTATTAAAAGCTTCTGAAAGAGTCCAGGAAAGTCTTAACAATGTATTTAACCATTTAGGTGCATTTAATTTTGTTGAGCTTACGAGATTCATGAACATATAATCCAAACAAACGCGACAATACAATACAAGATACTATTAACATCAGTATCCGTTTCCGAAACTACGTGATATCTTTACTTCTATCTATCGTCATAATCATCATCATTATCAGCCCGTATCTGTCTACTGCTGGACATAGGCCTCTCCTAAAGTACGCCATTGAGCCCGATCTTAGGCTCTTCCTTTCCTACTGCCGTCAGCCATCTCGTGTATATCGTCGCTCCACCTAGCCGGAGGGCGTCCTACATTACTATCTATACGTAATATAAAGCATTAAGTAACAAAAAGTCTGTTCATAGAAGATAATTTAAAAAAATAACGGCCAATTGCATGTCGGACTCGAATATAGGCTTAGGATTCCGTAACCAGGATCCTAAACTCCATAATCTGATGTTTTAAGTTTAAACTAAATTATTTTACGTACGTACCTATGTAAAACAAAACATGTTCGCGGCTTACGGGTGGCCCAAGGGCCACTATGCCGCACTTTAAGCTACTGTAGTATCTCGATTATATTTTATACGACTCCATAGTAGTCCAAAATATTATAGCCCAAAAGATCATTATGCCTACCTTAACAGTATGCCTAATACTGTTTATTTAAAATTAATATATGCCATTAAACGTTATACCTAACTCATTATGCCAAAGTAAATTAGTATCATAAAAGTTATGCGAAACAAAGGGATACCATCTTAAATTATCCGAAGAACCAGATAACCGATTGAAAATGAATCCATGTCCGTTTCCAAAACGCGATTTCCAAGATGTCCAATTCTGTTAGATAGATAGATAGATAGATTAACTCCTTATTGACACCAAGAAAATAAAACGATATAGACATAAGAAAACATTTAGATTATAGGTACAATGGGCGGTCTTATCGTTAAAAGCGATATCTTCCAGACAACCTTTGGATGGACATAAATGATTGATTATCAAGAACGGTGGTGTAGCAATATAGAAATATATTGTGTGAAATTAAGATTTGGACTATAAATAGGCATAAAAAACTAAATAATGTACAATACTTACATACTACAAATATAAATACAATACATATTATATACTTATAATAGTAATATTTTTTTACTTATATTAGGTATATATATATATATAGATAGATACATTCTTTATTGTACACACCACAAAGAAAATTAACAAAAAAAGGAACTATAGTACGGCGGCTTTATCGCTAAAAGCGATCTCTTCTAGGCAACCTTTATATATATATTACATACTAAGAGTTTGCACAAAAATAACTGAAATATTCCGAGAACTCATACTATTAAATTGATTTAAATTATGGTGTTAAAGAGATGAGAAAATCAATCAAAGTAGAAAAATGAACAATACTAGACTTCTCACCTAATCAGTAAAGCCTAATCCGTTTTGGCTGGGTGAATACGACATTTAATCCTGCCTAGCCATCCAACTAATTTTACCTTTACCATTGGGCTGCGACAGATACAAACACTTTGTTGAATAATATGAAGGAGGTGACGGGGTTTATAAATAAGTACGGAAACATATAACATTGTTGCCGGGAACCACAAACAGATAAGCCCGAGGCCTTTAATCTTTGAGAGTTCTCCTTCAATTATAATACGGTACGTATTGTTTAATTTACAATACTTGCGAGAAGAGCCTTGAATACGTACTACTTCTGGTTCTACCAATTTGTTTGATTTTCCATTAAATTAATTAACTTTTTTTTTTGGGTTTGGGTATCAAGTTGTTCGAAGTTTAATTGAAATGTTTTCTTAATGGTACTTAACTGACAAACTTATTTCACAAAAAACTTACGTAGAACTCATTTAGTTCACAAAGTGATTTTCAAACAATTTGAAAAATGTATTAAATTGAGATAAACGAATAAACTACAATCAAACTTCGTGATCAGAACAAAATTAAAGTACCTCTCAAGATTTGAACCATTTGCAGCGTTCCAAAGTTTACAAAATCCAAGTGCGCGCATAATTGGAATATTACTGGAAGTGTGTTACTATAAGAAATATACTTTCTATGATAAGAAATTATCCGTAAATCTGACCAGTAAAGTTTTGCAACAATGGAAAACCAAAAAATATCGTGTGATGGTCACACGATAGAATATACTAATCCGCACAGACGCGTAGACGCCCCTGGCATATTGGGATGCTAATTCGGCACGGAAGTATTTGCAAACAATCACATTTTAGAAGCTAATTGCTACTTAATTTAGTTGGATAGCTATATTTGAACTGTTTATAGACAGACGTATAATCTTTGACGAGTACTTAAGTATTTGTACGTATCAAATACAGAGACTGTTTTGGCCACAACACTCCAGAAAATGTGGAGTTTCAGGATGGGCTTTTTACCTTTACATGAAAGTAACTATAAAGTAGAAATTGGACTATAAACTATCATAAGACTATAGTAATAATAATAATCGTTTATTGTTTCCAAAAACTTGCTAACATTAAAGACTTATTGTGTGACAATACAAGAATTAACATACATGCTAATTTTAACTTAAAATAAACATGCATATATTTAAACATTTGTAATAAAAAACAATAAAGTCCATGGGCTTTGGTCTCCACACTAGGATACCCTGTGCCGTGAAGAACAAAACCTCTGGGTGTATTTGCAGTGCTTAAACGTTACAGTGTTCGAATTTACCAAACATAATAACAAAACAAAATTTGATCTCATGTTTGCGAAGAACTTATAAAATAGAAAGAAATATATATTTAGAAGATTAATTCAAGCCAACGCTCGAGACAATAACAAAATACATCATCATATGTATTGCTACTACCAACCAACAACCAACTGTCTTAGATGTTCGTTAGTGTGAGAGAAAATCAGTGTGTTGGCGGAGGGTGTGATTGTGTGTTTGGATGATAAAACGTACCTGCAAAAAAGTGTGTACTTACGTGCATGTTTGTAAGGTTTAAAAACGTCCGTATGTATGCTTGAGCGCAGATTTTAAACAAACGTTAAGGAGCAAACTAATAGTAGGTAGGTAATTCTAGAAGTAGCTATTGTACCGATTTCTAAACTACTTGAAAAAAGAGAAAGCCCATAACGCCTATAACACTAGACGGTCCAGTAGTTTTTACGTGATATGCGAACATACAAAATAGACATGCACTATTTAAAAAATGATATTTTGTATTTCAATAAGTAACTTATTTGAAGTCACATAGTCATTTTTTTATTATCTTCATTGTACAGACTTTTTGTTACTTACTGCTTCATTATACGTAAAGATAGATACGAAAATAAGTGTCTAAGTATCTTTCTTCACGGATATTGTTGAACATTAGAATGGAGATACTTTAGATCCTGGAACAACACAGAATACTTTGTTTACTATGCGCTGTTGAAAACACTTGATATTGATGAACATTAGAATGGAGATACTTTAGATCCTGGAACAACACAGAATACTTTGTTTACTATGCACTGTTGAAAACACTTGATATTGATGAACATTAGAATGGAGATACTTTAGATCCTGGAACAACACAGAATACTTTGTTTACTATGCGCTGTTGAAAACACTTGATATTGATGAACATTAGAATGGAGATACTTTAGATCCTGGAACAACACAGAATACTTTGTTTACTATGCACTGTTGAAAACACTTGATATTGATGAACATTAGAATGGAGATACTTTAGATCCTGGAACAACACAGAATACTTTGTTTACTATGCGCTGTTGAAAACACTTGTATATAGTTTGACGCGTGAACAAACTCGTACTATGTAATATTGTTTTCGCAGTAAATACCTGAGACTGTTGTTTTCTAGGCCACTAATAATTAATGAGACTTGTTGAGACCACTCACCAGTAAACAACTGAAAGACGAACTGACACTTATAAGGAGCTCTGTGTTTACTCAAAACGTTTTAGTCATCTTGGCAAGGAATATTTTAATTTATCCTACGACCTATATCTGTACCTTACACGTGCTACGCAGAACATTCTAATATCGATATTACTGTACACGTTAGCGGGTAATTTAGATAATGTTAGTGAATCATGAGTTTTAAAGAATATTCTCCTGAGTGTTTTATCTTTATAACGTACTAGCTTACGCCCGCAACTTCGGCCGCGCAGACTACATTTTATCGCAAAAAAAGCATCCTATGTTTTTGTTTATCTATGACAATAATAAAATCCAATACAAAAGTATAGCACCAACGCTCTTGATGCTTATTGATAGTCTTGTTATTATTTCGTTTCCGAGGCAACTTACTATTTTTCGGAATAAAAAGTATACTATGTTGGTATCTATATTGTACAGTACCTATTTATAAAGTTTCATCAAAACCGGACCAGCCGTTTTGTCGTGAAAGCTCCCCAAACAAACAGACAAAGTTTCAGTTGTATATATTTACACAGAATAAAAATAATAGTACAAGTAGGTACAGAAGGATAACTGAGTAAAGTCATTTAAACACATAGCAACTCTCGCTACAACGCAATAAAGTGCAATTTAACTCGCACAGCGCTGCGATCTTTCAATTATATTTACCTAGAAGGCGCTCACACATTGCGTGCAGGCTAGAATGTATCGTATCACAACGCGCGAGAGCTTCCATTGCTCTAACCGTTTCAGAATCGCTCTGTCACTTTTTCGCTCGGCAGGGTTGTATCAAGATATAACTAGGTACTTGCAATAGTAATTATTCTACTACTATTTCTACTAGATATTGTAACAGAAAAAACAATTATGTAATAATGTAATTTTTTTTAACTTATTATTATAAATGTTGATAGTTCTATTAACTGCATATAATTATATTCTTATCAGAATAGACCTAATACCTCATTATTTGATTGTAACTTATTAGGTATTGCACTTTGATGAATAAAAGGTGCCTGTCTGAACTCCATGCTTAATAATGAATGAAAAAGAAATGGCTACCTACGTAATAAAATGACAGTATGTAGGTATTTTACGAGACTTGCCAGACTGAATGCTATGCAGTAAATTCTAGGTTTCTTCTTGGTACTCACAATTAAGAAAATAATAAAATTTGACAAAAACTTTACGTAAGTAGGTACTTTATCGCAAGCACACGGCGCGCGACTCATCGAGCGCACGCTTGACACTCTACTGAATGAACCGTAATATTGCGGCCGCAAATTGCAGGTATAATATATGTACTAGCCACTGGCCTGATATTGGTGTGGATGGTTGTGTCTGGTAAGATGTTTATAGATTTTCTCATTAACTTCCTTGTGGAATTGAAGTTTGTTGTTGGAATGTTTTATATTATTCAGGGTTTTGGTTCCGCGCTTCTTTTACGAGGGATCGAAGACTTATGTGGATTACATTGTGTTACCTTTTGCAGTTGGCTTCGTTTAGCTTATATACAATAAGTGTTAGTGTTTCTGTTTATATAAAAGACTACTTTTGGTAAACCTGCATTGGTTCAGTGTTTTAATATTTGAAGTAACTTTTTTTTAGGTTCAAATTGATTAATATAGGTGTTGTGCATATTTTTCTCATTTATCTACTCTCTGTATAAGACAGTAAATGTCTTATACATTTTTGGAATATTTTATTTGTATTATGTTTCTGTTAACTAATTACTTTTTAATAGTTTTACATAGACGAAATCAAGGATTTTTATAACGATGCTGGATATAACCACGAGAATTGAAGAATCAACAAAGTCAAAGTATTTTATTGTAAACAGGCAAAAATAATAGCACTTTTACAAGTCAAAATTAACATCTCATGAAAAACGAGATATTCATAAAATATTATAAAAAGATCAAATCAATAAAAATTTAGGTAAACAAAGTATTCTTTGAGTTTGAAAAGTAAATTTCCCTTTCATGTGCCAACAGAGTTAAATCTCACACTGGAAAAGGAAATACCCTTCTGAATCTACCTGTGCTTCAACAATCTGAATGTCAGAGTAATGGATAGGAAATTTTACTTTGACTTAACCAGTTTATTAAAAACCGGCCAATGCGTGTCTGAAACGCATAGGCTTATGATTCCGTAGCCGGTATCCTAAGCTACCCAACTATGAGAACCGTATCGCTATGGCAACAGAGTTGTTTTTACGGTTGGATCGTGTCGCTCACTATGGATTTTTTCATGATCAGAGTTGACGCGGGCATACAATTAATTATCTTGGTTGGCTATTGACGCCAATTCTGTAGAGCAACTCACTAAACTAAACTAAACTGAAGCTAAATTTATTTTATTTTAGTGATTCCTAAAATTGTATCAGTTGTTGATTTCAACTAAACTAAGACATCATTGTGACAGGACTAATTTGATTTTGACAACGACTAAATTTAACTGCTAGTGTTGCCCACATTTAAATAATTAACGAATGTAATAATAAATTGTTGTTTATTATCTGTGTAAGTGAGACGTTTGTATAGAATTTTTCATAAGCAGGTATGCGCATGCACGATCGAATGTTTCGAACAGTGTGGGAGCTTTGAAATGAAACGTCAGTAAAATCACTCCGAAACTTAGGTACATAGGTACATAGGTAGGTAGGTTTATACCAGGTTTTAAAAGTGGACCATCACGAAAAGGGCTATATCATCGCCTTTATAACTGTGTAACTATATAAGCCCCAGAGATCGAATGTAGGTGTCATTTTTCTGGGTGGCACTGCAACTGTTATGGGCTAGCGTGACGCTTACCATCAGGCGAGCGACTTGACCGTCTCGTCACAAAAAGTATGTACAACAAAAAAAAAAAAATTTGCCCTCTATTATCAGCTCGATGTTGTAATGTTAATATTTTGCATAAGACAAAAATTAAACATTACGGGGGGGAGGCAAAGAGCAAAATCAGCGAAATTGATGTTTTTGTGATTTTTAATTCGGTATAACTCGAAATTTAGTAAGCATATTGATTCCGGTTTTTTCTCAACGAGATTTTGGTAGAGATCTCGTTGAGAAAAAATCGATTCAATATGAAAAAGTTTGCAAAAAGTCTAACAAAACTCCAGCACAGAGCAAACGAGAGGTTTTCAGGACCGGATCAAATTGTACGTGGCGTTAACGTTTCACGACAAGCAAACGGTCATGCACCCCAACACAGCCGGTTTTTCAAAGAAACTAGTAGATTTATGAAACGGAAATCTGGTTATGTTTCGACGGTTACGCATGCGCATAAGGCCTGTTGAAAAAATCTATTTTAATCTTCGGAGTATGACATACATGAATACATGTTTACTTTAACGGTCACGCATGCGCATCTCGATCACATCAGCTTTCAAACAGAAAACTGCATCAAAATAGGTCCATTCGTTTGTGAGCTACGATGCCACAGACAGCCAAATGGATACATACACACACACACAACACACACACACACAACACACACACACAGACACACACCCTAAACTTATAACCCCCTCTCTTTACAAGTTCGGAGGTAATAAAGATTTAAAATATAATAAAGCAGTGAGTAACAAAAGGTCTGTACAAAGAACATAATAATAAAAAAGGGCCTAGTGGATTTTAAATAAGCGAATGAACTTTAAATAAACGAATATACTTAACATTTTTCAAAATCATGTCTGTCTTTTTGTCTGTTCGCGCATCACGTAAGAATTAGATTTTGAATTAAAAAAGATTTTAGTGGTAAAGGTTTTGGTGTACTTGGTATTTCAATCCGGTGTATAGTAGCCGAGCAATTGATAAAACATATTTAACGGATGAGTGAAATTTGTTATTTTATACTTTTGGTCCTAAAATACCACAAAGGTTACTTCTAACCCAGAGAAATGACCACGCGGGCAAAGCCGCGGGTGTCCCGCTCATAATCAGAAAAATTTACGTTAATGTGATCTTTCATTCGGTATGACTCGCGATTTGTACGTGGAGTAAACGTTTCACGACAAACAAGCGGCTGTGCGCTCTGACACAGACCACACTTTTTGTCTATTTTTATTTTTTTCACTTTTTGTTCATTTCTTGCTAGAGTTTTCGGCACGAGGGTTGTGTGGAGGCACCTTTATACGTAAACTGACGTACAACAGAATAGAAAAATACCACTAAACTAAACTGACAAATTAAAATCAATTTGGGTGTGTCAAACTAAAATTTAGTTTAGTGCATTGTTATCGGCTTGGAACAGCACTAAACTTAATTTTAGTGTAGTTTATTCTAGTTAGTGCCAACCGAATCGGTACCATTAGCTCATAAACTAGTAAATCCTAGATGGTCATGTTTTTTTTTTAGGAAATGTCGTATTATGTTTTGGTGCCCTAGATTAATTTTTTTAGTTCTGGAAACCAGAACGGCTGTTTTTTGTTTTGTACTTCTTGGGTACATGTAACTCAAGAAAATTTACACTTTAGAGCCAAATATTTCGTAAACGGAACCCAATAGAAAAAAATGACAAATAAACTTCATTATAATTTTGAATTAGCTATTCAACGAGAGCCCACACGCCACCTATAAAACAACTTTTATCATTATTTTTTCATACACTTAAAAAATATCTATACATGTACCAAATTTCAACAATGTAGTGTTTATAGTTTCTGAATAAAATGGGTGTGACATACAGACAGACGGATGGACAGATAGAAAAGATGAAAATATAAGAGGTAACTATAGTTACGGAAAAGGACCATATCAAAATGCCCAAAAAAATGTATTTACATTTAAAAATTCATTATTATACTAACTCGATAGCCATAACTGATTATTTTTTCGCCTCTGTCTCCATATTTCCCTTCCCTCTCTCAACCCCCTCTCTCTTTCACTCTTCTCTCCGCCTAAGTTCCCGCTTGGGCTCCTATTTACCGTGCAGACACGTAACGCGTCGCGTTACGATACCTTCCTTGAATTGTTCGTGCAATGTCGTAATGACGTCACACGTTTTCTGCAAGGAATTGCGTTTGGCATAGTGAATAAGCGCAGTATCAGTTTCTACCTGTAGAGGCTTCTGGGGCAGTAAATTTAACAGACAGTGCGGTAGATTACCCGAGAAAACTTTCTTTTAAAAATAATAGCTGAGCAAGGCCGCTCAGCTATTATTTTTAAAATTGCGGAAATAACACCTACCGTGAACTTCTCACACCTTTCATGAAAACCTTGCCGTAAATCATAACAAAGGGCTGAGGTTGGAGATAAGGAGCTTGTACGCTTTATGTTGGAACCTTTAAGAGAACCCACCTACATAATATAAATATGTGTATAATAGCTATGCCCGCTGCTTTGCCCGCGTGGTAATTTCTCTGAGTAACTAAAAAATACAAAATACCAAATTTCATCAAAATTCTTTCAGGCGTCAAATGTATTTCTCGGATTCACTGATCGGATTGAGATAGGTATCAAAGTACGCCAGATTTTAAATATAAGTTTTTTTAGGTACAACTTAAGCTATGCAACTGTAAAAACCCGCATTTCAATCGTTCAGGTAGTTTTTACGTGATGTAACATCCAGACAGACAGAAAAGATTTTTTTTAACGTTATTATTCTTGCTCGGTAACTTATTTTAATTATAGACTTTTTGTTACTGTTTGTTTTTGCTTTATTATAGACTAACTTACGCCCGTGACTTCGTCCGCGCGAGCTATAGTTTGTCGCGAAAAAAAACATCTTATGTTCATCTAATAGGATATTAACAACCAATGCAAAATTATATCATTCCATTCCTTATAGCGAGCAATCGTCATTTTCCAGTTTTCGCGTGGCAACTTTCCATTTTCCGGGATTAAAAGTATCTTATGTGGATCTCTATATTGCACAGTATCTATTTACAAAGTTTTATCAAAATCGGATCAGGCGTTTTGTCTTGAAAGCTCCCCAAACAAACAAACAAACAGTCAACGTTTCACTTTTATATATGGTGTGGACTAGCTGTGTCCGCGGCTTTGCCGCGTTGTCATTTTTCAACAGAAAAACGGACAGAAACGATTTTTAAAAACGTTATATTCTTGTTCAGTAGCTTATTTTAATATGAGGCCGCCATATTGGAAAAATTGTGCCTCTGGATATTTCATTTACTTTGTAAATAAACTCCACACTACAACCCGCTACCAATATCGTTATCGACACCTTTGAATAATCCTTGAATCCCGGTTGTATTCAGTGCCATGATTGTCGTGCTCAATTGAGTTTGTCATTTATAATCTAACCACTGAATACGCAGTATGTGCTACCGTCTATCTGAATATAGCCTAGGCTTGTACTACTCATATAATTAAAATGTTAATTTCACATTCGTACTTATACATAACTTTAATGAATCTGTGCAATCAGGTGGGCAAAGCGAAGCTGGGCAGGACCAACTTAGATATTTAAAACATTAACGCTCGAGAAAGCGAAGTCAACGTCTATTAAAATTAATTGAATAATTATACTTACCTACTTATATGGGATGCTACAAGTTCTAGAGAGGTTTTACAAACGCTAATATGTAACGGCGCGGGCGGTGCGTATTTTCTCTGAAGCAACTTTGATTATACGTGAATTTAAGTTTCTTTGGGGTATACTTCGTATTCATAATTAAATATTTAAACGAGATTTAATCGCGCTGAAAACTTAATATTTAAATATTTAACTATGTGTTCGAATCGCGAAAGTTTAAAAGTTACAATACGTCGTATTGTTTTGACAAAACATAATTACAATAAAATGAAATGTTACTGCTTCAGTTTCTTGACAAAGCCGTTTCACAAATGCGCGACAATTGTGCTAAAGAACAGGAAAGCCGTGTTTTGCGTTATCTTGTATGGCTAGCTGGAGTATTAATTACGAACTTGATAATAAAGATAAAAATATTTCCTTTATTGCCTACAGTTTTCGATCTTACTAATCATGTTTACTATTTTTGAGTAGAAAGGCCAACAAAATATATAGAAATCTTAACGAGTCTTATATTTTTGTTTATTTGATCCCTCTTTGTATAAGCTCTAAATCGGTACTCAGTACGTACGTTTTAATGGTCCCATATCAATTCAGCCACTGAATTCCGACTTTCGAAGGTCAATGTTTGATTCATATGCGTATGGGTTGGAGTGGTCGCTTTTGAATAAAAGGTAGCGTTATTATTAGACCAAGTTTTAGATATTTGGGTGTGAAGCGTATTTCATTATTCACTTCATAATCTTTGAAATCTAAATATTATATTTGAATAATCATGTTTTATGTATATTTTCCTCTTCGGTATGATCCACGAGTAATAAGCAATTTTTTTTTCTAAAAGAAATAATACGTAGTCATCGAGATGCTGCAGGTGATCACATTATTGAAATTTTTTAAATTTATAATATTGACACAAAAGACGCAAAAGTCGAGTGAAAATTGTGTGCATTTTTTTGTTAATATTATTTTCTTATTTCCAACCAAGAAGATTAAATGTATAAAGGATATATTTATACTTCTATGGCATGGTAATTCCCGATAAATCAAATTAATTTTCAACAAAAACTCGTCATCTAAAAATTCTTTTAATCCCCATCATAAATAAAATCTGGATAGATTTGGTTTGTGTTGGGGATTATAAATAACAAACTATCACTTGTGAATACTAGAGGTTTATCATATTGACGCGCCAAGAGCCGTGACCCAGCGTAACGGTGAAGTATAGCATCTATCAAAACGCCACTACACCCCGTTATCGTTGAACTCCGACCTTGCGAGATTAGCAGTCGTATAATTCACTGCTAATCTACAACGTTTCACAATAACCTTGACCGGTTTCTTAGGGAACAGCTTCGAGCTTAGAAAGGGAATCAATCGTGCGTTTTTTTTAGTAAGCCCTTTTCAAGTTATTGCTAAGAAAAGTACACACAGTGATAAAACTGCCACACATGTTAATTCCACGCAATAGTGTATGCTTACAAATAAGAGATAATCTCTGGATAAATGGAATTAATAGAGTTTAAGAGAGGGTGACGAATCAATTGATAAAGTAAAAACTGAAATTATTTATTTCTTCTAGTCAGTCTTAATCATCCCACTGTTGGATATAAACCTCCTCTCCTTCACGCCACCTATGAAAACTAAATTCAATAACATCACCTAAAATCTTAAGTCATAATAATAAAACTGTACAAAGTTACTAGTTACTCTTGACTTGTTAAGAATTTAAAAGAGTGCCTTCACTTGCCAGCTTAAAATCTTTCAAAAGGCATTTAAATATATTTTAATTAAAACGTTAAGCAACGCAAACAACACTTTTGTTTCAGTTAATAAATTCATTGGAAACACGCCTTAATTCTAGGCTCCTATTCATGAGACCGTATTTTATGAAGCTTGTTTAGATAAACATTTCCAAAGATACGATAAATAATTCTTCGACCCTTTCATTACAAACAAACAACCTACAATGATCAAACTGAAAGGAATCCAATGTAAATATACGGAGCTATTCTGATGGGTGAAAACGCGCCACTGCAAACTTTATGTTTTTTTTAATAAATACAGATAGGAAGAGAGTAAGAGAGATATACTAGAGAGTTTACTATCAACTTTCATCTGAAGATTTCCAGGCATTTGTATTTTACTAAGAAACTTACTGAAAAGACGTGCCTACTCTCTGTTTAAGTAAAACGGGTAAAACACCAATGGCATCTTTCTATGCTGGACATACCTATAACCTTTAAAATAAAGTATCCATCGGTGAGAAGCACTATTATGTATTCTGTAAAAAAAAGTCTAATTGTTTTTTTTTTATAAAAATACTAGCTTTCGCCCGCGACTTCGTCCGCGCGGACTACAGTTTATCGCGAAAAAAACGTCTTCTAGGATATTAAAAACCAATGCAAAAGCATAGCACCAAAAAGCTCTTGATGTTTTTTTGACAGACTTTGTTATTATTTATTTTCCATGGCAACCATTCCTTACAGCGAGTAATCAATATTTTCTAGTTATTCCCGTGGAAACTTAGCATTTTCCATGTTTTATTTCAGAGTATAAGCTATCTCCATTCCAAATTTCATCAAAATCCGTACAACCGTTATCGCATGAAAGCTCCCCAAATAAACAAACAGACAACGTTTCACTTTTATATATTAGTGTGGATAATAATGCCTTAATTAGCAAACAAAAAAAAGTCTTGGGAAAAGGCATTAAAAATTTTTGTATTTTCCTGGTTTTGCGTTTTTACTTAATAAGTCCTGATCCGGTTATAATTTATTTTATCATTGCTGGATAGCTCAAAGTCCGACTTACAAGAGGGTGATATATTTTATCATTGCTGGATAGCTCAAAGTCCGACTTACAAGAGGGTGATATATTTTATCATTGCTGGATAGCTCAAAGTCCGACTTACAAGAGGGTGATATATTTTATCATTGCTGGATAGCTCAAAGTCCGACTTACAAGAGGGTGATATATTTTATCATTGCTAGATAGCTCAAAGTCCGACTTACAAGAGGGTGATATATTTTATCATTGCTGGATAGCTCAAAGTCCGACTTACAAGAGGGTGATATATTTTATCAGCGTATATTTGATAGCGGCAGATATATTTTCAATGTTTTGGATTCCCTATATTCAAATGAAAAACAACGGAACCCTTAAATCAGTCAATTTGCTCGGAAGCTTCTGGACCGATTGAGTTAAAATTTGCTACACATTAATTTCAGTGGTCCAACGTGTAACGTAAATATATGAATTTTGAATATGGTCCCTTCTGGAAGGCAAATTAGAAAAATTTAAATAGTTTTGTTAACGGTACCACGTGCTACATGAAACGGCTTGTTGTGAGAGTCTCATTTTTTTATAAATTTAAGTAAAGCTGTATTTAAAGTTATTTAAAAAATCTATGAACATTTACCATTTCTCCTCCTTCACCTTTACACCGAAACGAACAGCACTACTAAGCCTAAAATTTTGAAAAAATACAGGGATATATAGTTCTGTAGATTACAGGAAAACCTATAAGAAGTCGATGATCTTAAATAACAATAAGGTCAGCGCAATCAAAAGATATGGCCGTTTCTGCCGCATATTTTAACACTTTATAGGAAATTTTCCGTTGACCTAGATTCATGAAACTTGGCAAGAATCATCATTGTCTTACAGCACAAGTAAAGGGACAAACCCAAAAACCGAAAAGAAAGGTAAAAAAAACTACTATTTCAACTACTTACATACAAGTTTGTACGGAACCCTCGGTGCGCGAGTCCGACTTGCATTTGTCGTTTTTTTTTGTCATATTTTATCTTTTCACGTAGAAGATACTGAACCGATTAAAATTATGTTTAAAATGTATAATACCTGCATTTAGTAGAAGCCGAGATAACTATACCACGCACAAAGTCCCGTGCAACAGCTAGTAAAAAAAAATAACGATGAGATGCAAGGATGATAAACAGAACAATAGCATGCAAATGATATATGTACATAAAACGATTTTGTTTTAATAAACTTTGCCGTAGTAATTAAAGCAGTTTCTACTGAGACTAGTTAAAAATGTAGTTTCTCGTTATTTTAAAATCAAAATAGATTTGGATCAGACGCATGAGTACACACACGTATTTGAATAATTTAAAACTTTTAAGTCGTATTCCATTAGTCTCTGGCGACATTTCAACCGATGTTAGCCTTGCAATAATAGACAGAATAACAAGTAAAATTATTATGAAATACAAAAACCCGACTGCGTACAAATTATTGACTACGAGCTGAATAATCTCATGAGTATTGTAAAGGCGAAAGTTTGTATGTTTGATACTTCTTTACGCTTAAACGGCTGTACGGATTTGGATGAAATTTGGTGTGGAGGCAGCTTATACCCTGGATTAAGTACTTACTGAGGCTACTATTTACCCCGGAAAAATGCACGGTTCCTGAGGGACGCGTGTGAAACCGTGGGCATAGATATTATTTATATAAATTTAATGTTTATTTAATTTTTTACTCACATATTTTATTTTACTCTAATAGTTGCAATTGGAACATTAGATTAAAGTATTTACATTAACCTGAATAATCTAAAATTGAAAATTTTGTAAGAAGCTTATAAGTAAATGTACTGTTAATCCGGTTACATTCACTGCAGTGGTTATAAGAATTTTATATATTATTTGAAATTGTCTTTTAAAGACCTGTATTTTGATACCTCACTCGATAGGTTTTGGTCATTTTTTGTTCCATCAGAAATACAATATGGCAACTCTCAGCCGCCATATTAGTTTTCTTGACACTTCATATATCCTATACCGCTCTCGTGATCAAGACGAATCGAATGATACCTCATTTATCAAAATCCATCAGGCTGTTTAGGCATTAGGGCGCGCCTAAGAAACGTACAAGCATACAAACATACATACAACCCAAATACATACAAACATACATAACCCTCCTCAGTCGGGTAAAAATGGGAACTGTACCAGCTCAGTTAAATTCTGATCTTATAAGGCGCGGTCATACCAAGAAAACATTTTGCGGTTGATTGTCAGCTGGCTTACTCTGAGCTGCAAATCGGAGACAAAGTCAGGCTAACTTCGTCGAGTGAGTGGCTGAATAGATAACTAAACTGAATCGCAAAGAAAACGGGTCGCTGACAAAAACCTCAATAACTTCCAAAATATTGGAACTAGATTTTGTAAATAAAGACTGTTTTATAGTCAATTTTATATCCCCCCTCCGTAGGCGCCCCGCAATTTTCTGAGCGATCCAGACGATGACATCGCTACTGCTCTGCAGGCAGCGATGGAATCGTCTAGCCACCCCTCAAACAACACACGTGTAATCAGACACCGACCCCGCCGGCGTGGTCGATGAATCCGTATTTAGTCAATTATTATTCTTCTTTGAGTTTCTTGCCATTTCTTCTCAAAGATGTATTCCGAAATGGTGGTCAGTTATCAAATCACTTATGAGGCTCCTAGCCATAGTTCAGGCCCCCCTGGATCGCTATTAATCATTAATACCGATCCAGAGGAGTTTAGTCAGATATCCCGTAGTCTAAGTGACGGCCTAAGCCGAGTAGTCCTTCCTAAAAAAAAAGACAATTTTATCGTGCTTAAATAAAAGTTTCTGCATAATAATAGGTCAAGTAAAAATTTAAATGTTTCACTAAAAATGTGCTACGGTATCTAAATTGCAATTTTCACACATATTAGTATTTTGTATTGCCACCACGAGCTCAGATGTTATATGGTTTGACATGCTTTTCACCAGATTTCTGAGCCGATGCTAAATTATAAAAATAGTATTTATTTGTTAATTATTGTTTTTAATACAATCACCAACAACAAATAAAAAAGGTTTTACATCTTCCTATATTTGTAATGAAATAAACTTTAATATAGTAGTGTATTTTAGCTCAAATCTGCCGCTGACCGAATGAGTCGGCTCGCTGACTCATTCAGTCAGCGGCAGATTTTATATTTCCCGGCGTTGGACGGAAACTGCATACCAATGTACGCGTTGTATGAACAAAACATAAATAAGTATTGTTAACCGCAGTTCAAAATTGTATTGGGTGCTGGTTGAAGGCAAACAGTCAAGCGCAAACTGTTCACCTAGTGCATCCGCGCCCTTAGACTACGTATTTTTGTTTATTGTTGTTTTTGTAGCGAATAATAAACAAATAACAGCTTAGTTATTGATCGCCATTGCTACCACGTTGATATTTATTTGCCCCCACGTTGACCCCTCCATAAAGTCTCCAGAGACGTTAAAGATCGAGATACAGACTGTCATATTAAGTTTTTAATATTTGAAATGATATGACAGTCTGTATCTCGAAAATCGAAGTCTGTAATGCGAAAGTCATTAGGCGTTTAATTTACCCGAGGAAAAGCTTTGATAAAAAAAAAGACACGATCTATTTTCGTGGCTCTCATTTTCAGCACCCCGGTCGATACTTTCAAACAGGTCATTATCTAAGCCCCTTAATTAGTATTTTTCGCGTTGACTAGACCTACACTGTGATAATTACATGAACACCATTATCTTAGCGAGGTAGCCTATTTAATTACGAAAATGTACCTATCTACATCTTCTCTGACCTTATCGAAATAAAATTTATTTATTTTGGAGTACCTACTTTTACAAAAGAATTAATGGTGAGTTCCTTACAAGTAAAGCAGCAATCGTTAATCTTATTCGTAATGATTTAATTTACAATTGTATAATTCCTATACAAGTTTAAAGTTTTCAAGCCGGAATTTTTCTTTGACTGCCTTCATTGTTCAAGTTGAAGCTATCAGCGGAGTTGCACTTATTCGGAATGATTTAATTTACAATTGTATAATTGCTATACAAGTTTAAAGTTTTCAAGCCGGAATTTTTCTTTGACTGCCTTCATTGTTCAAGTTGAAGCTATCAGCGGAGTTGCACTTATTCGGAATGATTTAATTTACAATTGTATAATTGCTATACAAGTTTAAAGTTTTCAAGCCGGAATTTTTGCTTGACTGCCTTCATTGTTCAAGTTGAAGCTATCAGCGGAGTTGCAATGTCACATAGCCTTGATATTATTTAAATGTTTATATATATTTATTTATGTACTTTAAATATGGTTTGACTAATATGGGTTACAAACGAAAGCAAAGATATGATTGGCTTACTTTCATTGATTTATACTTATTGTTCCATATTATATCTGATAGTTCAAAGGGAAATGACCCAAATTCGAAAACACAGTCCAGCTACTGGTTGAACGGACGTCAAACTGTCACATCATTACCGTTGAATGATAATGAACTGTTTGACAAGCAGTTCACTTTGGAAGCACGTAAATATTATGAACCCATTTGATTTGTATTTGGCTAGTGCATAAATTATAAAAGTGGTTACAGATTGCTCTATATTTTTTTATTTACGACCTCATTAGTTTTGGCACGAGAAACAAAGAAGTGCGAGAAAATTGTCAGGATACTTTTGGGCCAAATGTACATTTTGACATACACAACAAATGTGCAATTTCACTTTGAATATTATTTTAAAGTCTCAAAAGTATTTTATTTATATTTGATGAATGAAAACTATTTAAAACTATTTATGTACTTGTAGATAAAGGTATATAGATTACAATGATTTTCTTCGCTATGTTAGTTAAAATCTAAAAAATGCAAAATGTGTTTAAAGTTGTATTTTGTATTACTTCAGCCAAGAATGGTCTCTTTGTTTCCTCCTAAAATTATATTTTAAATATAAACATCATCATCATCATTTTGGTCTTTAGCAGTCTACTGCTCAACATAGGCCTCCCCCAAAGAGCGCCATGACAAACGGTCTTGTGCCGCCTCCATCCACCGACTCCTTGCGATGGCTAAAATGTCGTCCGTCCATCGTGTGGGGGGTCTCCCTACACTTCGCTTGCTTGTTCGTGGTCGCCATTCCAGAACCTTTATTCCCCAGCGGTTGTTGGCTCTGCGAACTATATGGCCTGCCCATTGCCACTATAAGCATATTATAACATTTCCTAAAAAAAGGTCACTAATGACCTCACTAACAGTTGCGGCCTCTCTTTCAAACCCTGCCTAAACTAAGGCGATTATTTTCCCGACGAACATTCTGAAGTTTTGAAATGGCGGAGTCTATCTATATTGACGCACAATTTCTACCCTTCGTGCAAAGGTCACATGTAAACCTTAATGCTGCCTTAATCCACAAAATTACAGTCACAAATTCGTTTTCGCTCAAACCAAAAGTTTAGTTTCACCGTCATATTTAGCCATGAAATATTTTCAGACACGCTAGACTTGAACTTGGTTTGGTATTATATGTACGAATGCCTATAAAGAAAGCAATCTTTGTGTGCCATGATTGTTTTAAGATACCGTTAAAAATAAGAAGTATAAATATGACAGGTTTTTTGTTACAGTATGGGGCAGTTCGTCCTTCGAGCAAAATGTTGGTTGCTTGCTCGGTTTCATCAGTCAGGAGGAAAAACTATTTAAAAAACTCTTAACAAATGTCATTAGAATCTGCCTCAGCTGGGATCTACATACCAAGTACCTCAACAGCAGTGACCTAACTGAGAGAATATTAATGCCTCTTCTGAGTGATAGGGTAAGAAATAAGATCCATTTCGCTGGGCCAGTGTTGAAATATAACAAGCTTGTCGGACTTGATTTACTCACTATATTTTCTTTTGCTGTTCCATAAGTGACAAATCGGTATACACATAGCTTTTTTATAAGTGTTTAGTCTAGAGACAAATACACTAGGGCTCCAGTTGTGACATCTCATAGGAAATTGTATCGCAACCGACGGTTCAGGTTGACTATAAAAAACATAAAAAAGATGAAAAAAGGAGCACAAAAGTTGAATTGAACTCATAAAAAGCACAAATAAAACTTTACCAGAGCATTTGTCGAACCAAAAAATAAAATATATCGGACAGGGTAACAACCAATAGTGAAAAACGTAGAATACGTTTCAATCCTTTATGCGATTCTAAACAAATATCCAACACAACTCGTTCAAAATGCTACGAGCAGACGAACGCTAACATTTGACAGCTTATTGGATTTCGTGTTTATTAAGTCTATTTACCCCTTTATATTTTATAAAAAGGTCAGTTTAAAACACCCATTACTAAATATTAAACAAAAGCTCAAGATTTGCGATAAAGTAATAAAACAATCAAGATAACAAAAGACACACAACAGAAAATTATCATATAAATAACAAAACGAAGTAGTTTTTGCTATAGCTACAAAGAATAGGTGGAATTTAAGTTTAATCTGTAGATTTTAGTACTGTATGTTCGCATTTATAAATGTATGGTATAGTACATACCTTATCTGCATTGAACAAATGAATCCAAGTTCCAAGTTCAAATCAGTCATTTTCTTTTCCGGTCTATTCTGGTCTGATACTCCAAAATGTTCCACCACTATTATAATAAAATTCCGGTCCGAGCCACCAAACTATTTAAATTCTGGTTGGATCCACCCTGGTAGCTTTTAGATAGTAAGGTTGTTAACCTTGCAAAAAATGCATATTCAAGACAAAATTTCTCTTCCGTATCGTATGGATATATCTGCCGTGTGAAAATAATCCACCTGAACCAATCTAATCAGCATTGAAGCCTCTAGGAGTGTTCCTTGTAACACGGCACACAGAGTGAATAGACACGAAAGGTCTTTACGTGCTCGCACGTTTCAAATGATTAGTGCTGCACTGTGGAATGAGACTTTGATCCGTCTTCGTCTAATCTTAAGCCGCGTTCTTCTTTCTTCTTCTTCTCAAAGTGTCGCTCCATTATTGAGCAGCCAGTCAACCGCGTCTACACCAATAAATTACTTTTTCTTCCCACTACACAGTAATATCACAATTGTGCACCTAAAATGTAAGCAGAAAGCACCTTATTACTGCTTATTATAAAAAGAGTGCAGAAAGTAAGCATGGAAATCCATTATTTCACAATTTATTTATTTTTGTTTTTTTTTTATCCAGTGCTGTAAATATGGAAATCTATTAGCGCATCTTTTTTTTTTAATTTTCGTTTGTGTCCCAGGTCTGTTATTTTTGAAACTTAGAAGAAACTACATAAAAGGATTTCATCATCATCATGTCAGCCTTTAGAAGTCCACTGCTGGACATAGGCCTCCACCAAAGAGCGCCATTTCGAACGATCTTCATCCACCGAAAAGGATTTATTAGTTTCATATTGAATGAATGAATTCGTCCAGTAGAGATTTAAAAGAGAATGTTCTATTTTTGACCGAGCGAGCGCGAAGTGCGAGAGAAGCTTCTCCGTTTCAGCTTGGACAAAAATTCTTTCGTATGTGTTTCCTTCCGGATGTCCGACTGTCCTTTACAAGTCGCATTTCTCAACCGATCTAGACGAAACTAGGTATCGTTTTTTATTTGGCGGGGTTTTTTGATTGGGGGGGTACATCCTCCAAAAAACGCAAAAAAAGGGGTTACTGAATATCTCCGCCTTATTAGATCCGATTACGTTGATTCTTTTTTTATTTGAAAGGAAGTAACTTAAAGTTGGTTTCATAAAAATTTGGTGAAGATCTGATGAGGATCTTCAGCGTGATGATCAGAATAGCTCCTCAAAATGCAGTAAATTACTCACTGTTAGGTTTTTACAGTGGAATCAGCCCTTTACCTACCTTTGATGAAGCACCTTGGTTATTACTGTTAGTATTACAATAAGGTAACTAGATGGCGCTACTGTGCACCGCTAGATTGTTTGCAAAAAAGTTTGTGCTCGCAAGGTCTACAGCACACAGAGCCACTAGATCAAGTATGAGCGCGACGGAATTGGCGAGAATATAAAAGTGTGACTGAAAATTGTACTGCTTACGTTTTAGGTGGTCAATTATTGTGAAATATCACAATTCGCAATTACTGTAATATCCCTTTCCTTCCGCTACTAAGTACTAACTTTGTAGTGGAAAGAAAGACTGATTGTTCACACTCGCTTAAGTGATTTATTGATGCACTCGTGTTTTTAGAGCCCTTGCTAAAGTTCGTGCTCCAATCTACGAGTAACACTCGGTGAAGCAAGAAGTCACTTTCCGCTTGATTTTTCGTGTTTCAGCACACGATTGTATAATAATGCATACGGCTGAACGCACGGCAAGTTTTCGTCACGTTGCATGTGCGCTTCCGCACACTGTTAGTAGATGGACAACAGTGGAATTTACGCCATTGATTTACTAATAAGGGCTCACGATAATTTGAAACTATATTCATAATATCATGCCGGCCACCATTCTCCAAACATATCTGGAGCGCGTACGTAATTACACTTCGAGCACAGAACTAAATCAACTAACAGTTTCTTCTGTGCTCGAAGTAGATACATAGTACGATTCACAATGCATAGCAGCAGCTGAAGAGTTAAATTGGAATTGAATTTGCGGCGGAAATATACTATTTGCCTAATGCATTTAACACAGAACCCAAATATTGACATGTACCGTGTACCTAAAGGCCAAGAAGTTTATCTTATGCTTAACTTTTATCCATTATCTTATGCTTCGAGGCATTAAATGTCTAGAGTCTCAAGTAATTTAAAGAACATATATATACAGAAAGTTATTAACCTATCTATTTTGCACGTCACGGTTTCTCGCGCTCGTCCCAGACACTTTATTAAACAGGTGATGAATGTCACGACATTTACCTATTATCATATAATGTAAAAAACCGGACAAGCGCGAGTTGAACTCGCGTGGAGATGGTTCCGTACAATGAATTTATTATCTCACATTATGGATATGTTTACCATGTTATTTTAAGACCATAGGCTAGATCAGAAGGCTTCTTATTTCGTGTAATCTATAAGTAAATAACCATATAAAATTTAAAAAAAAATTGTCTCACTAGTTTTGGAGGTGGTCAATTTTCAAATATTTTCTTAATTAACTATAAAACTATTCATTTTAGATGTTAAAAAATGGTATTTGAGACTCTCACAGCAATCCTTTTAATTTCAATTGTCACACAGTACAGTTTGCATTTTGTTTATTTTCTATTTTGCCCCCATAAGTGACCCACATTCAAAATTCATTTATTTACGTCCGTTTTTGGGTCACAGAAATTCGTCAGTGTTCCAAATTTCAAATTAATCGGTTCAGTAGATTCGGAAGAAATTGGATGTGACAGAAAGACAGACAACAGACACACGAGTGATCCTATAATGGTTTGGTTTCATTCGGACGTCCGGAACCCAGAAAACAGTCTCAAATCATTTCCAAGACTGATTGACCCCATCACTCAGTGTCAGGGGTGTATTTAGATGTTAGATAAAAACAGACGACGGAAGGCACTACCTTCGCGTGCCTGCATTATTGCTTCGCTGCACTACAGTTCTACACCGTTCCTGACCTGAACTAGCACTGAGTATAAAGGTCTTGCCGAGGTTACAAAAGGTCAACCATAAATAAATGCGAATTATACATAGTTGAATGTTGGTACATTCAACGTATCAGCGGAAAAATTATGTTTGGAAGAGACGATTGGAGCAACATTTAGAACTTACCTTAAAATTAGATGTGCCTACTAAACTAGAGTGGACTTTATTGCTTCGTAGATAATAACTTCGACCGACACTTTCAGAAGGATTCTATTTCGATCCTTCGTCATGATCAGGCCTTAAAATTTAGGCATAGGAAGTAAATTTGCTAACAATATCCCACTGCTGGGCAAAGGTCTCCCCCATCTGTAAAAAGCATCCCTATCCATGGCATCAGACCAATCCCGCAGGAAGGAATCCAAGTCATCACGCCACCGTTTTCTTGGTCTCCTACGTCGTCTACGAAAGTCTTCTGTGGAATATTAACATACTAGATGCGCGCTGCGGTTTCACCCGCCTGGGTGATGATGAAGATGATAATGAAAAGTATTATATGTGTTATTACACAGTATAAGATATCTCCATTCCAAATTTCATCAAAATCCGTTCAGCCTTTTGAGCGTGAAGGATGATAATGATGATGATGAAAAGTATCCTATGTGTTATTCGAGGGTACAAACTATCTCCATTCCAATTTTCATCACATCCGTTTGAGCGTGAAGGAGTAACAAACATACACACACGCAAACACACCCTCACACACAAATGCATACAATCATTCGCCTTTATAGTATTAGTGTGATTAAATATTATTGTTTGTAATCTTTGTCTACTTTATGATATTAGCTCTACAAATATTGATCACATAGGAAGATAAGAAGACATGATTTGTTTAGTAATATTTAACTAAGCGAGTAACAAACCATACACTGTTAAGATTTTCAATCCTTTTACGACGTGGTTTTCCAATCTTTTATCTCGACTCGAACTAATTGGCAGCAAGATTTTATATTTAGCTTTCATTTTTACAAGAAATTAGATTAATTTAGACTTTGATATCATTTTTATATTCTGTTGTAATGAAACATTACAAATTCGTCCATATGTTAACATGCACTTTTGATCATTACAAATTGTAGTCCATAAGCATCATTTCGATTGAATGCTTTGGTTTAAATTACATAGATTTACGGTTATCTTATTAACCTGTGGTCGAATGCGTTATTTGATCTTTTTTAGGAACCCAGAATTTGCAAAAAATCTTACGTTGTCCACGAGTTAGCCCCTTGCTAGTTCTCTACACAACATTTTACACTTACACGATAACCTCATGTTATCTATGGGTCTTTGTCGGTAAATATTTTCTAACCTTATGTTTGCCCTGCACTACATGTATTTTCCCTGCGCTGCGATTTTTCTATTAACTTTCTTTATTTGCATTTATAATGCAAATGGAATATAAACCTGACGATTTTTTTGCCCATATATATAAGATTTACGAATGAGTTCACCAAGGTTTGAACCTCGGGTAAACAGTTATCGCTTTTTCACTCCCTTCCCTGTACAATGGTTGAGGGGGTGATGGCAGGTAGATAAGTCATACTCGTGAACGAGAGCTGCTTGTGGGGACTGGTCCAGCTTGGTTTCTTAGTAATCATTTGTCTTTTTGTTTTATTTTTCCCAGTTTGATGATTTGACGATTTTAGGAAATCTCATTGTCACTTTTATCATTTATATTTGTCATTTAAATGTATATCAGTATAATTTCTGACATTTATAAAAATATAAAGAATTGACAAACATGGAAAAAATTACGGGTTAGAGTTTCATAAGGCTCTCTTCTCTAACGGGCTTATTTCCGAAGCACCGGTAGAGCCGGTGCTATTATTTAGCCTATTTACAATAAATACTTTGACTTATATTTCGACGCTGGTCGCTATAGCTCCAAACCAAATACCGTTAAACCGGTTGTAACGGTAAAACTTCATGCAAGTGCTTCTCGAAAATTTATGTCAAAATCAAGTAAACCTTTGTTTAACCAAGGATCAAATAAATGTTAATCAAACTACAGACTCTCCTTTTGTCTCCAACCCTGTTTTCGCTAACTATTATGATGCGATTCCGGAAATAAATTCAACGTATGTACATCAGAATGTTTCCCGTATTTTCCGAATAAACAATGACTTCAGTTCGTCGTTTTCATTGAGTGTTCCAGAAACACGTGGGCATTCTGATTTGAGATGTAAGCATGATGATAAGGTTAGTCATAGACTGCTTCGCCAATCTTTATTCATGATGTTTATGTAGTCACCAACGGGTGGAGTCATGTCATCGTCTCGATGTTTTACGTCTACTGACGCGTATTGCTATTTTCAGCTTACTTTGACAGTCCGGGTTTCGTGAATTCGGGCGATCTGTCTTCGGGAACGCCTTGCTGTGACAGTTAAAGCAATTAATCGTCCAGTAAGGCCGTAATTAGGAATGCATTCGGGAATTATAACCACGGAACACTATACTATCTGCGCACATCGATGATACATATGTGCCAAACCGCCAGCGCCAATACGTTGCATTTATTATATTAATAATGTATTTAGTGTCAAACTGTATTAACAAAGGTTGTTATTTGCCAAGACAGATGCACTGCGATTTGTACAGACACAACGAAAAGTGCTTGCAAGCACAGATATAACGTTTATGTCGTTAATTCGATAATACAGGTTCGCTCATCCCACGAAAGCTATTGTAGTGTAATAGGACAACAGCTTTAATATTGTTGTAATATTTTCTATCTACACGAGAAAAACACAAAGTATAAAGTTAGGACTATTTGGTTAAATACTGCTCCACATTGAAGTGAAATAGAATTTAGCTGAGCCAAATTGTTTTTTTTTTCAAGAAAGTTTGTGTCTGGCCTGAATATGCAGCTTGAACAAATATTAACAGTTAAATTCGCTTCATAATTTTATATCCAAAATAACATCCTTCTTAAAACACCATCGCAATGTAATATAGTCTCAAAGTTTCATAGAACTGAATGAATATAAGCGTATATTTCTGTTCCATAATTGCATAATCCACACAAATATATAAAAGTGAAACGTTGTTTGTCTGTTTGTTTGGGGAGCATACACATCAAAAAGGTTGATCCGATTTTGATGAAACTTTGTAAATAGGCACTATACCATATAGAGACCAACATAGGATACTTTGTATCCCGGAAAATGGTAAGTTGCCACGTGAAAACTGGAAAATGACGATTACTCGCTCTAAACGAAACCTACCTTGGAAACGAAATAGTAACGAGTCTGTCAAAAAGCATCAAGAGCGTTGATGCTGTACTTTTGCATAGTTTTTTTAATATTCTAGATGAACATGGGATGCTTTTTATCGCGATAAACTGTAGCCCGCGCGGTCAAAGTCGCGGGTGAAAACTGGTATGAGATAAAGCAACTTTTTAGAAAAAAATATGCTGTGAGTAGGTGTAAAAATAATTTCATAGTAGACAATGCATTGTCTGTAACCCTAGAGTTTTATTGCGCATATGTAACAGTGACTTTGTCAAGCTTGTATTCGAGTGCCTGTTACCATAGAAAAAATAATAGTAAATCCTTGAACAAATGACTGTCTCTTAAAAAATTCCAAGAATTTCAATATCACTTTGGCCGCTGAGCGTACTGCCTGCATTTCGGCCAAGTCACCGCGTAGCAGACACCTCGTCACTCACCCACGCGAAGCTCCACGCGACTCAAAGCGCGTCGCATGCGCAGACCACATTCAGTCCCGCCCTGAGCTTGCCCAAGGCAACATCTTCAGATAAAAGTAGTGCTACACTGTGCACAGGATATATTAACGTGATTTTTAAAGGTATTTATCGTTGTTTTCTTTATGACTTATGGTGTTTATCGATGGTCTGCTAGAAAGTTTTCGTGTTTATGGAATAGTATGATTTTTAATTATAATTTGCGAAAATTATCACCGGTTAAATATTTTTTGAAGGTTGTTTCGACAATAGCAAATTAAAACTTTTGAAGTGTTTTTATGATCTTGTAAATGTCCAACTGATATCGCTTAAATATTTTCAGATATGTTGTTACTTCTTCTAAATTTTATAATATACAACATATTGTATTTACCCTTTGTAAAAATGTCCTAAAAGCTCTTTCAGTGTTCACAATACAAAGAATTGTGCTAACGAAAAGATAGCTATGGCTATTTAACTCTAATTTTTCATAATGTCCCAGGGATACAAATACAAAAGGAACAGTATCAACCCTACCCGTTACAAAAGAGAACGGAAAAATACATGAATTGCGTTCTCAAATATCTGTGAAAAAGAAATGTGAACATCAATCTCGAATGTACTCGTAATATGGGTCACGTAAAGCGGGCAGGTACTCGTGCGTTTTTAATAGACCAGAATTTCTATTGTCGTTTTGACCTGTCGTTTCTTGTGACAAGTCAGTAAGGTCGACTAGAAAAAATTAGCTGCTAAAATATTTACGTCCAACTTGTAGCGCCAGATTTCATCACTCATGTTTAGTAATCCATGGCATGTCTACGCCAGTATTTAGCTACATCATTTCACTTGAAAAAGATTTTGATTGTTGGAATGCTTTGATTTTTTATTCAAAACGTAGATGCATAGTTTTTACGACATTCGAATCGTAACTTAAAACATTTTGAACACCGTTGCATTCACTCACCTGATATAATATAAGACATTAAAGTAATGTTATTTGAAGCACGCGTTTCTACCTATTTATCATCTATAAATAGAACCAGCGTTATAATTGCATTCCTCAAACTAGAATCTAGAATATTCATTGGTAAAATGCCGCTGAGATGTATTCTCGTCAGGAATTAAACATTACCCGAACCACTATTGGTGCTGGTTGGTTTATCCTAGACAATGAAAATCTAATTTGGTAATCAGTAGCCCGTTGAACCAACCAAAAATTCTTCAGAAGCGTAAATCTAAATGTGGTCCAAACATATTGCGTTGGCATGGCGCCAGATACCGATATCAATTTCTATCAAACTTGGATTCTGATTTTGCTTTTGCGGCATGTTGAACAATTTATTTCTGTTGTTTTTATTTTGCCTAAATGATATTCTTTTGTTTCGGACTTCAGATTAACGAGACTATACACCTAATTTTACGAACAAGTTTACTATATATCGCCCATTAAATACGAAAAATCCCTCTGGAGTCGTCAACAACATTTTAACTAATTTATAACATTTTAGATAAACAAGAAACAACCAAATCATGTCTCAAAGCACCCAACTGGAGGCTGGCCAGCAGCTGGTGAAAAAAACCATGCAGGAGGTGATGGAACAAAAAACACAAACCACCGAAAAGGTTTCCATTCAAGCCCGACAGGAATTCCGTGAACAATATCAGGAGAGCTACGAGGAAGAGTTCGAGGAAGAAACTTTCACGGATCAGTTCGGGAATGAGACAACAAAGAGGGTGGAATCCAGCAGTGAGAGCAAGGAGCACTCTCGAAGTGCAGACGTGAAAGTGAAGGCTTCTGGATTGAATGCCGAGCAAGTGAAAGCCCTCACTGACTGCGCGAATCAAGCGGGACAGCTGGCGCTTGACTCTAAATCTGCTAATTAAGCCATGTAATTAAATTTAAATCCTTTTTCAAAGCACGCTATGAAAGCTAATTTATACTGACAAAAGACTTTCGTAGAACCCTTTTCTAATATTAATTAGAAAATTCCCACAAAAATATATAACAACGTTCTCAAACTAATTGTAACTTTTAAACCGATTATCGTTCGAGCTGCACAAAGTTTTCCGGGGCTTGTTTAGTCTACCTTTGTAACCTCACACAATACCTCACCTGCCTGATAACTGATAACCTTTCCTAACCGTTTTGAAGTTCTTTAAATTCATGTGTAAATAAGTTGAAGCGATAGAAAATTCCTAATTAAGATCTTTTGTTGCAGGTTTACCTATTCAAAATCAAGCGTGTGGTGAAAGAAAGTGATAAAGACTGTGTTTAGTGTTCCTTATTGTTTATGTTTTTTTATTGTATAAGTATGTAATAAATTCATTCAAATGAAAATATGGTGTATTAAATAGTGTCTTGTGCAGTTCTTAAGTGATAAAAGTTAGGCTGTAAAAAAATACAAAAATGGAAGAAGATGAGGATAAAAATATTAGCAAGCCCACTCTGGCACAGGGTTTCGGTACCTTAAGCTCACGTGTCGTGCATTCCTCGCTAGAGGAGGGTTACGTGCATCAGCAGGCATCATCGGAATCTGCAGATAATAACACTGGCTCCAGCATCTCGACGGCTTTGTACAGCGACAGAAGTTTCGTATCAAAAACAAGCACGTTTTCCCGAAGCGGCACTTCCAGTTCGAGTCAGGAAGAATGCGAGGTAGCACAAACAACGATCACGAGCGGTCAGTACCTGGCGGCGGCCAGGGTGGAGACCGCTCGTTCTATGGAAAGCCTCCGTCCATGCAAGGAAACGTCGCCGGCGCGTCCTTCGAGCTCCTGCACAACCGTCCGCTCTCATCGTAGCTCGTTTTTGACGGCAAGCGATAGAGATGTGCGGGAGATGCGCGGGCTGCCTGCACGAAGAGCGCTGTCTGGGGAAGACATGGGGTCTTCAGCAGAAAAAAAGCGAGGTCTGTTCGCTAGCACTGAGCGACGGGCCTTACAGCAACTCAGTCTTCCTCCTCCAGAACGCCGACTGACTATCTTGAGTCCCCACAGCCCGATGGCGGTAACTGAACTGCAATGGCCTACGCCATCGGGCATTCGAGGGAGGCGAAAGAAAGGCATGGTGCTACCAAAACTCATTCTGCCACGCAGCGACTCTGAGGCTTCGGAGGTGTTTTTACAAAGGTGCATTTTCTTAATTATCTTCTTAGACTTATTAGCACTTTGCGTTATCTCATTGAAAACTCTTTCAAATAGAACAATTCCTTGCAGTATAGTATTTTAAGGATTATTTTTCAATCTATTTCTCACCTATAATTATTTTGCTTGTGTATTCTCCGTATGTGTAATATTTTACTAAACAGGTAAGTCAATTTTGTTCACGCTTAGCTCAGTCTTCTTGCTGCTCACACAGGTGCCACAGTCGTATTGCGAACAAAGGTGACTGAGCTAAAACTGTTTTTTATTTACTGTACACAAAAAACAAAGAAACGAATAAATAGTGCTATAAATTGAAATATTAGGCACTTGCCAAGAAAAATACTTGCGTTCGTTGCTTTATGAGTCAGCGTGCGTCATCGAAGTAAAAGTAACCGCCACGTGTTTACGACTCTTTGAAATCTTTCATTTCTGCTGAAACTTCACATAAAGTTAATTACGCTGTATATAAAATAGCAAATCATAATGTTATTTTCCTGTTCACGACAGTAAAGAATATGAAATAATTATAGATTTTGGTTTTTTACATAGCAAACATATGTAAAAAAGTTAGAACAAGTAGGCAAAGATAAAACATTTACGACACACTTACAACAAACAGTCTCTCTTAACACATACATACAAAACCTAAAGCAGTATACACTCTGCAATGCAGAAAAGAAACTCTCAATAAGAACTACTGAATATTTACAATGCAATTACAATTACACGACGACTTATTGAAAAAATAAAAGATATTTAAATATGGGAGAAGCCCACTTTTAATTCAATTCTCCTATTTATTTAGGTAATTGTTTTGGGCAAAATACATAGCATCAAGTCACTCCATGTACTCTACATGGAGTGACTCGGTGCTATGTATACCTACCTATACCATTATTATATATCAGTCCTGTATGACAATAGAAACATAAAGAAAATAGTATAACAATGAGGCTATGAATGTTAATATAATATACCAATACACATCTAATTACATTCGTATTCCGTATTTTCTTTGAAAGTTTATCTGCTATTTTCAGTTTCCTAACACATGTGAAGGGCTTGTTAAACCGATCAAATTCCCGCCTTTCGACAGTAGCCGTATCTATAACAAACGTTTACCTCTATAAGGAGGAATCTGCCAGGATTTTTCTGATTGGCCTGCGGATTTTAGGCAATCTGATCCACTGTTACAACCAGCCTTTCTTATGTTAGCCATCTAAGCTTGATATTTGCCCCATCACTCGAGTTTGACGTAACTCTGGCCACAAAATATTTTATCATATCCTAAGATTTAAATTTCTGATTCGGTCCACTCCACTTTTATTTATTATTCGTCTTAACGTTTATGGACGGATATTATTGAATTTAATGGACTCATGTCCTGTTCCTATATTTATGGAACGACTCGTTTTAGTAATGATCAGTTTCTTTTTTAAACTGAAACTGTTCTTACGAAAACGAAGGTTTGTTACTAACGGATGGAAAGATTACCAGCGACTTTCCCATAGCATAATAATAGAATATATAATATAATATATTCAGGACATTTCCACACCAACTACCTAGCCCAAAACTAGGATACCCTGTACTATGGGCGCTAGATAATGGATAAACATATATAGTAGTACATAGTAGAATATTACATTCATGACTCGGAAACAAAGATTTCAGCTCATCACACAAAATATGATTGCACCTTGCAGGGTTCGAACCCGTGACCGTTCGATTTCGTACCTAGGAGTAGTATCTGTAGCCACTACCACCAACCGGTCGTCAATACATGGAGATGACAGATTTTGGTGTTCGGAAAAAAATTCATCAGTGAACTGTCACATTTACATTGCGTAATTCGTTCAAACTATGGAAACATTGACGTATCGTTGATTATAGATACTGGATATCACACGAAGTTTGGTGTTTGTTTGTTTGTTTGTTTGTCGTATGAGGTAGTGCTGGCCTCTGGTGTCAGAGTTTGTCAAGCCGCCCGAGGGCCTCTGACAAGGCTTAACGACTGGTATTAATCAATAACAGGTGAGACCGACAGCTTCACGTGCCCTCCGAAGCACGTTAAGCTTGGTGTTGATTTATTATCTCAAAAAAAGTCATTTTACGATGTTTCTCGGAACAATATTTACCTTATTCTATCTAAAGGCAAAATCAACATAAAACTTGAAAGGTACAAGCTGTGTTCATAATCGTTTATTCCCAAATGTATATCAAGATGTTAGGTACTCTCCAGACCCACGCAGTAACAGCTACAAATTAGAAAGTATAATAGTTACTCTTTGACATTAATTGGGTAATAAACGCAGGAATTCTAAAACGTGCACTACGCATCTACTCGTACCACTGGTCTGTTACCTAGCGTTTAATAATCCGTAGACAAGGAAAAGTAAAAATAAGACGTTAGCGGCGTAACTGACCGAATTCGAGTTTCATTTACACTAATTAACTGTTTAGAGCAAATTAAATAAGACCGCGTTGAAACGAAGAAGAAACTTTATTCGCAGATGGTGGGTATCCGATGCTGGATGTAATCGATATAATTATAAACTTATTCAAATTTTAAGATTTTGCACAGATTGCTTGAAAATAATGAGTGGATTTCATCAATAAAACAATAAGAATATTGGTATTTTGGGTCTTGGAATATAGTACATAGATTTTTTAACCTAGAGAAATGACCACGCATGCAAAGCCGCGGGTACAGCTAGTTATATAATATATAATAATTTCAATTCGCTTTTTAGTATTCCGTAGTCCAACAAGGAATCCTTATAGTTTCGTCATGTCCGTCTGTCCGACCGTCTGTATGTCACAGCCATTACAATTAGACACTATTATTTATTCTGTGCTAACACTACAAGTTTGAAATTTGGCATATACATGTATAATGATATTTATATAAGCGCTATACTAATGTATGAAAAATGAATGATAAAAATTGTTATTTGGTCTGCTTCAATAACTGAAAACTGAAGAAAAAAATATTTCACAGTCTTTATAGGTCTTTTAAAATTATAATGAGGTTTTATTGGCAGTTTTTTTCTTCTAATTGCTTTTGTGTAAGAAATATTCGATGTTGCATATGTATTTCCGATTTCGGACTTGCCATATACATTAGCTGAAAATCCAAACAGCTTAGCTAACTCATCGAATACATTTCAGACTGAGCACGAGTTTTGGGATTGTGCTCACCTGAGAACGCTACCATTTATCTTAAGACCAAACTTTTAACACTTTTCAAGACTATCTATGTGTAACTTTGAGCCCAGGAACTTTCTTACAACTTAGAGCATCGTCCTGGTGGCTGAGCCGCGTGAAACTTTTATGAAATTTTCTACAATCTGTCTTGACTTGCCTTCTTCCAATTCAATTACACTTTAACTTTTTTTCTTTAATCTATATATTAAGGACCTTGACGACATAGACGACATTGTGAGGATTCAAGCTCTCCAACGAGTGATCCAATTTGAGACTTGATCGGAAAAATTAAATGGACTTTTGGATCATGTCGCGACATCATATATATTACATCGCGATAAGTTAAAACGTATCGCAGTAATTGATATGGTTATGATATTATTATGACACGTGTTATCTAGCAGATAACATGATCAAACTACCTAGTAAACTACCTGTAATAGAAACCTTTCCAAAATTGGAATTATCTACTTATCTACCAATGATAAGCGACGTGAATGTTATACTTAATCCACAGTTTTAGATAAAACATGGTTATGACACTTCATAGAAAAATATAACAGGATTAATTTTTATACTAGGCACTGGAAAATGACTCAGACTCTGTTTGGAAGCATAAATATAAACATATATGGGCATTGTGTTATTTAAACAAGTTGTTTATTTTATTGCATTTGGAATAATGAAACCGTAATACGACGACTGACGAGTTGACGACTAGTTGGCCGAATGGTTATTGATCCTGCCTATTCAACCAACGGTCGCGGGTTCGAATACCACTAGGTGCAATCATTTGTGTAATGAGCAGAAATGTTTGTTTTCGAATCATGGATATTATTCGTATCGATGGATGTTTATCCGTTGTCTAGTACCCATAGCACATGGTATTCTAGTTTTGGGCTAGATATTTGGTGTGAATTGTGCCAAATATATTATTATTATTATAATACTAACTCATATATCGAATTCCAATATATTTTCCTAATGTTTTACTTATTGTGCAGTTCTCTGTAATTATTGTAAATGTTACTATATCAATTTTTGGTTTGTTCCCAGTAGTACCACTGCTCAGTAACACCGGTGGTACTAATGGAAAATTGCATTCTCAGTAGTGGCCCCTATAAGCAATGCATTTAAATGGTGGTACTAGTGGGAATATTTTTAGTACCATCGGTGGTACTACTGAGTAATTAAATTCTCATTAGTACCCCTTTTAATTAAATAATTTGAGTCGTGGCATATGTGAGATTTATATTGGTATATCTAGCTGCGCCCCTTAGATGCCCGTTAGAACAATGATAAAAGGTATCGTATAACTACGAGTATATGTCACTCCAAGATCTTCATTAAATATCTATATTTTACAAGTTTTCATAAATATAATGTATTTAAAAGAGGAAGAAAATATAAAGGAAAATCTCACAAAACAGCTAAACCAATTTCTAAGATTTTTTATTCATAGATACTATACGATATAAAGACTAAAATACAATTCATTTATGCAGGAAAAAAAAAAACAGAAAAATCGTAAATAATTTGACTAGAACTGGTAACATTATAAATACAAAAATACTCATAGTATATTTAATTTCAAAACCTAAGTTTAGTGAACATAGCTTAAAGTAACGTGTGTAAATAGTATGCGGTAGAAGGAAGCTATGCCATGTAACTGTGCAGGTGTTCGTATGAAGACTTGCAGCTGCGAAGCATCCGCTGCCCTTTGAAGGAGGAGCCTCCACAGAACTTGGCGCTGTTTGGGCAACTAAGCCAGGAGTCCGTGGACTTCTACATTCTTCTGCTGCGCTACCTCCTCTTTCGTGTTCCTGTACTATATTATTGTACGCTGAGATTTGTTCCTTGGACTGATAGCCACACCCTCGGGGGATCGCCTCGTGATGGTATATAAACGAAGCCTTGTAAAATGTATATACTTAATAAAGGTCTTGCAGTAGCATATAGGTATATGATACCTTTTATAATTGTTCACTCAGGAAAAGCTAGGCCGCAACAACCTATATCTGTACAAATCTCACGTGTGCCACCATTCAAATTATTTAATTAAAAGGGGTATTAATAAGAATACTCAGTCTCAGTAGTACGAGTACCACCGGTGGTACTAAAAATTATTCCCACTAGGTCCACTAATGAAATTACGTGCCATAGTAGTACCAGCAGTACCACTGCTCAGTACCACCAGTGGTACTACTGGGAACAAACCCAATTTTCAGGGTTCCGTACCCCCAAAGGGTCCAAGCGGAGGCCTATTTAGTAATAGGGCTAAGCAGGTTAAGCTTACCAAGCCTACGCTATTTGTCTGTCCGTCCTATCTTTAGGTAGCTGGTTGAAATTCTCATAGAATAAGTGTTATTATAGCGAATATCTGAAAAAATACTAATATGGATTACCCACACAATTCCGTAATCCTTGGTGTGCGACTGCAACTCGCACTTAGTTGCTGTTATTTTTAATAATAATAATAATAATAAACATATTTCAGATTAAAAATATCCACAATGTGTTAGTAGTACTATTATTACTTCTGTGGTGTTATTAACAAACTTATTACACTATGTTAGTAAGTACAAGTATAAAACAGGCAAAAAATAATTGGGTACAAAATTAAAACCCTTGCATCACTAATTGCACCAGCAACCAGTGTCTCGTGATGCATGAGTTAATGTGCTCAACTGCAACAGTCAGAAGACTGTTAGCTCTCCCACACAAGTGGCTCATCAGGAATCACTGATCTGTATGGATTTGCAGGGCCGTACTTTCATTTGTGCTGATTCAAAGTGCCCCCACCAAGCGTCTGTGGAACTAAAAATACTACAAAAAACCTTAGTTCCGTGGAAACTCACTACTGCCAAAGTACTGCTATCAGCGCCAAAATAGCGATAATCAAAAGCTTTCATTGCGATGTTTGTCAATAACCTGTCCAGAGTATGGAGTAACATTTGTTTATGTCAGAGATGCAGTCCTGAAATCAGGGGGCTAGTGTCAAAGGCAACAAACTCTACTGTTTATTTTTGTTATGTTTGTATCTTTATATCTATGGCATTTTGTTTTGTTATTTTTGTTATGTTTGTATCTTTATATCTATTGCATTTTGTTTTGTTATTTTTGTTATGTTTGTATCTTTATATCTATGGCATTTTGTTTTGTTATTTTTGTTATGTTTATAACTTTATAGCTATGGCATTTTGTTTTGTTATTTTTGTTATGTTTGTATCTTTATATCTATGGCATTTTGTTTTGTTATTTTTGTTATGTTTGTATCTTTATATCTATGGCATTTTGTTTTGTTATTTTTGTTATGTTTGTATCTTTATATCTATGGCAATTTGATTTGTTATTTTTGTTATGTTTATAACTTTATATCTATTGCATTTTGTTTTGTTATTTTTGTTATGTTTGTATCTTTATATCTATGGCATTTTGTTTTGTTATTTTTGTTATGTTTGTATCTTTATATCTATGGCATTTTGTTTTGTTATTTTTGTTATGTTTGTATCTTTATATCTATGGCATTTTGTTTTGTTTTTTTTTGTTATGTTTGTATCTTTATATCTATGGCATTTTGTTTTGTTATTTTTGTTATGTTTGTATCTTTATATCTATGGCATTTTGTTTTGTTATTTTTGTTATGTTTATAACTTTATATCTATGGCATTTTGTTTTGTTATTTTTGTTATGTTTGTATCTTTATATCTATGGCATTTTGTTTTGTTATTTTTGTTATGTTTGTATCTTTATATCTATGGCATTTTGTTTTGTTATTTTTGTTATGTTTATAACTTTATATCTATTGCATTTTGTTTTGTTATTTTTGTTATGTTTGTATCTTTATATCTATGGCATTTTGTTTTGTTATTTTTGTTATGTTTGTATCTTTATATCTATGGCATTTTGTTTTGTTATTTTTGTTATGTTTTTATCTTTATATCTATGGCATTTTGTTACGTACAATAAATTCACTCCACATAAAAAACATCAAAATCCAATACAAAAATCAATTTTACGAATGCCTTAGCATCAAAGGCAGTTATCTCCGTAAACGCACCTATCAATGTAAGCAGCTATCTCTTTCAAATGTCAATCAAGTGTAACAAACTCCAAACAAAACTTCAAACAGTAACAAAATCAGCAATATCCGTCTTTTTTAATGTGAATTATTCGAGTTACGCTCATTTCATTTCATTTTCATTATTTATAGTTTGAATATACGCAGTTCTACATGACCCGAATCTATAAACCAGTAAAATTCACTAACAGCCGCTAAAAAATACACATACTTTAGAGTTTGTTACCTCTGATAAGTACTAGGCCCCTGAAATCATCGGTGCACGCGTTCGCGAACATCCTTGATGCGCTAGAAAAACGTGGCAGCACTCTGAAACCGTTGTTGTACTGGATACGTATAACGAAGTGAGCTTTTTGTGTATATTTGACCCACAGACTGCAAGTGTAAAAGGACTGGCAATATGCCTTGAATAAGGTCACTTTTACAGGCATATTGCAGCGTGTAAATCTACGAGCCAACATTTTGCACCTCACTGCCAACGCCCTACGCTCCCTCTCAATATGCATATCATCAGACATGACCTGTGTAACCCAGCGGCCAGGTGCTTAACCTGCTTTACCCAGACCGTCGAGCCTTACTGCCAGAGTAGATTAAGTTTTGGTACTGGCCTTGAAGAGTATCAAATCACTATTTTTAGCGTTATACCTCAGCCCATGGGCCGCAGCATAGGACTCACACACGTCCATTCAACGTCTGAGAGCATTGATCGTTGGGCTCAACACCACCATGTCATCAGCGTAACTTATATTATTGACACTAGTACCACTGATCAAACATCCGACTTTAGTGCTGTTAAGCTCAGCAATCAACCCATTTACATACAGGTTAAAAAGCTTTTTTGATGTAATACCTCCCTGCCTCACCCCACACTTCATTCCATTCGTCTGTATACAACCCCACCATTACAACATTTTCCTAATTTACTTACCAGACTTTGAAAATGTTGATCATGTCCCTTGGAAAACTGGTATCGGTCATAAACAAATGCCTTTGACAAATCCAAAAAGCAAGCGTAAACTTGAGTTTTTCTACTAGTGTAGTACTCAACAGTATGCTTCAGACACAAGACTGCAGATTCAGAAGAGAGGCCGGGCTAAACCCCAAACTGCGCTTCATATAAATGTGCTTTCTTAAGTATCTGTCAAGCAAGCTGTCCAATACCTCAGCAACAACCGTAGCTAATAATATAAACATGTAATTGGACCCGTCAGAAGCATCACCAGTTATATGTTTGATAATGGGCACTACAACAGTTTTCATCAATTCTCGTGGCAGATAGGAATGCCCGTCAAAAACTTTTCTACAAAGACAAGATCATTGTAGCGGAGGTCGGTAAATCTAAGTATTTTTATTTCGTATCTGAGCTTAATTGTGTAGAAACTTCTTTCAACAGCAGTTTGCTCTTTTGATTTCTGAAGAAACATTTATTAAGTTAACCTTCAGGCATTTCGACTGTTTGATGTTCTACGTAGTACAAGGGTAGTACGGATAGTTTAATGATTACCTCTATATTTTAAAAATTATAATAATTTGGAGTTTAATTAATGATCCTCATCATCTCAGCCTTAAGACGACCACTGCTGAACAAAGCCTTTTAAAGCTTTTCTCACCAGGACATCGGCAAAGTAAAAATACACTTTGAAGTCGATCCATCTCGCGGGGACGCCCTACGCTACGTTTTCCAGTACGCGGTCACAATTCGAGAAAATCTCTTCCCCAATGGTTAGCGGTTCTACGAGATATGCGGCCTGCATATTGCCACTTCAATTTGCTAATTCTGAGAACTAGTTAGCATAGAGTATTATTATGATGAAATAGTTGGTTGAGGAGAATAGATTTAATCAAATAAAGATTTAGATCAAGATGAGTTTTATTACTGTTTCATCTACGGAACTACGTCAAAGCGCAGGCATTTACGTACAAAACGAATCCTAGATGTTTGAAGGTGTATCCAGATTTCAAAACCTCGTTATTTTATCTTAGGGCCCAAGGGCCATATATGAACCAACTAGATAAGAACCACAATGAGGTTATATACGTACGGCTCAACTGAGGTCTGACATATATTTACTTTCGAGAAGATATATACAAATTATACAGCCTGTAATTCTATGCCCTAACTAAAACTTCACTTCAACTTCAAATTTAGGTACACAACGCAGTTGGTTTATCTGTCTACAGTACATAATGAAAAAGAACCTGTGAAAGCATCAAATATTTTGAATTACGCTTACAGGCGTAAGAATGCAAAAGCAAAGAACAGTGTATTTACGTACGTACTTGTGTGACTTATGACAGGCTTTGCCCATAGATTATTTATTGCTTTACTCACTCCAACATGCTATCGTTACCTTGAATTAAAAGTAGATACAAGGACATTCACGATTTACTCGTAGTATATCACACACCATGTTTGTTTGTTTGGGGAGTTTTAACGCGATTATGGCTGGACGAATTTTGATGAAATTTGGAATGGAGTTAACCCTGCAATAAAACATGGTATACTTTTTATCCCGGAAAATGTTAAGTTTCTACGGCAAAACTGGAAATGATGATTACTCGCTGTGAGGAACGATTGCCATGGAAACGAAATAACTAGTATGTCAAAACACATCAAGAGCGTTGGTGCTATATCTGGCGAAAGCTAGTTATTTGATAAAACAAGGTGTCATGTATGTTTCACACACTCATATTAACAGTTTATAAACTTTATAAACTAGCTGTGCCCGTGGTTTTGCCCGCGTGGTAGTTTTTCTGGGATATAAGGATCCTGTGATATTACAAAACCAGATGTGGATCGAAAGGCTGCAAACCAAGTTTTGCATGAAACGTAGTGTCGCCTGTTGCATATCCGCATGATATATTGTCTCAACGCACAAATTGCACAAATATATAATTCTCCTATTCCTTACGGTTATTACTATTTTAAAATCTATAAACGGCTTTCGTCTTAAAAGTATACTTTATTAAGGGATATACGGATGACTTCGCTACGCGACTTTACGAACGGTCGCTTTTTTCATTACACTGAGACTTAGTCGTGGCGCGCCCGCAACGCTAGCATAAAGTTTCTTCTCTGTTATCCAGGAGGTCAGTGAAACCGGTGGGTGCAGATAGCGACAAACAAAACTAAAAACCTTAAAACCGAATACGTTTGACCTAATTCGTGTATTACATAGCCCACATCATCAAGCAACTAAACCGATACAAATTCACAAATATGGAAGCACATAGTAGGAATGTTGACACAAGTGTTTATCATGTAAGCGGTGTAAGGTGTTTTGGCCACAACACTGGTGGCGTAATGTCTAAGGCATGCAATGTTGTGTATACTTCAGTTTATAGCAACAACACAGTATACAAGGACTCACCATGTATAACACATTTGACGACTAGCTACAACCAGTGCTCTTGATAAAAAAAATATGTTGAAATTCGGTGTTTGTAGTGTATATTATCCCTGTATGCAAACAAAAACGGATCGTCCATTGAGCGTAAATTCTATTCAAACAAACGAGGCTCGGGCAGCGTTTCAGATTAACGATAGGTATCAGACACGTGTATCAAATACTTAACTTGAATTAGACCCAGACAACAGATTCAAATAATTACTTTAACCAAAATATCAACTTGATTTAATTTATCTATACTATAATAAAACTGTAACTGGGCTAAATCTGTACATTAAATATTTTTTGAAATTTTTAAACTTCAAAATCGATATGGAGTGCAAAAAGGTTTTTTTTTAATTTTTTGTCTGTCTGTCTGTCTGTCTGTCTGTCTGTCTGTCTGTATGTCTGTCTCTTTGAACACGCATCACGCAGAAACTACCCGACGGATTTTGATGCAATTTGGCATAATCATAGCTTATGTTATGGATTAACATTTAGAATACTTTTTATCCCGAAAAAAACAATGGTTCCCGCAGGATAGGGGATGAAAGTTATTTAAAAAAAAACACATATCACGCTGAAACTACCGTACGGATTTTCAAGTAACTTGGCACAGTCAAAGTTTATAGTATGTGTTAAAATGAATGATACTTTTAATCACGAATAAATACGAGATTCCTGCGGGATATGAGTCTAAAGTTATGTCAATTTGAAAGGAATAATAATTGCAAATCCGTTTATAAAACGGTACCGTGAATTCGGCTCCTATGCCGCAATTCAGAGTGGCACAGTAGAAGCGGTATCCGCCTTGCAACCCAGAGGCACATGGATCGAATCCACGCGCTGCTATGAATATTTTGCCTCAATATTTATAAGCATTTACATATTTTGTGCCTTTTTTTACATTTTCTTTGATTTTTTTAAGGCTTATGTAATTTCCTGAAGTAAACCGTCAAGTTTTGTTTGAAAACAATATATATAATGGGATCTATCCAAACGAATGGTCCGACTTAGATGCAGTTTTTTATGTTTGCAAGCTGAGGTAATCAGTTGGCAGTTTGGTACGAGTAAAGATAGCACAATGGCATCAACAACTCAAGCGAATAAACCAAAGGCATCAAAGTTCTCCCTCCGATTTAACTAGATGGCGCTGATTGACCTTAAAACACGCAATCATTTCATTCCTGCAACCAAGGGTGCCGGTAAATTCAAATTTATCAGGTTTTTGGGATTCGGCTCACACTAGCACTAGCACGACCTCCAGGGGCCTAATTCTCTAATTTTAAGACGCCAATTCCTCGCTGCCTGCGGGGAAATTGGAATCAATCACGAACAAATTCCACGTAGGCATGGGTCATTTTCGCAATATCCAGCACCAGGGCTTTCAAGTACGTCTATCTTCAAACACCAGGGCGAAAAACCAGGGTTCAAAATACTTTCAAGTGCTTTCTGTAGAAACAGATTAAAGCCTTGAAAGTAGAAAATACTTGCATAGGAAATTGATTTTTGCCGTCATGTAAATAAGGAGAACAATCGTGTTTGCAAAATAAAAGTACTTGGAAGCCTTGAAAGTAGAAAATACTTGCATAGCAAATTGATCTTTGTCTCTATATATAAATGGAGCACTATCGCGTGTGTGAAAAAGTACTCTGAAGCCTTGAAATTGTTTGTTTGTTTGTCGTATGAGGTAGTGCTGGCTTCTGATGTCAGAGTTTGTCAGGCCGCCCGAGGGCCTCTGAAATGGCTTAACGACTGCTATTAACCAATAACAGCAGGGACCGACAGCTTAACGTGCCCTCCGAAGCACGGAGCGATGGATAACCGCACGTAACTTCGAAAAGTCATTGGTGCGGGAGCCTAGGTTTTGAACCCGGTATCGTTGGATTCTAAATTGTACTATAGAACCATTAGGCCACCATCACTCTTTTGAAATGAAAGTAAAAAAATACTTGCATAGGAAATTGATCCGTGGGTATGCATAAATAAAGACCACAATTGCTTTTGCGTAAAAAATACTTCGAAGCGTTGCAAGTTTTCTGAGTATTATGTTTCTTCCATTGAGATATTATAATGTACTACATACGTACCTACATAATTATATAATTATATCGGAGGTTTCTTCATAATGTCTTACTGGCAAAATGGTTAGTTGTCGGTATTGAAATGTGTACATACAGAGGTAGGTATACAGGTACACTTCACAGAGAAAGTCACACTTTTATTTTTTCAAATCAATCCTCATATCGTGTTGAAAAAGCTCAAAAAGTAGGTAGGTAGGGTAGGTTATTATTAAGAGCCAGTTAAAGTGCCAGTAAGTAGGTACGTCGTTCTGTGAAACATCATAAAAAATAATTTGTACTAAGAACACAATGTTTCGTTGCATTAAAATTTGTTCGTATGGACCTCACAATAATGACCTACCCTTGATGCCCCATCCAATTTACCTTACCACCTTAATTACTCTCTAATCTGTGCCACCTTACCTTCGGAGATAATTTTCTCTACTCAATAACAAGACGGTCATGATAACAAGTTACTTCATTTAAACTAGATGGCATTGTCTACCTTTAAAACACGCAAGCGGTTTGTTACGAAGTGGTTTGAACGTTGAATGAACTCGAGCAACACGTTTTCTTCTTTTTTTACTTTATGGTCCTTAGAGGCTCTTAAAACGTATTGAGATGTTTTTTGTGTTTTTTGATAGAATAAGTCGACTTCAGTTGTAAAACGCGCAGCGAAATTAAGCTAATTATTTATAGTAAAATAGTAATTTATTAATTAAAAAAATAAATTTAACTGTTATAACGCATATTCTGTGAAGTACGGAGTGCCGTACTTCACAGAATATGCGTATATCAATCTGTACTTTATTCCTAAGAGGAATGTTGTATTTTCTTTTGTGTTTTACACAATAACGACTGGACCATTTTTAATAAACTATAGCAAACAGGCGCTTTACACAAAACTAACTTTTATCCCATAAAACAGAAATCAGTTTTATTTGTCCCAGAACACACAGACAGGCAATCGAGAAACGCTCATTAAACTTTATCATTAAAGCTGTGTATTACGCCAAAATATTAAAGTATTTATTTTGAACTCATGTTATTTGCTATCACACCCTACTTTAATATTTTACAATAGCACTACACCACTCCAAAGTAGAGTTTAATTTCCTGTATTGAAGTATGTAAGTTGATAATAGCGTAGGTATTGCTCCGGGACGTAATCGCTGCTCCCTTGATATTTACACTCTACTATTAATATTTTACAATTGCGCTACACCACTCCTATTTACTCAAATGAAGTAGATAGTTAGATAATAGCGTAGGTAATGGTAGATACCTAATAATCTTTGCTCCGGAATAACGCTATACTACCCTCGATCTTAACAAGATCTTTAAACAGAAACCTAGAGCATAGCTACCGCGTGTGTATTCGTATATCCTAATTTAGCTCTTACCTTCTCAGTTAGATGGATGTTAGCGAATATTTCACAAGTAAGGGGTTAGATTTAGATCAAAGGGCTGGCAAAGAGAGTTATAATAGGTATCAAGGTACAGAAAGGTTTACTCATTTACCCAAGCACACATACAAGTACACAGGTTTGTAATAGGGATATGATTGGATTTTAACGAGGGACTGTGTAATAATGCCGTGCAGAATTGTGCAGATAGGGAATAATAGTAGTTTATGAAACGGTTGCATAATGAGAGGAATTAAAACACGAGAGTGAGTTTAAAAAACAGTTTTTTTATGGTATCACTCGAGTTTTTTAATACCTAGTTATGTGCTGTTTCATACACTACTTTATCTACAGTCATGCAAAAGGAACATACTTTTAATGAAAAAAATAATGGCGTATTATTTTCTTGATTTTGCTGGTAAAAGCGCATTCGTCATGTTCGTTGCTGTTCCGTGTTGTCAGGTGGAGTCAAATCCTCCTCATAAACACTGTTTTCACATGTTTTATACATCTTTGTCACATTTTTAATCAGAATAAAACATCTGATCATTTAAAAAACACATTAGATTGGTTAGGTACTAAAGTAAATTATGGCGCCAAAATCCAGTCCACAGCGAAATCACGCGCATGCGGTCTAACATGCGTTGCCATAGATAATAAATGGCGAAAACCCTCGTAGTGCAGATTCAAACCGGTGCTATTATGGGATAAAATATTATAACATTGTTTAGTTCAAAAAACAGTGTTATAATGTTTTTATTTTCTTATTAGAGACGTGCTGTGCGTAATGTATGTCATTATGCCACCATTTTTGAGTTCATAATCCAGATTTTACGATATAATTATAAATAAAATGTGTAAATACATGCCTAAGTGAGTAGCAGACGATATTTTCCATGCATGCGCAGACGCGATGCATTCGCAGCCTTTGTACCTTTGCACACGTGAATTCATTCACGCATTTGTGCGTTTGCGTGAAATTTTACCGTTATAACCGGTTTGGCAGTACTTGGTTTGGCGCTATAGCACAGAATAAATAATAGTGGCTATAGCGATCAACGTCGAGCAAGCGAAGCGCAGTATGGGGTGCAGAAACCGGCTCGCGACAGCGTATGTGTAAATATAAAAACAGGCGGACAGCAATATGGTTCCGTTTGGACCTTCTGATGAACCCTAAAATCAAAGAAAACAGAAACACACGTATTACATAATTACGTTACAATAATAAACCGGACTAAAGCAATATAATAATATGCCCGCAGAAAGTACCATTCAAACTCACCCTCTGTTCCCACAGCTTTATTTTATGCGTTTGCTTTTAATTACTTTGTACTTTGTGTCCATCAGTTTAAGGCCAAATTTTAAATTTAGCTGTCAGCTTGGAACGAATTAGTACAATTAGTAAGTATTTGGCAAGGGTTTGACCAGAAAATTACTCATAATGAAAGTACACACCGATATTTTCAATGCAACATTTCTAAGCATTGCCATCAACTACGGACAATATCGTCGAGCATTTCGATGTTTCATAGTTTAGACTTGCTGCGCCCTGCAGCTTTGCCCGCGTGCAGTCTTTGCCACCCCCGTTCACCCCTTAGAGATGGAATTTCAAAAAATCCTTCCTCTGTGCACCTCTAGAATATTCAAGGAACATAGTTATCCACCAATTTTAAAATATCTAGGTCCACTGGTTTAGGCTGTGCGTTGTATGTCAGTCAGTATGTAGGTATGTCACGGTACTGTTTATAGGTATAGATTGGAGAATAAATCGCACTCAACATCTTCCCAAAAGTTATCAAACACAGACCAACTTGTATTTATCTGATAGATATGAAACTTTGGAGAGCGGAGAATTTCACATGAATAAATATAGTTCTCAGATAATCCCCAATTAGCACTAAATGGTTTGCTCGCTTCCAGGGAGAAACTGCTTGATTGAAATTCTGCAAATATTGATCTTTACCTATGAAATTACTGATTTTAATTCTAATATAAATAAAACGGCTAAAAACTCACGAAAAAGAAGATCGGAAATACTCCGACCAGTTTCGGACTATTTAAAGATTATTTTAAGATTTTAATACTGGCTAATGTGAAGCGCTTAAGAGCACAGTATCTAAAATGAAAGATGCTACTGCTGCAATCATACCTATCTAATTGACTAAGAACCAAATTGCTTACACTGCAACACACCATCCTCTGCGCCTCCTCCGCCTACTTCACACTCCGTGCACACCCTGCAACCACACTCGCCGCAACCCCGCACCCAGCGTACCACCACGTACATCATCTCGTAAAACTCATCCCCCCCCCTCCCCCCTAAAATATCAATATACCAGCATTTGATCAAAATTTCTTCAGCCGTCAAAAATATTTTTATCGATTGCTCTGCTTCTACTAATCGGATTGAGATACCAAGTCCCCAGTTTTTAAGTAAAACCCTAAGCTATCTAACAATGAAAACCGCATCGCAATCGGTCCATTCGTTTTTACGTGATGCGCTAACAAACATGCAGATTAACAGACATACAGACAAACGCGATTTAAAAAAATGTTATGATCAGTAATAGCTTAATTTAAGTACTTTATTTAAGTAAGTTATGCTTTTAAATATCTTCTTTGTACAGACTTTTTCGTGCATTTGCTTTATTATAAGTATAGATAGATACATGACCATTCCCGCACGTAGCGCGTGGAATCGTTCGGCAATTGCCGTAATGACGTCACACGTTTTCGGCAAGGAATTTCGTGTGGCGCGAATAAGTGCCCTGGCACCGCAACTGATCGCGTCCGTGCTGTAAAATCATTATCACCATCAACCTACACTTGTCCACGGCTCGACGTAGGCCTTTCTTAATGCACGCCACTAAGCTCGGTCTTCAGCTCTCCGCATCCAGTTTCTGCCAGCCGCAAAAAATAATCAATTTAAATCGCATAAATAATGTCACTCATTTCGAATACCAGAAACTAACCACTGTTGGTCCTACACAATTTAAGCTACAAAGCTAAAAAGGTTTCAATCAACTTGGTTTCGTAACAGCACGTATCACATCAGCCCCGTTGCTTCGGTACGCAGTAGGTACTATTATTAATTATGTGCTCAGAGCTAACAGGCTGGATCCAGCACTGCTACGTTATTGCCTCCCAGTTAAGCTAACCATCAGTTCCCGCCCTCTGTACTCCATTGCACTCGCTATTAGTCACTTACTTCCTTTGTGTTGGGTTTTAATTATTGTGCCATAAGCAGAGAGAGAATAAACTAACATAAAGTATAGTAAATCAATGTTAACTCTTAACACCTAGAACAGTATAAATCCGGATATCAACTCTGAAAAAATATAAGATTAGGTTAAAATGATAATTATAATACTTAAGATAGCGTATGAAGATGCAATGATAAGCAAAACCAAGTTTTTTTCAGTCTGAAACATTATTGAGAAAATATGGAGAAATAAACCCGATACTGTATTATATAATAAATAAAAAAGCTTTTCTTTTTTATACATTTTCAATTTTTATTGTTTAAGTTTTATTTTCTTTATTTTTACTGTATTGTCATCGTTTTTGAGCTACCCTGAAAGTTTCAGCCGGATAGGTAATCGGAAGTTCTTGAAATTTGAATTGCAAGATTCCAGGATAGACAGAAATACATAGATACATACATACAAGAGAAAAGCTTTTGAAATGACGGTGACACTTATCTTTTCATTCAATTTATTTTGTAAAATGGAACGCTATTAGTATGAACCTAGCTACAAATCATTGTAAAATGAAACAAGCCACACCAAAACTGTTTTACGGTTATAGCATAGATCTAGTTAAAATTGGGAAGATTCGGTACCAGCTCGTCGGGAGTGGACCGCATAAATTAGGTGCAACGCAGACAATTAGCCTTCATTGGCCTTAGTCACAATCGGAGTGCCGGAGTGTGTAGCAACGTGTTACAAGTGGTTCTCATTTAAGCTACAGTCTGTGTATGTGTCTCTACCTTTGTTTTGATGCGCATGAGATGAAGCACGACAGTGAAAATGTAGATGTGTGGTTGTGTTTGCCTGTAGACGTATCAAGTCCAGTTTTTGATTACGTGATATTAAAGCTTGCCGAATCTTCATCTCTTTGACTAGAATTCTATGGGTTATAGCTACCTATACATTCAAAGAGCACTTGCCTACACTATGAGTACCTACTAATATTTATTCTGTGCCTACATTTAATATCTTCTGTCTCCATTTGGCTGCCCGTAGGATTCTCCCTAAGCTGTCCACAAGAGTTCATTCAGTCACTGCTCCTCACGGCTCATCATCATCATCATCATCAGCCTATATTGTCCACAGCTGAACGTAGGGCTCTACTAATGAAAGCTACTGAGCTCGGTCTTCAGCTCTCCTCATCAATTTTCTTCCGGCCACTTTTCGGAGGTCGTTGCCTCACCTGGCCACAGGGCGTCATACACTGCGTTTGCCTAAACGTGGTCTCCACCTGAGAAATCATCTACCCCCAACGGTTATCGGTTCTTAGGAAAATGTGACCAACCCTCTGCCGCTTTAGCTTGCTTATCCTTTGAGCTATGTCGGTTACCTTGGCTCTCCGTCGGATATCTTCATTACGAATCTTGTCCTTCAGAGAAACTCCAAGCATAGCTGTCTCATGGCTCGTCGCCTCCTATTAATACGGCTACAACATTCCTTTTGTCCCGGGCGCTGACGGTGACAAACCGGAATCCACAAACGGTTTGATTCACAACAGTCTGCACGGAACTTGTGAACATTGAGCTTAGATTAAAAAGGCGACACGGTGTTTGCACGCATCCTTTCTTTCTTCAGTTGATAATGATATCCTCTAAGAAAAGCCTCTTTCGAGGAGCTCTTTGAATGTCTTTGAGAACCAGTCACATTTTAAGATTAGTTTGTAGTAAACAAACTAATCATAAAATGTCACAAAATATATAACCAATTATGTAGCTTGATTGACTAGTCTCTTTTGAGGGTCAACAAAATTTATGAAATTAAATAGGAATTCAAGCTTTAACTTGTTGACTTAACTGAATATTTTTTCTTAATATTCGCAAGTTAGCTATAACAGAACTGGATTGCTATTCTAATATTATTTATTGTAAACCTATACTTTTATATATTCTATGCATATTGTAAAAGTGATGATGCTATTATAGTCTGAATGTTGAAGTATTTACATAATTACGGCCAAATGAAAATCGTTATGAAATAGTACATTACTGCCGCGGTCTGTAACGACTGCGTTGCTGGCAGCGATGATGATGGCTGAGAGCGTAGCTAAGTTAAGTTCGAGGCCATCACAGCGCGGTCAGCATTGCAGCCCTTGATGGCCAAGCTAGAGTGAAGGCCGAGACCGAAGGTCGAGGTCTTTATAGCGCGGACAGCAAGGGCTACAATGATGGCCAAGCTTGAAGGGCGAGAACTTAACTAAGCAAAGCTCGAGGCCATCATAGCGTGGCCAGCAGGGCAGTCATTGCGGACCAAGGCTTGTATAGTACTTTACTCAAACAATGCGAGGAATTTAAATAAAACCAGCTTAGTATAATAAGAATTTACTCAAACAATGCAGCAACAACGAAAACAACAACGACAACGACAAAGACAACAACAACGACCACAACAACAGAAAAAGAAACAGTAACAGAAACAGAAACAGAAACAGAAACAGAAACAGAAACAGAAACAGAAACAGAAACAGAAACAGAAACAGAAACAGAAACAGAAACAGAAACAGAAACAGAAACAGAAACAGAAACAGAAACAGAAACAGAAACAGAAACAGAAACAGAAACAGAAACAGAAACAGAAACAGAAACAGAAACAGAAACAGAAACAGAAACAGAAACAGAAACAGAAACAGAAACAGAAACAGAAACAGAAACAGAAACAGAAACAGAAACAGAAACAGAAACAGAAACAGAAACAGAAACAGAAACAGAAACAGAAACAGAAACAGAAACAGAAACAGAAACAGAGACAGAAACAACAACAATCACGATCACATCAGCTTTCAAAAAGAAAAGAAAAAACATCAAAATCGGTCCATTCGTTTGGGAGCTACAACGCCTCTCTTTTCGAGTTCGGTGGTTAACAAAACCACAGAATAAATAATAGTACTAAAAAAACACGACAATAATAGATTTTCAAAGGAAATTGCTGGCCGCAAAACACGACAGTAATGAAATTCCATACAACTTTGCTGGCGCCTATTCAAGAAGCGCGGCAAGGCCGACTTTGCCTAAAGAAGGTTATCGAAATAATGACCACATTAAAAGATTGTTTGAGTAAATACAATAACATAAGTAATATCAATTCAACAGACGAAAGAAATTGCTTTTATTTTTCAAATGTGAAAATAATATCGCTATTGTATACAAACAGCTAGAGTGCGTATATGCCCCAAAGGTACGCCCCTTGATGCTACCAAAGTTTACCAAACACCGCTCTCCCATACGGATGGCTTGAATTTTTAACGCGGTTCGCTGCGCCGCGCTGCGCCGAGACTTGACAACGAGAAGGGGGTACAACACTTGTCGTGAATTCCTTCCGCCTCCGACGACATTCATAAAAAATACTAATTAAAAAAAAACTCATAGAACTTGAATTACATCTTTCTTTTTTATAAGACTTAATAAAAAAAAAATTTAAGAAAAGAAGTACTTAATTCCGTTCACTAAGAAGAAAGACATACTGAAAACAGTTAGCAGTCTATATATTTTAAACTACAAAACCGATTTTGATAAAACTTGAACTATTCTCTGAGTTGACAGATACTGAAACTACTTTAAAAATAATTATTGCAATAAGACTTGTAGTTTTCCAGAAGAAATACGTGGACTAACATGCATACATTCATACATTCGCAAATTTGGTGTATTTGTTCAGATACTCATACAGACTAACATATATATATATTAAGCATTTTTAACAATACTGCATACATCCACAAAATTTGGTACCTTTATTCCCACATAGACTAACATATATGAATATTACGCATTTTCAACAACATTACATATCAACTTGAGAACCTTGTTATTTTAAGCCGGTTAAAAATACTATGTTTTGTATATCCCAACTCTCGTTTAAACCGTTTAAAACCTGTCGAGATAAGAGCGTAGCCATTAAAAATGGTCACGGCTTGCTCGTAAAAGGCTATGTAGTAAAATTTAAACAGAGGAAAAACCAACAAATTCCTCTGTAATGGACTAGAAATAATACTATTACTATATTATCCATTATAAGTAACTGGGGTGCTATAGAAGTTATAAGAGCACAGAGTGACCTTGTAGTAACAATAGCATAAGTTTAGGATATATATATATATATATATATATATATATCAGAGAGTCCACTGGCCCAGAAAATCTCGTAGCCATGAGCAATAGGATATTTAGAAAGTACTCGTATATAGTACCAGAAAATATGGCAACTATTTCTTATCTACACATTTTACGACTGGCGATAAATATACGGTCTGTTTTTTTTGACTGACCTTCGTGACGTGTTTTTGTTGCGGACTGACCCCTTGTTAATCCATTGAAGTTCAAAAACTAAAACCCTACAAAAAAAATAGCTTACACTTTTGCGATCAAGGCGAATCGATTGATACGTCGCTTGTCAAAATTAGACCAAGTTTTAATTTGAACGGTTTTCTTTACCCTGCGTCCTTTGCTTTGCCGTAGTTGGATTAAAAAACCCTATGATACTATATAAATTAAGATGAATCGATTGATACACCGCTTGTCAAAATCGGACCAATAGGGGCGACGCTATCATGGTGGAGCATCCATATACCCTCAACATACCCTTGCCTTACTCCGCCGTACTCGGGTAATAAATGGACAATCGGACTCACTATGGGAACCTAAAAATACCTATATTTTCATAATGTGCTATAATTTCATAGACTTACATTTAACCACCTGATATAAACTGATAAATGTACACAAAAATTTAGAGTATTCATCCATTTAGAAAAGACGGCCGGTAGAAAATACATACTTAGGAAACGTTTACTAGTAAAGGGTAAAATCTATCAAATTATTTTTTCTTTACCACGCTTCGTTTCCATATTTACGTCGTACGCAATACGCGTAAAAAGATACCGTAATCAAATTTTCCCCTTAAGTTATTGCTCATTGGAATAATGTAATTTATAATAGGCCAAATGCGTGTCCGAAACGCTTAGATAGAGGGCTCTATGGTCAGGATATTTTCCAACCTTGAAAACTGCATTTCAATCGGTCCAGCAGATTTTACGCGATATTTTCGTTTTGAGATGAAAATTTTGGTACGTATTTTACTGGTGCAATTAATTGTAAATTATTCAAAAGGTGCTTTAAAACTGTTTCTGTGGTTAAATTCAATAATTATGCTTACATTTTTATTTTCTAGCAATACTGGAGGTTACAAATTGGTTCCGTTATAATAACTTATTATATAAAAAGTTGAAATTAACTTTGCCCTCCAAAATTAAGCGACGCTGATTTGAAATCTCACAAATATTAAATACTTTAATCCTTGCCTTAATCCTTTTTAAATTAACTCAATATCTTCAACCACAAAGTTATACTTGTTCGTCAAAATATTTGTATATATTTTCAAGTATATGACAACCATACTTAGATATATTATCATATAGTTAGATGTTTTTAGACGAGTATTGTAAGTAGTAACTCAACAGCCGTATCAGTGCGTTTGTACCTACAGAAGTACTATCAGTACTTGTACCATATTTTAAAACTCGTTACCTATTAACATAAATTTTATTATCATTATTATTTTTATATATATTTATTAACTGTAAAATTATTCCAGACCATAATAATTGAAGACACGCTCTGTTCTTGTTATGCTTGTAAAATTCTCATTCTAGCAAATAACATTCTAATCCCTCCCGTGCTCATTTTATTAAGTCCCCAGCTCACATAAATGTTTTCCCTGAGGCCGTTGGTACAAATATCTAAATTGTGAGAGTACTTAAAAAGCTATAAAATGTAATTCTTGGAATGTAATGCAGGACCCATAATTGCGGTCACGTAGTGGCCTACCGTGACATCCTGGTTACGAAAACCAGGTCCTACCCTGTCTATATGGAAATTTCCGAGGTATATCATTCATTCATTCTCATTCCTTTCCTTTCTTTTAGTATTTTTGAGAATGTCTGTACCATTGTACAAAAGACTCGTTAGCCCCAGACATGAATTGGGTTTTGTTTGGCTCGTTACAAATGTGATATTATTAAACCTGAAAATTGTGTAAATTGTGTATTGTGTACTAATAACATATAAAGTAACAAAAATGTATTAGAAGTAAAATAATTGTGGTAGCACAAATAAAGCGGTGGGTTGAACTCGACCAGTCGGGCGAAGCAAATAATAAGGTAAAGAAAATCGAGCAGCATCGCAAATTGAATTTATCGGTAAAAGTTCGCGCATCTGTCCTCCGCTGGGTTCGAGAGTCATCATGAATCATTCAATTTAAAGCCAGATAGGAAAAATATAAACACATTTTACAGCATACTTTTTAATATTGTTAAATAAAAATAATTATGTTATTAAGTTAAATTACTCGCGAAAACATGACAAAAGTTTGAGATAATTAATTTCTAGGAGCTGACACACCGCGTATCAAGCCTCAAATAAGACTTTATTTTTACAGACAATTTGTGTAAGTTTCTACTATCTCCCTGATATTAAGCGATGATGCGGTTGAATATGATGCATGCTTACCTATTCACTCGTGACTTGAAGATTCCCAGTTCCTATAACTAAGTACTTGGAAAAACAGACATCGGCAAGGAGTTTCACTCCTTGAATGCATGATAGATGTTAAAGTAAAACGATTCGTACGAATAGATGGAATATCTACCATTAACGGCGGCGCGTCGCAGTACCTCTCGTCGTCCGATAATAGAATAAGCTGTAGCGAACTAATGTCCAGATCCTATATCTATGGAACGACTCTTTTTAGTAACGAACATTGACATTTTCTACCAGACGTAAGCTGAACCTGTTCTTATAAAACTAAGATTTGTTACTAACGGATGGGAGGGTTACCATAATAGCGACGTGCCGTTAGCATAATGCATAGAGTTGATAGATTATGGTGTTCCTATAAAAAAACATTAATGAATTGTCAAAGTTAAATTGCGTAATTCGATTACACTACGGGAACTCGTTGCCGTGAAAAACTTGTGGAATACTATGTGACGCCTCGTTATTCGTAGGTTGAACGTCGATAGGCTGGCAACTCTGAAAACTTTGAAGCCAGACCAGACCAGTCGAGCATTGCATCTTTGCGCTATTATGTTTACTGTTTTCTTTTGTTTGACTATTTATATCTTCGCCCTAAAGCGTGGGAAGGTTCAATAAACATATTGGCTCATCTCTTCATCGACTTCGCTGCTTAAAAATGATATTTGGCCAAACCATCCCAAATATGAAAGTAGTATACGCCATACACAATTGAATTTGCACTTGAACAAGCAGAGTAAGATAAGTTGAAACTATTCCCGTGCGAAGCTGTTCCGGTGTGAAGTGCTGTCTCATCTTGGAGTAGATACTCAACTTTAGAAATATATTAAATTGAGTGCAAATTGGCAGAAAAGTATAGACCTTCAATTGCGGTAATTAGTCAAATACTATGTAAGATTGTGTTCGAATACTGGCCAATAGAAAATTTAAAAAAATAAATAAAACAAAGCCAACACAAATCTAAGATTGCTTCTTGTGAGTGTTTCAGGCTGCATTCTCAAATGCATGTGAGTCTTGGTGACACTATATTTTTCAGAAATCCTTTAAAAGATGCATTTTCTTTTTAGGGTTTCATAGACTAATAACGCACAATTGGACGATCTTACAGCAACCCTTATAAGATCTTCCTTTCCATCCATGTGACCTCTAAAACTAAACCAAACTACATGGATACTTCAAATGTAGACCTCAATTTGAAAACGTTAACGTGAACATGAACAAGACATGAACCTTTTTTTAACGCTTGGGTGTCGTTGAATAGCGTCTTATATATAGGGTATTTTAAATCGCCCATACAGATTGCGAGAAACCTCGCTTTTCCTGGTACCTATATCTAAACTACAGAAAACAGTATCGTCAGGAAACAGAAAGAAATAGACTAGAATTACTGATACTTTTTTATACTAATGCATTTATTTTTTGTTTTCAGGTAAGTTATGGGACTGCAAGAAATAAAGAAGGATCGTAAGTTATTGAAATAATGACGTAATAAACACGTTTACATCAGGTAGAGTTTTAAAGTTATGTTAGTATTAGATATGTGCTGGCTTATTAAAAAGAACTCTACACTAATGTTTTTTAGTTTATTTTCTCTATATGTATAATATCGCAATAAGGGTGATAAAAAGGTGACGAGAAGAAAATATATGTAAACTATTTTCAACACCTGACGAATCAAAAAGTCAAAGATATTTAAACGTTTTAAACATAGGTACAGAAATAGTCGATGTTGGCTTCAATCAAATTATTTGAAGGTAGTTTGTGAGACAAAGACTTTTAATTAATTTGACTACCAGCCAAAAACGAACCACATATTAGAACAACAACACATAATTTGAAAGTACGCCCAGATCCACTAAACTATTTATAAATAGCCAGACCAATTGGACTAAGCTTGGGAAATTATATAATCTATATATCTATTAAAACTGTAACAGGTCCAAATCTGTACATTGAAGATATTTCGAATTTTCTTTTTGGAGGGTACTCTATATTCGATACTGCTGCCAAAACTGTCTATTTTTTCATTTTTGTCTGTCTGTCTGTCTGTCCGTCTGTCTGTATGTATCTTGGCAACGCATCACGCCGAAAAACTCAATGAATTCAAATGAAACTTGGTATGATTTGAGTTCATCTACAAAGTAGGACATTGGATACTTTTCATCCCGAAAAATTAAAGGGTCCAATTAAAGGCAGGATAGGGGTTGAAACTTATTCAAAAAAACACGTACCCCGCTGAAACTAATGGACGGGTTTTGATGCAACTTGACACCGTCATAGTTTATATTATGATGGGTTAAAATTGAGGACACATTTTATCCCGAAAAAGTAAAGGGTTTCTGCGGAATGGGGGTCCAAAGTTATGTTACTTTTGTAGTAAAAGATAATATTTTTTGGAGGGTTCTCTTTATTCGATACTGAAGCTAAAATATATGTTTTTGTCTGTCAATTTGTCTATATTATGACCGCGCATTGCGCCGAAACTACTGAATGAATTTAAATTAAACTTGGTATGACTTGAGTTCATACTACGAGGTAGGACATTGGATACTTTTCATACCGAAAAATTAAAGGGTTTCCGCAAGATAGGTGTTGAAAGTTATTATAAAGAACACGTATCACGGTGACTCTACTGCACGGATTTTTTGATGCAAATTGACACAGTCATCTATCTATACTTAAAATAAAGAATCAGAACAGAATTCAAACAGAATCTATACGAAAAAGAATGTGAAAAGAAGTAAAATAAAAAATGGTCTTGGGTACTTAAAAAAGCTACTGAACAAGTTTTTTTATTTTGAATCGTGTCTTTCTGTCTGTTTGTCTGTATGTTTATTTGTTCACGCACCACGTAAAAACTACCGGACCAATTGCAATGCGGTTTTCATTGTTAGATAGCTTAGGGTTTGATTAAAAAACTGGTGTAATTGGTATCTCGATCCGGTGAGTTAGAAGCCGAGCAATTAATAAATATATTTTTGACGGCTGAAGAAATTTTGATCAAATGTTGGTATATCGGTCCTGGAATAGCACGTTATGGTACTTTGAAGCTAAAGAAAAGACCACGCGTGTGAAGCCGCGGGTACAGCTAGTGTTTCATAAAATTGATCATATAATACGATATGTTTAGTAATGTAAATAGATATATAAATCTTTATTACACTAAAAAACTTAAATTATAGAACGTTTCGAAATATTGTCGTTAAAATAGCACAATCGGTATATAATGTACAATGTAGTAAATTATTTAGTTTTATACATACTTTTTGTTTTATAATTAAACTTATTAGTAGGTAAGGAGTTCCTTACCTACTAATAAGTCAGATAAGGGGTTTCTTACCTACTTACGTATTATTTCATTAAATATATCTATATTTACATATATATATATAGATATAAATATAGATCAAAGGATTACAGCACGAATTCTATCCAGCTGCAAAAAGGGGAGACAGGGAGACGTTATTTCTTGTTGAGAAAAATATTGAGCATCATTTCGGACAAGGAACAGGTAATACAGGTATGAAATAAAACAGTACTTTAAAATATGAATCAGTTTATTAAAATACAACATTTTCCTTAAGTTTCCGTATGTCATTTCTTCCCAGAATTTAATCCTTATTAGCGACACTATCGAATGGTGTAATAATACAGTTTGTGTTTTTTTTTTCAAAATCAACGTGTTCGATTCCTGCCTAGGAATATTGTTTTTTTTTTTTAAATCCAAATATGCAGTTTTAGTTTTCATCAAAATCGGGCCCGAGACTCCTTTGAGTACTTTTCGCTATTCCTCATAGTTTCTGATTTAGCCAACCACGCCCACTTGAAAAATTCATTCTGTATATGTACTGCGTTATTGTGTAACCAAGAAACCCTGTTTTTATAGCGCTCATTTTAAAGCAGTTTTACAAATCGATTGTCAACAAATTTACTACTGATCATATTAGTTAATATGTCAGTACTCATAACCACATTTTATGTTCATATTTGTTCTAATATAATTAAAATCCCTGGTAAAATGATTACCTTATACAAAACCGCGGCAGGGCAAACATTGTGAACGTAAAACGAGTTTCTGAAACTTAGTCATAAATTTAGTCTGTGCAAAACATATTTAAATATTGTACTGGCAAAAACTTGTTCAAATTTTATTAACAGCTTTTGTAGAACATACCATTACTATAACCACAATCTGCAGGTATACCGACATGGAGAAAACTTCACAACTAATTCTAATCCGACATCTTAGCTCCAACTACACCTAATTTAAGTATGGACAAAGTCAGGGGGAAATTTTAATTTTCAAAGTTTATTCATGACAGCACAATACATAAATGATATTCTACGTCATTTTGGGTAAAGTCATAATTGATCTGATTTTACTTTACAGCAGTATCAATTAAAAAGTTTATCACTTATAGATAAAAGTTTATCTTCACTTCCGTTCATAAAATACGAGTTACTCCGGAACCAGTGTGGAGTAGAAGTTATGATTATTACTCCATATTTTGACATCAACCTTTATGTAGTTTCCCCGCCCGTGACTTCGTCTGCGCGGACTACTGTTTATCGCAAAAAAATCATCCTATGTTCTTCTAGGATATTAAAAACTAATGCAAAAGTAGGTATAGCACCACTCTTGATGTTTTTTGACATACTTGTTATTTCGTTTCCATGGCAACCGTTTCTTACAGCGAGTAATCAAGTTTTCCAGTTTTCCCATGGAAACTTATAATTTTCCGGAATTAAAAGTATTCTATGTTTTATTCCAGAGTATAAGCTATCTCCATTCCAAGTTTCATCAAAATCCGTCCAGCCGTTATCGCGTGATAACGGCTGGAAGTTCCCCTTCAAACTAACAAACAGACAACGTTAACAATTAAATAATGCACATGTATAATTATTATTGCATATCTAAAATTATTGTTACAAAACCTCACTTTCCTGGTTGCTGTCCTGAATACAGCTGAATTATATATTATGTTATTGTATTTTTTTAGGTATTCTATATTCCGTGTGCAACCCAGCAATGCCGGTAGCCACACGCCACGCAGTGACATGTTAACAAATGTCTGGGATCAGGCCGACTAAATCGCTTTGTTGTGTGATGTTGCCTACCAAAACGATATATTTTCACAAAGCTTCACCAATTAATCAACGCGAGTTATAGCATTGACCAAAAAAGACAATGGATTATGAAAACGTTCGTAAAATATTACGGCTAATACATGTGTAGGTATTTAATAAGTGGCCGACCGTGCCTCAATGGTTGAGAAGCATAGGGTTAAGCGATTTATAAAGGGTCTCGCCCCTTAGGGGCGCGGTTCAAATTACTTCGTTTGCTCGCTTCGCTCTTTAAGATATTAGCATTTCTTTAAATGCATCCACCCCTTTATCAAAACCATTATTTACGTGTTTGCTGAAGGAATATTCAAAAACAAGGCACAATCGAAAGTGCTAAAAAAACAGACTAAACAAAATTAAAACGAGGCAAAATAATCGTTATAGATCCTAATGGTCATTTGAAATGAAAAATGATTAGAAAAACCTATAAATGACTTTCACATACCTATTCAATGATAAAAAAAGTCAACAAACTATTTTAGACTTTTTTTTTTATACAATATGACCTGTGGTTGTCGCTATATTGAATTTTGATTATTCTCTTGTCTTTATTAGCACCCGCAAAATTAAGACAAATCGATTGACGTAAGGATCATCAAAATCGGTCCACGCGTTTGGCCTATATAGTGCCACAAACGAACAGGCATTCATACATGCTGTTAGGCTAGGCTGATTATCAGCCTTTGCGTTACGCAGTCTAGTAAAAAAGTTTGACCCAAAACCCCTCAAAATACTTGGGATAACTGATCGCGTTTCCAAAATGTTTTGTTCTTTCATGTATTCTTGTTTATAAAGGAGCATGGGCATTTTTGTATAAAGCATTATCAAGCCTAGCTAGTAACTTTATACCACGTTCTCTTTAGAAAACAATGTTTATTATACCAGGATTAGTTATTAAACATCAGTCTCTGGCAGTATCCGAGAGAGTTTTTGTTTCATTCTGCAAACTTGTCGAATAATTGATAACAGCTATTACGTACCATAATTTATTCTGTGCTACTAATATTTAGCTTAGGTACACCTGAAATATGTATTATGTACGTCTATAAAAACGAAGAATAAATTTTCAGAATTCATTTAATAGAATGATAACTACCCGTAATAAATTAAGTCTTATTATGTTCCTTAAGGACACATAAAAGCAACATTTTTTTGTATCTCACTTGTTTATAGCCTGGCAACTTGGTAGCGGCCAATAAACTGACCTATTTTTACCATGTTTTTATTAAGTAAGTCACTTTCTTGTTTGTCTGTCTGTCTGTCGTTCCGGGTGGAATCTTGCTCACATTTCGAGCACTTCCCGATTAGTTAGGTATCTGGCTGAAACTTTCAAGGTAGCTCACAAATCGATGACAATGCATTAAAAAAAAGAGGTTATTAGATAAGTTTTTCAACCTACATTTGCTGCTTGTTTTGTCATTCCCTAAACAGGCACTGTTTATCTTTTTAGGGTTCAATACGTCCGAACAAAAAAACGGAACCCTTATAGGATCACTTGTGTGTATGTCTGTCTGTCCGTCTGTCACAGAAATTTTGCTCCGAATCTACTCTCTTTTTGAATATGGAGGGGGTCACTTATGGGGCCAAATTATGAAGAAAAAACATAATCTTAATACTAATAGTTTTAAAGTTATTTAAGAAAAATAGATGGATATTGACCCTTCCTCCCTCCCCCACTCCTTATCTCCGAAACTACTAAGCCCAAAATTTTGAAATATACACACACAATAGTTCTTGGAAAACCTATAAGAAGTCTATGGACTTAAAATAACATAAATTAATTTATTAATTTATTAATATAATATATTCATCGTTCGGAACCCTCTCCATGCGAGTTCAACTCGCACTTGTCCAATTTTTATTTAAATATCCTGTAGTTTGTAATTTGTTACAAAATTTATTGAAATAACAAATAAGGGACTTTATTGAAATTTATTGAAATAACTAATAATTGATCGAAGTTTTTTTTAAGTGATGCCTGGCCATGATATAATAATTCATAACCCAGGCGTGATTAAATGTTAATGTTTATATAAAAAAACTCTCATTCAAATAAGAGATAAGGGTAGCTCAATCTTCATCCGGATCTCCGACTGTTTCGTTAATCCAATATTATCAGCCATATTTCTGAAGCAGCTAAGGTGTGGATGGTCAAATAAATTGTGAGACAACGAGTTCCTCTGAGACCAGTGAGATGCTCCTCTGAGTCATGTTACGAAATAAACATTAAGAAGTACTAGCTACGTTCGACCACCTTCTTTTACCGTCCAATTCCATTGCCCTCGGACGTTTTAATTATTTAGAAAAGGTAATGCAATTCTATTTTATTTAGAAAAGTCCAAAAACGCGTCCGCATCTTTATCTTTAATTGAACGCTAGCGGTGATTTCATAATATTTGAAACATCGCGCCCAACGCCGCGCTAAACTCTCAATCTGGGAGGAGCTTAGACTCTACAGACACAATTTTTTACTGTTACTACCTTATATTTGAGCTAAAATATACACCACTATTTAAGATCACCACACTATTAAGAACACTGATTTTGCAACACAAATAAACGGCATGGGGCACTTCGAGTTAATTCATTTATTATTCCACCGCATTACAATGCTATCTCGCATGCCAAATATCGTACATAATGAATACAATCTGAGAACCTAGTTTGGGAGTGGCTGGAAACTGTTTCTGCTTAGTATTTGAGAAGGCACTTGACGTAAAGGAATGGCTTTACGTTTTAGGTCCAGGTAATAAATTCTTTCGGATAAAAAGCCCGTTTGTGGCCAACTCACGATATTCAAATCCCAAAGGCAATTTGACAGAACAAGAATTTTCAAAAGTTAGATGGTTCCAACAGTAAAGTTCGTTTGTTTCATTCGTTATGATATGGGGTAAAATGAAAAAAGAGTTCAGCCGGCCTTATATTAGCTCTTTAAAATTCATCCTGCACCACCTTGCTAAGCAGTGATGTGGTACTACTGCAATGTAGGATTGAGGAATATTTATAGAAACAGTCCAAAATAACAGTTATGGAGGTATTTTAAAAGGACACGTTGGAACTGTTACGGAAAAACCAACTGAACAATTATTTTGTAGAACTGGTTAAAACATTTTTCCAGCTGTTCTTTTTTGTAACGATATCTGAAAGTGATATCACTGTTTCAATTTTGAACAGAACTCTATTTTGCTCTACGTAAGTAGGTCCAATACTGCACCATGTGATTTCTTATTTTATTTAAGTAGGTACTGTTTCTAAGCTCACATTGAGCGACTGAGTGTGAAAGAAATCCAAAGAAAAACCAAGGTGGAAGACATAAGTACATAAACCTCAAGTGGCGATGAGAAGGACTCTTGGCATCTTGCATTGATGGCAGGTGAAGTAGGTCACTGATAGATTGGTGGCCCCGCATGGAGAATCGCAGCCGTAGAAGACCAGTGCAACAACGAGGGGTCGAGCTAAATTTGATATGACCTTGGCAAAGATTGTCTGAAAGCAGAGATGATAGTGTCAGAGGGAGAAGGTTTATGCCCTGCATTGGGAGGACGAAGCTGACATTGATGATGATGATGATGATGATGATAGTAATTATTATAGCAACATCATCTAAGTAATATAACTACAACAAATTTAGTTTCATTTCATCATTGTCATAATCATCCTGTGGCATGCTCACCATCTGTTCACCTATAGGGCTGTTGCTTGTCTCACTCACTCAATTATTTCTTTCCATCCAAATGTTGACTGGAAGAGATCGCTTTTAGCGATAAGTCCACACGTTGTACTTTAGTTATAAGATTGTTCCTATTTGTAGTATTTTTTGGAAACTGGTGTACAATAAAGTATTATCTATCTATCTATCTATCTACCTTATACGACACAAAGTCCATAATAACATGTTGTTAGATAAAATAACTAATATTACACAATAATAAGGTAGACACCTACCACCTACCTTTAGACACCAAGTAAGTGGCAGTGGCAATGTGAAGAAAACATGGTCGGACTTGATTCGACCTTGATGATGCCACAGGGCTCTTTCAGACGAACGGCACAATGCCATCGACAGAGTAGCTGCGAGTTGATGGGCAAACCGCGAACTCTTCGCGTGTCTGGAAATATTTTAAAACTAGCGACCCGCCCGCGACGTCGTCTGCATGGGATACAATTTATCGCGAAAAAAGCATCCTGTGTTCATGTAGGATATTGAAAAACAATGGAAAAGAAAACCACCTACGTTTTGTATTCTCTTTGCCACCAACGCTGTTTATGCTTTTTGATAGACTTTTTATTTGTTTCCATGGTAACCGTTCCTTACAGCAAGTAATCGAAATTTTCCAGTTTTCCCGTAGAAACTTACTATTTTTCGGCATAAAAAGTATCATATGTGTTATTCCAGGGTATAAAGCTATCTCCATTCCAAATTATATCAAAATCCATAGCGTTAAAACTCGCCAAATAAACCAACAAACACCTTCACTTTTTCACTTTTATATATATATGTGTGTGTGTGCGGATAGCGAACGACACTGTAGTGACTAGCGACCCGCTACAGCTCCTGTAAGTCTAGGCTTTTTCTAAATATTTATATGAATAAAAAGTATGTGCACCGCCCGTATCTCACCAACAGTCCAGCGTCGTTGCACTATGACACCATATGGATAGCGAGAACGCCGTAGCGACTAGCGACCCGCTACAGCCCCTTTATGGCTAGGCTTTTCTAAATATTTCTGTGAAACGTTGTATCTTTGTTTGTTTGGTTTTTTGTTTGGGGATTTTTAACGCTAAAGCAGCCGATCCGATTAGATGAACCTTTGTAAATAAATTCTATACAATAAAGAGACCAACATAGAATATTTTTTATCCTAGAAAATGATAAGTTTCCAGGGGAAACTAGAAAATGTAGATTACTCGCTGTAAAAAACGATTGCCATGGAAACGCAAAAATGACAAGTCTGTCAAAAAAAAACAAGAGCGTTCGTTGGTGCTACACTTTTGCATTGGTTTTTAACATCCTAGATGAACATAGGATGCTTTTTTCACGATAAACCGTAGTCCGCGTTGACAAAGTTACGGGCAATAGCTACTAAATTATATTATTAGCAACCAGATGCCGGTTTATTAAAAAGTATACACGATGACACACAATTTTATACTAGTGGCTCTGTGAGCTGTAGACCTCGCGTGCACAAACTTTTTTTCAATCGATCTAAGGGTGCACAGTAGCACCATCTAGTTACCTTATTGTTAAACTAACATTATAACCAAGGTGCTCCATCAATCCATACCTAGTAGGTAAAGGGCTGATTCCACTGGTAGAAACCTAAAAATGAGCAATTTACTTAATTTTGAGGAGCTCTCCTGCTACTCACGCCGAAGATCCTTATCAGATCTTTATCATTTTTTATGAGACCAAAATTAAAGTTCTATCTTTCAAATAAAAAAGAACCATCGAAATCGGATCATATAAGAAGAAGATATTCATTAGCTCCTATTTTGCTTTTTTGGGGGGGGAAGTAAATCAAAAATGCTAAATATTTTAAACAATTCTAAAAACTCATCAAACCTGTATTCTTAGTTTCATCTAGATCGATTGAGAAATGCGACCTGTTGAGGAGAACAGAGATCTGGACAGACATACGAAGGCATTTATACCCAAGCTGAAACGATGCTTCGCTCGCACTTTGCGCTCGCTCGGTCAATGTAATACAAAATAATACACATGAAATACTTTTAGAAATTAAATAAGGGGAATTTAAGAAACGCAATTAGGAGATAATTGAACACCTTCGACTGCCGACGGAATAGTGGCGTTTTCCTCCCGCCATCTTTTCATGCCATCTCACCACCAGCTGCTAGGTTCCGCCTCTTAGCGTGATATTCCTTGCAATATATATATATATATATATATATATATTGCAAGGAATATCCATTAAACATAATATATTATATATATTTATATATATTTATCAAATTTCATTTAAATCCGGACTCTACTTTCAATAAATACCTAATGTTTCTTCATATAAACTATACCATCCCCGTTCACCGCTTTAAAGATGAATTTTGAAATATTATTAAACAAGTCGATTATAAAATCGACGAATCAAAAAGAGACCGGATATGTTTTTTTTATATATGTACACTGATTTATCCGTCAATTGCATACCGACAATAAAAATTATTCCTTTGTTTGAAAGGGTTATACTCTCCAAGTGATTTCATATAAATTTTATCAAAATTGGTTCAGTAGTTGTTCGACAATTTTTTTGTTTTTTTTTAGTAAATCCATTTGATTTTGTGTTTATATTGCCTCTTTAGGATTTCAAAACCGATTTGGATTTTTGATTTGGTTGTTGTTATATTCAAAAGGGTAAACTTTCAGTGTAGTCCCATATAAACTTCATCAAAATTGGTTCAGTTCTTTTAATTAGAAAACCTATTTGTTTTATAGTTTATGTTTTCTTATATGTAAGGATTTCTGAACCGAATTAGATGATGGTTTTTACTTGAGAAACAAGACCTCTAGCATAGTAATGTTTAAATTGAATCAAAATTAGATCAGTAATTTTAGTTATTAGTTAATCCAGTTGAAGTCATTTTTTTTAATACCATTTTTTTTTTGTACATCACTTGTTTAAGACTATATTTACAAAGTGTCATCATCATAATTTAATAATATAAAAGCGGTTGGTGCTTTGTCTAGTCACAAATCGTGAGTTATACCGAATTAAAGATCACAAAAACATATGTTATTCTGATTATCCTCTGTGTGTCCTGCCTCCTTAAACTCCGTCTTTTGACAAAAAATATATATTAGGTACATCATAGAGCTACCAGCTCTATGATGTACCTAATATATTTTTTGTACACCTCTTGGATAATCAGAAAATATATCCTCCAAATTTCAAATCTCTAGATCCATCGGTTTAGACTCTGCGTTGTCTGTCAGTCAGCAAGTCAGTCATCAGGTACATCACAGTTCTGTTTTATAGGTTTACTAGTGACTCGCCCCGGTTTTACACAGTAAGCGCTCACATCGTAGCATTTTCTCACTTTTAGCATTTATATGACGTAAATTCTAAAAAAACAGCAATGATTGTAATTCAAGATCATTTGCAGTAGGGATTTTGAAAGAAAGACTATTGCCTGCTCACGTACTTCACAGACTTGTTATTATTAATTTTCCACGGCAACATGTCATTACGTACCTTATACAGCAAGTAATCATCATTTTTGCATAGTTTTGATACCTTGAGCTACATTATTGCAATTTTCGTAGAAATCTCCAATTTTTTGAATAATGAAATAACGCCCATGTTACTCGCTGGTAATGAAGCTTTTTATAAATGCAAGAGTTTTTAAAATCAGTTTAGGATATTTAGAGTTTATCCATTAAAACCAACAAACAAACATACAAGCAATCAAATTTTTCCCCTTTAAAATATATGTGTAGAAGTTGATTAGTGTAGAAGAATATGTAGCTTATTATTGTTTATCTTTAAATAAGTTAACATCCTACTGCCGTCACTCCAACTGATGCTGGTTGCAGTTGACATCAATAAGTGCCGTTCGTTCGTCTGCAAGGTTTTTTAGGTTTTCTTAGCAAAATATTTAAAATTATCCATTTATTTGTGCTATTTAAAAATTGTGATTTAATGTAATGTGATAAGTTATTTTTTTGAATGACAAATGACGGTCTTTTATTTCAGAAAGTGGATTAATGAAAAAAAAATATGAAAATGGTGGAAAATTTGATTTCACCTAATTTGGTATGAAATGATTGATAATAAACTGTATCACCGTAACATAAGATTTATTGTTCCATGTGTTGTTTGTATGTGTCGATGACGTTGAGCCAATTATATCAATTAAGACCTCCCATAAGGTTTCATTTGGTATGATTGGCACAAAACTATAAGAAAGGCGGAGCGTCATGGCCAGTAAGCGTAATTCAAAATATTTGAAGGCGGAGCTTGATGACATAAAATGGGCGTTTACTTACTTATGTCAAAGTATTGACGTAGGTATGTTTTCCACATTTTCCATTGCTCGATTTATTAAATGACTTTCACAAGCTACTTGTATTAAAATCTATCTAAAATTTCACAATTTGGATTTTACTTTTTGTGGTGTTAAACAATTGAGAATAAACTGTATTACCATGGTATAGGATTTATTTTTCTTTCTGATTTTTAAACGTCAAACCTAGGAAGGAACTTAGCAAATACGTGCAGTTTCAAGGCTTTCTTTTTATAATGACTCACATAAAATAGGTCTAGATATCGCGTGATGTAATGATACATGTTGTTGAAACTTACGCTATTTTTTTATTATTTTTTCAAATAGCACAAATAAATGGTTATTTTTAAATATTTTGCTAAGAAAACCTACAAAAACTTGCAGACGAACGGCATTTATTGATGTCAATTGCAACCAGCATCAGTTGGGGGGACGGCAATAGAATGTTAACTTATGTTAAGATAAACAATAATAAGCTACATATTCTTCTACACTAATCAACTTCAACACATATATTTTAAGGACAAAAAATTTGATTGCTTGTATGTTTATTTGTTGGTTTTAATGTATAAACTCTAAATATCCTAAACTGATTTTAAAAATTCTTGCATTTATAAAATGCTTCATTACCAGCGAGTAACATGGGCAATATTTCATCATTCAAAAAATTAGAGATCCCTACGAAAATTGCAATAATGTAACTCAAGGTATCAAAACTATGCAAATATGATGATTACTTGCTGTATAAGGAACGTGATGACATGTTGCCGTGGAAAATAAATAATAACAAGTCTGTCAAGTACGTGAGTAGGCAATAGTCTTTCGTTCAAACTCACTACTGCAAATGATTTTGAATTACACTCATTGCTGGGTTTTTTAGAAATTACGACATATAAATGCTAAAAATGAGAAAATTCCGTGGTGTGAGCGCTTACCGTGTAAAGCCGGGGCGAGTCACTAGTAAACCTATAAAACAGAACCGTGATGTACCTGATGACTGACTTACTGACTGACAGACAACGCAGAGTCTAAATCGGTGGATATAGAGATTTGAAATTTGGAGAATATATTCTCTGCGTATCCAAGAGGTGTATTCAGCTCAGCTCTATGATGTACTGAATATATATTGTTTGTCAAAAGACGGAGTTTAACGTTGCAGGACGCACAGAGGATAATCAGAAAAACATATGTTTTTGTGATCTTTAATTCGGTATAACTCACGATTTGTACGTGGCGTATACGTTTCACGACAAACAAATGGCCATGCACCTAGACAAAGCACCAACCGCTTTTATATTATTAAATTATGATGATGACACTTTGTAAATATAGTCTTAAACAAGTGCTACACAAAAAAATATGATACAAAAAAATCGACTTCAATTGGATTAACTAATAACTAAAATTACTAATCTAATTTTGATTCAATTTAAACATTACTATACTGGAAGTCTTGTTTCTCAAGTAAAAACCATCATCTAATTCGGTTCAGAAATCCTTATATATAAGAGAACATAAACTATAAAACAAATAGGTTTTCTAATTAAAAGAACCTAACCAATTTTGATGAAGTTCATATGGGATTACACTAAAAGTTTACTCTTTTGAATATAACAACAACAAAATCAAAAATCCAAATCGGTTTAGAAATCTTAAACAGGCAATATAAACACAAAATCAAATAGATTTACTAAAAAAAACACAATTTATTGTCGAACAACTACTGAACCAATTTTGATAAAATTTATATGAAATCACTTGGAGAGTATAAAAACAAAGGTTTCAAACAATGTTTTTTTTTTGGTATGCAAATAAATTGGTGTACATACATAAAAAAAAACATATACGGTCTCTTTTTGTGAAGTCGATTATAAAAACACTTGTTTAATAATATTTGAAAATTCATCTTTAAAGCGGTGAACGGGGATGGCAAAGTTTATATGAAGAAACATTAGGTATTTTTTTAAAGTAGAGTACGGATTTAAATGAAATTTGATATAATATATTTGCTAGGAGTATCACGCTAAGAGGCGGAACCTAGCAGCTGGTGGTGAGATGGCATGAAAAGATGGCGGGAGTGAAACGCCACTATTCCGTCGGCAGTCAGAGGTGTTCAATTATCTCTCAATTGCGTTCCTTAAATTCCCCTTATTTAATTTCTAAAAGTATTTCATGTATAATAAATTTGTTTTGTGAAGTATAATTGACTGAGCGAGCGCAAAGTGCGAGCGAAACATCGTTTCAGCTTGGGTATAAATGCCTTCGTATGTCTGTCCGGATCTCTGTTCTCCTCAACAGGTCGCATTTCTCAATCGATTTAGATGAAACTTAGAATACAGGTTTGATGAGATTTTAGAATTATTTAAATTATTTAGTATTTTTGATTTACTTCCCCCAAAAAAGAGCAAAAAAGGAGCTAATTAATATCTTCTTCTTATATGATCCGATTTCTATGGTTCTTTTTTATTTGAAAGATAGAACTTTAATGTTAGTCTCATAAAAAATTGGTGAAGATTTGATAAGGATTTTCGGCGTGAGTAGCAGAAGAGCTCCTCAAAATGAAGTAAATTACTCACTTTTAGGTTTTTACCAGTAGAATCAGCCCTTTACCTACTAGGTAGGGATTGATGGAGCACCTTGATTATAATGTTAGTTTTACAATAAGGTAACTAGATGGTGCTACTGTGCACCCTTAGATTGATTAAAAAAAAGATTGAGCACGCGAGGTCTACAGCCCACAGATCCACTAGTATAAAATTGTGTGTGATCGTGTATACTTTTTAATAAACCCGCATCTGGTTGCTAATAATATAATATACTAGCTTTTTCCCGTGATTTCGTTAACGCGGACTACAATTTATCGTGAAAAAAGCATTCTATGTTCATCTAGGATACTAAATATGTTCATCTAGGATATTAAAAACCAATGCAAAAGTATAGCACAAACGAACGCTCTTGTTTTTTTTTGACAGACTTGTTGTTATTTTTGCGTTTCCATGGCAATTGTTTTTTACAGCGAGTAATCTACATTTTCCAGTTTCCCCTGGAAACTTATCATTTTCTAGAATAAAAAATATTCTATGTTGGTCTCTATATTGTACAGAATTTATTTGCAAAGATTCATCTATTCGGATCGGCTGCTTTGGCATTAAAAATCCCCAAAGAAAAAAACCAAACAAACAAACAAAGATACAACGTTTCACATTTATATATTCATGTGGATATTTCACCCATTTTTTCAGTCCCAGTATTTTTTCTGATGGAGAGGTTGTCGCAGGAATCACAGGGGTAAATGCTAGTTCACTTTTTGTAAAAAGAGGGGTTCTTTTTGATGAACTATTTCTTCAAAAAGCAACCACAGAGGAAGTGGACTTAGCAAAGTTCCGATGGTGTGACTAAAAATGAGATTGATTTCATCATGACGGACAATAAGCACATATTCAGGTATCACTTGTAAGAATTATATTAATATCAATTAAAATATTCGTTTATAGTATGTAAAGTTACGTATTGATTTAATTCTAATGAAAATTAAAGTACGTTATAAAACTGGAGCGATGTAACCTCGAAACCTCAAATACACGCCAAATAGAAAATATGACCGAATTCCCACGCAATACTGACCCGCTACTAAACTGACGAGCTGCCAGACGTCAGCCTAGACAAAATTGAGATGGCGCTCAAACAACTTAAGTATAGAAAGGCCCATACCACAGTGCCTGAAGACAAAATTTTTCAATCAGGCATGACCTACGGTGCCAAAATTTGGACACTCACGGTCAAACTAGTCCACAAATTTAAGGTCGCTCAGCGTGCTATGAAAAGAGCTTAGAGTTTCTCTGAAGGACAAGATTTTTAATGAAAATATCTGACGGATAACCAAGGTAACCGACATAGCTGAAAGGATAAGCAAACTGAAGTGGCAGTGGGCTGGTCAAATTTCCCGAAGAACCGATAACCGTCGGAGTAGACGAGTTCTCGAGTGGAGACCACGTTTAGGCAAACGTAGTGTAGGACGCACTGTGGCCAGGTGGAGTGACGATCTGCGTAAAGCGGCTGGAAGAAAATGTGGCTGGAAGAAAATTGATGAGGAGAGCTGAAGACCGACTCAGTGACTTGCATTAGGAGACGCCTACGTCCAGCAGTGAACAGATATAGGCTGATGATGAGTATAAATATAGGATAAGTTAAATGCTTGACTAGTAGATTGTAAGGGTGCATCTATATGCAACACACCTATATGCTACAATAATGTTGTAATCCCAGCGTAAAAAAAAAACTTTGTTGGCGTATAATGTAAACACTACTCATGTAATAACTACAGAAACAATTGCAATGTTTTCACTAATAGGTAGCTTAGGGTCTTGGCCACGGAAGCCTACGTCTATGCGTGTCCAACACGTACTTATCATAGCAACATCACTTTATTATCGCATCGGGCTCCATGGTCCTATGCCGTCTATTTTCCAGCAACTATAAGTTTCTCTAGGTTTTTTCAAGGTTATTCCTTGCAATAGTCCGAAATACTCGAGTAGTTATTTGAGGCAGATGGTTGAGAGCCTTATTAAAATGTTGTAATGTTTTAATATATATGCGTTGGTCCGATGTGCTCTCTGAGGAAATTGCAACATCTTCGTACCTACTTTTAGTTATTCTATGGTATCATAGTGCAACAACGCTGGAGTGTTGGTGAGATACAGGCGGTGCACATACTTTTTATTCATATAAATATTTAGAAAAAATCTAGACTTACACGAGCTAAGTAGCGGGTCGCTAGTCACTACGGTGTCGTTCGCTATCCACACACACAAATATATATATATTTGTTTTTTCTAAATATTTATATGAATAAAAAGTATATATATATATATATATACATACATATATATATAAAAGTGAAAACGTCTGTTTGTTTATTTGGCGAGTTTTAACGCGACGGATTATGATGAATGGAGATAGATTTATACCCTGGAGTAACACATATAATACTTTTTATCCCGAAAAATAGTAAGTTTCTACGGGAAAACTGGAAAATTTCGATTACTTGCTGTAAGGAACGGTTGTCATGGAAACAAAATAATAAAAAGGTCTGTCAAAAAGCATAAAAAGCGTTGGTGGCAAAGAGAATACAATACGTAGGTGGTTTACTTTTCCATTGTTTTTCAATAACCTAGATGAACACAGGATGCTTTTTTCACGATAAATTGTAGTCCACTCATACGACGTCGCGGGCGGGTCGCTAGTTTTAAAATATTTCCAGACACGCGAAATGTCCACGGTTTGCCTACCAACTCGCAGCTACTCTGTCGACGGCATTGTGCCGTTCGTCTGAAAGAGCCCTGTGGCATCACCAAGGCCGAATCAAGGCGGACCATGTTTTCTTCACATTGCCACTGCCACTTACTTGGTGTCTAAAGATACTTGTACACTATCTTATTATTGTGTAATATTAGTTATTTTATCTAACAACATGTTATGATGGACTTTGTGTCGGACAAGATAGATAGAAAGATAATACTTTATTGTATACCAGTTTCCAAAAAATACTACAAATAGGAACAATCTTATAACTAAAGTAAAACGGGCGGACTTATCGCTAAAAGCGATAAAACCTCTTCCAGACAACCTTGAAAGAAATAATTGAGTGAGTGAGACAAGCAACAGCCTCATAGGTGAAAAGATGGTGAGCATGCCCCAGAATGATTATGGCAATGATGAAATTAAACTGAATTTGTTGTAGTTATATTATTTAGATGATGTTGGTATGATAATTACTATCATCATCATCATCATCAATGTCAGCTTCAAATGCAGGGCATAAACCTTCTCCCTCTGACACTATCATCTCTGCCTTCAGCCAATCTTTGCTAAGGTCATATCAAATTTAGCTCGACCCCTCGTTGTTGCACTGGTCTTCTACGGCTGCGATTTTCCACGCGGGGCCACCAATCTATCAGTGACCTACTTCACCTGCCTTCAATGCATCTTGCTATGAGTCCTTCTCATCGTCACTTGAGGTTTATGTACTAATGTCTTTCACCTTGGTTCTTCTTTGGATCTCAGTCTTTCGCACTCAGTCGCTCAATGTGAGCTTAGAAACATATCTACTTAAATAAAATAAGAAATCACATGGTGCAGTATTGGACCTACTTACCTAGAGAAAAATAGAATTCTGTTCAAAATTGAAACAGGTGATATCACTTTCAGATATCGTCACAAAAAGAGCAACGGGAAAAATGTTTTAACCAGTTCTATAAAATAATTGTTTAGTTGGTTTTACCGTAAGAGTTCCAATGTGTTATTTTTAAATACCTCCTTAACTGTTATTTTGGACTGTTTCAATAAATATTCCTCAATCTTACATTGCAGTAGTACCACATCACTGCTTAGCAAAGTGGTGCGGGATGAATTTTAAAGAGCTAATGTAAGGCCGGCTTTAGGTGTGAGGAGGCCTTTCATGATACAGTTTAAAAAATCTTGTAACACACATAAATCAAATCTTTTCACAGTGGTTTCGCCTAACAGGCTCGCTTCCAATCTAAATAGTGGTACTATCTGTCTCAAGGCTATCGCCAACCAAATGAGACCATCACTGAGGGAAGGCTTTCTTTGAGCTTGATTCATTGTTGCTTAATAATATTGCGTCTGTTCCAAAACGTGCTTTACATGTCATTTCACAAAAAAAATGAGATGTTCTTTCAATTTATCTAAAGGACTTAGCATATAATTATTACTGAGACGAACTGAATCATTGTTTTTGATAAAAAGGATATACATGAATGATGATACGTTATTCATGATTTTTCTGAATAGTATTTACATGGAAAATGAAGACATGATTGCTTTAAAATAGGTATAATTAAATATACATGCTCTCATACAAAATAACACGAACACGCTTGAACAAAAAAGACTTCTCGAAAATTCAACCACGGGAAAACCTCTACGTGATAAAAACAAAAGATTTACTGAGAGCTACTCAAAATTAATTGCTGAATTTGTTTTATGTACAGTGTTTTCATGCTAAGTTGACTTGATATTTATGTTAATATTTAAAAAAAGAGTATATATTTGAAAGAGAGATAGATAGAAAATAATAGCTATATACTCCGCAGAATCTAAAGAATATATTGTTAGGCTGTGTATGCTATAATGTGAGTATTCTAGAAGTACCTACGTAGCTATTTACAAATAGTAGTTACAGAAGTCACGTCGTTCCAATGCTGGTAGAGAAAATACGTTACAATAACAGAAACGAGAACGCAAGTTTACGACTTGCTATTGCGAAATGGAAATTGGAAGGGAAAGAAATTTTATAACGATGCGAGCCAACACGTCAGAGTGTTTCGTTTTAACAACTTTTATATTAAATATTTTATTAATCTTAATATTATTTGAGTACTTATAAATATGAATAATACAATAAACATTAAAGGCGTTGTTCCGGTTTGAGATAAATATGATATGGAATTTACAAAAAATGTTATAGAATTCAATTGAGATATTGCTGGTTGGAAAATATTGCCACGGAAGTAATAATAGACATTCGAAGTGCGTATGTTATAGTTGTTGCACTTAATATAAAATTGATGGTTAGGTGATGACAAAATGTATGCCCTCCGCTGTGTGAATAAATAATCGCGGAGTACAATATTGTAAAGATACTAACGTAAACGTGAATAATTATGTTACTTAATCACATCAAGTAATACTATAATCACAATATGTAATTACATCAAGTTATATACTTGATGTTCGGGTTATTTTCCGCAATTATGCCGATTGTTGTTTGTTTGACATATGAGGTAGTGCTGGCCTCTGGTGTCAGAGTTTATCAGGCTGCCCGAGGGCCTCTGACATGGCTTAGCAACTGCTATATAGGCCGATAATCGGCCCCTTTTGCGTGATTCGGGCGGCGACCATTAACTCAGCCACCCGATGTCCCTCAGGAAGGCCAGCAGCTCATGTATTCCGGCGCAGGCTTCCGTAAGGGTAGAAGTTATGGGGTGGGATGCTTTAGAAAACAGTCGTACAAATTGAGTGGGAGAGGGCCCAAGGGAAGGGGGGAGGGAGAGAAGGGCTACCAGGTACAACCGGTACCGGTTGAGTTAAATAATTTGTAAAGGCAAAATAGTGTTAAAATATGCTTTTATTATACATGACGTCTATAGAATATATAGCACAAAATGTTGACTTTAATCTATACCTATCTATCTATATTCTATCTTTTATTAAAGCAATAAGAAACAAAAAATTTGAACAATGAAGATATTTAAAAAAACATTTGATCAAAATTCCTTCAGCCGTCAAAAAGTTTTAATCGATCGCTCGGCTTCTTTTCATTGTATTGGGATACTAAGTACACCCTATGCTATGAAGCCAACAGTGATAACCACATTGCAATTGGTCCAGTAGTTTTTACGTGATGCGCGAAGAATTAAACATACAGACACGTTTTTTTTATATGTAATATTCTTGTTCAGTAGCTTATTTTAAGTACCCTAGACCATTTTTTTATTATCTTCTTTGTACAGACTTTTTTGTACTATTTCTTTATTATAGGTACAGCTGATATAGATAGATTATGCACTCAGGAGTTAAAATGTATTCCGCATCCTCCATCACACGCATCAATTTAGATAAAATATGTTATTTCAGGCAATGATTGTATGTCATGTCAAAATTTATGAATTTTGCGGCAAACAAGCACTATTGAGCATCTAAAATTGAGATATCCATTTAATTTAACATATTTATACCTACCGACCGAGAGAGCGCGAAGCGCGAGCGAAGCTTCTCCGACTCCGTTCTCCTCTACAGATTGCATTTCTCAACCGATCTAGATGAAACTTGGTATTTTTAGATATTTTTTTGTCGTTGGGGGATTTTTGATTGAGCTCCCTCAATCAAAAATCCCCCAACGACAAAAAAATACTATATAGGGGACTTCCCCCAAAAAGTGCAAAAAAGGGGGCTACTGAATATCTCCGCCTTATTATATCCGATATCGATTTTTTATTTATTTGTAAGGTATCTTTAAGTTGGTTTCATAAAAATTTGGTGAAGATCTGATGAGGATCTTCGGAGTGATGAGCAAAACAGCTCCTCAAAATAAAGTAAATTGCTCACTTTAACCTGTGGAATCAGCCCTTTACGTACTAGGTAGGGATTGATGGAGCACCTTGGTTATTAATTGTTAGTTTTACAATAAGGTACAACAATATATATAATAGGTTTTACAACAATATGGTATACACCGCTAGATTGTTTGCAAAAAAGTTTGTGCTCGAGAGGTCTACAGCTCACAGAGCCACTAGTGATATAATACGTAACAAGACAAGTTCAAATACTAAAACCCGACTACGGTCGGGTAAAACATAGCCTATGACACTCTTTCGATGGAGAGGAATCGATTGATTGATTGGTTGCCTGTAAGAAATTGCAAATAGCGTTAAGGCCGCCTATTGTACAACATTAGATTTTATATATAGTTACTGTTATGTTGTTTTTTTATTGTAATGTGTTCAATAAAGAGTTATTGTATTGTATTGTATTGTATTGATACGAGTACCTCGCTTGTCAAAATCGGACCAAGTTTTTAGTTTGAACACATAACCCTTCATTTTCCTAGCCATAGTTGGGTAAAAATATTTGCCTACAACACACCATACATAAGACGAATGGCTTGGCAATACCTTGATTGTTAAAATCGGACCAAGTTTTTAGTTTGAATATTTATCCCTTACTTTGCCTTGCCGTAAAAACAAAAGCCTATGAAACTTTATACCTGAAGACAAATCGATTGACACCTCGCTTGTCAAAATCGAACCAATAAGGGAGACGCTATAGTGGAACATCCACTTACCTACATACTTACATACATACATAGACTATTAAACTCATTGCCCTTCCCTTGCTTTCCTGTAGTCTGGTAAAAAGTTACATCATTGCCTATACTTATACCTAGGAACAAAAAGATGAAATCGAGATATCAGATTCACTTCAAAGTCAAAGTCAAAGTCAAAGTATTTTATTGTAAATAGGCAAAAATAATAGCACTTTCACAAGTCAAAATTAACATCTCCTGAACAAAGAGATATACATAAAATATTATAAAAAGATCAAATCAATCCAAATTTAGATAAACTAAGTATTCTTTGAGTTTGAAAAGGAAATTTCCCTTTCATGTGCCAACAGAGTTAAATCTCACACTGGAAAAGGAAATACCCTTGTGACTCTACCGGTGCTTCGGAAATACGCCCGTTAGAGAAGAGAGCACCAAGAAACTCTACGGGATGTATTTTTTCCATATTTGTTCATTCTTTATGTTTTTTTCAAATGTCACAATTATAACAATACATGTAAACTACAAATATAAAAGGTAAAAGTGACAATGAGATATCCCACAAACATCAAACAATCATACTGGAAAAAATAAGGTAAAAACTTCTAACTCAATAATTATGTTGTATAAAACAACGTGATCTCATGGTATGTTTGAGACATCTCACAAAGTACTTTGAACATTTCATACACTTAACGTTAACATCAAAGCTATCACTTATTACTATCATGGAGCTTGGAGACATCAGGCCATGCATTTCTGTCATTAATATAATCATTTACATTGTAATACGCTTTCTTTATGAGATTTACTTTAACAAAAGTTTTAAACCTTTGCATTGGTAATTGATCAATGCCGTCAGGTAACTTATTAAAAAATAGTATACAGTTCCCCATATATGAACCACTAACTTTCTTTAACCGAAAACCAGACACTTTTAGTTTATTTTTGTTTCTAGTATTAAAATTATGAACATCCCTATTTTTAACAAAGGTATTGATATTCTTCCGAACATACATTATATTTTCATATATATATTGACAAGCCTCTGTAAGAATATTGATCTCTTTAAAACGTTCCCTAAGAGAATCTCGGGATTTCATATTGTAAATGGAACGAATTGCTCTCTTCTGTAGCACAAATATTGATTGAATTTCCGCGGCCTTACCCCACAGCAAAATGCCATATGACATAATACTGTGAAAGTAACTAAAATATACTAATCTTGCAGTAGCTATATCGGTAATTGTCTAATTTTACGTACTGCATAAGCTGCAGAGCTCAATCTACCAGCTAACGACGATATGTGAGGACCCCACTGTAATTTTGAATCTACAGTAATACCCAAAAATGTGGTTGACTGCACAAGGTCTACAGGCTCACTATTTATTAAAATACTTGAATTCGTAGGAACCCCTCTGACATTGGGTAGTGAAAATGTCACTTGGTATCTTAGTATAATAGGGACAGGAAATACCTCCTATATTCGAAGAGGGGTCGCATATCTGGAGTCTCTGGAGTAGATTCTACCTTTTGTAACGTGACCTCGAGCTACTTGCCCAAAATTACCGGATGACCTATTTCGATAGCTTAAACGGACATTATCCGTGCTACCGTAAACAGACGGTTGTTCAAGTGAGGTTGATTTGTGCTTAAATAAACATTGCTTTTGATCGACATGACTTGAAAAAAAATATTAAGCTGCTTATTCATTAGAAGACCAATGAATTCTGGCTACTTGCACGATGCGGTTCTCAGAAACTGGCTATAGAGCCGCAATTGCCGCAATTTTACACCTAGTCGAAAAGTTACTGCAACATACATAGATAGCAATGTACAGTCTGCATAACTTATTGCACTGGCTATACAAATGCGAAAAACTAGCAATGATTGCCGAAAAACTAGCCCATATCTGAGAGGTTTAGGACAAGGGACAAGTCGTTTAATTTTGACAGGCATGTCGCATAGCATGACATTTCAATTTCTCCCTTGACATTTGTCCCATAAATTAATATGTGGATTTGTTTTATCATCGGGTACTTCTTCAGAGAACGTAGAAATGTATCACTTCGAGATTAAACTAACTGAACTTAATCAAAGACTATGGAGAGTTAGAAACGACAAAAAATACAATAGACAAAAGACTCTCTTGATTCCTATCTCAAACTGCAATGTATTATCTTAATTCACAAAATTAAAGAAAAATAATATAATTACTGGTTATATATGTGTATAAAAATCCGCATAATTTCAGCACCAACATTGCAAAAAAAAGAAAGCAATTCCCACAAAGAATTCAAAATCAGAGCCTTAAGACTTTGATTTAGCATTCCGCGAGCAAGAAGCGGCTTCGGCTAAGAATATTTTCCCGACGCTTTAGTTGACATAAATTAATTTGGTTCAAACTTTTACATCCTATGAAGTCGTATTTTGCCTCAGGGCAGAAAGGGCTATAAATTGCGCGCGTAACTCGTGCGCTCCGGTTCGTAATTTAGTTCGTTCATTACGAACTGCATTCAAACAAAGATATTTTCCCCTGTAATGACATTGACCGAAAGATATGGGGTTTGCCGGAAATAGCTTTGCTAATATAGACAGCAACGTAGTTGCGGAGAAGCCATTATGTAACATCACATAATATATTGTAAACGCGAATGTTTAAACGGTTCCTGAGTCAAATCTTAATAGCCGAATACGTGTACTCGTATTTCACATGAATATTGTATTTCCGTGGGGTTTTTACTAATGGACTGCAGTTCGGTGAACAACACTGATTTACTTTTTACGCGAGTACGGCGAAGCAAAGGAAGGGTAATGAGTTTAACAGTCATATGTAAATATGTGGGTATGTGAATGTTCCACCATAGCGTCGCCTCTATTGGTCCGATTTTAACAAGCGAGGTATCAATCGATTCGTCTTCTGGTATAGAGTGTCACAGGCTTTTTTACCCAACTAAGGCGAAGCAAAGGAAAGGGTTGTATGTTCAAACTAAAAACTTGGTCCATTTTTGCCTATGACACTATAAATTAAGACGAATCAATTGTTACATCGCTTGACAAAATTGGACCAAGTTTTTAGTTTGAACACATAACCCTTCCTTAGCTTTGCTGTAGTCAGATAAAAACCTTTGATACCTGAATTCGAATCGATGATACCTCGCATTTCAAAATCGGACCAATAGCTCTATAGTGGAACATTCACATACCCACATACATAGATTGTTAAGTTCATTACCCTTCCTTGCTTCGCCGTACTCGGGTAAAAAGGGTCTTGACAAAATGACAGACAGACAGATAGACAGACAGACGGATGGACAACGAAGTGATCCTATAAGAGTTCATTTTTTTGTATTGAGGTAGGTACCTACGTAACCTTTAAAAAGATAACTACAGAAAAAAAAAAAAAAAAAAAATTTTTTACTAATTTTTGTTATTATTATTGTAATTTTTTATAATTGTGTGTCAAATAAATGTTTTTTCTTTCTTTCTTTCTTTCTCTGTTCATAAACAAGCAACTCACAGTCGCTTTAGTCGGGATATCTATAGATAGATTTGAGCCTCCACTTTTGATTGACTTAACGACATGCAGAGATGCATGATGTTGCATGTTGGTCGCTTCGTAGGAGAGGACTATGAATATTCAGACATAGCTATTTTCGAACAACGCGTGTATTGAATTAATCGGGCGACACTTGTAGAATGATGTATTTACAACCCAGACATGATTATGGTCGACGCATATTTGAAATACTATAAATGATAAGTTCATTTCCAGTTATTAGGTATATTTAAGGCTCAAAAAGAGCACTCGTGCAGAAACCGGTTCTTGTACAGGTGCCACATTTACGTATTGAGCACATCTAATACCATAATTTACTTATTGTACCTAAGAATATATATCTAGACTATTATCAGATTTTATAGTTCTCATGAAATTACTTTTTTCCCCATGGGATACTTCATATTATTATGACAACATACATATCTTTGAATCAAAAAAATGATCAAAATTGGAAATATGTATGAAGAGGAAACATTTTGTTTTCAATGGTTTTCCAATGAGCGTTTCAGTTGCTTTTCACAGTAATATCACAGTACACTACATACTGTGGTAATAAGCAGATGTCTACGTTTTCAGTAAACAAGCGCCCTCTGTAAAAAGCCCTTTTTAACAGCGCCATCTGTGGCGAATGCGGCATGTATCGTGGACAAGTTGGATTTCAGTCGGAGGAACGCTGTTTTGCTATTTCAGACTTTTCAGTAACGATGAGCATTGGTGGACTTCCAATTTCTCACAACTAGCGCCAGATGGCGCTAAAATGTATTCGGATTTCATTTAGATTTGTTTGAAATAACAAACGCAACCGTACAGTTGGCAGAGGTTTGGTTGGTGTTAGCGGATAAAAGGAATCTTCAAAGAAAATTATAGCTCGTTGATATAATAGCTATTTGAATTGCAAGGTATAGAAGAAATATTTTTACAACATCACTTTGTTCATAAATTTTAACTAATGTTTTAACAAACTACCAAAAGAGCAGTTTTCAATTCTTTTTTATGTGTGTTTGAAAGATTACAATACTGGTTTGGATGTTTTTTTTTTATTTTCATTTGTAGTTTGATTTGTACAGTGTAGTTCCACTATAAATTACATCAAAATTGGTTCCATTTAAATTCTTAAGTAAACAATTATGTGTTATGTATTTTAATAGGAAAAAAATACCCACCGGCTAGACGGAGTAACGATCTGCGCAAGGTTGCTGGCAGAAAGTGAATGCGAAGACGTGAAGATCGGGCCAAATGGCGTGCCTTGGGAGAGGCATATGTCCAGAAGTGGACGAACACATGCTGCTGATGATGATGATGATGATGACGATGATGACAGAAAAAACTTTTCGATGTCGATTTTTTGTTTAAAATTATCATATTTTGTTAACTTTCATTGACGTTTTGTTTAGATTTAAATAAATAAATAAAAATTTCGAAATAAAAAACAAACCAATCCATATTATCCATATTAGACATTACTTGGTTTAGTTTAGGCACAGTCAACATAAAATAATTACATACAATTTCAACTTATTTATTATAAGATGAAATTGTATTAATAATTTTTATGTAATTATTTTGATGTTCTCCTGTTTATAAGCTTTACCTAGTATCTCATAATTAGACAGTCAAATCAGGTAAACCTAATTACCCTAGAACATAGAGTTAATCCGTCATCACCATCCGTCACCACAAGGTTTCTTTACACAAAGAGCTACCCAAAATACCATGAATCTTCTTTTTACCCGAGTACGGCGAAGCCAGGGAAGGGTAATGAGTTTAAAAGTCTATATATGTATGGATGTTATTTTTTTTTGTTTTTTTATTTCTATGAATGACGAGACAGGCAGGTTGTAGTCATTACAATTGCAGTGCCAACCAGCACCTTGGTTGCAAAATTTTGCGCGTTACTGCACTGCGCTCGTCACCCTGAGACATGGGTTGTTATGTCTCATTGCCCAGTGGAAACATTGTCCTCCAAACCAAAACACAGAAATGTTTACACACTACTGCTTGGCGGTTGAATATCTGACAAAGAAATGAATGAATGCGGTTGAATATGTCGCTTCCCCAGACGGCCATGTGGATGTTCCACCAAAGCGTGGCCCGTATTGATCCAATTTTGACAAGTGATGTATCAATCGATTCGTCTTCAGCTATAGAGTGTCATTGGCTATTTTTTAACCGACCGTAGTCGGGTTTTAGTTTTTGAACTTATGTCTTGTTAAGGCGGGGTCAGTCCCGAAATCAGCAAATAGAAGAATAGCAAAACGTCGAGAACGACGTAATGAAACAACTTTGCAAACCAAAACAAATCTGTGGATAGTGAAGTATCAAACAAATAACCAAACAGAATTTTCAGAAATGGCTTGGTATCCTTGGAAAAAATCAAGAACTACCACATGAAAATAACTTGTTGCATCGCCGTTCTCGTTATTTTTAGCGGCAGCAACCTTTTTTAAATAATTATATAGCTACCTTATTTAACTAAACAAATAACCGGTTCCTCCTTGCTCTGCTCATGAGAAGCTAATTTAACTTGTAAAAGTGCTATTGTTTTGCCTATTTACAAAATATTTTGACTTTGACTTAGATTACTATTTTTAATTGAGTTATATATATATATATATATATATATATATATATATATTATGAGTTATATATATTTATATATATGTATATATATATATATACATATATATATCTACATATCTACATATATATATATATATTATATATTGAGATGTCGATCGAAAAGCACAAAATTTATCTAAAATCGTCTCCCGAGCTGCATCACCTCTCCAGCTGACACTGCACCTGGACGAGCAGGAGTAGCAGGACAAACAATTGAGAGAGCACCCCGCCTTAAAATGTAACACACGAATTATTTCGAAAAACAGTTGTGGCCAATGTGGCGGCCACGCAAGTGACAGAAACTCTTACGAAAACAGTAAAAAAACATATGTACACCAAACTTTAGAAGCTACTTGACACAAAATGATTTTTGGGATATGTTTATATTATGAAAGTTTATCACGATTGATAAGGTCACGTTTACAATAGAAGGATCAATTACAGTTTACTGGATTGGTGATGTTATACAAGTGTAGGGTCCACGTATGTAGGGTCCCTTTTTGTTCACTCACACCAAAGCACGATGCATAATGAAATTTAAGATGACATGATATTTTGGTTGAAAATTTGTATTCTATCCTATATTATCCAAACTAAGAACTGTGAGATTAACAGCCTAAGCTTGCGTGAAAAAGACACGCAGTGACTAAAATTATGGTAGACATGCTCACAACTGGCCCAATGGCAATGTCTACTTGGTCTCCGATTCACAATCTTCCTATCTACGAGCATATGTAAAGTTATATAAAAAGACATACGGTATGTTCATGTGCTTATTTTATGCAAATATCACACCTAATTATTCAACAAAGCGTGTCAGTGTACAATAGTGTACATACTGTACCGTATCCACGCTCTGGCCAAGAGCTTAGGTCGTCGTCCGCAGAGGCCCGCCCCCGATGCTGACGTCACGCCCATGACGTCAGAGCACCTGCTTCCGCCCGGCACCCTACACACCCCCGCCCAAAGCCTGGGCCTCTCCAGCCAAATTATTAAAATCAGATACAATTCCGCATTGCAAATTATAAAAATTTGCAAAATTAAATTCTGTGTCGTAATTGGGAAACGTTGTTCGGTTTGCGGCGTGATTACGAAGGAAATTAGTTAAAATGTATTTTTTGGAAAATATGAATACATGAATATATAACTTTCTCATTATCAATAAGTACCTATACAACTTTTGTTACACAACTATTTGAAACAAAATAATTCGATTTTTAGTATACCTAATCAGCTGATTAGGACTATCCTTGCCAGATTTTGAATGATCCAAATAATGATTCGTATTTATTCTTACGCATGAATTTATCTATTATCTATACTCTGTATCTATACTTATAATAAAGCAATAGAAACGAAAAAGTCTGTACAAAGAAGATAATTAAAAAAGAAATGGTCTAGGGTACATAAAATAAGCTACTGAACAAGTTTTTTTTTTTTTTTAAATTCGTGTATTTTTGTGTGTCTGTTTGCTTGTTCGCGCATCACATAAAAACTACTGGACCGATTGCGATGCGGATTCCACTGTTGGATAGCTTATATTTTGACTTAAAAACTGGGGTACTTTATATCTCAACCCGATGAGTAGAAGCCGAGCAATCAATAAAAATATTTTGGACGGCTGAAGGAATTTTGATCAAATGTTGGTATATTGGTATTTTAGGTCCTGGAATAGCATAAATAGTACTTTGAACCTACAGAAATGACCACGCGTGCGAAGCCGCGGGCATCAGCTAGTTTATAATAAAACAATAAGAACGAAAAAGTCTGTACAATGAAGATAATTTTTAAAAAAATGACTTTTTTACTTAAAATAGGCTACTGAACAATTCATAATAGAACATATAAAAAATCGTGTCATTATTTTTGTCTGTCTCTTTGTCTGTTAGTTTGTTAGTTTCTCTGTATGTTTGTTGACGCATCACGTAAAAACTACTGAACCGATTGCGATGCGGTTTTCACTGTTGGATAGCTTAGGGTTTGACTTAAAAACTGGGGTACTTAATATCTTAATCCGATGATTAGATGCCGAACAATCGATAAACACCTATTTGTCGGCTGGACGAACTTTTAAGAAATGTAGTATAATTATTGTAAAGTACCTAGAATAGTACCTGGTCCTGGAATAACACGTAAGGGCAACTTTTAAATGAAATGACCACGCGGGCAAAGCTGCGGGCACAGCTAGTACAGAATACAGATGGAGAACTGCAAAATAGTTTCCTGCATACTCTGCCTACACTAAGGGCGTATATCAAAATAGTTTCCTGCATACTCTGCCAACACTAAGGGCGTATATCAAAATAGTTTTCTGCATACTCTGCCTGCACTAAGGGCGTAAATCAAAATAGTTTCCTGCATACTCTGCCTACACTAAGGGCGCATATCAAAATAGTTTCCTGCATACTCTGCCTACACTAAGGGCGTAAATAAAAATAGTTTCTTGCATACTCTGCCTACACTAAGGGCGTAAATCAAAATAGTTTCCTGCATACTCTGCCTACACTAAGGGCGCATATCAAAATAGTTTCCTGCATACTCTGCCTACACTAAGGGCGTAAATAAAAATAGTTTCCTGCATACTCTGCCTACACTAAGGGCGTATATCAAAATAGTTTCCTGCACACTCTGCCTACACTAAGGGCGTATATCAAAATAGTTTCCTGCATACTCTGCCTACACTAAGGGCGCATATCAAAATAGTTTCCTGCATACTCTGCCTACACTAAGGGCGTAAATAAAAATAGTTTCCTGCATACTCTGCCTACACTAAGGGCGTATATCAAAATAGTTTCCTGCACACTCTGCCTACACTAAGGGCGCATATCAAAATAGTTTCCTGCATACTCTGCCTACACTAAGGGCGTATATCAAAATAGTTTCCTGCATACTCTGCCTACACTAAGGGCGCATATCAAAATAGTTTCCTGCACACTCTGCCTACACTAATGGCGTATATCAAAATAGTTTCCTGCACACTCTGCCTACACTAAGGGCGTATATCAAAATAGTTTCCTGCATACTCTGCCTACACTAAGGGCGTAAATAAAAATAGTTTCCTGCACACTCTGCCTACACTAATGGCGTATATCAAAATAGTTTCCTGCACACTCTGCCTACACTAAGGGCGTATATCAAAATAGTTTCCTGCACACTCTGCCTACACTAAGGGCGTATATCAAAATAGTTTCCTGCACACTCTGCCTACACTAAGGGCGTATATCAAAATAGTTTCCTGCACACTCTGCCTACACTAAGGGCGTATATCAAAATAGTTTCCTGCACACTCTGCCTACACTAAGGGCGTATATCAAAATAGTTTCCTGCACACTCTGCCTACACTAAGGGCGTATATCAAAATAGTTTCCTGCACACTCTGCCTACACTAAGGGCGTATATCAAAATAGTTTCCTGCACACTCTGCCTACACTAAGGGCGAATATCAAAATAGTTTCCTGCACACTCTGCCTACACTAAGGGCGTATATCAAAATAGTTTCCTGCATACTCTGCCTACACTAAGGGCGTATATCAATCAAAATAACCATAAATTACAATAAACAGGCAGCATTCGCAAAGCAGGCATATTCAAATCTTAATAGTGGTTTTCAATAAAGGTGATGGACAAGGGTCTCTCGAGCGAAGTGTCTCAATAGAAAATTATCCTAAAATCTATTCATTTTTTTCTATTCCTTTGTTGTCAATTTCAAATTTATTTTTCCCAACATTAAAAATGTTTTAATGTGCCTAAACTATTTAAATCCAAATTGCCGTACCTATCGTTTTGTACAAGGACTTCAATTTTTGAGGTTTATTCAATAAAATTCTATACTATTCATGGACGAAGGAAAACTTCTTACGCCTTAATGTAAATCGTTAATAGGTAATCTGATGAGATTTTATTAGCTTTGTATGAAACAGTTATTCAGTAACTTTCAGTTTCAGGCCTTTTGTTTAAATTGTGTTTTGCTGAATATAAAAGCTGTACAATTTTGCTGTATATATTTGTGATAAATAATCAATACATGATGTTAGTTTCTTCTCATAACTCCGTCCCTTCGACAACAAGACAGGAACAACATCATGCGTGGGCATCACATTAACATTAATATTTAGCCCGTTGATTTAGGTTCTCCGAATATCCCCTACTTTTGTTTCTTATTTGCCGCCTGAAACAAACTTCTCGTCACGGAATAATCGAGGACCTACTACAGTTTAGGCAAGCACCTCAACCTTCTAAGAAAATTCAATCTTTATTTGACATAATTGATGATTACCTCATTATGGCCAGAAGTAATTGGCCTGTTGCGTTTTTAGAATTTATCAGCATTTAAATTCATCAATGTCTTTAGTCTTGAGATCGCGCTGTTACGTAATATTAGCTGTCATAGGTATGTATAAGAAGCAATAGTTCCGTTAGCTAAATACAGAGCTTTACCGCTATTGCGCGCGAAGATAGTTCTCTATTCCCGTATATACTATACATAGTACTCTGTGGGTTTAGGTAAAACATGGTATATATAAATAGTCTAAGCTCTTGACGAACATCGCAATGAGACCATTGGATGATTTGGCAGTAGTGAGAGTCCACGGAACAATGGTTTTAGTACTATTATTTATTCTGTGACTAACGTCTGGAGATGATACAATGTCAATTTTAGTTCCATGGACGCTCGGTGGGGCGCTTTGAATCAGCACAAACGAAAGTACTGCACAGCAAATCCATAGAGATCAGCGCCTACTAACAATTTCGCCAATGTCGAGTTTAGTTTATCTAGGTATAGTCACGTCACAGACAATTATTGTCAAAAAAATCATTTTCCATTAGAATATTTTTATCCCTGACAATAAACTAATTTATTTTTAAGCGTTTTAAGTAGTTTCATGTATACTCCAATAGAATATAAGTAATTAAAATATGTCTTGTTCGAAGTTATTTTTTTTCAAATAACTGTTTTGTCTTTGTTTTATGTCATGACCACTTAGCACCTTTGTAATTTCCATCCCTTAAATGACAAATATGGCATTTGTATGAAGACTTTTATTATAAAAGTAATTTAACCAAGCCTATTTTCCTGCCGTTAGTTATTTACATGGATATAGTGGTTTGTAACATATTATTATATATATATATATCGATGGTGTGTAGTTTTTTATAACCTCAATACCGCACCATAAACAGAAATTATTTCAAAAGCTGGATAAAAATATGAATTATTTTTCCAGATACTAAAAGTACAACAAAAATGATTAGGACACAACTAATTTTTCAAAGGATCTTAGTGAAATGGGTATCCTTTGAATTTAACAGTTTCGAATTATTAATCATTTGTAAAAATAAAATGTAAATGTAAAGTTTTGACATGGCTTTTGTATCAGAAGGTTTATTGATGATATTAAAACCCTTCGAGCACCGCTCACTTATATCAAACACTAGCTTTCGCCCGCGACTTCGTCCGTGAAGACAACAGTTTATCAAGAAAAAATGCATCCTTTGTTCTTCTAAGATATTAAAAACCAATGCAAAAGTATAGCACCAACGCTCTTGATGTTTTTGACAGACTTGTTATTTCGTTTCCATGGCAACTGTTCTTTACAATTTTTTGGATTGAATTTGAATTTACAGCGAGTAATCAACATTTTCCAGATTTCCCGCGGAAACTTGCAATTTTCCGGGATAAAAAGTATCCCATGTTTTATTCCAGGGTATAAGCTATCTCCATTTCAAATTTCATCAAAATCCGTCCAGTCGTTATCGCGTTAAAACTTCCCAAACAAACAAACAAACACTACGCTAGGATTCAATAATTATGGATTTCAGCGTTTAAATAACTTTGCTACCGAATAATATGCAATGCATAGACACTCAGACTTTATGTTAAAATACCTGCAACCTTCGACTGGATAGACGCACTGTACTGGTTCTTTCGGTGTCCCTCAGGAGTTTTTCCCAGGTTTTATCTCCCTCCTCTCATGTTGTAAATAAAAAGTAGAGCACATTAAAGTATGTTGTATCTATACTTCTTCTATACTTATAATAAAGCAGTAAGCAACAAAAGCTTTTTTTAAATGGTTTATATGAGCAACAATAACATAACGTTTTTCAATCTGTCTGTATGTTTGTTTTCACATCACGTAAATGCTACTGACCTATTAAAATGTGGATTTTGCTGTTGGATAGCTTAGATTTTCACTTAAAATTTGGTGTACTTAATATCTCAATACAATGAGTAGAAGCCGAGGAATCATACAAATATTTTAGACGGCTGAAGGAATGTTGATTTAATTTGGTATATTGGTATTTTAGGTCCTCGATTAACACATAATGTACTTTTATCCCAGAGAAATGACCAAGCGGGCAAAGCTGCGGGCACAGCTAATTCTATATATAATTGGTCTCTGGTGTGAAAAATACGTATGTTTGAAATATCAATAAAAGCAACTTACTTTTAAAGGGTCTGGAAATATAATACTGGCCTTGGTAGAGCTTGACACTAAAGCCCAATCTACACTCCCTTTCAATTTGAATTATGTCAAACTTCATCTAAGTTAAAAACATCTTCCGAAAGCGGAGCCTACCATAAATTTACATAAAAATACCATATTTCAACAGGGGTTTGTACTCGTATCTTATAAAACAACTCTACACTATTATTCTAAGCTTAGAGGAAGACCATAAACACGGGGAAAGATAGTAAAAGTCTACTTTTGGTCTAGTTCAACAACATCTCTTTACAGTTACTCGTATTTGACTCTTTACAAAGTTGACAATCAATTAGTTTTAACTCTTCAACAATTTTTAACCAACATCAAAAAGGTGGAAGAGATATCATTTAAACGGACACCAGATAATTGCCATTTGGTCGGCTTTAAATATAGGCTATCGGCTAATTAATGGAATTAGGCAGCAACGTGTGGTTAATAAACGAAACACAAACAATAATAGATCATCAAATAGTCGTATATCGGGCAGCCCTAACGTTATTTGTTCAGCTAATTAAATACATTTGCAGCAATATAAATAGTGAAGAATCAAATAGTAAGTCAGATTCAAGATGAACGCGTGAAACGCGGAGGAGAATTTGCCGAAGAAACCGATTTTTATAATAATTTGTATGAAACTCCACGCAACTACCAGAGCCCGCGGCGATCAAATTTCAAAATATTTTTGCTAATATATTTGCTGCCTATATAAACCAGTTTGCTGACCAAATTAGTCAGTTTGCATACCACATAGTGCATCCGATTCTTATATACTGCCCATAAAAACATGTTTTGTGGTCCTAATCATGTAGTACCAATGCTGGTTTTTTTCTTGCTTACCGAATATTAAACAGACAGATTAATGAATATTTCAATGAATTACCTACTTCCCAATTTTACTGTCGAAGTTACCTCATTCCACAAGGACTTGTGACTGACTTGGATGTTTTTTTAGCAAATCCATTTCTGATCATAATTTTGGTTTACAAAATTACGTTTTAAGTCGTATTCAGCGTTATCATAGTAGAGAAATATGGTTCTAATGCTGTTATTTCATGACTGCCCAAAAAAAGGAGGGTATTGTTTTTAGCATCCATGTATGTATGTATGTGAGTTTTTTTATTCCACCATAACTTTTAAATGCCTGAACAGAGTTAGATGTATGGGGTATCGTTAGAAACCTTTCATCCTCTCGAGTAACATACGTTATATATTTTTTTGAAAACGTTCTATTTGTCGGCAGTACGGATCCAATTTCAAATTCGAAAAAACTTCGAATTTTACTACATGGGTATCAAATTGAAGGCCTTGCTAAGCACATTCCAACAGTATATAATTTAAAGGCAAAAGCTCTTTATTGACAGTGCAGGCGTGTTTTTTTAAGCTAGTTATAAAAAAGAAGTTATTTTTATGAAAAAAATATAAAAAAAATGTTATTAGCTTAAAATGTAGTTCTAAGTAAATCAATATCTCCTTCGCTCCGATAGTAAAAATAACTTAGTATTAGTATTTTTATCTATTGTGATGGAAAGTTTAGCGTTTTATTTGTCAAAGATAACCATTAATTAGTGTTACAATAATACATTTATCAACAACATATCAATTTTATCAATAATAGCAATCTCAAACCTGTCAAGATGTCGAATATAAATGCAGTTTATAAATAGATATGTTATCGATAATCTAATATTTCAGACAAAGCCGATTACATGGATTAACTCTAATAATTATAAAAATATGTCATAAAATGACTTGTATAATATACTTTAAGATAAATTAAGTATTTTATTAACATATTTTCTAATAATTTTACCGAAAACGAACGAATTGGATATATTAAAGATCTAGAAATAGACCTGTTAGTGATTATTTATCTCGAAGTGGTCGTTGCTCAGGTGGTTATGTGCAATGAAGTTGGAAAGGATTGAAAGGCTGTGAAACAAAATTTTGTATTAAACATGTAATAATCCTATTCGTCACTATTTGATAGATAGATAGATAGGTGAACTCTTTATTGGACACCACAAGTACAACGAGATCTAAAAATAAAGTATAACAATGAGTGTCACTATTGTTAAAGCTATAATCGCCCTTTGTAACTATAGATGGTTCCTCTACGCGTCTTTAGGAACGGTTGCTTGCCTTGAATATTAGTAGCGGCGCGCCATAATATAGTATCTCTACTTTAAACAAAAAAAAAACTTCTGTAGTTGTGTGGTTGGTCGCCACGGCAGCGTGGCGACCAACCACATGGCTTGGATTCGATACCAACTATCCGTGCAAAAAGAGCATAAGCTGTTGGTGAGGGCAAACACCGTTATAAAACCCTAAAAAAAGACACTAATATGTCCTAACAGACATAATAGTAGTGTAACTTATACCATCCTCAAGGTCGGTCGCTTAGCCGTTGTCTAGTCTTCCCTCTTCATTCTAACCTTATCATGCGTACCTCCTTCTACCGCATCGTCCCTTTGATTTGCTTGTCGTTTGAGGTAGTGCTGGCCTCTGATGTCAGAGTTTGTCAGGCCGCCCGATGGCCTCTGACATTGCTTAATGACCGCTATTAATCAAGCCAGCCGGTACCTATCGGAAGCTCGGAGCGAAGGTAATCCGCAGATAATATAGAAAAGTGATTGGTGCCGAGGCGAAGCCCAAACCCGGTAGCGTTGATATTGTTCCTTTAGCGCTAGGTGCCATTGTGGTGAATTACCTACCAACAAGAAATTAAATAAAACTGGCCAAGTGCGTACCGGACACGCATAGACTAAAGGTTCTGTAGCCAGGACCCTAAGCTACCCAAACGTGAAAACCATATTGCAATGGGTCAAGTAGATTTTACATTATACGCCAACAAAGTTGTTTTTACGGTTGGATTATGTATCTCATTATGGAATTTTCTCAAAGTTAACGCGGGCTAAAATGTGTTATCTTGGTTGGTTATATCTCGTAAACTAGTAAACCCTAGATAGCCGTGACAATCTTGTTACTATATTCGTATTATGCGCTAGTACTTTTTTTTTCAAATGTTTTGGTTCTGTACTTAATGAGTTAGAGAGGGCAACAAAAGCAAAAAAGTCGCTTTAGAAACAAATATTATGTAGGTGGAGCTATATAGAAAATGGCAGTGACATACAGACAGACAGACAGAAGGATGGACATACGGACATAGCAAAACTATAAAGGTTCGTTTTTTTGGTTCCAAAAACAGGTATGTATCTTCAGAAACACATGGAAAACGGGCGAATGTTGGTAAATCAGGTAATACTCGTAGCTATTCACTTTCAAAACTTACTACTAAACTTTTAGTGTCTGTCTGTTCGCGCATCAAGTTAAAACTACTGGACCGATCGCGATGCAATTTTCGCTGTTGGATAGCTTAGGTTTTGACTTAAAAACTAATGTACTTGGTATCTCAATCCGTTGAGGAGGATCCAAGCAATTTAATAAAAAACAATTTTAAAAGTGTGGCAGGTACTCGTACTAAGTTTTGAATAAAACTACCCAACCGAAGGCGATGAGATTTTTACTGTGGGATAGCTTAGATTTTGACTTTAAAAAACTGGTTCAGTTGGTATTCCAATCCAATGAGTAGGAGCCAAGCAATTTAATAAAAACTCTATTAATTTTAACAGTGTAGTATTAAGTTTTGATGGTCAGTGTTGTTGAGTATCCATCAAGGTAGGGCCCGTCCCTTCAAACCCCTTCCAACTTCTTTATAGGATCTTCAGCGTAGACTGTACCTAGACCTATTTTCTGTACAACCCGTCCTGTTCCAGTTTCCTATGATATTGCGTCACTCTGAGCTCCCCGAGTTACTGAGAAAATGTCATCCAAATATCCTAAGTGTCATTTCCAGAAAGTTTCTCTGAAGTTAATTACTCCGAACAGGCAATCTGTCTAAATTAAAGTTGTAATTTGTTATGAAGGAAGATCATGTATTGTCATTGTTTTTACGGTACACAACCTAAATATGGCTCGTTATTAAGTTTAACATAAACTTTTTTATTTTTATTTATTTTGACCTAAAGTTAAAACAAAGTAATAGAAACTAGAGCCTAAATCAATCAGATACCTATGTGTGCGGTGTGGGCGTAGGGCCTCTAATGTTGGAATTACTTATTGATAGTATCGTAACAGCTTTGTTTCACTAATTCAAAGCGTAATTGTTATTTTTTTACAATTTGAATAAAAATAAATTGTTATAAAAACAAAAACCTCGACTGAACATAAAACTAAAAACAGAGGCCTGCAAGCTTCAGATTCTTGATTTTTAAATATAGATAGATAGATGGACAAATCTTTATTGTACACCGAAAATTTACTTGGCTGCCATATTAGTTTTCTTGACACTTCATTATCCTATTACACTCTCGTGATTAAGACGAATCCAATGATACCTCATATATCAAAATCCATCAAGCCGTTTAGGCTGTAGGACGCACCTAAGAAACGTACAAACTAACAAACATACATACAACCTAAACACATAACCCTCCGCAGCCGGGTAAAAAATACTGTCATTTGTTTTTATTATTTGTGGCGATTCTGCGACCTTGTTAACTACACGAGCGAAGTGAAACGATAAATAACATTCACAAAAAAAAACTCGTGCAATTCAGTGGACGACAATCCTTCTGTTCTGTGAGTTACGCTTTGCTACACTGACGATTTACTAGAAAAGACTCATGTCTAAAAACAATCCAAACTGACCCTGTTTGTATAATAAGGCCCGTACTCATCCATTTACGTACTACTGCCGATGTCCACTCTGTCACAACAGAGAGAGAGAGTCTCTGTTTTCTGCTCCATCTCTCAAAATGTATGCAATTATAAATTTAAGTTTGCTAATTTTAATTTTTACTGAAGAACTTGGCTTTATGTGTCCAGTAAGCTTTCCCAGCATACAAGCATATCTACACTTAATATAGATATGCTTGTATGCCTATATGTAAGAACAGATATAATGTAAGTCTGGCGACATTAATACATAGACGGTATACTTACTATGCTAATGTAAATATATGTTATAGGCGATGGCAAAAAGCTGGCATTCATTTATCTACGCGACGGAATGTGGCTTATTTGCGTAACCGTCTACGTGCGTAGACTCTCGTAGGCTCGCAGCAGTTGGCCGTAGCACTGCGTACACGGACTCCGGAACAGGCCAAATACCTATGAATGGACAGAAAATCTTTCGCGAATTTTGTTACATTTTAATATGTGTAATTTAATCTCTCCTAATATGTGTAACATTTTGTGCTTTTATTGCATTCAATAGTATGTACAATTGAAAAAATGATAAAGTAATAATAAAATGATAAAATAAATGATCGAGGTTTGAAAGACCTTTAATTAATAAATAATAAACAAAGTTTCCGCCCTAAGCAATGAACACCATTATGCCCAACCCTAAAGGGATTGAATTTCGATTTAGTAGGTATAATGTAAATGGGTGGATATTTTACCATCGTTAGCCGAGAAACAGGCGGTGCTGACATTTTGTTGACGGTAAACAAAATCTGTTTCATCAAAACAATTCAAGGACGGTGGAAGATTGAGGTTTGTAAATGTGAACCGGCAAGCCCGGCTTTAGTATACCTGAGAGGTCGATACCGAGAGACTGCAACTCAAAAATCGATTAAGACCCAAAGTGGAGTTGAGGTCTCGAACGGAGGGCCCTCGTGAAGTCTTGGAGTGTCGGTGTGCAGTGAGAGCGCATGCGCGGGGCGGAGGCGCGCTGACGTCACACGCCGCCCCGGCCGCGGCGCGCCAGTGCTGCCCGCGACGCCGCGATCAGGCACGCGCGACTCCCGCCCTAAATCGTCTTAGCACGTTCACGAGCTTCCGATGTTGGTTCTTACTCATAAACTACCCGTTACAGTTTGATAATAGCCCCCGTGATAGCCGGCTCGAGCGGCAGTCCGGCCCTGGCCACGTGCAGTGGCATGACAGTTGCATTGTGACAAGCCGCGCTCTGCTCTCTATTTATCATGAGTATCCATTGTTTAGTAGTTCTAGCTAGATGATACATTATGTAGCAAGCCGTGGTATGCTCGTGCGAGCGCTCAAAGGGTGCGTGTCTTACTATAAGATGACGTGCAAACTGGCAAACTTTGTGCTAATTTGATAGATAACTGCTTGTGTTGCTTTCGACATTTGTTGCGAACTTATGTAATGTTGTTTACATATTTTTACTGTGGTTTGATTTGAGACATTACTCACACCCGTACATTGTTGTATATACAACTATAACCTACATCATGTGGATCTAGTTTACTAAGATAACAGTATGCCAAAAGAAGCCACATACATTGTTGATTTGTTAGAACAAAAGGTGCACTATAGTGGTAACACTTCAACCTTATATCGGTGCACTAAGAATCAAAATGTATTGAAAGAAAGCATGCATTACTATCTCATTCGCACAATCACATTACGTTAAAATGTGTCGATGCTACAAAAATACTTTCTACTAAATAATTAATATTAAATCTTAATACAAAAGAGTAGCAAGCATTTTTAACTATTCACGTTACTCATATAAGCATAAAAGTAAGATGAAAACTAAAACCCGACTACTGAAAAATCACGCTCTAAAATACCTTTTCATACCTGAAACAATAAAATATTCTCATCTGAAAGAGTAATAAGTAAGAGTAAGAGTAATACATATTCATCGTGATGTTCAGAGGATAACCGTGGTTGTATGCCACCTGCCCGAACAAAACAATACATTTTAACAGTAGTAAGCGATCATAAGCTTTAGGGCAAAGTGGCATATGACCACGGCTATGCCACATCACTATGAATATGTATTATATCAATTTCAGTTGAGAATATTAATTACTTGTTTCATACTTTTTGGACGTGATTTTTCAGTAGAGTGATTTTTTAGTCGGGTTTAGTTTTTGAACTTACTTTTTATTTAAATTATTGGGGAGTTATAATATTATCGGGTGCACGGAAGCAAAGCCGTGAGTGACAGCTAACAATTTTTGTGTTAATTAAGCCCCTTCATTTAATAGCCAAAAGGATATTTTTTTATTTGGCTTTACGTACCAGCGACCGATCAAGGCGCTTCCAACAATACCTCATCTGTCAAATTGTGACAAGTATTAGTTTAGAAGTTATGAGGGAACAGATTAACATACATACATACATACCGGTCAAAATCATAGCCCTCATTTTAGTCGGGTAAAAATTAAGGATAATCGTAATTAGAGATGAAACGGATATCCGGTAACCATCCGGTATCCGGCCTACCCGGCCTAAGCGAAAATTCTGCCGGATACCGGATTTAAAAAATGGTACGATTTTTCAAATTTAGGTACTTTATTTAATCCACATAACAAAACATTATTACAAAATTTTCATTTTTCATCAATATATAGTAATTTTACTGCACTAGGGGCAAATTGTGGTAAATCTTGTAGAATTATATAAATACTTTTATAATAACCTTAAACTACAATAGCAAGATTGCAATAACCTCAAGCGATCCTGTTTGCAATCAATTCAACGAGTCCAAAAAACACTTGTGTGTTAAAAAGCGGTTATTACCGGTATTCCAGTACAAGTTACGTGGCTTTGGCGCGTGTTATGCTCAGGTGGCTAACTTCGCTCATGAATGAAAAGACATGACTTCATTCCGAGCCCACTAGATAGTTCGTGCGCCACCAACGCGAGCTTGCTCATTACGATGCGCCAATCGGCAATGTTCAGCCGGATATCCGTCGGCTGGATATCCTGAAATCCGGCTTCAGGATTGGTCGGATATCCGGTATCCGGCTAAACAGCTATCCGTTTCATATCTAATCCTAATCGATAAAAAATATTAAGCACTTACTAAGCCACGTCTAAGCTTAATCAACTGCCTTAAATCTAAGGAAAGAGAGGAGAGAGGAAAAAGTACAGTTAGATGAATACTCGCTTACTATTGTGACAGCACTGTGTATAAACTCATAATTGTATTACAAACTAAATGTACAAATAGGACATTAAGTATACTATACCTAATACCCCAGTAAAATGAATAATGAGCACACATTTTCAGATGGCCAGAGAGTAACTGAACCTCGATTCATCCTCGTTTTGCTCAGGACCTCTTAAAAAAACTGGCTCATGGTACATAGCCCTGAAGTTTATAAAATCACTAAGATCACTCACACGCAGATGAGATGAAAGAGATGGGGCAAGGATGGACCAAGTGAAATTTGAGTTTCTCAAATATATTTTAATAGCTAAACCTAAAACACCATTATAAAAACCAGACCAGACCTAAAATACCAATATACCAACATTTCATCAAAATTCCTTCGGCCGTCAAAAAGTTTTTTATCGATTGCTCGGCTTCTACTCATTGGATTGAGATACCAAGTACAGCAGTTTACAAGACAAGCCCTAAGCTATCTAACAGTGAAAGCCACATTGCAATCAGTCCAGTAGTTTTAACGTGATGCGTGAACAAACATACAGAACCAACGAACAAACACGATTTAAAAAAAAAACTTGTTCAGTAGTTTTTTTTATGTACCCTAGACCATTTCTTTTTAAATTATTTTCTTTGTACATACCTTTTTGTTCCTATTTCTTTATTATGAGTATAAAGATAGATAGTAAACGAGCTATGCCTGCGGTTTTGCCCGCGTGGTCATTTATGTGGGATAAAAGTAACATATGTGTTACTCCGGGACCAAACGGTATAATATACTACATTTCATGAAAATTTGTTTAGCTGTTAAATAGTTTTTATTGATTACTCGGTTTCTAATCATCATATTGAGATACATAGTAGGTACACCAGATTTGAAGTCAAAACCTATGCTATCCATCAGTGAAAGCTGCATTCCAATCGGTTCAGTATTTTTACGTGATGCGCGAACAGACATACAGTAAGACAGTGTTTTTTTCAATGTTATGTTCTTGTTTAGTATTTGTGTTGTTTTGTATTATATGGTCTCTAGACCTTTATATTTAACTAGCTTTCCCGCCCGTGACTTCGTCCGCGCGGACTACTGTTTATCGCGAAAAAAGGCATCCTATGTTCTTCTAGGATATTGAAAACCTTATCATTGGTTATAGTAGGTATAACACAAATGCTCTTTAAGTTTTTTGGCAGACTTGTTATTTCGTTTCCATGGCAACCGTTCCTTATAGCGAGTAATCAAAATTTTCCCGTTTTCCCTTGGAAACTTACAATTTTCCGAGATAAAAAGTATTCTATGTTTTATTCTAGGGTATAAGCTATCTTCATTACAAATTTCATCAAAATCCGTTCAGCCGTTATCGCGTGAAAGCTCTCCAAACAAACAGACAACGTTTCACTTTTATATATTGGTATAGATTATCCTCATACAGACTTGTTGTTATTATAGGTAAGAATAGATAAAACATACAGTAGGTACCTAAGAAGTATAATAATCAAGTTGCTACGTCGTAAGATAAATATTTACATCAAAATCAATACAGACAGACATTTTTTGTGCACTTGGATCATAACATTATTAAACATTTAGATATTAGCCAGCTACACAGAGAAAAACAAAATATACATTATTATTATAGCATATGAATATGTTCTTATATTTTATTTGTACACCGATCATTTTCTTAATTATAAACATAATATCATTAAGCAGTGAAAATTAATCTATGTTTATATAAATATGGTCTTAAAATAACAATAACTTCTCTAATTAGTAACAAAAGGAGGTCTATATAGATTGCTTCCCACACATGTTCAGTTATAGTTGCCACCTACTCGCTGTGTTATTGGATTTTATTATGCTTGTTATTCTTTCAATTTTTGTACGTAAACAATGTTTTTTAAACTTCATTTAATTTAACTAATTAGTATTCTACCTACATGAACATAAAGTCATAGTTGCCTCTTACTATTTAATAAACCTACACTACACCTACATCGCATTTTATTTATCTTCATTACGTGGCCTTCAATTTATTATTTTTGAATGATAGAAAGACGGAAAAAACGCCTTACCATCAAATATGGCTGGCTCCTTTGACTCCGCATTATCAATAATAGTTTTTAATGAATCGATTAGACTAAATACTAGAAACAAAAAGAAAAATGGACGAAAATAAATCCATCTAATGAATAGACAAAGAAATAATTTATTGTAAGTAGTTAATAGACTTATGCGTTACTTTGCGGAAACTCTTATCTATCTATACTTATAATAAAGAAAAAGGAATGAAATAGTCTGTACAAAAAAGATAATTTAAAAAAAAAGTCCAGTGTACTTAAAATAAGCTACTGAACAACATTATAACATTATTTTCTATTTGTTTGTATGTTTGTTCGCGCATCACGTAAAAACTACTGAACCAATTGCGATGAAGTTTTCACTGTGTTTGATAGCATAGAGTTTGACTTAAAAACTGGTGTACTTGGTATCTCAATCTGAACAGAAGAAGCTGAGCAATCGATAAAAAAAAATTGACGGCTGAAGGAATTTTGATCAAATATTAGTATATTATTAGTATTTTAGGTCTTGGAATAGTACATAGAGAACTTTTAACCTAGAGAAATGACCACGCGTGCGAATCCGCGGGCATCAATTAGTTTAAAATAAATGAAGAAAAATACGTAGCTTACTGCTGCCAAACATTAAGTCAGACAAATGATAAATGGAAAAAGATAAATAAAATAAAATATCTAAACAACCCACGCTCAACCCTTATCCAAATGGAACTAGCGTAAAATAAAACGATATGGCCAATTATCCATCCACACCAATACATAAAACTGAAACGTTGTCCGTTTGTTTGTTTGTTTGGGGAGCTTTCACGCGATAACGGCTGGACGGATTTTGATGAAATTTGGAATGGAAGTAGCGTATACCCTGGAATAAATCATATGATACTTTATATCCCGGAAAATTGTAAGTTTCCACGGGGAAGCTGATAAATGTTGATTACTCGCTGTAAGGAACGGTTGCCATGGAAACGAAATAACAAGTCGGTCAAAAAACTTCAAGAGAATTGGTGCTATACCTACTTTTGCATTGGCTTTTAATATCTTAGAGGAACATACGATGCTTTTTTCGCGATTAATAGTAGTCCGCGCGAACGAAGTCGCGGGCGGGAAATCTAGTCTGAAATATAACAAAGAACTATGATAGTTATTTATTCTATGCGGCGTAGTGCTCTTGCGCCCACCTCACCGCCGTCCGTCCGGTGACGCTGTAGAGGTCAGCTATAGACCAACAGGACATATCCTTTCTAAAGAATACCAAAAAAATAAGTTGTCTATCAAATCGCTATTTCATACGGGTATACTAAACAAGTGGTAGATAGTTTGATAAATAGAAAATTATGATACACAGGCGAGCCTTCCGTAGACGCTCTAGTGATGTCTTGAGCGATCCGGACGACGCCATCGCAGCCAAAGTATTGACAGCGATGGCCTCATAGCAGCCAAAGTATTGGCGACGATGACCTCGTCCAAACCTACCTCCTCTGACATCCTGTCAAGGGATATCAAGACACTTACACCGACCTTGCTGGCGAGGTCGAAGGTCCCGTAACTAATCAGTTATTCGCCTTCGAGTTTCTATATATTACGAATCGGTGGTCAGATACTTAAATCAAACAAAGGGCTCGTAGCCATTTTCTCAGAGTCCCTTGGATCACTACTAATACTAGCGATCCAGGGGTATTTAGTCCGACCCCCGTAATCAAGATGACCGTCCAAGCTGAGGGTCGTAACCCCTGGGTGCCCTTGCGCCGGTTGTTAAAATTTTAATTTTGGCGTGTGCTTTTTGCGTGAAGCTTTAGAGGCCGGTAGAGGCCAAAAGCATCTATCATTACAAAAATAAATAAAAAATAGGGCACGTTCGATTACTTTACATCCCGATTACTTTACTTTGCCCACGGGATAAAATCAACAAATATGTAGGTAGTTTGTGATATATAGGCCCAGTTTCGGACAAAATCGCAAACGACTAGAAGGCCGAGTGCTTAGCAGAAAGCCTCGAAGCCCAGTGCACACCCACGGATGATAACGTAGATTTTGTCCACATCGCCGCGGTGCACAGCGAAATCGGCCGTAAAAACGCCCAACCTCCGACTGACCCACCCTTCGAGCCCGTGAAAACGGCCGAGGTAGAGTCGATTATCAAGGGTCTCAAGGTGCGGAAGGCCCCTGTGCGCTGACGGTATCAGCAACAGGATGCTCAAGCACCTCTCTGACCCGTTAGTTCATCTCTTAGTTAGCATCTTTAATGCTGTTATGAGTAATTCCTCGTTCCCCGACGCCTGGAAGAGTGTCGACGTCATCGGCATTCACAAACCAGGCAAAAAATCTACCGTGACCTCTAGCTATCGCCCCATCAGTCTCCTCAGCTCTCTGGGGAAGATTTACGAGCGACCCTGAGTCGACTCTGGTCCTTTGCGAAACTCAAAAAACTCATCCTTGATGAGCAGTTCGGCTTTAGAGCAAGACACTCTTGCCCTCAGCAAGTGCACCGCACCACGGAGCACATTCTCGTTGGTTTCAATCGATACCCCAAACCCCAAACCAAGATGGCTTTCTTCCTAGACGTAGCTAAGACTTTTGACAAAGTCTGGCACGCCGGGCTGATATACAAGTTGTATCAGTTCGGAGTGCCAGGCCGTCTTGTTACAAGACTTCCTCAGAAGCCGCAGCTTTTGCTATCGTGTCAAGGGAATCAAATCCGACCCACAACCTATTCGAGCCAGAGTCCATCAGGGCTCCGCGCTCTCTCCGCTCTTGTTCACTCTTTACACCACCGACTTTCCACGCCCTCCCAACGTAGAGATCTCCCTTTTTGCTGACGATACTGTGATTTACACAACAGGGTGGAGACCATCCCAGCTTCGGAGACACCTCCAACGGGCGATGATCGCCCTTGGAGAGTAGTTCCTAAGGTGGCGTATATTGGTGAACCCTGAGAAAAGCGCAGCAATGCGCTTTACTGAGAGAGCCAATTGTGGGTCTCCATCCGGCCACACAACGATGTTCGATCAACCCATTCCGTGGAAAAAGTCCACGAAGTACCTAGGAGTGACCCATGACAATCGACTCTTATTCTACAAACACATCAAAATCGTCCGCTTTCTTTAAAAGTCGCCTATTCCATCTCATAGACAAGCACAGTAAATATCCCTTAGGAATAAGGTGACACTTTACATAGCCTGCATCCGCCCCGTCATGACTTACGTGACCGTAGTTTTCGCGCACGCCTCCCCGTCAACTCTGGAACCAGTCCAGATTATACAGAATAAATTCCTTCCAAATGCAGTAGGTTGCCCTGGTATCAGAGGAACGCCAACCTGCACCACGAAATAGTTAATGGCGAAAAAAGTAGTTTCTTTACGTATGTAAGATGCATAAATAGATATTTACCTAGTGGTACCTACGTACTTTAGTAATATCTGGTCTGAGAGTGATACACTGTCATCAGAATCATCATTAGAACTTGACAACGGGATATTGAAATCACTTTCATCAAGATCTGGTTCTGAAGGCACTTGGAAATCGTCATCTTCCCGCCAGAAGGTTGCAGCAATCGTATCACTTCTTGGCCACGAATTTATTGAGACACTTTAGCTAAAACCACTAAATAAAATGTTAATTTTAACGATGGCAAGAGTAATGATCCATCAACAAAACGGAATGTAAACATTAATAACTACCCACACAAATAAACAAAACAATTTCGTATCCTGTATGTGTTTTATATGACCCCAGCCTTTTTAGGTAAATGTTATATTCATTTATGTTCTCTGATTGATAATTTAATCTAAAGACTTTTGTTATGAAATCGATGCTAATAAAGTCACGAGGCATTAAGTCTTATGAGCGAATATTATTAGAATTATAGACAAAGTAGTTTAAAAGTGTGTCATTTGACCCATCTTTCTAGTGTTAATGGATTGAAAGTCATTTACTATGTACTTTCTCCTACTGCTACTTACTATGAGCCTTACTTGATAAGGCATTTGTTGTTCAATTATTATGCCCGCCCGTTGATTTCACAAGTCGCTGGATTTAACGAAAGTACGGTTTTGTTAATATTCCTTTTTCTTTTTGGTAGTTTTTACATTATATATAAACAAGGCTATTTAGTTTAGATAATTATTATTATTTGGTACCGATTAACTAATTGTCACTTCTTGCCTTTGCAAAATGTAAGAGAAATAAAAATTAAATAATAAACTAAACTTTATGAACTTATAGTACTGTTGTGTTATGCACATACTAACTAATTCCCGTGGCTTTGCCAGCGTGAACATTTTTCTGGGATAAATGTATCATATTATGTGTTATTCCAAAATTAGCTGTAAATTACATTATACAAATTTCATAAAAAAACGTTCAGGCGTCTAATAGCTTTTTATCTATTTATGGGTTTCTACTCATCGCATTGAGATTCTAAGGACATCAGATTTGAAGTCAGATTGTAAGTTGTCCTACATTTATATCAGTCCAGTATTGTTTACATGATGCTAGAACAAACCCAGATATAAAGTCGCCATTTAAAAATTAGTAGCATTTTTAAGTTCCACCAAATGTTTTTTAATTATATATATTTTAAAATTACAAAAAAACAAAGGATTTCCAAAGAGAGAAATATTTATTGCGATAGTAAACGATTATTATTTTTGTCATACATAGATACATCGCGCTAATTAAGTAACCCCTTAAAATGACGCCTTTTTGCAACATATATCTACTAATTATATCAATCTGAGGCAAAAGCATACGAAAAGATGCACCACGTAGGCGTAGGTAGTTTTAAAAGACTTAAGTATATGCAGCACTCAGAAACGACAATTAAGCCTAATTATGAGCTAAAATATATTTTGTGGATTTAAAAGGTTTAATGCTTATTAATCTCTCATTAAAGTCTCTAAGCAGTAAGCCCAACACCAACCAAACTGTTCAAAGATCGCAATAAAGCGAAGCGGCTATTTAAACTGGGCAATCTTAACGGACTGGCAATTAGCCGTCATTCTATCTATTCAAAACTGTAAATAATCTCTATTCCCTCAGCACTCCTGGGCAAAGATTGGATAATTAAACGTCTAGAGTAACCGTCCGCAAATCGATTCGGCGGGTGCTCTAAAACTCCTGTATTATTCATGTTCACTCGGTGTAATATTTAAATTAAGCACTTAAGGCCTTCGCCTTGATTCTATATTCATTTGATTTACATCATCGGTATTGTTGCGGCAGGTAAAACAAGTGTTACGAAATCTGTGGTAATCTCAGACCGTGGTAATCCTTTAGCTATTCGCTGTATGCTAAGAAGTGGGCAATTTTCGAATCGGCTCTATTTTTATACAACTAGCTGTGCCCCGCAGATTTGCTTGCAAGCAAACTTTGTCTCCCCGTTCACCCCCTTAGGGATGGAATTTCAAAAAACCCTCCTTAGTGCACACCTAGGGTACTCAAAAAATATTTTTTCCAAACTGAAATTATCCAGGTACACCAGTTTAGGCTGTGCGTTGTCTGTCAGTCAGCCAATAGGTATGTCCTGGTACTGTTTTATAGGTACAGAATAATCATAGATTTGGGACTAGAATCCGATCTTCAGGTCTTTCATATAATATTTCAAATAATATCTGGCTGAACTCTATCAATTTAATCTAGAGTTTCTGATTATTCGCTCGACTTGAAATATTATGCCAATCTCGGTTATTGCAAGTCCACCTTATAAAGTAAAACGAAATTTAATTAAACGTCTTTGTGAATAATTCAAGGTACCAAAAAGGTCAAATAGATTGTAAACTCTACGATCTATGTCACGTTTAAGAAACTTCATTTAACTTAACAACATAGTAGTAGTTTACTTAGATAAATTCAATTTTGCTTATTCTATAAGATACATATTAGTTTGTCTTTTATCATGACATTTAGAGCGGCAATAGATACTAGTGAGAGAGACACAGAGAGTATAAACATCTCTCCAAATGACGGTACTTTAATTACTCAGTCCCTTTTCCGACTGAACAAGAAAAGTAAATATACAACGCTAGAAAACAAAACGAAAGCTGAAACGTACCTATGTATAAAGCTAGGACAAATCATTCTCCTGCACACAAACGTTATTAAACTTTGCTGTTTACTTTCCAGACCGACATTTCCATTTGAGTAAAATTCCAAGCTCTCTTTTACAGCGTCAATAAAATATGAATATTTTTCTGCATCGCTCGTGCGGAACGTTTGGTTTCATCACTTTATCAACACAATTTCTTATATAGTATGTTCTACTTACGAGTATATGAACTTTAGCTTTCAGCTAGCCCTAAGTGATAAAGTAAAGCAAGAAAAGAAGAATTTGTGTGGAACTGGAAAACTGTTGCGTTTTAACAGGTTACTAGCAGAATTTACGGATGATAATATTGACAGTTAAAAAAAGTTTTACTGGCAAATCTTAGCTAGGTAGTAATTATTAACACATTTATGCCTTAGCATTTCTTATTTATTTCGTTTGTTAGATGTCACTTTTTCAGTTTTTATGCTCTCAACATAATATTACGCTCCATTAAGCTCCATTAATTTCCCCCCGAGTACAAAGGCATATATTTATTGAAACCTTTCAATTTGGCGGCAGTATGGCTACATTTTCAAACGGGTTACAATATGGGTATCAAATTGAAGGCACATTCCAACAGCATATAATTTATTCGCAAAAGGTCTTTTTTGGCAGGGCAGGCTTATTTAATTATGAAATTAGCAAATGCGTAATCTCCATCAAATGAGATCGTAGTCAAACAATATACCAGTACGTAATATTTTTTTTTACAAAAAACAGACGCTCAGTTAAGCACCCATCATATTCCCCCATGTGCCAAAATATTTTTATAATATTTGAATTGTTTTTCTGTTGCTGGCCTCTAGTGTCAGAGTGTCAAGCCACCCGAGGGCCATTGACATGGCGTAACGACTGCTATTAATTAACAAGCACAAATTAAAAATAAATATATAAGCCCCGTCTTTCCACCCTCCATTATAGCTAAGAAGTAACTCAATCCCATCAGTTTTCAAACATAATAAAAATAGTTCCATCCGTTTGAGAGCTACGTTCCGCACCCCCATTCCACCCCCACTCCCCCTCCCCTCATTATAGCTAAGAACCATCTCGTATACCTCAGCATTGAAACATGAAAAACTGTAGCTTCGTTGGTCCATTCGTTTGGAAATTACGATTCTCACCCCTCTTTTCTTAACTCCTTTCCCCTCCCCCCCATAATCTAAAAACCATCTCGATCACAACATCTTTCTTACGAAAAAAACCGCATCATAATCGGTCCATTCGTATTCGAACCACACTTCCGCCACATTGAATATTTAAAATATTATATATATCCTATGTAACTCGGGGGGATGTAAGGATTCTAACGATACTCCATAACTCTAAATCTGTTCAGGCATTTAAAAGTTATGGTGGAATAAAGAAACTCACACACATACAAACATATATGAATCCTAATAAAAACATTACACTCTTTTTTTGGGCAGTCATGTAAAAAGGTGAAGGAAAAACATCGTGAGAAAACCAACATGTCCAAGAACTTAAAAAGTCAAGGACATGTGACATTGGGTCAGCTTGGTGGATTACTACCCATCATATCTCTCTCTCTCTCTCTCTGATGAAGGGCTGTGTCCCAGAAGGTTCATTGTTTGTTTGTCCCAGCATTGGAAATGTAATAGCCTGATGATGATGATGATTACTTCATAGTTTATCGTAGTTCTGATTCAAAGCTATGTTTTATTTTCTGCTTTTTTTCTGTTACTTAAGTATGTCTTTACTACAATAAGCATAAGCAATGTAAGTGGGCTCCAAACTCTGCCAGCCCGTGCACTTCGGTTAGCGACGAGTAGCGCGCAACGCGTATCATTTACAATAATTTAATTTAAATCAGTTAAGATGACATGATTTCGCTGTTCAGATGCCATGGTTATTTTGAACTCATAAGTTTTCCACGTGTACCAGCTTAATCTAAGGTTATCAAATTACATCTTTTCCGATTCTAAGAAGATACTATTTAAGTACAAAGCTGCCAATGAAACGATAAACAATGAACTTGCGATGAATGAAATGAATTACAGGAGAAAATGTTTTGTTTTTGTTAAGCAACATTAAATACTTTATACATTAAGCCATGAACTGGTGTTATACAGCTTCTGGAATAAGAGTTTCTAAGTGTTGTAACATAATGGAAATCTGTGGTAAAGTGGTGAAAGCTTCTCGTAGTCAACGCCTACACAAACGACAGTATCGTGGTGATTTCTGATATACGTACCCACGTTCAATGAACAAGGACTAAGTATTATAACTGTTGCCTCTAATTGGAAGAATAAGACAGACTTTATGCAATAGTTAAAACAATTATTTATTCTTAAAACTATTATTCTATGGATGAATATTTAAATGATAACAAACAGCAAATGTTGATTAAAAAACTAATCTAAAAACACTATTTTTTTAAATGCACTATTATCGATTTAGCTACCCTGAAAGTTTCACCCGGATAGCCCGGCAGTGCCCAAATTTGAGATTCCACCCGGAACTACAAACAAGAAAGTGACTTAATAAAAACGTTATAAAATGTAGGTAATGGATGCAATAAGTACTTAATAATTATTATGAATAAATTAAAGAAATATTAAAAATACATACTCTAATATTGATCATTTAACATTAAATTTATCCGTTATAAATATGTTTTTTTTTTGCCTGTTGGTATAACAAGAACCAATAATAATAATTATATTACGATATGGAAAGTCCTCCTGTCTTCTGATTTCTGTGCCCAACAGGGTCCATAACGATCTGTATTTTTGGATATATAACCATTTCATTATTACTTATGGAATACAATAAACATTTGAATTGGACACAAAATGTGTGTACCAACACAACTATTCACAGTTCACAATTGAAATTATTCGGTACGATCGCATCGCGTTTGCTGAATACCTCTTAAACTTTAGAAACTTCATAATGTTATCTCATAAAAGGATGCAGTAGTAAAAAGATGTTTTATTCAGTTTACTACCTAACTTTATAAAATAACTTTTGGTGATGTTAAAAAAAACAATTGAATTCCAATAACCATTCAAATTTACAGACTTTCAACAGAGTCGGAGTAAGCAAGTAATAATAAACTGGCCAAGAGCGTGTCGGAGACGCGTAGAGTTCCGTAGCTAGGATCCTAAGCTACCCAACTGACTAGAGGCACTTGCTAGAGGGCCGAGTTAGAGTGAGCCGAATATTTCGTAAACAAAAACAAATAAAAAGAGCTCCCACAGAAACCTCATTATAATTTTAAAATATCTACTAACGAGACTCCATTCAAGGGGGCCTACTTCAATACTACTAGCTTTGATTATTGGGAGCAAACCCTTTTTTGTTTTTACTCCTTTTCATCAAATTTGTAGTGTTAATAGTGGCTGTTGTTTGACAACGGACTCCTAATAACCACTAAGAATTTTATAAATAAACCCAAATCAACGGATGACCCGTCGATTAACTTTTATCCTTTATTTGAACTTGTTTAGTGAAAGCTCATTCAAACGGAAATTAATAAAAATCCACAACGACAAAAAGCTTGACATTTCGGATTCGTGTCATTAGGGATCTATTATGTTATTTATAGAATTTTAAAGAATTTTTGGCTAGTTTTGTCCATTCATCATTTAATATTACTAAAGATTAACTTAAAAATGATAAAACAAAATGTTCGACTACGTCCTTTTTTCGTTGCAAATGTAATATGTATACAGTCAATATTTTCCTATTACATTTAAAAAGAACCAACATTGAAGCTCATCAAATATTAAACTCACAGAATAACACTTCGAAAGTAAACGATAAAGTGCCAAAATCGAAATTTTACAACGAATCTAAAGAAAGACATCGAAAATATCGCTGCGTGATACGTTAGACAGCTCCCTCGAATAGTTCATAAATGGAATCACAGTCCTGTGATAGCTTAGCGTGACAGGGCTGCGCTTTGCGTGCGCGTGTGCTTGTGATGGAGAGCGCGTGAGGCGGCCCTGGGCGGGGGCGGCTCGCGGCGGGCGCGCTGTGATGCGATGGGCCAGGACTGGTGCTTCCGCCGCAAGAGGAAGCGCAGCAGCAGCCAGGAGGACTCCCAACCGCATCACACCCGGTAACTGACCCTCGTACAGGTTTGGTATCTTAATGTAAACACCAAGACTTAATCTAATTTTTGAGTACCTACATACCTATGTAGACAACGTAACTATTCGCGGAATAATATATCTCCTTAGAGGATAATAAAATATAATGTGTAGGTACTGTATAAATCTGATGTTATCTGTTAACTTTAAAGAAGCTTCAGATAAGCAGCACACCTGACAACCCTGTGCGCAAGTTAATTTTAATCGATTTATTTTCTTACAGTGAAACACTACAAGCGTAGTTAGTTACTGAGTTACTGTTATGATGCAGAAAACACTTCGTGCAACTATATCAAAAGAATATAGCCCTTGCTTAACGTAAGTGGTTTAAAAGCCGATGCGTCGTATACTGATGCTGTATATCAGACTGATGTTGTATATCAGACACAAAACTAAAAAAAAAAAAACAGTCGGATGATGATACCAGACAGCTGCTGAATGGAGGTCTGTGGAGCTTTGAACATTATTACTAAGTTTAGGAGTTTTGAAATTTTGACTAACATTAACTTGTTTCCTATCATTGACTTAATGTGCCAATGCTTTTTTATTTGAAGTTAGAATTCATTCTCAATATTGATTACGCCAGATCTTTTATATCTGTAAGTTCTTTTAACCACGATCTCTACTTAAATATAAAGTGCACCCATTTCATTAAAACTTAAACATTCCGTAGTGTTCAACCAATCTTGCTAGAGTGCGCTAACGTACATTGCGAGGGTTCTGTTTGCGACTACATTGTATTTAGCTAAAGGTGGAAAGGTGAAGCTGTGATGCCCCCACCTGCGGCTAGATGGCGCTACTTGTGTCAACTCGTGCATATTCAGCATAATGGTGAACGAGGTGGTTGCATAATATTTGTTTTTTGTTTCTATCAACGGACGCCAGATGTCCTTTCAAGCACGCAATTTATTCAAAGTAAAATGAGTTTGTTTTTGTTTCTATCAATGGACACCAGATGTCCAAAATGCATTCGCCTACACCAAAGAATTGGAATCACGCTTACTTTTTAATCGACTTCACAAAAAGAGGAGGTTCAATGTTAGACTTTTCCTTTTTTCTATAGATATTTTTTTGTGTTCACCGATTTCTCCGTCTATTGCCTATTTGAAAATCATTTTTTTTATTTGAAAGAGTAGTACTAAAAATTGTACCATAATTGGATCAGTAGTGTTTTTGTAGTAGTTTATGAAACGGTTGCATAATGAGGGGAATTAAAACACGAGAGTGAGTTTAAAAAATGAGCCTTAGGCGAGTTTTTTAATAGTATCACTCGAGTGTTTTCATACACTACTTTATCTACACTCATGCAATAGGAACTTACTTTGAATGAAAAAAATAATGTCGTAATGTTTTCTTGATTTTACTGGTAAAAGCTCGTTCGTCATGTTTGTTGCTGTTCTGTGATGTCAGGTGGAGTCAAATTCTCCTCGCGAATACCGTTTTCAGATGTTTAACACATTTTTAATCAGGATAAATCATTTGATCAACAACAAAAAAACATTAAATTTGGTTATGTACTAATGTAAAGTAAATTATGGCACCATAATCCAGTACACAGAAAATTCGCGCGCATACGGTCTAACACGCACCGCCATAGATAATAAATGGCGAAAACCTTCGTAGTGTGGAGTTAAATCGGGAAGCCAATTTATGGGAGAAAATATAAATTATAACATTGTTTAGTTTAAAAAACAATGTTTTTTCTTATTAGAGACGTGCCGTGCATAATGTTTGTCATTATGCCAGCATTTTTGAGTTCATAATCCGGATTTTACGATATGAGTGTAGATAAAAGTTATTAGTTAATCCCTGGTAAATCCATTTCAAGCCGATTTTTTGTACCATGGTATTTGTACAGCACTTGTCGTCTCTAAGGCATACAGGTTATACATAAAGTTTTTTACATTTATCTATGAATTAATTATTATTATTTTCCGACATAGATTTGGCAAGATCAAAATGAGTGCGCTCCAAAAGGGGACTATTGTTATATCTCTTTGCGGGCACATAACATGACATCAGGGTTATAGATAGTATTCATTGCCCGTGCTTCGACTAAAAACATTGTATTATACGATAAACTTAATTAAAAATCACCTAGATTAAATTTAAAAAATAACCGGGTACCTGTGTCGGGGCGCATGGCCGTTTGTCGTGAAACGTCTACGCCACTTACAATTTGATCAAGTCCTGGAACCCTCTCATTCGCTCGGTGCTGAAGTTTAGGATAATGTTGTGAGCTCCAGAACTTCTTCTTTCCAACAATGTACCTAATCTTTATTTTAGTACGGACCCCTTTTTTTACCCCATTTACTTTGTAGACTTTTTGTAATCTTTTCATATTGAATCGAATGTTCTCAACGAGATTTTTATAACAATACCTAAACCAATACTCTACCCTATCTAAATCGCGAGTTATAATGAATTAAATATGTCAAAAACATCCCTTTTTTTTATTTTGCTCTGTGCATCCTGCCCTCTCCCCCTCTTTCTGTTGACAAAAAATAAATATGACATCATCGAGCTGACTACATAAGCTAAAAAATTACACCAAAATATCTCTGGAGCTTATAGTTAATGTTTAATGTCAATTTTTTCGTGACGGTCCCTTTTTTAGTAATCCGTATCTCACACCAAAACTAACCACTTAGCAACAAGCACTTTATAAATAAATCTTTAGTAGGAATGTGTTTTAAAAAGTACTTCCGGTGATTTTGTTAGACGCCCAATTACTTTACGTCGCTATTCTTGTTCGAAGAAATTTTATCATAAAGGAAAAATAAAAGAAAAGTGTAAATATTACTCAAGTAGGTCAGATATACAGTTCAGCCTATTAAACGTTAAAAGATACATTTATAAAATAGGTAAGCATTATATTTTGAGAGGGAAAACACATTTTAAATAGTGATACTCGATTAAATTACTACGAAAATATTCATTTTACTTTAGTTTATTTGTAAACTCGTGTACAAGCATTATAAATATATCTAAGTAGTGATTCGCCCCGGCTTTGCACGGGTAGCTAAGGGTTTCTCTTTATTTGTAGGTATGTACAAGATTCTACTCGTTTTATGATCGACAAATTTAAATAAAAAACTGTTATTGTGACTTAATTATATAGTTAGACAAATAGCATCACGGACTTTTTTGTGGGTTCTATAAATTATAAACCTGTAGTATATTGTTTTATGTATCACATTTAAAATATTAAAAATCATTGCAAAAGTATACCAGCAACACGGCAGTAAGCGTAATTCAAAATCTTTGGCAGCAACGCTCGTGATTCTTTTTGACAGACTTGTTTTTATTTCGTTTCCACGGCAAGATATCATTCCGTTCGTTACAGCGAGTAACCGACATTTTTATAGGCAAATTTTTGATTCCTTTGGTTACATTATTGTCCTTTTCGTAGGCGTCTCTAATTTTTTGAAAAATATTTTACTGCGCATGCTACTCGCTGATAATGTAGCTTTGTAAAGAAAAATAATTCTTTAAATCGAAATTATTAATTCTGTGTTACAAGCACACATACAAACAAACAAACAAACAAATATACAAACATACATAAAACAAATCTTTCCTCTCTATAATATTATCATATAGTGTACAATGTAGATTGCTATAGATTTGGTAGATAGGTAGGTTAGGTAATAATAATATTTTTAAAGCTCGTATACTTTATTTTGTTAAATTTTAGGCTTCGTAGATTATGAGTTCTATTGCGAGGTCTCAGTTTGGGGTGAATAGAACAAACCTCCCTAGTAATTATAGTATATTATAAAATATATTTTTTTCGCCCAGAATGCCAAGAATCTAAAATTCAAAGTCATGTTACATCTTCAGCAGAAAAGCATCAACTACTTGACTTAGACTCTCACATAGAAGGCTAGCAAATGTTTGCTCGCTGCTTGCATCCAGGGCCCTTATTCGCTATGACCATGCGACCACTTAACGTGCCGCGTTAATTTATCTGTTGTTCATGTATGTTCGTGAATTGTCTTCATTTGTCGAACGATTCCACAACGCGACGCGTTACGTGTGTGAATAATCATAGCGAATAAGGGCCTAGCCAGCGGCACCCCGTGACTGTCACCAGTTTTGGTGTTTGACTCACCTGGTGATCCTAAAAATCGTCTTCTGGTCCGTTGTTACCATTCGAAAATTTCATGCCCAACTTGTATTGGTCAAACGAGATAAATATGTATGACCTGCCCAATGCCAGTTCAATTTACAAAATTTAAGAGCAATGTAACTTTTTGGTTCCTGATTTTGTAATAAAGCAAAGCTCTCTTTATAACTCGCTTAGTGACTATGAGGTTAATAATGTAGCCAATGATAGTAAGCGCTTATATGTAAAAAACCAACACGTTGTTATGTAATAGTGTATCACCATGTGTTGAAGTAAAGTGGCCCCAGCAGGCGACGAGTGATGCGATTATCTCAAGCACAATACTCTGGTGAGCTGGCGCGTTATATAGTTTAATTTAGAGGACAAGCTGCTCTCTAATGTGCAACACGAAGTTACTGTATCAGTGTTTCTTAGTTTATTAGATAAGAATCTCTACTCAGAATAACTTGACTTTGGCTCTATTTTGTTTTTTAATTTTATATTGTCTCAAATTTTATTTTCTAGTTGTGAACTTTACTACGGACGACATAACTTTTTTTAACTGGTTCTACGGCACGCGGACAGTCGAGACCAATTCAACTATACCTTACGAGTAGTTAGGCGCTGTGAGTACATACATACGCAGCTGAAATCATAGCCTCGATGAAAGTTTTCAAGTAATGAAGGAAGAACTGTGACCATAGAATCCTACACTATGCGTGATCGGATACTCACATGGCGGGTTGTTTTTATACAACGAGTAGCGCAGAAACTTTGGATTGGAAAGTCTAGCAGAACACTGCAAAGAGCACATTACCCATAGACATTAACGAAAAGAAGTTTCTAAAGGAAGCAAATATAGATAACTCCCACTCTCTTTCTCATGAATACACGCCTCCATGTTTGGTACAAGCCGACACTATGTCCGCCACCTTGGCATAATGGGTTCTCTGCGCATTATTCCGCTTGTGGCCGAAGATAATTGCTGCGGGATTGCACGTAGATGCAATTACGGCCCACCTTCGTACTTGATTGTACGTCGTATTGTGCCGCTTAAGGGTAACAATCCACTATAGCTGAGATAGGCGGAGAAGTTCGAAGATGACTCGTGAAAAACATGGATCATCATTATCATCGTCATTTATTTCAGACTAGCGGCGCGCTCCGGTATCGCACGGTTAGCTAAGGGTTTCTCTAAATATCTACAAACTGACGTGTTATACCAGATGCGCGGTGTCCTGTAGTCGTCAGTGAAAACGCCGATGACACCTTTTTTTTTCCAAAGTTCTACTTTCATGAAGTTTGTTAAAATCGGTACCTACTTTCACCCACCACAAAGAAAAATAAATAAAATTTTCATTATGGCGGGAACTCCTTCCTTATATATCAACGATGTCATCATTGAGTCATCGTCGAGATTGTTGTTCAGAAGTCACCTCCTTTCATTTCCATGCATCTCCGCTTCAGTGGAATGTCTGCCTTATTGTGCTGGGAATGATGCTGGCACACATTCACCCATGAACTGTTAGTATGATGGCAGAGTATAGGCACACTACATATATAGACCTTACTATATATATGATACTAGGTACGGCCCGCGGTTTCACCCGCGTGGATTGACTATGATGATGATAAAACAGCGCTCTAACCATAGACTAACCATAGACTATTTACTCTAACAAACGTACTTACATACACTAACTTTCGCATTTACAATTTACTAGCTTTCGCCCGTGACTTCGTCCGCGCGGACTACAGTTTATCGCGAATTAAACTTCCTTTGTTCTTCTTGGTTATTAAAAACCAATTCAAAAGTAGGTAAAGGATGTTTTCTGATAGACTTGTTATTTCGTTTCCATGTCCACCGTACAGCGAGTAATCAACATTTTCCAATCTTTCCGTTAAAACTTACAATTTTCCGGGATAAAAACTATGCTATGTTTTCTTCCAGGGTATAAGCTATCACCATTACAAATTTCAACAAAAGTGGTCCAGTCGTTATTGCGTTAAAACTCCACAAACAAACAAACGTTTTTACTTTTATATATTGGTGTGGATTAGTGTGACGCACCTCTAGGGTTGTCACCTGTCACTTTGACACTTGTAACTTTGACACCTGTCACTTTAACACCTGTCACTTTGACACCTATCACTTTGACATCTGTCACTTTGAAATCTGTCACTTTGACATTGAATTGTCAAATTCATGATGATGATGGATGATGATGACCATGATGAAAAGTACTCTATGTGTTAATCCAGGTTACTTTTATGAGGTAGGTTCACTAATTATAAGGTATCTTCATTGAAAATTTCACTCAAATCCGTTCGGCCGTTTGAGTGTGAAGTAGAAACAAACACACATACACACACACATAAATACAAACTTTCGCCTATTAGTGTGATGCTAGTGATGTGATTAGCGAATGTCGCGATTCATGGTCATTTCTATTTTACCTATCGGTCAGTAAATGGTTACTGCTCGTCTCATGTGAGGTTCTTTATAGCGTAATTGTATTGAATAGACAGTTAATGAGACCGTTATTAAAAGTCAGGATTGACGTGATTCATTTAATTATTGCTTGATTAGGGTTAGTCGATAAATAACATTTCAATTTAATACAATTTGTTTGTATGTCGTATGAGGTAGTGCTGGCCTCTTTTTCAAGCCGCCCGAGGGCCTCTGACATGGCGTAACGACTGCTATTAGATCGATAGATAGATACATTCTTTATTGTACACACCACAAAGAAAATTAACAAAATAAAGTATCAATAGTAGAAGTGTCACAATGGGCGGCTTTATCGCTAAAAGCGATCTCTTCCAGGCAACCTTTGAATGGAGAGAATTTGTTATAATCGTGAGGGACGGGGTGCACTATGATATTAAATTACTAGTCTAATTATACTAAAACTATGATATATAATATATTATAATATACATATAAATATATATTTCAAATATATTATATATATGTACTGTATGAATTCATAAATATCTAAATATAATTACGAGATGATAAAAAAACAAAAACAAAGCTAATATAAGCAACATGACATATGCTATTAATCAATAACAGCCGGGACCGACAGCTTAACGTGCCCTCCGAAGCACGGAGCGATGGAAAACCGCACATAACTCAGAAAAGTCATTGGTGCGGGGCCTAGGTTTTGAACCCGGTATCGTTGGAATCTAAATTGCACTATAGAACCGTTAGGCCACCATCGCTCATTAATTCAATAAAATTATGTATATAATTTAATAATTACTTATCAAAATAATAAAAAATATGTCAAAATACTTTTCTCAAATGAATGAATGATGTATTAGTAATCAACAAACATCTCTTACCAATAGATCTTTTCATAAACCGTTTGCGCATGCGTGCCGCCATGTTGGTTTCAATGTTTTCGAACAATGTGAGTTTTTCAGAGAAACTAGTACATTTAAAAATCGGATATCGGTTTAGGGTAATCGCTGATTCAATATTAAAATTATAACAAAATAATTGTAATATGCCTTTCCTCTATTCCTAATATGATATATTATTTTTCACCTCACAAGCTTGGAAAGATTCTGTTTGTCATTCGAAATCTGAGTACAAAAATGCATTTTACCCGGTAGCGTGGAAAGAGTTTTTAAAATTCGAACCTTTCTATTCAATAATTTTTTATACCGACAATTCACTGAAAATACTTTATTACTTATTTATATTATATTATTATCCGATTCGATTCTACTCTACTTGACTCTATTCGTCTCTAATCGCCTCTTTTTGGCTCTACTCGACTCTAATCGACTCTACTTGACTTTACGCAACTCTACTCGACTCTACTCCACTCTACTCGACTCTATTCGTCTCTTTTCATTTTCAATTATATTCTACTCTGTTCTACTCTATCCTACTGTGTTCTACTCTGTTCTACTCTTTTCTACTCTATTCTGCTATGTTCTACTTTGTTCTACTCTGTTCTACTCTGTTCTACTCTGTTCTACTCTGTTCTACTGTATTCTACTCTATTCTAGTCTGTTCTATTCTGTTCTACTCTGTTCTACTGTATTCTACTCTATTCTATTCTGTTCTACTCTGTTCTGCTATGTTCTACTCTGTTCTACTCTGTTCTACTCTGTTCTACTCTGTTCTACTGTATTCTACTCTATTCTAGTCTGTTCTATTCTATTCTACTCTGTTCTACTGTATTCTACTCTATTCTATTCTGTTCTACTCTGTTCTACTCTGTTCTACTCTATTCTACTCTATTCTACTCTATTCTACTCTATTCTACTCTATTCTACTCTATTCTACTGTATTATACTGTATTCTACTCTGTTCTACTCTGTTCTACTCTGTTCTACTCTGTTCTACTCTGTTCTACTCTGTTCTACTCTGTTCTACTCTGTTCTACTCTGTTCTACTCTGTTCTACTCTGTTCTACCCTGTTCTACTCTGTTCTACTCTGTTCTACTCTGTTCTACTCTGTTCTACTCTGTTCTACTCTGTTCTACTCTGTTCTACTCTGTTCTACTCTGTTCTACTCTTTTCTACTCTGTTCTACTCTGTTCTACTCTGTTCTACTCTGTTCTACTCTGTTCTACTCTGTTCTACTCTGTTCTACTCTATTCTACTCTGTTCTACTCTATTCTTTTCTATTCTACTCTATTCTACTCTATTTCGATGCTGTTCGACTCTATTCTATTATGTTTAGACATCTGCCAGGCATCCCGCGACGGCCCATTTTTTATTATTATGATTATAAACACTAATTTAATATATTATTTTAGCTGTTTTTCTTGCACCTAGCATTTTCCTCGCTGTAGTGAGGTGAAAAGTTTTGTGTTGCGCACGGCAGCAAAGTTATTTGGCGTCTCGTACTTTTGAAACCCTCGCTACGCTCAGGATTCAATACAAGTACTCTCGCCAAAAAATCACTTTGCAGCCTTGCATAACAAATAACTATTAAAAGTCTATAATTACCTACCTCAGTATCTTTGTGCATTATCTAGCCTAGCGCTCCTAACAGGCAATTTGCTAAACTACGTATCTCTCACGAGACATTTTATGTTTGAGGAAAGTGTCTCACATCCCACTCCCCTGTTCAGATGCAATTATCCACTTGCTGGAACAAAGAGCGCGCTGTGAAGTCCTCTGTTGTTATAAAAATGTGTGTAATGCGAAGGGTCAATCTGACACTTGGTTTTAAACTCATATATTTCAAGTGAAAACCCAAAGACCAACAGCGCAAAATCTCATGAAACACAATTTCTAAAGTGGGCCTAACCTATACAAATTTCTAAACAGTTGAACAATTTAAAGCCGTTATCCACACCAATATATAACAGTGAAACGTTGTATGTTTGTTTGTTTGTTTGTTCGGGGAGCTTTCACGCCAAAATGGCTGGTCCGATTTTGATGAAACTTTGTAGATAAGTACTGTACAATATAGAGACCATCATAGGATACTTTTTATCCCGGAAAATTTTATATTGCCACGGTAAATTGGAAAATGTCGATTACGAACGATTGTTGACAAGGCGTGGTTGCCGTGGAAACGAAATAATAACAAGGCTGTCAAAAAGCTCAAGAGCGTTGGATCTATACTTTGTATTGGTTTTTAATATCCTAGATGAACACATGAATCCTGATGATGCTTTTTTCGCGATAAATATTAGTCCGCGCGGACGAAGACGCGGGCAAAAGCTAGTACAAATATAAACATGAGAAGTAGTGGTAAGTACCTTTAATTAGGTTGGTACCACTCGGCCACAGTAGTTAAAAATACGATAAGTATCCTCTGGTAGCGAGGCAGAGCATTCACGAAAGATACAAGCGCGATACTTTATCAGACACAGAACAGATTTCTCTGTTTTTTGGAATCGCCGGAAAAAGTCGACATCTCCTATGCCCTTACTTATTCTTTGATGGTATATGTAGCTACTTGTCCATCCTTTGTAACAGCCTAAGTGTCTCTATTCAGCCTACGGTTGTGACGAGGTCCAAACCTCTTTCATAATAATACTCTTTTCATAATCCATTTCTTTTCATTTTGATTTTCATTATCCATTCCAAATACAAATATCCTGTCATTCATATTGATTTTGGTAAAAAATAGAATAATATTCCACTTTAGTGCTTTCATTGATTTAATTTGCAAAATATATCTTTCGTCCTTCCTTCGCTAACATTAATATAAAAAATCTGAAAGTCTGCTCTGGTTTGAGGAACATCGTTGAGTTGCAGCGCCCGATCGCGTTGCACTCGATGAACGGCTTCGCGCGGAACTCTTTTAGACAAGAGCCGGACGATATCAGACTCTGGCCTGCCGAGTCTGCTCCCGCCGTGTGCTAGAATCGAGCGGAAGGAAGTTCCTGTAATTCTGTGTCACTGAGGTTTGTGTCCTGGAATAGTGGGAGCAACCCAAACCCGGGGACTGCCTCGCGACACGGTTGCCTGGAAGAGATCGCTGCTTAGTGATAAGGCCGCCGATTGTTCTATGTTAAAACTTGACTATTGTATCATCAGTTTCATTTCTTGTGCAATAAAGAGTTATCTATCTATCTATCTACTTATAACTAGTGCAGATACACATTTCAATCCAATTTGGAGCTTGGCTGATGATTTAACGTCGTCATCCACTGACAAAACGAAATGATATAAATAGATAGATCGATAGAAAACTCCTTATTACATAAACAAAATTGTATTTACATGGGCGAATTAACCTCGGTGTTTTATAATATTTTAGCCTTCTCAAAAATTATCTTACGTTTGACCGTAATGTACTGAATTCTTAATATACCTAACCAAAAGATACTTACTCCTCGCTTCATTAAGTCACGTCATGTCCGATCTTGCCAGCCATGGCAATGAAAAACAATTCTAATTAAGCCGTGTGTCAAGGTGGGATAATGAGATAAGCCCACCTTAATCTTACTTAGGGCGGGCCGGATGCATCTCAGGGCGGGCGCCGCGCCGGTCAAGTTCACTCGCCACGTGTTAATACTAACGACAAAACGTAGGATTATGTGTACCTAAGGGCCGTCAATTATCTGAAAGAAATCTTATAAATAAATTTCGAATTGAATTGATTTGAATGACATGAATATTACTAATATTAGTTGGTTTGACGACCGGTTGGTCTAGTGGCTAGTGATCCTAGGTACGTAATCAGACGGTCGCAGGTTCGAATCCTGCAAGATGCAATCATTTGTGTGATGAGCAGAAATGTTTGTTTCCGAGACATGGTTGTTATAATATTCGTATATATGTATGTTTATCCGTTATCTAGTACCCATAGGTATCCTAGTTTGGGGCTAGGTAATTGGTGTGGAATTTTCATGAATGTATTTATTTATTTATTTTGCTGAAGTAAAATAAAAATGTTTAACTCTTGTTGTAAATTTAAAACGGAGGCATGGGAAAATTATAATACATCAGCGAGTTTTTATATCTCGCGTGTATGGCAGAAAGTGGTAAACCAGGTGGCGATACTACATGTGTCAAACTACCAATCTTGAGTATAAAGTGCGAGCATAATATGTTAAGTAGGTATAGGTACCACATAGAATTTCACCGAGGGATTAGAACATAATTTATTTTACCTAAACATTACTTTCTGATAATACGTTTGTCAGCTCTATAGCGACAGCAACAATAGCCTTTAAGGATTTTCCTGATCATAAAACCCTTTGACAATACCGTTATCACGAACAATAGTACAGAGAGATTTTTCAACATAATACAGTATTCTCGTCGTTCATACACATAATCTTCTTAGCCTAGTGAAAGGTTTTATACTGAAATCAGTCGCGGTGATTCGTAGCAAGCTTCAGTGGAAACATTAGATTTTCGCGTGACCTACAAACGAACGAGAGCTCGGGGCGTATAAAATGATCCTTAGGATCGAGGTGCAAGCACCACTTCGGCCCGACAAGGTGGTGAGTTGCGACATTTCCCACCGAGGCGTTGCGTGCCGGCGCACGCATGCGGCGCGCGCCCGTCAGCCCCCGCGCCCCGGTAGCATGGCGGCGCCAACATGGCCGCCGGGCAGCCGCAGGATGCTTCACGACGGTGCTCCTGTCCGAAACGACGTTGACACGATTTCCCGGCGCGCTCTGCACCTTGACACGCTCTTCCGCACGGGAATCGCCGGAGTGATCGATTTGTAAGCTCGCGTCGAGCCTACGCCGCCACCAATACCATCCGCGCGTGCAACAAGTGACAGCGTTTCAAATCTCTCGTAGATAAATGACACACCTTTATGATATGCTAGCGGTTATTTGATTGTGGGTCACGAATAAATATAGAACGTGCCCTTTTGGCTAGTGGCGGCTCGGGTGAGCCGAACAGTGCGAGTGACGTCGGCGCTCACGTTCCCTGCGTCGTGTCGCGCAACGTCAACAATGCCGACGCGTCACGCGATTGATGCCGGTGCCCCGTCTTCACGTAAATAACAGCAACACATGCGAGACGCTGACCAATTAACGCCAGTCACACTCGTGATACGATAGACAACACTCGTTCGTGTGCCTATGGACCATCCCGCCAAACGTCGATCAACTTGGCGATAACACTAACGTACGACATAGCATGGCTGTCTATCCGTCAGCAACATTTGATTAATTTTAGTCCAATCAAATCGATAATACTATCATGAAAGGGACCCGCTCGGTTACTGACTGTCAATAATGACGATGATACGAACGCATCGTAGCGAGCGCGTGGCGGCAGCGGCGGCCCGGCGCCGAGTTCAGTACAGTGGCGTTCGCGGCAGCGCGTGAACCGCGCCTGCACCAGTGATCGCGTGCGATGGTGACGTCGGAACATCACCAGTGATCGAGTGTGCCGCGGGACTGTCGCCGGTGTGAAGTGGGACCGATGCATTCGGCGGGAGACACGTGGAAGGGTCGGAGAAGGTGCCGGCGGGTGGTGCGATAGGCACCACGGCCGCGGCAGCATGTTGACGTTCGTGTTCGCGGCATGGGCGGCGGCGCGCGCGCTGGGCTGGGCGTGCGAGCGCGCGCCCTCCTCGCCCGAGGCGGATGAGGCGCCAGTGCTGCCTAGGCTGCGATCTGCGCGCGCCTCCAGCGACCTCTCCACGCTCAGCACGACCACCACCAGCTCTAGTCAGACCAGTAGCGGAGACCAGCCCAAGAGGTCCATGCCTCGTATCACTTCTCACAACCACGCATAACACATAACAGCCTCACCTTGGCGCCAGTAAACAGTAGAACGTACAATACGAATTTTTAATTAGTATTGCGTCCGTTAGCATTGAGGTGAACCCACTTAACTGTGATGTGGACATTATATAGCCGCAATGATTAATGTCTAAAATTATGGTGAATACCTGTTACGTGCAATAGCATTAAATTTACTGTCAATGACAGACATCTGAATACATCGCGTCAAATGCCAACTACAATTATCTCAATGGCGGCATTACAAAAAGGTTGGCTTGACATCGTTAGTTAAATTGAATAACTCCAGATTATATGATAGATGTATTGGATGATTGACAACAACAACCGAGGCACTCAAATATACTTGATTTCTTACCGTATCTAATCTTTTACGATCTTAGATAAGAGTAGATTAAAAGCACATGCTATGCGTAGCACATAGTTACATAATTTAGTAATCAAATATAACGCATGCCCCCACAAAATCAAACTTTAGACTTTCAGCGTTAATGAAATGTTCCGTCCTTATAACAAGAATTCAGTTATAAGCCTATCGGTAAACACACTCGTATACATTTGTGTGTATTTAAGTAATTTAGAGACTTGACTAGGGAAATATTATTAACCGTCGGAAAATTAGATTTTGGAGCAACATCAAAGAAAGAGAAACGTACTGTGGGCATGGCCTTTATAATTTGACTCGGTTGTTTAACCTTTGACGGTAACATTAAGTTTATTTAAAACGTTGTATTTTTTTAAATATTTTGACATGTTTTGGTGATTTTTAAAACACAAGTCTTTTGAAAAAAAACTCCTCATTCCTAGCCTGAGTAAATATTGCTATTTGTAAAAATACAATTAAAAAAGAACACAATATTTGTACATAGGGACTATAATATAAACATGTTGCACATGGTCAATAATAATAATGTAATATTGAGGATGTTCAGTTAGTACCAATATGGTATCAATGCACAGAAACTACAGAACACAGATTTAATTACCTCGTAGGTTATACTATATTATCACCGGCATTTCTTTCTTACCAGTATCTAGGCTGGAACATAACCGAGAAGAATCGATACATTGCTGAACTCTATTATAAGAGAAGTAGGGTTGAAAATAGCTTTTTCAAATACTACAAAGAACTTCTACAATACCTGCCATTGTTTGCCAACCCCAACTTCGAGCAGATTATTGCAAGAATGTTATTTATTGTATGATATGAACTAAATGATATTAGTTTCGTATTTAAAGCTGGAATTAAAACCTCATGATTAAATTAAAGAATTACTTATTTAGCTTATGATGATTAAGATAACGTCAGCTCGATCAACCTTTACCGTGGGCAAGAATTAGCGGCTGTTATATTTTGTTACAAAGTCAATGTTTGATCACATGAACAAAATTTAATCTACATTGTATTAATAACACAAAAACAGTTCTGTATAAATGAAATAAATTCACAAAACGTTTTTAGGTTTTTTCTGCACATAGTATGTACTCAACGCTAACTCTCATCAAGAGGTAATTTTGGCAGTTGAAAACGTCGCACACCTCAAAATAAACCTGAATATCGCGCCATCAATAAATGCTAACGCTATGTTATGAGCAAACGATCTTTCACGATTTATACAGTCTACGAAACAAATACCTAGCACTTTGGCAGGGTACCAAACGGTCACTTGAATATAAAAATATGTTGTAACCTACCTATTTGAATATGCCTGACGTACTATTTTCACGCATTAAAAATTAAGCACATACATATATGTGATGTGCGCCGGCGCAAATTGCCAGTGCCACTTACTAACTTCAAGGGTAATTTAGTAGTAAGCGATTACTTCATGGCTTTGGTTACATATTTTTATACGCTTGAACGATGAGATGAAAAGTTGCTACGCTTGTAAGGTTGTATAGTCCAGAAATATTAGTCAAATGAGGGCAAGTATCTCGGAATGAGAGATAGCTATAAACTTGTATAAACCTTTATTTTGGCACCCTAAAACTTGTCTCAAAACCTACTTACGAGTATCGTAGGGTGTCCGCGACTACAGATATTCCAAGGTCAAAGGTCAAAAATACTATTTTTTACACATTTATTGCAAATATTTCGTTTCCTATGGGTTTTATGCTATTTGTATTTATTATAAATACTGTAGAAGATTAAATTCTCTAGTTTTTTTTTTTAAATATCTTGATCCAGTTTTGAGATAGAGGGCAGAGCGCGCGCAGTGTTTTATTTAGAGTATCGTTCTAGGTCAACCTGTAGTCCCTATTAAAAACAAGCGGTATAAAATTTATAATGCTCCAAAATCTGAGGGCTATATCGATCGTCTTCGCTATACACAGTTCATCAAGTTAACAAAACTGAATAAACCTGTGCAGTTATCAAATCTTCCACCAATAAGTGCAGCAGCTCACTAACATTTCAACCGTGTTTATTATCAAGTTCAGACTTGGTTAGGGCATAATTTAGAACCCCAGAATCAGGGTTGGATAATGCGTGATGAATTCGTGGAACCTATTATGACATTGAATCCACCTGCTCCGGAGGAATTGCTTTACTCAATATTCTGCAACTGCAAGAATGGTTGTGGTTCGCGATGTGGATGCAGGAAAGCAGGGTTGCAGTACTCTTTAGCTTGAGGCCATTTTAATGGGCAAGCTTATCTTAATGCATCACCATATCAGAGTGATATCAATGAAGATGGTACTTTTGACCCCGAAATCCTGGAAGAACTGGAGACATCTCATCTTTCTAGATGAGAACACAGAGGAATTTGAAATTTTACAGCGACTGGAAGACGATGATGAAGAAAAAGAAGAAAATGAAATTAGAACTTGTATTATTATTCAATTTTGTAAATTTCGTCGTTCATAAATGTATGAAATGGTATCAATGTATTTTTCAATAAAAACATTAATTAAAAATGTAATTCATTTCTTTTTATTTAGTTAAGAAGTAAGTATAAATAAGATTAGAATAAAAAAATAATTAAAGTATTTCTCTTACTAACTTTATAATTACACGAGTAGGTAAATTGATAGATACTGAATTAATGAAAAAAAAATTAATTATAACGTAATAGTTAATAAAAAATGCATATTATTTAGAATTATATATTTATCAATAATTTATAAACTTTATATGGCGTGTTTTTAATCGGGACTTTGACCTCGAATGATACTCTAAAAGTTAAGCACTGTGCGCACTCTGCCCTCTATCTCGAAAATGGTTCAAGATATAAAAAAAAGTAAGCAAAAGTTGTAGAGAATCTAATCTTCTACAATATTTTTGATAAATACATATAGCATAAAACCCACAGGAAACGAGATATTTGCAATAAATGAGTAAAAATAGATTTTTGGACCTTGACCTTGGAATATCTGTAGTCGCGGACACCCTACGATAAGTACAGTACCCGGCGATAAATAATGCACATCGGTCTTTGGAAAGAGACTGCTAATTTCGGCTTCGTAGAGCGTTGTCCACCTGTGTGACGTTTGTCAGTTATATTCTTTGTTTGTCAGTCGGTATATAGGTGCAATAGATTACTGTCGTATTTAGCTGAAAATATATAATATAGAGCTGTTTAAACCCCCCAACATTAAATCTATTAATTTACTAAATAATACACAATTGTTTTTTATCCCACATATTTGAAAAACACTGATTGGTTCCTCGAAAAGAGGAGCAAAGTAGGTATTTTTTGTTCAAGACTTTCAGAGAGGGCAGTAATGAGTTTTGAATTTGGAGCGTGAATTTTTGATGTTGGTGATCGATCGGTTCCACGGCGCGAGCACTCGTAGTTCATTGGCTCTTTCCGCTGCAGCTCGGCCATATTCAAGTTACAAGCAATCACTTTTTTTTTATGTGCAAAGGTAAATAAACACCCCAGTTGGGAATTGAACTCCGCTACTAAATATCGGGAGTCAAACGATGTTCCGACGAGCCATGCAGACTTATGGTATTAGGCCGAAAATTTCGTATAGATCAGATGAAGGGTTGCCGATTCACAGTTGACCAATGAGCTCATTTATTTTTGTTCTTTGGGTCGCGTAACGTGCTGTCTGTATTTAAAAAAAAACATGTAAATGTATGGAAAAGAGGAAAAAATGGAAAGCGCGCGAATGACGATATCATCGTCACGGAAACAAGGAATATTGACAGTGCAAAAACTAAATAATTTCACGAAAATGCAAGTGTAACGAAAGTATTATAATACCTACTTACATCTGAAAATACTACGCGATATATGTGATACAGAATTTAATCAATGACCAATTAATCCCTGGAAAAATATTTGAAAGTCTATAGGTAACAATTTTTACGAGTGGGAAAATGCAAAGTCTTTTTCGAAAATCTGTACCTATTTTCAAGAATTAACCTAATGTAAGAAACCTTAACACGTTGGCGGCCAGTACCAATAATGACTTTCAAATCGAGATCTACACAACATTTAGAACACAATATCTGAAGAGAGTGTCTGAAGTATGAAGTGTCTGTCTGAATCAAAAAAGTACAAAGTGAATATAAATTTTTAGTTAATTTTTAGTAATTACCTAGTTTATTTTAAGTTGTTTATTTTTGGTCTATATCATATCCTTTTAAATAACTAATATGAGTTGTAAAGTATCTAAAACCGCCGTTTATTTATTTTTCTCAAAGAGGGTGATGAAAAGTAGAGTGTATCAATTATTTTTCCTCGGGCGAAGTATATTTATTCCCTCGCTACGTTCAGGATTCACTCCTTTCCGCTCTTCTCTTCACTCCACTCTGGATTCAAAATAGCGCCCTCGCCGTCAAAATATTATTTTGCTCCCTAGTAATACAATCTACAATACTATCCTTTTTCTAGTAGTTGCAACAGCTCTTTATAGATATTTAAAGTTTAAATGTCATCGATTTGACAAAAAAAAACTAATAAAGTCCATAAAGTGCAGTATTTATTTGAAATGAATTGACACTTAATAAATACGGTGATTAATGGACTTTCGTCAATGTTCGGAAATCGTCGTAAACAGCCAATTGTCTCATTCCAAAGGCCGATGTGCATTATTTATCGCCGGGTACTGTAGGTTTTGAGACAAGTTTTAGGGTGCCAAAATATAGTTTTATACAAATTTATTGCTGACTATCTCTCATTCCGAGGTGAAACCCCTAATATTCTTGGACTATGTAATGTTTTTCACATTATATAGATAGATAGATAGATAGGTAACTCTAACTAAAACATTTATACAACATTTATGGGACAATGGGCGGTCTTATCGCTAAAAAGCGACCTCTTCCAGACAACCTTTGGATGGAGAGGAATTAATATACGGCAAAGACGGCGGTGCAAAAGCTCTGGTGATATACACATATATATCAGCTTTGTTACATCCACCCTTTCAGTTCAGCTCTGTATGTTTTAAACAGATCAGGTGCAAAACATCTATAATATTACTGATGTAATCGGATTCAACATTTAATCGTTTCTATGAAATATTGTTACATAAAATTATTTGAACAGAGTAAGTATCGAGGTTGGAATCCTAAAGCCTCCTACATCAGACTACTAACTTATGAATACAAGTCAAGTACTGAGCATACTGAGGCCCTATTCAATTCAAAAGTACGAAATTTTGGACCGCGTTTTGGATGATTAATTTTTGCATGTTTTTTAATTCAGAATTTAGACAGTTCGAGTGAAAATTTAAAAAATACAGGTGTCCATCATACTGATACAGTAATCTCTGTGGCTTTCATACGATTGATTAATTACTTTTTTTATGCATGATAAGCTAGCAGTTAAACCTGATCTCGCTTGATGGCAAGGATGGAATAAAAAAAAGGACGTAGCCGAAGATGGAACCTGCTAGAAGATCTACTCTAGACTTGAATACACTCAGGTTGTATTTTTTTCGTCTGAAATTAGGAATATTCAACTTCATACTTTGCAGAGTCCCTGAGCAATTACTTTGCCTTCTTGGTTAGCGGTCTTTGGCCTTCTTTGCTTGCAATTGTTGCAATGCAAGGCTTTCCTTGATTCCAATGTCAATATAGGTACACACATCACACTATTATTATTATTATCATCTCGTTACTGGTCTGGTTGGTGGTGGTCCTGACGTGTCTTGATGGCTTGACGGTCAGGTGGAGCGAAGCGCCGCGGCGGTGGAGCGCGCGGGGCGCGGCGCGACGTCCCCTGCGGAGAGGGCCCGTGTCCGTACGCAGGCGGACCACTGGCAGGTATTAATACTAGGGATGTTATATTATGTTTATCCGAAAAAACAAAAATAACCGAAACTGAAATATCGGATACTTTCTGTCTATCTTGTTACTGAAGTTAACTTAACCAACGGCCTCAACCCACGCCTGGCCCAGTGCGGGACCAATCCCAAAACAATGTTAATTTAACTTTTGATTTTATGAGACACATGATAATGGGCTCTTTACATTTCACTATAGAGCCTGCCATGTTTATATCAAAGTTCTGTATCGATTAAGGTTAAGTTTATTAAGATTTGATTTGGCAGCGATTATTCAGGCTATTCACTTGTAGGTATGCCACAAAGGTTAGAAGGACTTTCTGAAAAAATCCTATCAAAAACAGATCCGTACCGGAAATTACAAAAAAGTTTCGGATATCCGTTTGAAGACATACCTATTTTAATATCCGAAACAGTTTGTTTTCTTTATCCATATCCGTAACCGATACTGCATATGTAACCAAAACAACTCTAATAAATACCCCTCAATTTAACAAGCTTTTCTCTTACATCCGTGAGGGGAACCAAGGGACGCAACTCCGTTACGAACTGCTACGGCTTCGTAGCTCGAAAATCGTAGCACGGTTTTCGTAGAATAGCTTCCATCAACAGATCGGGTTTTAGTGGATTATTCTATGCGTGTTGTTTTACGGTGTGAAGCAGCTACAGCTTTTGTAGCATGCATAGTAAACGTTTCACCATTTGTGTTTATAATCTACGTAATTATACCATGTGTAACGAATACATTATACATTTTATTATATATTGCTTGTATACCATCAACTTTCATTGATACGAGTTTTTTTACATTGTGCCTTTCCTCTCCATACAGGTTTTGTCAGATGGAAGGGATGAGATCGGACGGAGACTGCTCATTGGTGTTGTTATTCTGAACGATGAGTGTACATAACAGGTTTTGTTAATGTCAAATGCTTTATTTTCCTTTCTTGTTCTTTTATTATAATTTCTGCAACTGTATTACCCGCTTTCCTGATTCTAAAGCTAAAAATACATATTTCTGGATGAAAATTCTAGCTCTCTAATTTCAAAACGAAAGGGTTTCATAGAACGTAATCGATACGGATTAAAGTTAATTTTATATTTTAACGGCTATCGGTGACCGAGATACAAAAAAGGCTGAACCCAAAATGTAATAGAATAGTTTAAAAGGTTAAAGTGGTGCAAATTCAAAGAGCAAAGAGATGCCTGTCAGCAAAGGGTCTCGGGTGACGGGACCGGTCACGCCGAGACACGTTCCAAGAGGTCACATCACATTCTGCAACTTCGGGAGGCACATTATTTGCCCGAGCGAATTCGTGACCGTTCTTTTAAATCTTCTACGATAACTGGTTCAACTTTCCGAACACTAACGCAGTTTTATATGTTTTGGAGAATATATATTTGTAGTGAAAACAAGCTATGCAAGCGCGCGTGCGTGCAGATACATAATTAAAAAAATTGACATAATTAATAATTAATAATAAGTATTTTTTCAATTAATGTAATTACAACAACAGCTTTGAAACTTATAATAATTAGGTAGGTAAACTAGGTAAACTAGGTAATGGTCATTAAGGTCCAGGATATCGGTTGCCGTATTGCGGGAGTCGAATTGCACTGAGCAGGATATGTTGACGATAGGTGCAGCAAGGTTCTGACGGAGGAGTGGTGGCCAAGAAAAGGTGAACGAGTAGGTGGCAGATCGGCGGCCAGATGGGTTGATCATAAATAGATGGTGGCAGGAAAGACCTGGATGTTAGTGGCTAAATGTAGATCAGATTGGCACAAGAGGCAGGAAGCTTATTCCCAGCATAACGTGTTGACCATGATGATGATTATTGGTCTTTAAAAACAATAGGGTATATGCTGCCGGACTAGGCTTAACGCCCGTGCTTCAGCTTACAACGCCCTCCCCCGAGATCATTGTAACACAAACATTAATAACCAAGGTACTCCATCAATCCCTACCTAGTAAGTAAAGAGCTGATTCCACTGGTAGATACCTAAAAGTGAACAAGTAACTGCATTTTGAGGAGTTATTCTGCTCATCACGCCGAAGATCGTCATGAGATCTTCAAATTTTTTTGAGACCAATTAAAGTCCATCAAAATCGGATCTAATAAGGCGGAGATATACAGTAGCCCCAAAACGACTGAAAAAAACAAGTTTCGTCTAGATCGGTTGAGAATTGCGACCTGTAGGGGACAACAGAGATCCGGACAGAGATTGTTCGGATCTCTGTCCGATTACGAAAGCATTTTTGCCCAAGCTGAAACGGAGACGCTTTGCGCTCGCTCGGTCAATAATATATTTCGTTAAAAAAGTGTTTAGTTTATGATCGGTGTACGGTGTATAATTGTATATTTATGTGTGAGAGTGTCAGTCGTGTAGTTGTGGTTTGTTATGATAATGGTTCTTATGATTGGATTGTAAAATACAATTATTACAATTTTAATTAAATCTATCCAACGAGTATCGGCCGCTTGACTTTCTGTCTTCTGCCTATATACATATATATATTTATTTATTTATTGATATACATATTTGTATCTATGTATGTTCATCCGTTATCTAGTGCCCATAGTACAGGGGGCTGGTAATTGGTGTGAATTGTCCCCGAATATTATTATTATTAAAACCGCCTCGTAACCAAGATTGCTATGCGAGGCTATTAAAAAAACATGTCAATCCCAATGAAAGGATGACGTGGTTGGTTGACGATCGGGAACCAATTCCAGTTATCAAGATAATTCACTGTAAAACGCTGCAAGCTAGGATAGGGCATAGCATAATCTATCTACAAAGTATGGTTTCGGTGATATTTTTTTATTTTTCTGAATGACGAGTTGAGCAGGTAACTCGTCGATGGTAAGCGTCACGGCTGCCCATAACAACTGCAGTGCCACTCAGAACTTTGTATTGCAAAATCTTACGAGGCTGCACTGTGCTCGTCACCATGAAACATTTATTTATAATTCTCATGCCCAGTAATTTTGCTGATTTGTTTCAGCAAAAAAATACAAGTCACGACACTTGTTTTTTAACATAGTAACTACCGTCTATGAAAAAGCGTCACCGTCAGTAACTATTACTTTGAAAAAGCGTTACCTCTCCTTGGCATGCTGAGAATAATCATTGCATATAATAATATAAGATAATTATAAACTTTTTGGATGGTCGCCATCCTATCGTAGACGTACCAACCATACAGCAAAATACACAGGTGTATTAATTTCGGTATCGTCTTCTGGCTCAATGCGCAGATATGGCTCAACATAATATTTATGTGTTCTATTAATACCTACGTGGAAGAAAAGTGTACGCATATACATAATTTGGGTTTCGCAAACCATTGCTACGAATACGATGGGATGTTATTTATCACGTATAATGGATAAATGCGAAATTTTACTCATATTTTAGGTAGCTTTGTTATTTTTGTAGTACCTACAGATTTGTCTGTAGTCAAAAAAGTCACGAAAGTCTTTTTTTTTTTAGAAAGGATATGTGCTGTTGGTCTATTGCTGACCTCTACAGCGTCACCGGACGGAGGGGCGGGCGCAAAAGCGCTACGCCGGCCATGAAAGTCTCTGTTTTTAAAAGCTTTTATTTAACTTGCAATGTTTGTAAACGGGTATCTCTCAGCCATACAGATCCACACAAACATTTTTACTTTCATTATTAGGTAGATGCCGAAGGCCAGAAAAAAAACAAGATCGACTATATTACTTTCGTTGAAAAAACTATTCGTTTTAGGACACGTGCTATCAATCAAGTCTTGCTAACTACATACTTACTTATATATTAGTGTACTTGTTATATTGGTATACATTGTTTAGTTTAGTTTGTAGATAATGTTTGGTATTATGTATATATATTATTTCTTGATCTTTGTTGATGCACCACCGACCAATAAATTGTCCATAAATCTTTCCATCCAAAGGTTCTTTGGAATAGATTGCTATTTAGCAATAAGGCCGCCGATTGTACAGTATAGTTTTTAAGTTTCATATCTAATGTTTTTTTGTTGTTGCTTGTTTGCATTAAAGAGTTGTAGTATTGTATTGTATACTGCTATAGTAGGTAGCTTCAAGAATGTGGTGTAAATCAACTTTATACACTGTTACATTGAATTCGATATTTTTCTTAAATGAATGTACTCAGTTCATGCAACAGAATGTTACCAAGTATGAAAAGTAAATCTATACTTATAATAAAGCAATAAGAACGAAAAAGTCTGTACAAAGAAGTTAAATAAACAACAAATGGTCTATGGTACTTAAAATAAGCTGCTGAACAAGTTTTTTTTTTTAAATCTCCTCTCTGTTTGTGTGTTTATTTGTGTTTGTTCGTGCATCACGTAAAAACTACTAAACCGATTTTGATGAGGTTTTCACTGTTAGATGGGTTAAGATTAGACTTAAAAACTGTGGCACTTGGTATCTCAATCCGATGTGCAGAAGCCGAACAAACGATAAAAACTTTTTGACGGCTAAAGGAATTTTAAAGAAAAGTGTTTGTACTTTATAGATAATTTTGGTTCTGGAAGAACGCGTATGGGCTACTTTTAAATTAAATGACCACGCGGGCAAAGCCGCGGGCACATCTAGTAACCAATAGAACCTAAAATTAGGCATTATTAAATTAGTCAACATTCAACCTTGTTATTCCTACGACCTGCGACCATGAGAAAACCAATAAGTGACGATCGCGCGCCTGGTGGAACACCCGCACTGTAGCCGTGTAGAGTGTTTAGTGAAATAGACATGTCAGCTTAAAACCAGGCTACACTTTTTAAGGGTTTTTTCCATAAATATGCTGGGTCATCCACAAATCTGATAAATGTGAAACTTAAAAGATATCTTTTTGATATATTTATCTCTCCGAGATCTAGACAAAAATGTAATTAACAGATTTTTTCAATACATTTTATTATCAAAAATTACATTATTTTCAGTTATGTTTTAATTTTTCAACCTAATGGCTTAAGTTTTATATCTAAAATAAATCTCACAGCAAGAAATATAATTTATTATCTACTAAACTAACAAGATAAACTTTACCTAACTAAATTATTAGCCTGCCAATAAAATAAATAATAGGTGCAATAGTGGTGCGACTGTTGGGAAATCAGTGATTCATGTTGGCTCAGACAGGTGCGCGGTGGTGCAATGGTGCAGTCGCACTGGCTCAGGCGCGTAGTCTACATAAGGGAATTTGTCACCATTGCTTAGTCACTCTCAGTCCAGCACTCGACGAGTCAATATCACCCGAAGATGCCTCGTGCAGAGGCGAAACACGTGTCATATTGATTTCAGACATTCGTTATTTGGATCGAGGTATATATTTTTATTGTGTATATTTATATATTATATGTATAAAAATATATAAGAGTTTTTTTCTGGCCTCCAGTCCTTGACTTTCATTTCATTTATATTTTACGATAGTTGAATTTGGGTAGGGTTTGTTTAGCGTGGGGTTTTTTATTGTGTTTATATATATTATATGTATATAACTATGTAAGTGTTTTTTCTGGCCTCCAGGCATTCTCTTTAATTTCATTTATATTTTACAATAGTTCAATTTGGGTAGGGTTTGTTTAGCGTGGGGTTTTACTTTTGTTATAATTTAATTTTACCATTTATCATTTGTTTGACTTACAGTTTCGGCGGAAGTAAGCTACATATTTTTATTTCGTTATTTTTATTTTTTTTATTATCATTGGCTAACTCGAAATACCATTTAATTCATCGGAGTGCAGTGACGCGCAAGATTTTGCAAACAAAGTTAATTAATAGCACTGCAACCTTAGCGTATTATATTAGGTACTAGTAATATTTATTATGAGACTGCAACTGTTATATTTATTATGAGACTGCAACTGTTATATTTATTATGAGACTGCAACTGTTATAAGCAGGCGTGACGCTTACCATCAGATGAGTAACATACTCGTCTCGTCACTCAATCAAATAAAAAAGAAATAAAAAGAAACACAGATATAACTCAACAACATACCCACTCATTCTCAAATAGCTCATCGTTTTGTACGTCACCCGAGAGTGGGGCTTTAGTCAGAAGAACTACATTAATAAAACCATCAATACTTATATTATACAAGCGAAAGTAACTGTCTGTTTGTTACTTTTTCAAGACTAAACGCCTGAACCGATCTTGACTAGTTTGGGGAAGGACTTTTATCGCGATAACAATGACATTATTCGTGCGATGAACACTAGTCCGAACGGTCAAAGTCGCGGGCAAAAGCTAGTACATTAGTAATTTAATTCTAGCCCAAATATTTTTAGTTAACTGCAAATGACGAATTACAATCTTCATTCTAAACGACGTCATTTGGATATTAATTTTTACATTAGTCAACTTCCCTATCCGTTTAGTTATCAATATAACATGATTTCAATCAATGTGATAAAGTCCACGTGGTAATACTATAGGTATTTTAAATTTACCAAATTGTTCTTACGCACGAGATAACGTATCAGAAACTGTTGTATTACTGGCCCAACTTTGACGTAAGAGGGGTGACTTTGCTTTCTCTGTATATAATAAATAGCTTAATTAGTTCTAAATCGTGTTTTGTGGTTTAAAGCTATTTTCGACTATGAATTTGACTATTCCACCAAGATTATTCTGTGCTGGAGCCATGTAGCTAAGTTTATTAATGGCATTGTTAAGTAATATAATGCAACTGATGTCTTATTCTTATGTTCTGTTGTTAAGGAGAACAGGAAATTAGAAACAAAAATGTGTCCACCTGTAGCACTAAAATAAACAACAACACACTAAGAAAATATAGTTAAATCCACGCTCAATTAAGATTTTATATGGCAATATCAAACAGATGTGTCAAAAGTAAACAACATATCTTTGATTTGTTAGTTTTCTTAAGACAAGAGTAATAGAAGACGACAGTGAGCTTATCTGGCTTGGCTCTCAGCCTACTGCCCGCCCTTGACTGAAGCATATAAAACTAGTTGAGATATTAAGCTGTCTGACACTGGCATGGCTGAATCACAGAACAGCAACAACAGTTTTGTTTTAAATGGCTCAATGCACGAACATTTGCAGCCAAACACCAGAGGCGTAGCCATAGCCATAGAAATCGAACAAGAGAAACCAGCAAAATGAGGCCCACGTGACCAACAGAACAATGCTACGATCATTTTTTACACCGACAGAAAAAGACGACCCTATTTGCAGATTTTTTCACGAGATGAAAATTGTATAGCAAATTAGTGACTTAAAATTATAAACAAATATATTCGGGATAATTCACACCAATTGCCTAGCACCAAACTAAACGAAATGATATATCTAATTAAAAAGTAAGAAATTAAGTAAAATTTATATCCAACTAGCTTTCCCGCCCGCGACTTCCTATATTCTTCTAGGATATTAAAAACCAATGCAAAAGTAGGTTGAGCAATGCTCTTGATGTTTTTTGACATACTTGTTAGTTTCCATGGCAACCGTTTCTTACAGCGAGTAATCAACATTTTCCCAGTTTTCCCGGTGGAAACTTACAATATTTCGGGATAAAAAGTATCCTATGTTTTATTTCAGGGTGTAAATTGTCTTCATTCTAAATTTCATCAAAATCCGTCGAGTCGTTATCGCGTGAAAGCTCCCCAAACAAACAAACAAACAAACAAACAGACAACGTTTCACTTTTATATATTGGTATGTATTGCTGTTAATAATTGACAGAGTAAAAGCACTTAAGAACTCAATTGGAGTCGTAATAAACGTCCTAGTTCATATCCATGTACCTAATGCAGATTACTCTAGGTATATAATGTTTATTTCTATATATTACATACTTATTTCTAATCTAAAATAAAACATAACAAAATATTTTTGCCACACAAAACAGGCAAATAGTTTACCACAAATGCTTTTATTCAAACATGCTACATTCATAATAAATTATTTATAGTAGGTACTTTTTGTATTCTCGTACAAGCGCTGTTGACGCCATCTGACGAAGTTTTGTGGCACTAAACACATAACAGTGCCCTCAAGAAGCTGGGCTCTATAAATACTCCATCTGCATGTTCTGAGGTTTCCCGTAGATGTCGCTACTGTACGCTATACGAAAGGTAGTCGTCGAGCAAACAACCGACGCAAGTGTAGAGTCGCCGGTAGAGAAAACAAGATAAAACTTATTCTTTGTACTGAATGAAATCTCAAACTCGGTAGATAACTTGGTTTTTATCTTTAACATCGCGTTACAATTTAATGAAAAGATCTAGAATAAATTCTCTTGATAATTTTAAGTCGCAACTGTTTTAGTCAGTTTTGTTTTGTGTGAGAGATGACATGTGTAAGAAGGGAGTTAATACTGAGATGATGGCTGAAAGGGAGAAATGGAAGAACTTTACATGTTTTACCGACCCCACATAATAGTGGGATAATGATATGGAGATTATGGAGTCATGTACGTTTTAGTCAGTAAGTATTATCATTTCAAAATTTATAGCCAATCAAAATTCAATCGTAATTCAACTTAAATCGTCATCGGCCCGAAACAATCCACAGCTGAACATGGGCCTCCCCCATATTAGGGGGGTGTTGCCATAAACACCACTCTTGGCAGGCAGCTAGATAATCGCATTAGATGTTCATTTTTTGATGATTGTGGGGCATCTCATTGACTTCTATCTTTTATATTTGTAATTATAATATAATAATATATTCGGTACAATTCCACACTAATTACCTAGCCCCAAACTAGGATACCCCGTACTATGGGCACTAGATAGCGGATAAACATACACAGATACTAATATTACATCCATGACTCGGAAACAAACATTTCTGCTCATCACACAAACGATTGCACCTTGCTAGGATTCGACCCACTAACTTGCGTTTTTCCAAAGCACCGGTAGAGTCAGAAGGTTATTTCTTTTTCCAGTGTGAGATTTAACTCCGTTGGCACATGAAATGAAAATGTATTATTCTAACTCAAAGCATACTTAGTTTAATTAGATTACATACGTTATTGATTAGATCTATTCATAATATTTTTATTTATTTCTCATAGTTCATGAGATGTTAATTTTGACTTATAAAAGTGCTGTTATTTCGCCTATTTACAATGAAATACTTTGACTGCTGCTGTCCATTTCCTAAAGTCCATTTGCTGGTTCTCACAGCACTCGCGGCATGAAACTGGGTGGACATGGCAGCTTAAATCACCTAAATAATTTATTAACACCGTCATGAAGTTATTCAGGGGCTGGATGAACCAGTTTCGCAGTATTTGGTTTGGCGCTACAGCTACAAGCTGCGAGCAAGCGATTTAGGACCAGATGTTATAGTTATTTTTAATGATTATCTACAGTTAACTAGAAGTGCATTACAAATTTACCTACTTGATACTGTAAACAACTTCTTTCGTCACTTATTAACAATACTTTTTGAACAAATTCATATTGCTTCAATAATAGCTTAAGTTTTGAATGGATCTCTCAATAGATCCCTAGAGCGTGATTCTAATGAAGCGTGTATACACTAAACTCTAGACACTCTTTTGACAGGAGTTCGCTACAATCTCAGTTACCTAGTTTATTAGTCATAATACTTTGGGGATAACACTTTATTAATTTAAGTGTGACATTTTAAACCCTTTCCTTTGAATGTACGACACATTTTTGAGGCGTTTGTTATGTGTATTTACGACATCATTATGTTTGTCAAAGAGTGTTGTGGTGACGATGAACAAAAACACAAGACAAACATGGTAACGGTAGAGATTTGAAAAGTGATTTTCAGCTGTCAAGAGGTTTCGCTCCATATAATATCCCACATAGTTTTTTGTCCTCTCTCGTATGAGCTCCACAGAATTGCCTTATATTTATAGCCAAATCGCTCGTTCGCTGTGTGGTTCCCGGCATAATAAAAGATCCACCCGTTCTAACCCCGCGGGTGCTGTAGAATCAGCAGAGGGGATTAGCAACACCAGTTTCCTGTGTACTGGTATTATCACCAACTAGTACTATCCCTACAGTACGATATAGATTTACGATGTCTATGACCCTATCGTTATAATCTAAAGATATTAAATAAAATGTTTGCTTCGATTCTGGCAGAAAATACGCAAAAATCTGCGTTGGACTATGGATATCCGCAAAGTAACGCCTAAATCTTCGACACTTCCCTTATCAAGCTATCAGTTTATCACTAACAGGTAGGTATCTAAGCAGATAGGTAGCCTTTGCTCACCACTGTTGATAATAAATTCATTACCAACATTACTCTGAGTCAGCGAAGTCGTGCGGAAAAACAACATATTTAATCTAATTCATTTTAACGATTCGTTTTACCGAGCTTATGAATAGGTTAAATGACGATACTGGAAAGGTAATTTATTTAAATTATATTTTTAACTTTGAACCAAATAAGAAATTAGTAACATTCTAAACTTAGCATTTGTTACCTTTAACACAAACTCCCCACTCTTGTGAGATGGTGCTCAAACGTACGAGTATATGAAAAAGTTAGTAATGTAAAAAGTGAGCCGATAGCCCTGAATATTTTGTATATGTTAAAATTTTGTTACTTTCCAGGTGTAATTAGAATCCTTTTATCACTTGTATCCAAAATCCTTCCAGTTCCGTCCTAGGAAATCAATAAAAGTAGTAGGGCAAAAGCTGAAGGACACGAAAGCTTCGTCTCCTTCAGTTATCAAATACGTCAATGATTTCTTGAATGTAATATCGCCATTGATAATATCGGCCACGCTGCATTGCAAATATACTCGTATAATCAGTGGGTTCAATAAATTGTCATGGCCTAGTTTATCGTTATCTGGGGATTAGGGTTTTATTATAATAAGCTCGGGATTAATAGATATTTGTTTGTTGCAGCTTCGATGTGGAGAATGGAGGTGCGGCTGGTGCAGGAGGGGCCCGCTCCCCCCTGGAGGGGGGGTCACCTTCCACCGCACTGGTCCTCCAGGCAATGCCGCAGCGCCGCGAGTCCTTCCTCTACCGCTCTGACTCCGACTTCGAAATGTCGCCGAAGTCGATGTCGAGAAACAGCTCCATTGCCAGTGAGAGGTAAGCTTCTCTAAATATACACTGAACAGAACCTCCATAAGTTACATCTCTTCCACAGTCCGTGAGTTAAACACCCTTGTAACTGGTAGCTCACGAGCAACTCTCCACGACTCAAGTTTCAAATGTTTCTTTGAACTAACATTAGCAGCAAAACAGTACGAACTTCCGGCTGCACTGAAGTCATTTATGTTCAGCAATGGTTTTATTTTTATTCATATCCCTACTTGACATTGAACGCACATAAACACCCTCATCATTACGTATGTTATGTTAGAAAATCAGCAGTGCAGATGTCCTTGTTCATAATCAAAACGAGTTGATGGCGTGCGGGCCTGTGCCTAATACGGGCGCAATTTTTACCACAAAATAATGATGACGCACGACTCAATTGGAACTGAATTTAAGTACAATTGAAAAGAAATTGTACTGTATTTGAAATTATTAAACCATAGTTTTCTGTTTAAATAAAAAACCAGTAATTCCAAATTGTAAAGGAATTGAGCTGTATTATTCACTATTAGTAAAACATGGTTTCGTTTTGAAATAAAGTTGGAATTCCAAAATATATTAAAATAGCCACAGAAATATTTTCCGCTTCATTGTTGTCTAATATACAAATAAATGATTGACTTATTATTCTATAAATTAGAGACCCAAGACTTTTGTAGGTATTATTTCCCTACAAAGAGTAGAAAATAGTTTTATTTGCTATGCTTTGGTCTTTATAAAAAATCCAAAGCCTCCATCTTAAATTAAATGTGCCAAAATTTGATTTTATTTTAATAATGCCTCACCAGTTGACTTTATGATAGAAGTACCTATATGTCGTATAAAGAAGAAAAACATTTTCTGAAAAAAAAATGTGCACGTAAGATTCTGTAAAAGTTACAAGAAGCGTTTTTTTACAAAAAAGGCGAACTCTAATTTGACCTTGCTAATAAATAATTTTCGGCCACGTTTTGAGGAGGGCGGGGGGTCACCAGACCGCGTGGGAGTTCACCCGTGCGATGGACCGACCAGCTCAAATTCAGCTTTTCTTGAGTATACCAGGATGACCACAAAAAGAGAGGTGGCTAGACAAAGCGGATAGCCATATCAGCCATAGAGAATAATACATATCATGATGACCACAACCACTCTGTAAAGTGCAAAACGACTAACAAGATGAATATCACGCGCCGGGAAGTAGTCGACGTTTTTAATATCGTATCATGATGACCACGACCACTCTGTCAAGTGCAAAACGACTAACAAGATGAATATCACGCGCCGGGAAGTAGTCGACGTTTTTAATATCGTATCATGATGACCACGACCACTCTGTCAAGTGCAAAACGAGTAAAAAGATGAATATCACGCGCCGGGAAGTAGCCGACGTTTTTAATATCGTATCATGATGACCACGACCACTCTGTCAAGACCAAAACGAGTAAAAAGATGAATATCACGCGCCGGGAAGTAGCCGATGTTTTTAATATCGTATCATGATGACCACGACCACTCTGTCAATTGCAAAACGACTAACAAGATTAATATCACGCGCCGGGAAGTAGCCGATGTTTTTAATACCGTGCCATGATGACCACGACCACTCTGTCAAGTGCAAAACGAGTAAAAAGATGAATATCACGCGCCGGGAAGTAGCCGATGTTTTTAATATCGTATCATGATGACCACGACCACTCTGTCAATTGCAAAACGACTAACAAGATTAATATCACGCGCCGGGAAGTAGCCGATGTTTTTAATACCGTGCCATGATGACCACGACCACTCTGTCAAGTGCAAAACGAGTAAAAAGATGAATATCACGCGCCGGGAAGTAGTCGACGTTTTTAATATCGTATCATGATGACCACGACCACTCTGTCAAGTGCAAAACGACTAACAAGATGAATATCACGCGCCGGGAAGTAGTCGACGTTTTTAATATCGTATCATGATGACCACGACCACTCTGTCAAGTGCAAAACGAGTAAAAAGATGAATATCACGCGCCGGGAAGTAGCCGACGTTTTTAATATCGTATCATGATGACCACGACCACTCTGTCAAGACCAAAACGAGTAAAAAGATGAATATCACGCGCCGGGAAGTAGCCGATGTTTTTAATATCGTATCATGATGACCACGACCACTCTGTCAATTGCAAAACGACTAACAAGATTAATATCACGCGCTGGGAAGTAGCCGATGTTTTTAATACCGTGCCATGATGACCACGACCACTCTGTCAAGTGCAAAACGAGTAAAAAGATGAATATCACGCGCCGGGAAGTAGCCGATGTTTTTAATATCGTATCATGATGACCACGACCACTCTGTCAATTGCAAAACGACTAACAAGATTAATATCACGCGCCGGGAAGTAGCCGATGTTTTTAATACCGTGCCATGATGACCACGACCACTCTGTCAAGTGCAAAACGAGTAAAAAGATGAATATCACGCGCCGGGAAGTAGCCGACGTTTTTAATATATCGAAATTGTAACTAATACCCAGAAAACATCAGAATTTCAAAATTCCGATGCTACGAGTAAGACTTACCTTTTTAACCCAAGAATTATGCTTGTAACTTTTTACCTATAATATTTATAGAATAAATATGAATATAAAAAAGGTAGCAGTTTTGTCTTCTTTATACTACCGATGTTTTTTTTTATAAAATCAACTGTTGAAGAATTATTTACAAATAAGATGGCGGCTAACACTCCCAACCCACGAGGTAGAACACTTGTTTTTTCTTTGAGTATCCCATACCGATGCCATAAAAATTATTAAATATTCTACTCCACCTTTTGTAGGGAAAAGCCTCTTTTTTTCCCCCAGAAGACTGGATTACTAAACTAACACAGATTTTTAGACTATATCATCGTTTCAACAAGTTATCCGCGTCGACGAGAATAGCAGGATCGACACATATTTTATTAACTATTTTTGCAACACACTTCCTCGTAAAGTGACTCTTATGGCAACGTATTTAGGTTCATAATTCAGCTTATTACACACTAGTGCTTTTTACTTTACATATTTTTTTTCAATCTCGCCATGGAGTGTTTATGTCTAAAAACTATGAATATTTGTGTGAATAAATAAACTATTTTAGGTTACATATATGATAAATCAATCATCAAAGTTATCATCATTTCATCAAAATATGTATTTCTCACTACATCATTTATCTTAATTTGCGTATTCGAAACATTATTTTGTGTTTATTGTATATTTTATATGGAGTTTTTGCCAGTGCCTTTATTTACAAATGCCAGCGCATCGCTAGCGCAGCGCGCGAGAAAAACTTAAACCAGCGCGAGCGCCATTTTCCATAGATATTTGTTAACGTTTTCGTTGAGTGGTTAATTATTATCATAAATATCGACTTCACATAGGGAATAATAGCAATACGTAGATTTGACCTCACCGGAAATAATAATCGAGGCACAAAACGCGAGTGATAGCCTGTTGCCACCAAAACGCGAGTGATAGCCTGTTGCCACCAAAATCTAGAGAGAAAAGTCAACAAAAACTCTTCAGTATTATTTTGAGAATTGTACTTTCACTAATTGTTTCAATAATCAAAAGTTAATAAAAACAGACTTGTATTTTACTAGTCCCCCTTTTACACTCGGCTCCCTTATCGTGCTTGCCGTATCAATTTGCATTGAATGTAATAGTACAATTACAAACTAGATATTAACATATCATTTATTTGTTTTGAGTTCTCGATATTCCGGAACCGTTGTAGGCGCCATGATCACAAGCAAACTGATGTTCTTTCAAGTGACGCGGTGCGGATGCTGATAAGGTTGTGTGTCGGGAACAATATTGAGTTTCAAGTAACTGTGACTACAATAGACCGTCAAAAACGTGAGATAAAGGGGGTAGATCGATAAGTCTGCCCTCCCGAAACATCAGCTCGTAATCATGGCGCCTGCAACTGAGGCGAAATATCGAGAACTCAAAACAAATAAATTATGTACATGGTAAATGTTAGTGACCATGACAGTTTAAAGTCTTATGTATTCTTATTTATCGATTTTATTTTAGGTACTACCTTAATAATTGTTATTATAAGCTACTTAAAAAAAACTCGTTCAAATATTCCCTACTGTAGATATTTTCTGTGCTCCGGCTGACTCAATTTACCACTAAAACTATTCACATACGATATCCGTAATTAAACTACCTAACAGGTAGAAAATACAAGCAAACTTAATTAATTTTCGAACACATCACATACATACTCGTAAATATCGTAATATAGTAACGTCGGGCTTAAATCCGCACCAACGAAAATTAATTTCTAATTTTCTATTTGATAAAGGTAGATTCGAAGGTCTTATATAGAAAATGTAAAACAATTTTCAATTTATTTGCCGTCTCTGGTGCGACTTTCACATTCTGATCAAGTCAAATATTGAATCGCCCCCGGATCATTTATAGAGTCAATGACATATCTCATATTACTAAACTTGTAATTAAGTTGTCAAACTTTTACAAATTAATCGTTAGAATTGTTTAGGTGTACAGCTGTGGATTGATTATATATCTATATAATGATATAATCCCCAGTTTCATATAATTACGGTTAGTTTTATTGACGTAGTACATACATATCCTATCGTGCATATCTTTAACTCTCTACAGTCTGCTAATTAATTATGATAGGCATAAAAATGAAAATCAATATGTGTTCTTAAAGGACTTTATTTACGCCTAGATAACAAATTAAGTAGATGCGCCTTACTAAATCTATAGTAAAAGAGATATGGTCAAGCATGAGCATATGGTTAAGAAAAACACAATCTATAGATATCGAATATTTAGTATCAAATTTAAACAGGTCTCAATCGTGCTTAAAAAAGTATATTTTAATCTGGACGTTTGGATCAAGTTGTTTTGATTTTTGTGTTGACAAATCAAAATATTCTTAGGATTCCGTAGTCCGTCCGTCTGTCCGACGCGACTTTATGTCATAGATTTTTTATTTAGATTCAACACTACAATGTACAAATATGGCACAAGTATAGATGATAGTTTATAACCGCTATACATGTTGTCCCAAGATATAAATGATAATGGGATATGGGAGAACCCAAGGCAAACAACTATGTATAAATTCATGTATATTTTATATCCCTTAATTCTGGTGCAATAAAGTTTTTATTCTTAAAGGATTCATTTATTATTATCGAAATATTAAGAATTTCGGTTAATAAATTTGAACACCACGGGCCTAAGCCAAGTGGAGTTAATTTATTATTATTATTCTTATTATAGTGCCTTTAGAATTACATAGGTACATTGAGTCGTAAAACTGCGCTGGGCAAATAATTCTCCCTCTATCTCTTTATGTGAAAAAAAATTAGCAATATTAACGGCAAAATAAGGTGATAATAACGTAACAAAAATAAAAACGTTTTAGGCTGATTTTCCACCAAAGTATAGCGCGATAGCGGAGCGAGGGAAAAAACCCTCTGATTGCTACATAACGCTAAAATTCGAAAAGCTACCTTTTTATTGCTTTTTTTTAAGCTTTCACTCCTCCTTATCGCCGAATTATATGGACATGTATCCTTAGAGATAACACTACATTATAAATTACAATTTTTATGTTTTTCATCAAACGTCTTACATCATTAGTACCATCTCAAAATCAAATTCATATCATAAGAAACACACAAAGAAGCCTCGGAAACAGGATTAAAGTAAGCTACATAATTATTTATCTAATTAAAACCGTGTAAATGTTGTGTACGACTAACAATGTAGCCAGCTTACTCACAAACAATCCACATTTGATAATAGCATGCATTCCGCGTCTGATGAATGTCATGAAATTGAAACTGTCGCCTTAGCTCATTCAGACTCACGTACTGATACCAGTTGACTGTCCATGCTATTGCCGCACCTCTACAAAGCCTGTCACTACACTACACTACAGCACAATAATTTGGTGTAAAGCTATTCCTCGCATCAAAAGCGCGATCTGACCGGCTTAAGTAACATAATTTAGGTTTCCCGTGACATCTTCGTTCTTTCTTTTCCTTATTTTTTAATTGCTTACAGATTCAAGGAGGCCGAGGCGGCTCAACTGGACAGAGCGTACGTATACTTAACCACGCACGTTTGTATAGCGTTTCACAGCACTGCTTTATTATTTCTCACTAATCCTTGCTTGATCTTGTGTTTTGCTGTTAATGTGTGTAGGTTAAGCATTATGTGGCGGCATGGTTTGTCTATTAGAAAATAATCATGTAGCTGTTTTTGATTCAAGAACGGTGGGTAAATGACTAAATAGTTTACAATTTCGATCCTCTTCGTTAGGATGCTCCTCCGAAAATCTTCAAGTTTGCGTTATGGTCCATGAAAAATATTTTCAGCTGTAAATTAGATGTTTAGTGAATATTTTACGCGAACTTGTTTAATTTTTATATAATTAGTTAAGAAATAAAACTCACCAACGCTATAAAATTGAGCTTGGTTCATGACCGTCAATCATGAAGCTAAAGTTTTAATGGCTTTCTTTTCACCGTCCTAAATCTGGGATTTCTTTTAATAGTCTTGTAATGTTAGACATCTTACATAAATAAACATTTTCTAATTTATACATTTAATGGGAATTTACTTAATTTATTCCTTTCAATTTTAACTTAGTGAATTATTCTTTATTGCATGGGTACATAAAATATATTCGAACCATAATATCTCTTCACTTGTAATCATTGTTAGAGCACTATTAAAAACGTGTCAAACTGAAGATGCCTCTATGTATATTTTTTCTATTTTATCTCTATAGTCATAGCCATCTTTTGTGTAAGTATAGACACATTACATTATACATGAAACCATTCCCATATATCAATAAATCAACGTAACATACTTAATTCGTACTGAATTGTCTATTTTACTCAGAAGAGGAAAATATAATTCATAATATTATGTTCATGTGATTAATTATCAATCCAAAACATATAACATCAAAAGTGCGAAACCAACTTGTGCAAAACAAAGCTGTCGTGTATATATTATTATTATGTTATGCCTATTTTATACATACTCTCTTCGAGCAAACGATAAATCGATAAAAAACTGTACAAGAAAAGACGGATGAACAAATTTTATATGAAATGTAGTATATATTGTACTTTCTTCGTACGTTTGGTACTGAAACAGCCAATAGGTTACTTTTAACCCAGAGCAGAGATATGATCACGCGAATTCCGCGGGCACCGCTAGTCCACACCAATACATAACAGTGAAAACGTTTGTTTGTTTGGGGAGTTTTAACGCGATAACGGCTTGACTGATTTTGATGAAATTTGGAATGGAGATAGCTTATACCATAGAATAAAACAAAGGATACTTTCTATCCCGAAAGATGGTAAGTTTCCAGGGGAAAACTGGAAAATGTTGATTAATCGCTGTAAGGAACGGTTGCCATGAAAACAAAATAACATGTCTGTCAAAAAGCATCAAGAGCGTTGGTGCTATACCTACTTTTGCATTGGTTTTTAACATCCTAGAAGAACATAGGATGCTTTTTTCGCGATAAACTGTAGTCCGCGCGGATGAAGTCGCGGGCGAAAGCTAGTACTAAATATAAGGCAATTCACCAACTAATGTCAAGTTCGACGAGTGATTTTGAATATTACTGTACAACGCAAACCAAGTTATGGAATTTAATTGATTAGGTAACTCTACAATAAAAGAACCAACTGCGTCAGAGATCATGATATTATTAGACCAATTACCTACTATAGGATCCATAATAATTGGTCATTTAATGGCACATGCCACTATCCACTTGAGTAACTTGACAGTTGCGTGGGCGCGTAGCGTTCACTGTCGGCCAAATCGGTTTAAATAATTATAATTGATGGGACTGATGATTTGGTAATTAATTACTTAATGGGATTCAATTAGTAATGACGTGTATGATTTCCTGAGAGCGAATACTGGACTGTATCGATGATTCATTCTCATGACGTTGACTGAATGAGATTCAACACTAGCCAATGAACTAGCCAATGGCCAATGTAGCCCAGGGTGCCAAGGTGTAATATTGTCGTATATTTTTGAATATCGCGTGCCTCAGTGCTGTCCCTCGTATATTCCTTGAGTGCTCATCCCCGCTCCCTCTAGTAGCTTGTCCCCACGGTACGCGGATTTCGGAAGATAAATAGCGATATATTGTCAAATGCTTTGAAATCTGCTAATAAAAAATAGTCTGTTTGCAAACTACTACTACGTTTGATATATTTGCGCTGAAAAAACTAGGTAGAGTTGAATATGAAACTGTTTATAAACATTTTGTCTGTTTGCAAACTACTATGTTTGAAAGAATTGCGCCCAAAAAAACTAGGTATGTAGTAGTGAAAACATTCATCAGCCTCATAACATTCTATCTACCCATGTTTTTTCTACGCTCTGTAAATGGCATAATTTATTTTCCATCTACTCATATTTTAAGTATTTTATCATTCGACTTTAAAACGTAAGCGTTTTATGTTCCAACAGTTTGTGTTAATGTACATTAATCTGTTTGCAAACAACTATGTTTGATAGAATTACGCCTTAAAAGTAGGTAGGTTAGTTAGGTTGAACATGAAAACTGTTTACAAACATTTGTCTGTTTGCACACAACTATATTTCAACTAAACGAATATTTTCTGATTTTAAGCATTTCGGTATTTAAATGATTAGGTATTTTTAATTTTCAATATTTAGTACATCGGTATTCTAAAATAAGTTTTACGAACTTCGTTGAAATAGCCATTCGATATTTTAAATTGAGTTTAAGTCAAAGAGCTAATAAGTATTTAAATTTTAGGGATTTTGAGAGTAGGGATTGTAGCTGACGGTGTTACAGTTTTATGGATTTTGAGAGTAGGGATTGTAGCTGAAGGTGTTTCAGATTTAGGTTTTGTACTATGTAACCATGTTGATATTATAGAAGTGTACGATTTCAAAACATTGTATAAAAGGTAAATTTTGTTCATGTCATTTCTTATATTGATAAAAATCATAAATCATTTATCATTAAATAATGATTGTTATTAATTTTATCAACATTCTTTTACAAAAAAAAAAACTTGTAATTAATTTTTTTTAAACTTATTATGTAGCTCGCGCGTGCGCTTAAGTAGTATTATAGGCGTTTGCACTCTAGTATTCGTATCTATATGACGGAGTTACTTTACGTACCTACTTAATAAATTAAATGGAACCTTACTTGTTTAGGAATGTACCTATACATATAACAATAGAAGTTTTCTCACCCACCCGCATTTACTTCAGTCACACCTTGATCATGGCGCTTGCAATATTACCACTTCAAAAGATATATATGGTAAATATCCCGTTAAAAATAAAAAAAATTGTATACACTAGCTTTCGCCCGCGCGCTGACTGCAGTTTATTGCGAAAAAAGCATGCTGTATTCAAAAGTATAGCACTAGCGCTCTTGATGCTTCTTGACAGACTTGTTATTATTTCGTTTCCACGGCAACATGTCATTCCGTTCCTTACAGCAAGTAATCGACTTTTTCCAGTTTTCCCGTGGAAACTTACTATTTTCTGGAATAAAAAGTATTCTTTGTTGTCTCTATATTGTACAGTACCTATTTACAAAATTTCATCAAAATAGGATCAGCTGTTTTGGTGTGAAAGCGCCTCAAACAAACAAACAGATAACGTTTCACTTTTATACTCCTATATTGTTTTAATATACAAATAATATATTAACAAAATGAGATCAAATGATTATTGATTGAATTAAGATTAGAACGGACAACGCCCTTTCTTCGTGGGTTCGTCTATGGTCTTCCCACACACCTAGACAATCTCATTATCATACTATTGGTACGAGTATATCTACAATGTACATTCAAATACAAACACCAATCACGAGTAAGCGGAGCATTTGTACAACTTTTACTCAAGCAAATATCTTTCTTTACTACTTACTTATATTATTATTATTATTATTATCATCTGTGCAGTCGTGAACTTTAATATTCGCGAACAAAGAGTATTACAAAGAAAATGACGTGTTAGACCTGGTCTTAAATGTAGGCAACCACCACACAACCACAAAGCCTGAGCAATTGCATCGGTAATGAAGCTTAACTGGATCATTCATATACGTCAATCATGTCACTGCGGTCTGAAATTCAAGGATTTGCACCTCGTTTTGTACACGGGAAGTAATCGATACCAGAGACACTTGTTGCGCTCTTCCCTGGTTGCGTGGTGCCTCCTTCCACTCCCGTCATCTGTCTCAATTCCACCTGACTCGCTGGCAGCGGATGCTGCAGTGCCTCGATTTTCACGTCGCACATCGATTACCGGAGCCCACCGCCTCACCAGTTTCTATAAGTGCCAAATTTATCCTCGGGCGGAGTCGCGCGTTGTCGGAGCGACGCGGCGCGGCGGTGGCGCGGCGGCGGCGGCGCGAGCGGGGCCGCCGCGCGCCGTAGTGCCTCGCGCGCCTCCATTGATAGTCCGCGCGGGCTGCCGGCGACACGCCACCTTCGATGCCCAGCGGCACGCGATGCACCGAACCTCAAGCCGCCGCTGAACCCCATTTCAACGGAAACCCCGACTAAAATGTGACTTAAAAGTGCTCTTTACACGTTCGCGAAGTGAATTGGCTCGCTTAGACATTCAACTGAACGTCGCTCGGAGAGTTCGAGACCGCAGTTGAACGTTGTCGAGGTCGTTCACTGATCTGACAGGTTGGCCCTGGTCGGCCACAGCCACAGCGCAGCACGCGATTGTCGATCTAGGGCTATAAGCCTATTAGTTAACAATCCTGTGTCACGGAATTGGCCTAACTGTTATATCAATTGTTGTTTTGTGGAATAAATCAATTAACCCGTTAGTGATAGCTGCGATTGTGATATTCACTGTTATAGTTATAAAAACTCGAGTATCATTTATACAATATTGTTATTGATAAGGATATCCGAGAGAGATAAAGTTATCTGAACGCATGTTGTATGCATGTCGATGTGTTACAAGTCATTCGAATCAGAAGATATACTTACTTCGAAACGTTTTTATTTGTATTGACATTGCGAGGAGCCGCCGTAATTACGAGGGAATCTCGTTTGCTTCCGAACGTAAACATAGGAAAAAATATATTTATAAACCTGAGAAACGTGAAAAAACAAACTGGATACGGAATGTTGAGGTGTATAAAATTGCGAGAAATGACGATGACACCATAGACCTGTTAATTGGGCGAGACAAGACAAAAGCATGCAACGTTCGGGATCTCAGTCGGACAGGATGGGTGCGGGAGGCGGTAGCTCGTCGTTCATCGCGAAGAGTTCTGCGTCGGAGCACAGCATGTCGACTGGCGTGTCCGCCAGCAGCAGCGGTGGCACTCTGCCCCGCACGCTCAGCACCAGCGTCCTGCGCATCAAGAACAGATCCACATTCTGGGAGAAGTTCTGGGATGAGCGCACCAGGCGAGACGCGTAAGTGCTATTGTAGAGGTACATTTTTCAATAGCGATAATACTCACCATTACGAAAAATCTAATCTTTTGATGGATCCATTAAAACCAAAACATAATCGTAATATCTAAGCCGTCTAAAGGCAACATACAATAAAACAAATTTTATAGCACACTAAATCTGACGAACCGTCTGAAAGGATCATACATACAATACATCTTTTGCTTTCATCTGCAAAACACGAACTTCTATTAAATAGAGCGTAAATCTAGATAAGATTTTTCTTCATAATAAGAAATCTGCCCCTGTAGAACAAATGTAAAGATAAATTTTACTCGAATTTCAACCTTCGTACCTTCTGTGGATAGGAATAAACCTTTACGATATAGGTAAATATAACATAAGTATATATTATACCCATATCGTGAAGTTGAGACTCAGTTGTTTCAGTCTGGAATCTCTGGAATCCTCGAAATCCTAGCCAGACATGTTCATGTAACTGTATGTATGCTCAGCTAATTAATACGGCGTTGTAATATCAGAACGTCATAAAGCTAGAGAAGTATACAATATTGTTGATGGTTTCCTACAGAAAGGTCGTCTTAACGATTTAAGCCGCATCATATAATGTATCTACCTATACGATAGCATAGATTCCTCTGTTATAGGGGAAAGTGTGGAGGATTCGTACGTACCCCACGTACAAATCCTCCATACATACATAGGCATAATTTTAAAATCAGGCGCAATAGATCCACAGCACTACGAGGGGGCGTGGCTTATGCGATATCCCACGCGTCTATGAAATTTGACAATAATTCGTCCGCCACCGGCGACTGACCAGCGGGTGCTGTGTTTTGGCAGCGCGAGTATTTTTTATACGTATTTTACTTCTTAGGTTTACTTGTGAAACATGTACACTATTAACTAAGAAATACGACATTGTGTGAAGGAATATACATACGTTCAGTTATTTCAAAGAGTTTTGATCAATTTTCTAACGGGTTTTAAGCTGGGGGTGTTTCGTTTTACTTGAGGCTGTTGGGGCAGATTCATACATCTTCACATGGGGTGAATTCGTACAGCTATTTTGGCTATTATTTTCAAACATGGTGAGGAAAAAAAATAGAAGTGGAGAAGTGGACGAAGGTGTGGTAGCATCAGCTGTGAAGGAGGGGAAACTGACATTCAGAAAGTAAGCTGATTAATATAATGTCAAAGTCTCCACTTTACAAAGCCACGTCAGTAAAAGTAGAAAGGCAGAGCTGGCAGAAGATGTCCCTCGTCGATTCCCTCCAAAACATGCCTCCAAGCTGATATTTTTAGTTGAGGAGAAGATATTTCCGTGGTTCCATGCAATGTCGAATCTACCCCACTGATGGGGAGCATTCGTACATTTCGTGACTAATAAGAAAACCGTCATTGTCAAATTTGGGCTGTGTTTTACAAACTTTTAAGTTAATCCAATAAGATTTTAATTAAAATTCAATGCCCCCGAATGACCTAGATTATTTTGAAGAACAATTGAATAAAAACCGTACGAATCCTCCACACCTTCCCCTATGTTATGTCAATATTGTTTGACCATTGACATGTACAGAGCTAGTCAAAATTATGTTATGAATTATTATTATTTATGGGTTTGTAGTAACTAGTAACGGATCGCGCGATCGGTTTGGTGTAGCAACGGATCGCAGTGAGTCGTAGCCACTGATATCGCAATCCGTTTCCGCTCAGATTTTATTAAATATTTTTCCTACCGGATCGCGCTGTCCATGGACACTCAAATAAAACATGACATAAGAAAAAGTAAAACACGTCTACGGTCGGTTAATAAATTTCATAATTACGACACTTTTGCGATGAAGACGAATCGATTGATACCTCGCTTTTTTTTCTACCTTGGCTTTGGATTCAATATAAGACCCAAAATTGAGGTTTGATGTGAATTCGACACCCAAAAGCTCCAAATGGTCGCCTATTGGTATTGTTACACTTTGGAAAGACGGAGATCGGTGTAGAGGACTCTTTTTAGCAGAAAACAAACATGCTTGCGTTTTAGTAGCATTAAACTTAACCAGGTTAGCATCGCCCCAATCGGACACGGCTTCTAAGGCTAAATTTAAACGGTCTACCATAGCCTCTCTCTGAAACTGGACAGCGTCACAGCTGGCTTGAGCATTGGAAGTGTATCTCTCAACTACAGTACTGTCATCAGCATACCCAAAGGTACCGGGCTTCAGAAGGTCATTAATGTGCAGTAAAAACAGTGTAGCCGAGAGAACCGATCCCTGAGGTACACCGGCATTGATAGCCATTTGATCAGACGAGCAGCCCTCTAAGACTACTCGAATAGATCGTTCCCTCAAGAAATCAACTATCCAATTGCATAAGCCAACAGGTAAACCATATGAGGGAAGCTTGTTTAAAAGGCCATCGTGCCAGTCCCGATCAAATGCCTTCGATATGTCAAGGGAGACGGCAAGCGCCTCACCATGCATCTCTATGGCTTCGCTCAGTACGTGAGTGGCATACGCGAGAAGATCCCCAGTAGACCGGTTTCGGCGAAATCCGTATTGCCGGTCACTGAGAAGATCATTGTCTTCAAGGTATGCCAAGAGCCTAATGTTTATGACACGCTCCATACACTTACAGAGTAAGGAGGTAATCGAGATGGGACGATAATTGGCCGGATCAGCACGACTACCCTTCTTTGGTACTGGTTGTACATTGGCAAGCTTCCAGCTCTTCGGAACTTTACCTGAGTGAAGAGAGAGCCGGTACAAACGCGTTAAGATGGGAGACAATTCGGGCGCACAGTTTTTCAACACAATCGCTTGAATACCATCAGGACCACTGGCCTTGTTCACATCTAGAGCTCGAAGCGTTCTGAGAACCTCCTTCTGGCGAATGCGAATTACGGGCATAAAAACCCCGCAATGAGGAAGGCAGGAAGGTGTCTTGCCAGAAGCATCTAGATGCGAGGCTTCTCCAAAAAGAGAAGCAAATAAATTCGCTTTGTCTCCAGCAGTGTCAGCTAGTGATCCATCAGGTTTCAGCAATGGTGGCAGTGAGGGAAACAAAATCGCTAGTCAAAATCGGACCAAGTTTCTAGTTTGAACACATACCCTTCCTTTGTTTTAACGTATTCGGGGTAAAAAATAGCTTAGGACACTATAAATGAAGACGAATCGATGACACCTCGCTTGTCAAAATCGGAGAAAGTTTTAGTTTGAACATATAACCCTTAAATAAACAAATAAATATATTCGGGACAAATCCACACCAATTACCTAGCCCCAAACTAGGATACCCTGTGCTATGGGCACTAAGTAACGGATAAACATACATAGATACGAATATTACATCCATGACTCGGAAACAAACATTTCTGCTCATCATACAAATGATTGCACCTTGCAGGATTCGAACCCACGACCGTTCGATTTCATACCTAGGGTCTCTAGCCACTAAACCACCCTTACTTTGCTTCGCCGTACTCGGGTGATAAGAAATTGTCGGTATGGTGAGTAAAGATCTAAAACAAGACATATCTAAGTTCAAAAACTAAAATCCGGCTACGGTCGAGTAAAAAAGTGGACACTCTTGCGATGAAGACGAATCGATTGATACCTTGCTTGTCAAAATCGGACCAAGTTTTTAGTTTGAACATGTAATCCTTCCTTTGCTTCGCCGTAGGCTAAAAAATAACCTATGACAGTCTATACCTGAAGACGAATCGATTGACACTTCGCTTATCAAAATCGGACCAATAGGGGCGCTGCTATGGTGGAACATCCACATATATACATACATACATACATTCTTCCCTTGCATCGCCATAGTCGGATAATAACACGAGTGGCGACAACCAGTCGATAGTCGACATTGCCTGCACACACACAAGCAGGCTTGGTGGCACTTTATAAATATTGTTGCAAATACATAGAAACATGCATTTATTTTTTGTTGCTAAATCCTATGTATTATTTTATTATTACTTTTTAACTTATATAATTATTTATGTTCCTACTAAGAAAACACCCTAAAATCTACAAGGGTTTGTCGTGGATCTCATATTCCTCTTTAAAATAATACTTTTTACCCGACTACGGCAGAGCAAGGGAATGGTAACCCTTATTAACAGTCCCGTGTGACCCTTATTAACAGTCTATGTATGTATGTGTACATTAATATTTTTGGTTAACTCTGTTTAACGCTGTGTACTCTGTTTTGGTTATCAAATTTAATAAGTTGTACATTATAATTAAGTTTAGTTTATTAAGCGGTAATTTAATAACTGCTTTTGTACCATTAAATATAAATAACTGTAATGGTAGCAGTCAAATACATCACCTAATTAGGATTAACCAAAGTATAAATAATTAAGAATGCTAAATGCCTCCGGCTTGGGAAAAAGACTAGACGGGTAGTACCTACCTACCTAATACCTCACAAAATACAATGTAGACAGAACGAATGAACAATAATATTCTTAGCTTCACTTCAGTGCTGCTCGAAAGTATATATTTTTACTTAGATATATATACGAGTAAGATATCAATTGGATCCAATTAGTAAAATGAGCGTTCCAATTCCGTTCGAATTTCTCATGATAAATGATATTGTGAGAAGGGCGAGAACAATGATAGGGCTACAAACAAGGTCCACCCCTCCGGTCGCACTGAAAGGACCCCTAATATCGACATGGCACTGAAAGGCAGCATTACCGGGAGAGCTGCTATTAAAAATAGATAATTCTGGGCTCAGTACTGTCGCCCACAAACATCACTCGGAGGTACTATGTAAAAGTAATAGCCTTGTTTGATCTCTATGCTACCCCCAGACTTCGTCGTAGTAAATCAATGCTCTTTACGCAAAATAGAATGGAGTACTATGTAAATGTGTCTACAAATACATTTTCCACAACTTTATTTTGTTTGTACTCTTTGTTTTTTTTGTTTTTTTTTTGGCAGAATGAACTTTCGCATCGGTTTGTGAATAAGGCCACATTCTAGTTTATAAGGTTCCGTACCCAGAGGGTCCAAACGGAACAGGGTTACTGTGCAAAGCTGTCTGTCCGTCAGTCTGTCAACGAATTATAGCTTCTAATCTATATTTATATATATGATATAAATATAGATTGATTTTATTTTTATCTTATGATAGAGACTTACACACATATGAATACACATTAATTCCTTAAAACCACATTAATTATAGTAAATAATCAATAAACTTTCGCCATTCGAACACACATATATATATATATATATATATATATACCGTTATATATATACCGTTTATATATATATGTTTATATATATATAAATATATATATATAAACATATAAACGGGACGAAACTTATAAATAACGGGATGTAAACGAACTTGCTTAAAATTTATGTTATCCATCTTGTGTACTGGGTTAGTACACAATAAAAATGCTATAAATTTTGTGCGCTACAGTGTTTAATGGATATATCTCAAGTGGTCTAACGTAGATAGCAGATTTAAACTTAATCATATCATTTTATTTTTTCTATTACCAATTTAACTTTGACTTCAAAGACCTTGTTTAAAAATAGCCCTAAGAATCATGAGTCTTGAATACGTGACTCGCGCTTGGTCAGTTTTTTTGTCTCTCTCATTAATTTAACAACGTACTAACTATCTTACAGAAACATTTACACGGACTTGTTGAGTGAACATAATTAGTCATGATTCGCAACTTTGTCTGAATTAGTTTCACTCGTTCACGTGTATAAATAAACACAATTTATTGACAACCCATATTACACAGTACCTTTGTAAGAGGGACAAGATTTTAAAAGAAATAAATGTTTTTTTCCACTAAAGCAAAGAAAAGTTACCCGGCCAATTACCTTCAACTAATATAATAATGCACTGGGGTTGCTAAAACTAAAATAATATACGTATTTACTATTGATCGACTAGCGTACAAGATAACACATGTTGTTTCCCATATTATTCACTACGTGATAGCGGTTAGATTCTACTCGAATGAATTAGATAGATCTAATTCGTGTTTTACATATCAGCTAAGTGACACTAAAGCTTGCACTCTAATACGTTCGTTTCATTAACGTTCAACGTAATTTAGAAGCGTCATTTGTCTGTGCTCCAAGACAGCTCTTCTCGCTTAATGCCATCAAGTACACCTTACATTTAAGTTCATGCATATCAAAGAGAAGAGAGAGGGGTCGCGTCGCTATCATTACTTTGCTCATTTGAAAACCAGCTCCGCTAAAACGTTATTCCCTATGTTAATGTTATGTACGAGTGAACGGACCCGGCTTGATTTAAATCAAGTTTTACCTTTCACTGTGATGATATTCAATTCCGAGAAATTTATTCAATTTAACGAAGCTGAAAGATGCCCTTTGAGGTATAGTTGACACCGCAGAAGCCAAAGGTCGAATCTCGACTTTCGCGAAACATAATTCAATAGCTCGCTTCAAAATTATACCTGCTAAGAATTTCTTTATAAATCTGAATGTGGATAAGGCTCAATATAAAGAGGCGCTCCCTCTTTTTATTGAGCACTTGACTTCGATAAACAGGTACGAACACAATTGAAGAATCGAGCCGAAGCGCGGCGCTTTGAGGAACAGCTTTAATTGAAAAATTTCGCCATAGGTGGGTATACTCGTGCCTTGAGATATTAGGAGGGTGTTATGGGTTTTCCGTCGACAAAAAAGCTTAACTCTAAGCATAAGGCAATAACATTTTTGGTTAAGCTGTTTCTATATGTTAAAGTTTGCTTAGGTTAGCGCTATCTCGCGCAATCAGCGTAGGACGCCCTGTGGCAGGTAGAGTGACGACCTGCGAAAAGCGGCTGCCAGAAAATGGATGAGGAGAGCTGAAGACTGAGCTCAGTGGCGTGCATTAGGAGAGGATCACGTCCTCTCTGCTGATGATGACTCTCAAAGCTCAATTTTGAGGTTAATAAAATTCCTTTGGCAAATAATTCGGTAGTTCTGTAACAACCTGTTCGGTAATTCTGTAATCGTGATCTTGACGCACGGTCTATTGTCCTCGTAACGATTCTCCATCCGATGTGACGCGATAAGTCTCTACTTAGATGTTTTTTTATTCTCCGTTTTGTTCTTTATCTACATATATATATATATATATATATACTGATAATAAAACTATAACGGGTCAAATTCTGTACATTGAAGATATTTTGAAATTTTCTTTTGGAGGGTACTCTATGTTCGATACTGAAGCCAAAACTGTACTTTTTTTCATTTTTGTCTGTCTGTCTGTCTGTCTGTCTGTCTGTCTGTCTGTCTGTCTGTCTGTCTGTCTGTATCTTGGCTAGGCATCACGCCGAAACTACTGAATGAATTTAAATGAAACTTGGTATGATTTGAGTTCATACTACGAGGTAGGACATAGGATACTTTTCATCCCGAAAAATTAAAGGGTTCCCGCAGGATAGGGGTTGAAAGTTATTTAAACGAACACGTATCTCGCTGAAACTACTGGATGGATTTTGTTGCAATTTGGCACAGTCATAGTTTATACGATGGGTTAAAATTTAGGATACTTTTTATCCCGAAAAAATAAAGTGCTCCTGCGGGATAATGTCCCAAATTCTGTAAATTGAAGATATTTTGTAATTTTTTTGGAGGCCTTTCCGTATTCAATACTAAAGCCATAACTGTATTTTTGTAATTTATGTCGGTCTGTCTGTCTGTCCGTCTGTCTGTCTGTACCTTGGCAGTGCATCACGTCGAAAATACTCACTGAATTCAAATGAAATTTGGTATTCTTTGAGTTCATACTTCGAGGTAGGACACTGGATACTTTTCATCCCGAAAAATTAAAAAGTTCCTGCAGGATAGGCGTTGAAAGTTATTTAAAAGAACACGTACTACGCTGAAACTACTGGACGGATTTTGTTGCAGCTTGGCACAGTCATAGTTTATATAATGGTTAATAATTGAAGATAATTTTTATCCCGAAAAAATAAAGAGTTCCTGCGGGATAATGTCCCAAATTCTGTAAATTGAAGATATTGTGTAATTTTTTTGGAGGCCGTTCTATATTCAATACTAAAAACAAAACTGTATTTTTGTAATTTTTGTCTGTCTGTCTGTCTGTTTGTCTGTACTTTGGCAGCGCAACACGCCGAAAATACTCACTGAATTCAAATGAAATTTGGTGTGATTTGAGTTCATTCTTCGAGGTAGGATTTTGGATACGTTTTTTCCCTTGGCTTTTTCTCTTGGGTGCTTAAAAAGCGTATTGAACAAGAATATAAAAAAAACGTGTCGCTCTGTCTGTTTGTTGTTCAAGCATGACGTAAAAACTATTGGACCGATTGCAATACGGTTTTCATTGTTAGATAGCTTAGGGTTTGATTTAAAAACTGGAGTTATTGGAATCTCAATCTGGTGAGTTGGAAGCCGAACAATTGATAAGAGTATTTTTGACGGCTAAAGAAATTTTGATCAAATGTTGGTATATTGGTCCTGGAATAGCACATTATGGTACTTTGAACCAAAAAAGACCACGCGTGCGAATCCGCGGGTACAGCTAGTCATAAATAAAGAACTCCCTTCTGTATCATTACGTTATTTTCTTTTAATTATGAAAATGGAGCTGGCGCTACCTGTGTAGGAGTTAATTGGAAACACGTGGATGCACCCTAGCAAGCCATAAATATCATAGATAGCTGACGAAAGCATTAATTTAAATATTTCAAAACAAGCAAACGGTCTCAATATCAATATTCTTCCGCATTTCTGTGCCATTTCGCTATAATTAATGAAAGTTTGTGAGTCCACATATTCATGCTTCACGAGATAACTTAATTCGGTGATAGATAATCAAAGTTAATTTGTATCAAAGTGAGTTTGATATGAAGACATGCGGATTGACTCCAATTTAGCTGTAAAGGCTCAGTTGTAGATAAGAGTACCACAATTGGCAATATTCCAATTAGCGTGTCGCGTGGCCTCGTTGTGTAAGCTAGCGTGGAAGGATGTACGAGTGTTTACAGCAAAACAAAGCATATTGCTTCAGTACAAACTAGCGTGGAAGGATGTACGAGTGTTTACAGCAAAACAAAGCATATTGCTTCAGTACAAACTTGTGAATAAGATGCCCTAAAAGGTCTCGCTAAAACATCGACTAAAATAATGTTGTATTAAATCCAACTTAGAAATAAATGATCATAAAATTGTTTTGGGACATCCGACATTGGCTGTACTTAACTCTGGACATCGATTAAAAGTTGGTTGGTAACAGTTTATTAAATAAACAAGTTGATAAGCTATTCTGTTAATTGCAGAGGATGGCTACGGTTCTCATAAACAACCAGTGCTATTTTTTTTAAGTTCTGCCATTTAGTCACCCTATAAGAAAGAAATAAAGAAAGAGAAGACATTTATTCACAACAAAAACAAAACAAATTAAACAACAATAAATAGAATAAGCAAAGAAAATTGTAATGAAACGGTCCCAACTCAGCGTTATGCTGGTTGTAATCGACAGATCAACAACCAGCGCTGGTCTTCCGTTGGGGCCGGTAGGTGACGTCACGAGTCTCTCCACGACCAGTATTACTTGTCGTCTTAAACAACCCTAAATACAATAAACCATGTGGCAACATAGTATATATTTTAAAGAGGCAAGTAAAATATCTACATATAAAAATATATTAAAAATAATTACATATTATACCTATGACAAGCCTGCATTTCTCACTCAATGCGTGAGTTGAAATCTTTGTAGGATATTGCATGACAACAACTCGCAAGTACTTGTTAGATAGAGTTTCAGATAACGCAATTACACGTAACGCGCTATAGAGGACATCAAGGGAAATAAAGCTCAGCCTTCAAGCCTTATATGTTCTTACTATTGACTGGACTATGCAAAATTGTCGCATGATTTCCCATGGGCTCTTTTTCTGTAACTTTAGTTGTGTCCCTTTTTTATCGTTAACATGACAATCGTGTACAACGTGAACACGAATATTTTTACGAACAATTGCATCATATGAATAACCAAGGGGTAACATCACTTTGTCATAGTTTGAGTTCCCCCCCAAATACAATGCGAGAGCATCAATATCATCATACCAACCGACCTATTATGTATATTAATATGTTTTAGTTATATTGTTTGTTTGATGTCGATTTTCCTTCCTAATAATGTTTTTAATACTATTAATCTATACCTAAAACAATATCGTGACATACCTACTGACTGACTGACAGATAGACAACGCACAGACTAATCCGTTGGATCTAGACTTTTGAGGAAATATTCCTTGAGTTATAAGTCCATGATGCGGAAATATTAACTCAAGGAATATTTCCGCATCATGGACGGATTTTTTGAAATTCCATCCCTAAGGGGGTGAACGGGGGTGGAAAGTTTGCTCGCGGGCAAAGACGCGAAGCGCAGCTAGTAATATATAAAATAGTATCCATCTATAACTTCACAAATCGCAGTTAAAAAAAAACGCCTATAGCTATGATTGATTTTTTATTAGTTTCAGCTATCATATTTCCTTGTCGTATTTCCCTAACACGCACCGGTCTTGTTACGAAGGTTTTACATGGCAGCGGTATCATGTGGGTACATTTTGTTACCTACTACGGTATAGTTTTACATATTCTGAACCGATGCCGTAGAATAACACTCCCTGTGGATACCTTCGAGCCAGTTAGTGAATAAATAATCGGATCAATTTAAAATTGGTGCGACTGCGCATCGTAATATTACTGCAACTACTGCAATATCCTTCCGTATGTAGTTACATATTCACATTGTTATAACTGTCTTGTGTTTGAAGGCTATTTTGAAACCCGTCTAAAGTTTATGAAGCGCAAAGTTTTGGTTAACTAACGCTTGAGGGTTCCTTTAGCACCCACATCCACTTAACTTTGGCTTATATAACACTAATCGTGGTTCACTGTATAAATAAACATTGGGGCAGAATACATTATTACCACGTTTTTATTAAGTCACTTTCTAGTTTGTGTGTTTGTCTGTCTGTCGTTCCGGGTGGTATCTTGCAACTCAAATTTCAAGCACTACCCGATTAGCTATCTGGCTGAAACTTGCAGGGTAGGTCACGAATAGATGACAAAGCATTAAAAAAAACGAGGTTATTAGATTAGTTTTTAATCTTTTTCTGCTTGTTTATTAAATTACTATTCTAGTTTGGGGCTAGGTAATTGGTGTGGAATAGTCCCGAATAAATTTATATTTATTTTATTTTTTATATTAATATACTTACTAATTTTGTTTATTGTGTATCTCTGTTTGTATGTTTGTTCGCGCATCACGTAAAAACTACTGGACTGATCGCGATGCTGTTTTTATTGTTGGATAGCTTAGGGTTCGACTTAAAAACTGGTATACTTATTATATCAATTCGATAAGTTTAAGTCGAGCAATCACTCCGCAGCTGTTTGAATGTTTCGAGCGAGATTACTGGGCATGAGTCTCAAAAACCAATGTCTCGGGTGACGAACGCAGTGCAGTGACGCGCAACACTTTGAAACCATAGCTCTAGGTGGAACTGCAATTGCTCTGGGATGTGACGCTTACCATCAGGCGAGCGACCTTCTCGTCTCGTCAATCAAATGAATAAAAAAACAATTCAACATCAAATCTCTTTTTAACACAATTAAAAACTTATTTGAATTTACTATAATATTCGTTTATCATTTATTTTCTAGAGTTTCTGTCAGAGACAGTTATGAGACATTTCTTACGTCGTTGTGTAATAATGATGTATTAGCGCCACAGAGTATATTTATTTATATCAGCTCATAAAATGCGCTCTTAGCGATTCTATGAAACGTAAAACTAGTTTCACTAACAAAAATAAAAACATTCAGCAAGGATTACGCAACTGAAACAAAAAAAAACAACGGCAACTTTCCTTCGGGTGATTGTATCTACGTGACATTGGCAACATTGGAGAGGCTCTTCTGCAAAAGCCACCAACCAAGCACGGAAGCTCAAGTTTATATACATTTTAAATAATGGAGACAGACTTCTCGCTATTAAGGTATTTCCTTGCTGCATAACGAATAGTCACACAATTATCAGTACATCAAATCAGCTAGAACGCGGATTTGAACGCTTGTCTTTCACCAATCATATTTGCAAACATTGCTCGGAGAATGGACGATTGTCTGTCCAATTTATATGTACAACAATGAATATGTAATAGCCTAATTCAGTGCAGCAAGCCGGGCGGCAAATGAAACGCAATAATAAAACTGTTTACATGTCGAATTGTACGCAAAACTCAATAAGCGCCATCGTAATCTCGAAATGAGGGTTTATTCAATTTAGCGCCGTACGTGATTTGGCGCGAGCCCTCGTTCGTAAAATTGACTTAAATTAGAAATCCCATAAAATCCCGCTGAAAAAACTCTTGAAATTACATTGTTGTAAAGGCGATTCGAATTCAAGGTAAACTGTGGCTGTGTGTGTAGGTACAGTTAACACTTGCGCAGGGCTGAGAGAGACAATCAACAACTTTGTTTAGTAGGCAGAGATTGCTACGAACACAGATAGCTCTACCTTCTTTACGAACTAAGAAATGTCGATAGTTGCAAAAGAGTCAACGACTGACCTGTATCATGCTCGCCTAAAGTATTAGCTACGAGCATTTTACGTTCGTATAGTCACTATCTACGAATGGCTCGACTCACTTTACTTACTGAAACGTTATGTTAAATGGACTTAACTAAAATGATCAATTCAGTCACCACTTTTAGGATAGTTTTCAAATAGAGCATCTACTTCCAGTACACTTCCCTAAATCAAGCGTAGTTTTAAATTAAAGTAGTTTACTGTCAGCTCCGTTGGACATTTCAATGCCATTTCAAAGATTCAGGTATTCTGAGAGAGATAGTGTTAAAGTTACCGGTCATATATGACCGGTATATGACCGGTATATATCAAGAGGTTTCTAGTCTGTAGCAAAGGTACTTATTGCCACTTGAAACTCCCAACAGAAAGTAAATAACTATCCATCAAAGAAACTATCTGCGAGTGCTCGCTTGTTTATTAAGTTTAAAAGAAGAATTCACTCATTTCAAGCCTCTACCTAAGCGACACAATAACTCTTCTCGACAGTGCTGAATAGCTCGAGGAACCAGGTGCTTACTTTGGTTGTTTTCGTTATTTTAATGAAGGTAATTACCTTTTATCTCGTCCCCAATGGAGCCGCTGGGAGATTAACAATTTCATAAACTAATATTAGTTTTCATATGATGCATCCAAACTAAGTGGCTTTATTAAGTGATTAGTTTGGATGCTATTCTAAAACCGAAACGCTGGCTGATTTTCTGGCCTTATTATTTTCTGCAGATATTTTATAAGGTTAAATTCACATTGCTTAAAACATAGTGTCCTGAATTTCTTCCTACACCTACTATAATTCATTGTTTGGTTTTGGTTCTTTCGTCCAAATCAATTTGTCAATAAATTGAGCTTGCCCAATCTCTTCTAATTCCTATTCTTTAATGAACTGATATCTTGAACTTCTTACTAAGGCAAGGACCAGCTAAATTGTCTTCAGCGTCTCCTTTGTATCTGGTTCATATTTGGCTTACGAATTATCTGAGACAATTTCGAATTAAGTGGCTCCCTGTTTGACTTCGCCGGAATACTCTCATCCTTTCTTTTCTCTACACTATTCTGTTTAATCAACCTCGTCTGCTCTGTTCTATCTTAACAAACTTTACTACTTTCTTCATTGCTCCAACACCCTAAACCCGAAGTCATCAGAAAAACTTCTCCCGAAGACTCCTCTATACGAAATAAATCGGTTTACTTCGTTAGATATAATGATAATAGACCCAATTGTTTGTACATTTTCATATATTTCTATCTAGCTTACAGTTGCCTGGAAGTGGCCGCTGTTTAGCGATGTGGCTGCGCTAATTGTATCTGAAAAGCTGTAATTTAGTTAAAGTGCATAAAGAATTATCAATATGGACTAAACCGATTCTAACGGGGATGTTGCAATTTGAAAACTTTTAAATAGTGTCATACATTAATTTTTTTACATCAATTTTCGTTACAATAATCGCAAAATCTGAAAATAATAAGTCCAACAAAATAAATAGTTGCGAATTGCGAGCTACTGAGCAATAACTCAATAATAGGTATATACTCTTGATCTAGGAATTACTCCTACATCAGTTTTAGTCAAGTTTTATTTCAGAACACATTCTTTAGACAATTTAATTTATCCCTATATTGAATACACGCAATTATAACCATCAACATCAATTATAAAAGTTGTTCAAATTGTGATGTACGAGTATGTTGCCTATTTTTGAGCGTGACAATTTTTTATGAGTTTAATTGACACGAACCGCTTCAATTAATATTATTGTTTTGGCCTACTAAAGTACTACTTTGAATTTTTGTTTGAAGCAATGAGTTTTGACTGAACGTTTTGATTGAGTTATTTTTTATATTAATTACGGACTTAAAATATCATAAAGAAATATGTGCACGAAGAATCGAGACTTGTATTTATTTGAACGGGGGTGGCAAATTTTGCACAGTGTGCAGCTACTTATATACAGTAATCGCAGCCAATGGATATGATTGTGAAGTTAGGCTCTGTGAACGATTGCGCAGGTACTGCTGTGGGGATAAAACAGCATAAAGTTAGAGCGAGATAGAATATGCGAAAAACGTAAGCGAGTGAGCGAGGCAGTTATACAATGCTGTCTTAACCTTCAATATTAGGATTGTGCCTGAAAAATAGCAGTTTATGCAGCGACTAGCAGATAACTTCCGAGACACATACTTCCGCTGCGACTACTGTACTAAAACACATATCAAGTACTGATAATTATAGTATCATTTTAAAAAAAGCCGTTAGAGATCAGTTATCTACGTTAAAACAAATAAGTCGTCCTTACTGATTCCGACATTTCCGACTAATAATATACGAACCGAATTGTAAACAAGTAAAACATTATTATAAATCTACAAAAACCTGACTATGTGACTGTACTGAACTGTATGTGACTATTGAATACAATTTTAAACAGCTCACGTGCTATGCTATGTAAAATTTTGCTTTTCAGCCGCGATAGCGGACGGACGCAATTCGATGCGAGCTGACCGCCCGCAAAAGTAATAATAAAAGACATTTGACTATAGTACCACAGTATATATATATAAAGACTATATATGTACTGTGATAGTACTCACATAACTTGAATATTCTAAAATTGAAAACTTTGTAATAATTTTGAAAGACAATAATTGCTACTGTTTAGGTTAAGAAATTATATATTTTTGGAATGGTCTTATAAAGTTCTTCATTTTGGAACCTCACTCGATAGGTTTTAGACGTTTTTTGTTCAGCTGCTGTAAGCAGCCATATAAGTTTTCTTAACACTTCGTAATATCCTTAACACTCTCGTGGTTAAGACGAATCCAATGATACCTCATTTATCAAAATCCATCATACCTTGTAGGCTGTAGGACGCGCCTAAGAAACGTTCAAACAAACATACATACAACCCAAAAACATAACCCTCCGTAAATAATACAACTTTTCATTCATTCACGAAGGCTTCTCGTACAAATTGAGTTTTATTGGTTTCTCTTACTGTTATTGGCTTGAATGAATGACTAAAATGAAGCTAAAGATATTTTGATAACTTCTCGGAAGATTATAGACTTGTGACTCGTTATTAATGCAACCATTGAAGTAATATTTTTTATTAGAATGTTTTATTTAGCAAAAATATTAGGAAGAAAGAATAATTGAGAGGAAAAGCGTAACATAATCACAATTTTCACTTTAAAAATCTGCACCATCTCTGGAAACATTTTTGAAAAAGCTATTTTCAGAACTAGGGTAACTAACTTGCAATTTTTTTGGCTTGGACTTGGCTTAGTTGATATCTCGGTCTTAATAGATACTAGCTGTGCCCGCGGCTTTGCCCGCGTGGTCATATCTCTGGATTAAAAGTAACATAATATGCTCTATTCTAGCAAAGTAACTATGAACTACAATATACTTCATTTCATCATAATTTGTTCATCCGTCAAATAGTTTTAATCGATTGCGGAGATACCAAGCACATAAGTTTTTGATTTTAACCCTAAGTTATCTAACAGTGAAGACTGCATCTCAATCGGCCCAGTTTTTTGCGTAATGCACGAACAGACATACAGACACGATTAGAAAAAACTTGTTCAGTAGCTTTTCTTTTTTTCTTTTTTTTTCGGTAAACAAACAGTGATACTTAACTAAAAATTATAACTAAAACGATACACCATTTACAAGTTTTCGCATATAGACACATCTTAATATCTTTTAAGTCACCTAGACCATATTTTTTTTAATATGTTCTTTGTACTGGTTTTTTGTTACGTTTACTGCTTTATTATAAGTATAGAAACTCAGTATTTTATTATAAGTATAGAAACTCAGTATTTTATTATAAGTATAGAAACTCAGTATTTTTTATATACAATAGGCAAAAAACGCCAAATAGGATTATTCCAATTACGCGCTTGTCTATTTTCATTCTACATACGAGTATATTCCAAATATTTATGTGTTTACTTGAGTAAGTGAATATCGTGTATTGGCTGCTTAGTATTCGCGACTTGTTTCGATGCGGCTAAGCTATTGGTTATGATATTATTCACGGGAGTAGAGTAGGGTCGATGACCTCATTCATTGTGTAATCTAGGATATATTATAACGTACCTACAATATATCGAGCCTCTGTTCACTCCAAGAGAAGAAGTAGGTACTCCAATTTTTTGATTTTCCATTCAAAAATCAGAATACAATGAGCGCACTATAACGTTTTTTGATCATAGATCTGTTTAAACGGGGAAGATACGGTATGATTTAATATCACATACTAGATACAACTATACAGAAAAACGCACCCACACAGCTACCCTCGTTCTTCATGTGCATCAACAACAAAGATAGACAAATACGCAGACTGTAGCGCGAATGAGAGTCGCTGCTAACACGAGCAACTAAAACGCCACTCCGATTGTAATTAAGGTCAAAGAAGGCTAATTATGTGCGGTGTACCTAATTCATGCAACGAGCTGGTACCTAATCTTCCCACTTTCAATCAGATCTATGTCTATGATGTAGGAAGTTTTATTTTATAAAACTGTTCTTGAATGATTAGAAACGAAACAGTTTCAAAATGCCTTTCAAAAAGAACCTGCTGAATCTATAAAGCTTTCACTTGACTACAACAAACTTTCCTTTGTCTTTTGACCTTTTCAACAATCTTCTTTGATCGGAGCTAAATTAATCTCTGCTCAAGGCGTTCTAACTCAAGAAGTCTCCTTCTACAGGATGACAGTAAACGAGTGAAGTGGCCACTGGCTGGGTGTACAGCGAACACTGGGCATACGATCCATATTATCTAATAGACATCCATAACTCTGTAACAAGGCAACTGCCATATTAAAAACATTATGGAACAAGTACCGAAGCCCTGGCAACTATTGACGTCACAGTCAAATTTAAGATCGTGTCGATTATAATGTTACAACTTACAACTCCAAATGATTGTTTACATTCAGCCCGACGTATATAGTATTTGTGAAGTCTTGGCGCCGCGTCGAGAAAACAGTAAATTCGATGTTGCAGAAAAACAAGACTTTTCTTCGAAGAGATTTCGCTTTTTCCATTTGCCGTATCTGGTCTATTTGGATGCTTACATAGAAATTATATTAGAAATCATTCGTGACATTAATAGCGTAGCCATATTGTAACACACGTGACCAAGTTGGTGCCTGGGCAGAGATCCAAGGTTACTCATAGTGAAATTCTGAATAGGAAAATGTGACGAATCATGTGAGAACATTCACATGATTCTGTTGACACAGTGTGATGAATGCAGAACTAAAATAGTATGAAACGATCACTAATCTAAAGCACCTGATCCGCATCCTGACTGGTAATCTGAATAAGTAGGTATTGTTAGAAACACCTGGAGTTTTACAAAGTAATTCAAGATGAAGTCTATCGCACTAATATTATAAATCAGAGATGTGAGCCACTGTCGTAAACAAGCCAATCAGAGCTTAGAATTTTAATGAATACTCACTTATCGAGCGGCAAACTTCGTATGCGCGATACAGAACTCCATACATTAGAATAGAACTGACAATCCATACAAAACGTCATAAAATGCTTAAAACCGATTAGTGCCATCTATCTTTTATCTTTAAAAGTGTGTGTGTTTGTAACTTCTTCATGCTCAAACGGCTGAACGGATTTGGATGAAATTTGATAACAGGATAGCTTATATCCTGGACTAATACATAAGTTACTTTTCGTCATCATCATAATCCATTATAATAATCCACGCGGGTGAAACCGCAGCTAGTTTGTTTAATAAGCAAGGAAAAATATTGACCATGAGAACTGACAGCTTGATTTAAATGAGCCATTTATTTATAAATTAAAACCTTCTTTATTATAACGATGATTGACTTAAATTCATTAGTCTGTCGCTGTCTTGTTTCCTTTCTTCGTGCCGCTTCTCGAGAATTCGCTATGTATCATATTGCTGTACTTAAGCGTCAACAAAGTTATTGCCTTGTAATATCATTATATTTTCTCGCAACTTTATACCAGCCAATGAAAACAAAGCTCTGGTCCAACGTATCCCGACATTGTGGAAAGTATGTGTGTATCTTCATACATATTTCACTCTCATGAATAAATATTGAATATATTTCGTGGTAACTATTACTTCCAGTATTGTATTTGAATGTTACAATGTCTTGCTTATTATTTTGCTAGCTTTATGCAACTGTTTTGTCTACGGTTGTATCTGTTTATTTATATCCAATATTAAGAAATATCCAATATTAAGTACCAATAATTGGAGTCGTTCTACTTAAATAGCCCAGTATAAATCTCTTTGACACGAAATAGTTTGTTCTCAGTACAGAAGAGCTCTAAGGAAGTTAGTACTCCTTACTTTGCCTTTACTATAAATAATTAAACGCTATCGTATAACGATCAACCATGAGAACTTCCTTCTTCAAAGCTCAGGGCTGCTCTGTCTTCAATTCATAGCATTCGAGACGATGAAGCGGAAAGCGCAGTTAATTTAAACCTAATAAGGTAGAGTACCGTTGTCTACCGACTCCTCATCTATAAAAAAAAACTCATAAACCCATATGTAAACTTCCTGGTGCTGTAATATTAGACTGTCTCGTCGACATACCGAAACACGGTAGTGTCACGTTATATAAGAAGTTATTGTGTTTGTTACTGAAAAGGGTTCGTTGAACGTAGAAGTTTTCAAACATGAAGGTGTAAAAGTTAGATTAATCTTGCGGCTACTTTCATTTCTTATCATAGTGCAACTTGCTTCTAATCTGTTTTATTTTGTCAGTGATATATAATTGTATCTATTTGGTTCGTAATTATTAAGATATGCGACAATGTTTTAAAGGATTATTATCGGCTCACGTTTCACCTCTATCTCGCCTGAAGTTAGCGATGATACTGTCCAGGATATACATCATTCTTGATGTTCACTATCGCTTTGAAGACTCCCTGATTACAGTTAACGAGAAATTCCACTCGTTGGCCTTTTGAATGCTGAATCTGGGAGAAAAGAGCTTTGTTCGTATAGATGGAATGTCAACAATTAGAGGTGGCGATGCGCCGTACGTCTGATTGTCTGACAATGGAATGGACTGCACACTCTCCAAAATTAATTCGGTAAACGATCGACAGAATAACAACCCTGCCTGAGCTTATGATCTAGACTCTGGAAGCGAGTCTCAAACAGGTCAGGGTTTTTTGTCATTGAGCTTTTTGGCACGACTTTCAATGGAGTCCAAGGCTTCCAGCTGGAGTTTAGATGAGCCATCAAATAGAACTACATGCATGATCGAATTTGAGCTTGTAGTGGTAGGCATCTTAAGCAAGGGTCCGCCTGGAGAATACCACACCTTTTTCAGATATTTAACCGCCAAACAATAGTGTGTATCTGATGCATCTATATTTCGGTTTGAAGAGCAACATTTCCAACAAAATTACTAGGCATATACTTAAAAACGAACGTAGTTCAGTGACGAACAAGATTTTGCAATTAAAGTACTGCGGGTGCAATTTTTATTATGGGCAGGCGTGACGCTTACCATCAAGCGAGCGACCTGCTCGTCTTCACCAATGTAATAAAAAAAAGGAATACTTGAGAAGTAGTTCAGGCTATTTAGCTGCGTACAATTTGTATAAAATTGTAAATGAAGAAGACAGTTTTACTACGAATAAAAGCCATCAAATTTACAAATAAGTATATATACAGCCTTGGCTGGATTTCCATAATTAAGTAATATTATAATCTTATTTTCATATCAGTCATTACTTACAAATGTTTCAAGTTACTACGTTTTGTATTTGAATCTATAATTAGTAATATCTAGGCCACTTTTTGCTGTCGGTAGGCAACTTATTTTTGTACGATAACTGGCGGAGATTTGTATAAGATAAAAATAAATCAACGTTGCTATGTAACAAAACACAAATACTCGTTTATTATTGACTTGTGCGAGTTTTTTTTTTGCAGGTTATTTATTTTATTAAGATAAAAGTTTGTTGTTTTGTAAGCTGCAGATGTAGAATCAACTGATTCATTAACCAATTTCTCTTAAAAACCAAACTCTTTTTTTTCAATTTTTGAATCATGTACGGTAGTTATCATTCAAAGAAAAATACTTAATAAGTGATAATGCAGTAGTAGGTCCTCAGTGGCTTTCTAGATTTTTGACACTTATTTGTGAAACAAACATTATCATCATTTTCATCTACTCACTGCAAATGAAACTATCCCTGCTCTTTGTATATCTTTGGCCTACTATTTGCCATCCTGCTTTCCAATTACTTCAAACATTTATGTATATCACTGTATGTATATCCTCCGTGTTTGTCTACATAAACTGAGATTTGGCTCTTCGTTCTTTGCTGGTTTCCGTTCCGATGCAGGAAATATCATATGATTGTGAATCTTATCTCTGTATTAATAAGGATGTTTTTTTCACAGCCATGGAGAAGACCTGATTGTGACGCCATTCGCGCAGGTGCTGGCGAGCCTGCGCAGCGTCCGCAACAACTTCCTTAGCCTCACTAATGTGCCAGTTTCCAAGTAAGTTACATTCCGTACTTATAAAGTTAATATAATTTAATGTTTTATCTGAAACTTTCAAGTTTAAGTGTAATAAAATAAGGACGGTTAAATTCAAATAGTAGGTTCAAATGAACATTGGTTCATTTATTTTTAACTAAACCCAATTACCCAAGGTTCTCTTGCTTCTTTGGGTATCCTAACACATCAGACATTAAATAATAGCAATAGCAAGTCTTCGTAAATAATTGTAATTTATGCTAGATAATAATATATGAAACACTCAAGAACGTTTTAAATGTGTAATAAGTACCTGTGTCACGCACGACTGCCTGACTCTAAATTATCCATTTCTGTAACTTTTTGCATTGTTAAATACTTATGTTAAAATACCTAAAGTTTTCCTTATAAATTGTTTTGTGAGAGGGTATCATCATTTATCATGTGTAGGGATGACAAAAAAACCTTCCAAAATATTATGATCAAAATGGCACATGTCGAACTAAGAAGCTTGTCGTAAATTTGACTGAGATTGAAACTAAACTTCTCAAAGAATTTTGTCGTATTTGACCAACGTGAAGCATTCATAAAAAAACAGCAATAAAAGCGTTTGAATGCCGATAAGGTTTCCCACTGTTTGACGCTGTAGTGAACTAGTGAAATGCCTGAATAAAAGCGTAGAGAAGTAAACGATCACTAAAGTGCCTGGCGGGAATAGAATTACACCGAGCTAAAGTGCCAACGCTACTTTGCTATAATCGTTTTAATAGGCGCATTCCTAGCGCTACACATGAATCGATTTCGAAACTCAATTAACTCGCAATGAAACCGAGTGTGGTTCTGAAATATAGCGAATAAAGCTAAGCTGGAACCCGAAAGTATTTCAGAGAATTTTATTGTAAGGTTCATGTCTTTATTGCAAAGATTAATCGACTTATAAAAGGAGGAGGTTCTCAAGTCGTCGGTGTTTTTTGTTTGTAACTCATATATCTATACTACTGAACCGTTTTTTTATAAGGAATTGGATCCTGATTAGGTCCCATCTTTTAAAAATCATAATTGGAAGAGTAGTTATTCAAAGATACTTTTTTTTAATATTTTTGTTGTTTTATATTGCCTCAAATATCTAGGATTTCTAAACAGATTTTAGATAATTCTTGTTCTATTCAAAAGGGTAAGCTTATAAACCATAAGCTTATAGTGTAGTCCCATATAAACTTTTCAAAATTGGTTCAGTATTTTTATTAGAAAATCTATTTGTTTTAGTATTTATGTTCTCTCATATCTTCAGGATTTTTCAACCAAATTGGATAATAATGTTACTGTAAATAGACCTCCAGTGTGGTACTGTATACATTTCATCAATATTGCTTTAGTAGCATTTTACAAGCTTTCATTAAATTCACTGGGTTAGTATGCTTGGGACAAGTTCGGAAGTCAATTTTGAACTATTTATCGACGTCCAATATATAAATAAATAAATAAAATAAATATATATTGGGGACAATTCCACACCAATTACCTAGTCCCAAACTAGGATACCCTGTACTATGAGTACTAGGTAACGGATAAACATACTTAGATACGAATATTATAACATCCATGACTCGGAAACAAACATTTCTGCTCATCACACAAATGATTGCACCTTGCAGGATTCGAACCCGCGACCATTTGATTACGTACCTAGGATCACTAGCCACGAGACCAACTGGTCGTCAAAAAATAAATAAAAAAAAGCTGAAAAAAAAAAAACAAAACATGTTTTTTTTGTTCATAAAGCTGTTTTTTTTTAGTTCTGGTGACAATACAATATTATGGTAGCAGATGATCTGATGATGGAGCCGGAAGGTAGTCAAAAGAACTCAACAATCAAATGATGGAACCCCTTTGAAGCTTGGGCTCATTTACATTGTCTTGATAAGTTATCTGGTCTTGTTTATTTATTTATATTTCAAATGCTTGTTGCTAGTAGCTTGCTGTAAGTAGCAAGCCAAAGCGTGTAACAAGCCAATAACATAAAAGATACAGAGAAGCAAGATAAGAAAATAATTAATAATTAACTTAAGAATAGACAAATGTACGAACATATAAAATTTTGTGAATAAGACGTCAACGTCTGGTTCACTCGCAAGCAGGGCGTTGAGCCGTGGGAACAAACCGAGCAGGCCGCGTGCGCACCGACGGAGGCGCGAGCAGGCGCCGCACGTGCGGCCGTCGCAACCGGTCCGGTGTGATATGTGAGCAGCGCGCTAGAGTGGTCGGATTGTCTATGTCTGTTGAGTAATAGGTGTATCATTATCGTGCACTTGCGCCTGAGTTCCAAAGTGTTAATGCCTACCATGCTTGCTACAAATCTTATGTGGTATCCAGGGTCTGATGATGTAGCCGGTTAGTACTCACAGGAACCCATTACCCAATAATGAATTGGTGAAAACCCTTTGAGTTTGGACCCATTTAATTGGTCTCGATGAGTTCTCAAGTGATAATTGGTACTGGTGACGGCTTTTCAAAGCTTGCTTTAATGTTTCTTTTTATATACAACTAATAGGTAGATTAGTAAATCCATTTGTTTTTGTGTTTATGTTCCCTCATACTGCGAGGTTTCTTACATAAAAAAGTAAAAAAAAAACATTGAAAGAGGTTTTGCGACGCATGCCGCGCATTAGCTTTACACAGTTTTACACAGTTTTACAGTGAAAAAAAGCATCCTAATGTTTTTCAAGGATATTAAAAACCAATGAGGATATTAAAAAAATTTGGTATAGCACCAATGCTCTTGATGTTTTTTGACATATTTGTTATTTCGTTTCCATGGCAACCGTTTCTTACAGCGAGTAATCAATATTTTTTCAGATTTCCCGTGGAAACTTATAATTTTCCGGGATCAAAGTATCCTATGTTATGTTCCAGGCTGTAAGCTATCTCCATTTCAAATTTCATCAAATTTCGCGTTAAAGTTCCCCAAACAAACAAACAAACAGACAACGTTTCACTTTTATATATTGGTATTGGTAATCGAATTAATAACAAAAAATCTGTATAATGAAGACAATTATAAAAAATGTTCTGTAAGATACTGAATAAGAACAATTAAAACATTTTTTTAAATGGTGCCTGTCTGTTCGCGCATCACGTAAAAAATATTAAACTAATTGGAATGCGGTTTTCAATGTTGGATAGCATAGGACTAGTTTACTTGTATATTAATTCGATGAGTAGAGGCCGAGCAATCGACAACAAATATTTGAAGGCTAAACGAAATTTGGACTACTTTTATTGTACTTCATATGCTACTTTTGGTCTTGGAATACCTTATAGGATACTTTTATCCCAGAAAAACGACCTCACGGGGAAGCCCACGGGACTCAGCTAGTAAAGAATATAGGAATATTTCGCATAAAAAATCGAAAATGACTGTATTAACGGTGAAAGGCAAGAACGCTGCATTAATTTCCTGCGTTGATGAATGTGACTTGCACACTCTTTGAAAACAAGCTAAGCTTATGCAAAAATTTGATATTTAATATTTTCCCGATTCACAAAATAATTTCGTACTATTGTTACATCACTGTCGTAATATTGTACAGCTAAATGGAGTTCTGCTTTGTCATACTAGGTATATGGTAACTTATTTTACTTGGGTGCTTAAAGACCATCTAGATTCTAGCCCAAATAAAAGGCGACACTTTTCTAGAACAAAATCTGATTAGCGATTAAATTAGATAGCTGCGAAATTAGTCATAAGAAAATGACTAGCTATCAAATATACTGTTTTTTAAATAAGCTCAACCACATTTTTATAATAATTATACTTGTTAGTAAAATTATTATAAAAAAACAAAAAACCTGACTGCGAACAAAATGATTGAATACGAGCTGCCATAATAACTAATAAACACTAATATTATAAAGGCGAAAATTTGTAAGGGTGTGTGTGTGTGTGTGTGTGTGTGTGTTGTGTGTGTATGTTTGTTACTTCTTTACGCTTAAATCATCACACCAGGTCGATAGTACTATACGCATTGTCATCGGAATTACACACAAACGCAAATTTTAAAATGTCAAGGTGCTGGTTTCCGCAACCGGTAACCGCAACGTGTAGGGCGACTTAACCCCCTCACGATCCTCGCTGTGGCGGTTTTTTTTTTAGAAATTTTTTATGCCGTTGGTCTATAACTGACCTCTAGAGCGTAACCGGACGGAGGGGCGGGCGCGAAAACGCTCCGCCGCAAAGCGTGACGCAGAAGGCGCACGCCAAAGTTAAGTTTTGGCCACTTGCTCAAGGTGGTGTAAACCTCGGCTTGGACAGTTGCCATTGATTACGGGGGTCTGACTAAACATCCCTGCATCGCTACTGTTAGGTAGTGATCGAGGTGGGCCTGATGAAATGGCTGGAGCCCTTTGAATTATTTGCATAACTGACCACCGATTCGGAATACACCTTCGAGAAGAATCGTCAAGAAACTCGAAGGTGAATAAAATCGACTTCAATTACGGGACCTTCGACCTCGCCGGCGAGGTTGGTGTCTGTGTCTAATTGTGGTGAAAGATGGTGAGGACGTGCTAGACGAATCTATCCTATCTATGCCTGCACTGCGGCAGCGATTTCAACGTCCGGATCGCTCAAGATGTCTCTAGGGCGTCTACGGAGGGGTCAATGTGCAGGAATCATTCTTGTTCTACGTGTCGTTGTTTCCACACACACACGTGGACTCGCATACGAAAGTTTATTTAAAATCGCGGCAACCGTAAACTAGGCCTTTTGTTACTGCAATTGGCTACCTCTAATGAAAACGTTGTAAAAAGTTGATAGTTGCCTAAACTCAAGTTGCTACATATGCTGAGCGCCTTAAATTCCATTACATAGGTCGACCTAATAGAAGCGTGTTAAAAATGTGAAACCATACAATTTTGTAAAAGCTTCATTAATATCTATTAAAAAATTACAATGGAGTGTTATAAGTGTTGAAGCACACTTTACAAAATTCAGTACAAATACATCGTCCGTATTTGTTATGCAGCGCATGCGCACATGCACAATAAATAATAGTACTACGTACATGATTAGTGAAGTACCCATGGGCGTGAGCAAGGTCATCTCACCCGTGATGTTAGAAAACATTATGTAGATAGATATGGCATTCAACTGAGCTTATTTTTGTACAGTACATATAGGTACATATGTAATGTACGTATCCACCTCGTTATTATTAATATATTAATGTTTGATAGTATTTGGAAGATAGCATCTTTTAGCAACTTTTAGTCCACTCGATAAATTTTGTATATTAGTACGTAACTGCTACCAAAGTTTATACAAATACTACGTAAAAACTGCTAACATTTTCCTGACACATCTATGATGACTACTAATAAATACGAGTACGTAACATTAAGTCCTCCTTGTACAATTGTTCTATGCATTCTCGTATATTACAGAAAACTATTGATAGCCACTTAACCAAACTATTTTAAATTAACTGATAATGGCACTCCACAGAATATAATCAAAATAGATAGTAGGTAACTTGTGGGTACTCCACATCCGTTTTCACACGACGAAAATCTGAGAACATTTACATGTGTGCGTGATTTGTGGGTGTGGGTGTAGATAAGATTCTGTTAGAATGCTCTGCTTTTCTTATAGCATATTTATTATTAAAAAATAACTATCCAGCATCAATAATATCCAAGCGTCATTGAAATGTAACACAATGCAATTAGAAGGTACCTACCATTGACGCAATAAAAATACCAATGACTCATTTAAAAAAAACTATATTGCATTATAATTAAAGACTAAAGAGAATATTCGAAATGACAACACAGTTTTAACCATTTAATGACGTGGGCATATCCACGACTTTCTTGATGCATGCCACGCGACGCTACGTAATGAATGACGTACTTATTCGCGCCACGGTGTCTCGTGCTCGATGACAAAGCTTTGCATTCTCTTAGTCTATACCAGCTATTGATTAAACTGTGACAAACTATTTTTAACTAGTGAGTAATCTGTGACGGCACGCGAAAGTGAGTCAGGCAAAAGACGCGGGTTTTGGCTCTGCAAGCACTCACAGTCCCACACCCCCTTTTTGGAGATAGCCAAGAACCTACAATTACAGTCGTGTTCGGTTACAATACAAATACGTCTCGTGCGCCTCTCAGGACCTCTTTTATTAGGTTTGTGTTGAAACCAGTTTAAATATCACGTAAGGCACGAACATTCTCTTTCATTAGGTTCTGTTGACTTATTGACAATTTTAATCCATGCCTCATTTTGTACTGAAAATCTTCCACTATTTCAGATCAGACAATGTTGTTATATTTTAGACCTTTATTTTTCTTTACTGACAGAATCTTGTATAAGTAGATACACAGAAAGTTAAGTGTTGAAGAAAAGTGTTAAGTGTACAACTTTAATAGGCATATATCAGGGGTATATTTGATACTATCAAAGGTAATAAAAGCCAAAGTATGTAATTTTTGGAGAAGTGTAAATCTTTATATTTTAGCTGCTGTTAGTGAGTTTTTTGATTTATACATTTGGGTTTGTAGAACTGCGTATATTCCAATTATAAATCATGAAAATTCTATTAAATGAGCGTAAATTAACGAATAATTCACATAGGTAGGATGGTGGTTGCTGGTTTTGATTTTTAATGTTTGGATTTTTGTTACATTACATTTGATTGTCATTTGAAGGAGCTTACATTGTAATGAGCTTTTACGGAGATAGCTGCCTTTGATGCTAGGCATTCATAAAAGTGATTTTTATATTGGATTTTGATGTCTTTAATGTGGAGTGAATTTATTATACGTTCCAAAATTCCGTAGACAACATGAAAGGACAAAAAAGACAGTGGAGCTAGTTATCTTTGACACTAGACCCCTGATGTACGCATAAAAAAACTACATACTTATGTTTAAAATATATACATTCAGCATTGTAAAAGTAAGTACCTACCAATCTTATTATCTAAAAACGTCTAATATATGTCCAAACCACTGGAATTCTGTGGCCTAAAGCAAATAATTAAGCCTGTCTTATATATGTTTGATACCTATGTAAATATGGATTTTTCTGAAATAAATGATTTAATAATAATAAATCAAAAGATCAGTTCTATCAACAAACTCTTAACTAAATAAAGAATAAAGGCTGTTTGTTGGCAAGCGCATCCCTCGAGATTGTTAACGGCTGGACTGATTTTGCTATTAAAAATATTTAATTAATATTTTCTTAATAGTCCGAGTAGGGTTTTAAGGCTCTTAACCTTAAGAAGAGAGTCTTTAGCGCCCTTGTCCATTCAAAAAGAAAAAACACTATCTTCCCCTTCATATTACCCGATTGAATGTTTTTTTTTTTTTGCATAATTTTGTTTCATTAATTAACTACGCCTATATTTCTTCGTTTTCTAAATTTTTCAATAACTTCAAAGTTAGAAGCATCTTAACTGGCGTTTTTTTGCGCTGAAACTATAACAAATGGAAAATGCTCTTTTTCAAAAACAAAACGCTTTCTTTTTAAACATGATTATACTATATTCCAGTGATCGACACTAATAACAAAAGATTTCACCACAATTTAGCGGGTGGAAAGTGCTTTCCCCCAGTTTTGGTGTTTACCAATTCTATCAAAAACTGTAATACTACTAAAACTCACGACCAGCAACTCTCCTTATCGCTCGTATAGGGGATCGGGTGGAGAGAAGGAGATAGTAATACATTGACTAAATACCTACTTAGCGAAGATCTCAAAAAAAGACCCCATTTTTTGAGATCTCTTCGCTAAGTTGCAACCCGTTTTTTAACGAGTAATTATTAAACGGACCCTAGAAAAAAAACATACATACAGCCGAACATATAACCGTCTCCTTTTGTGAAGCCGATTAAAAAATATTCATACATGAAATACCTTACACCTAATAATCTACATTTACACCTACAATACTGATTGCATATCAAATTAACTTTCATTTTTCACTTACCTACTATGTTTGATTTGCGCCTAAAAAAACGCATTGCGCCTAAAACTAGGTATAGGTTAGTTAGGTTGAACATGATGATTTTAGGTTAATATAGCCATTTAGACGTTGTTTAATTTAGACGTTGTTTAATTTATTTAGATGTGCAAATTTTGGTGCGCAAACAGTATTTTTGATGTACGTACTTATATAGTATAATATTAAATTTACCCTTTTTTAACCCCCGTACTAGAAATAGAGGGGTGTTATAAGTTTAGGGTGTGTATGTATGTATATATCCGTGTGTCTGTTTGTGGCATCGTAGCTTCCCAAACAAATGGACTGATATGTAAAAAAAAAAACGAATGCTGATGTGATCGAGATGGCTTAGCTATAATAGTAGGGGGGTCGGGATTGTAGCTCCAAAACGAATAGACCGATTTTGATGCGGGTTTTTATGCTTAATAGCTGGTGTGATCAAGATGCTTCTTAGCTATAATGGAAGGTTGGGGGAGAGGGGTCGGGGGATATATACATGATTAATTTGTGATTGTATTCCTATGAAGATAAAATAAAAACATATTTTGTTTCTGCCTGGGACAGATCCGCTTCGTATTATATGTATAAAGTTAGCAAAAAACTTTAAGTTTGGTAAATGTTAATTGATTTTGAAGACATAATTTCTTCCCAAAATAAACTTTATGGATACATAAAACATTATAATTGCTAATTTTCTAGATTGTAAACAATTATACATTAAATCCATCTGTTAGAGAGATGACCTCGAGGGTGGCCTTCTGAATACTATTACTGTATCCATCATGATGTCTGGTGCTAAATTTAGATCATCATGACACACATCCAGTGGCATTCTACAGACGGTGTTTTCTAATTATAGAACACCGATTGTAATCATTATTTTTACGATATAAACAATTTCACGTATGAAAACGATGAAAACTGCATTAGTTTGCTATAAAGATGTTATCGCTTTAAACATTGTTAGTTACAAAATTCGGTCTAATCTAAGCTAGTCACTCACATTTTTTAGATACGACGTTCTTAAATACACCTACTAACTGACAGTAGTAGTGGGTATAGTAGCATTGGTTATGAGATCTATCCTGTACATAGAATACATAATATCTATCCATCCATACCAGTATATAAAAGAGAAACGTTGTCTGTTTGTTTGTTTGTGGAGCTTTCACGCGATAACGGCTGGACGGATTTTGGATGGAATTTCGAATGGAGATAGCTTATACCCTGGAATAAGACATAGGATACTTTTTATCCCGGAAAAACTGTTTCCACGGGAAAACTGGAAAATGTTGATTACTCACTGTAAGGAACGGTTGTCATCACAGAATGGTCTGTGGTTGCCATGGAAATGAAATAACAAGTCTGTCAAAAACATCAAGAGCATTGGTGTTATACCTACTTTTCAAATTCAAATTCAAATTACTTTTATTTGCATAAATATGGGTACATGAGATGTTACTTTAATTATATAGAACGCCACATTTCAACCGTTAGGTGTGCAAAATTACATATACTCGTATTACATAAATTATTAAATCTATGTTACATTTCCTTTGGTTATTATTTTCAAAATTACTTCATAAAAACTAAACAGTACATGTACATATAAAAACGTCGAAAGAAATTTAAAAAAAGAAAGAGATTTTGCATTGGTTTTTAATATCCTAGAAGAAAATAGGATGCGCTTTTTTTAACAGTAGTCCGCGCGTACGAATTAACAGTAGTCCGCGCGTACGAATTAACAATAGTCCGCGCGTACGAATTAACAGTAGTCCGCGCGTACGAATTCGCGGCCGGGAAACTATTACTAATTAAAGTTATTATCTCTGAACATACGTTTTTACAATGCAGTCGTAAAGACTTATCATTTCGTTATTTTCTAGTTTCTTTGGATAAGAAAATGTACTATATTTTTGATCTACACATTTGTGACATTTATATCCCAAAGCAAGTTATCCTTGTCTGTATATACATAACTACTACTCGTACATTCATAGACACGTGTTAGATAGATAAATATATTTTTATATTTTACCTTAGGTAGAGTCTATCGATTTGGTGAAACCATGTCTCATTTTCTAGAGGAAAATAAGAAAGATGCGATCTCACGACCCGTGCCCACTCGCTCTTTGTCAGAGCCTTTGAAAACTTTATGTCATTATATATAAAAGCTTCTTAGTAAAGTAAAAAATACGTTCTTGAACCTGCTGATGTTACCGTACTTCTTATTTTTGTTAAGGTATTATAGGTAGGTATATACTTTCTAGTTTTAAGCACAATTGCCGAGTTTCATCGAAAATTAGTAAACAATCAAGTTTAAAGGATAAACGATTAACAAGATATAAGTTCAAAAACTAATACGGTAAAAAATATCCTATGACACTCTTGCGATGAATACGAATCTATTTATACCTCACTTGTCAAAATCTGGCCAAATTTTTAGTTGAACTTATAAAACCCTTCCATTACTTCCGCGTAGTCGGGTAAAAAAATATTACTCATCACACTATAAATTAAGACGAATCGATTGAAACCTCGTTTGTCGAAATCGGACCAAGTTTTTAGTTTGAACACATAACCCTTCATTTGTTTCGCCGTAGTTGGGTAAAAAATATATAGCTTACGACACTCGCTCTCTCAATCGAGATGAATAAAATATTCGGACAGAAATTAACCGATTTGCACCATCTGTCTTTTATCTTTAGAAGTGTGTTTGTTTGTTTGTTACTCCTTCACGTTCAAACGGATGAACGGATTTGGATGAAATTTGGAACCAGGATAGCTTATATCCTGGATTAACACACACTTTTGATCATCATCATCATCATCCCTCATCTTAATACACGCGGTTGAAACCGCGGGGCGCAGCTAGTGATAAATAAGCGAAGCAATACAGGGAGAAATGTGATCGGTAAATTTAGGTGAATTCAACTTTTACCTTCCCGTTAAGAATAATTTTCTTGTGAGCAAAAATAACATAGGTGAGATAAAACTTTGCTTTTACGTAGACAGATACGTAAATAAAGAGACTCTTTAATGATCATGTATACTTATAATAAAGCAATAAGTACGAAAAAGTCTGTACAAAGAAGATAATTTTAAAAAAATGGTCTAGGTTACTTAACATAAGCTAAACAGGTATAAAAAAAACGTGTGTCTGTTTGTTTGTTCGCGTATCACGTAAAAACTACTGGACTGATTGCGATGCAGTTTTCACTATTGGATAGTTTAGGGTTTGACTTAGAACTGGTGTACTTGGTATCTCAATCCGATCAGTAGAAGCCGAGCAATCTATAAAAACTTTGACGGCTGAAATAATTTTGATCAAATGTTGGTATATTGGTATTTTAGGTCTTGGAATAGTACATAGAGTACTTTTAACCCAGAGAAATGACCACGCGTGCGAAGTCGCGGGTACAGGTAGTTAGGTATATATACATAAATAATAAATTAACAGAATGCAATTAGTATTATATAAATACCCACCTAAGCGTAACAATGGCAAATGCTGTATACTGTATATTTGGAGAAATTTAAATTTAAACGCTCATTTAGGGTCTACAAATTTTTGAACAATGCAGTCTTGCAAATTACTTTCTTGTCTTTTTAAACATTGAAGCTTCGTAGTGAAATGCATTGAATCAAAAATGAAACTCAAACATATAATATGTGAAATTCTCTTAATTATTATTTTATTCCATTTCAGATCACGAAGATCGTCGGGTGCGACCGCTGTCACACCGCAACCTAAAAACTTCAACCCTGGAGGTATGTTTATTTGTTTAAAAGCTTTCTACCCCTCATTAACATTTCTGCTATTTATTCCTGTTATGTATCATCCATATAATAAGTCCTACCTTAACTAAAACCCGATTACAGCAAATATATTACAAGTTTCGTGAGAACGCCGCGCGTCAGGGCAAGATCACTTCTTGAAATGAAAATATTGTTCTACGTTAAACGTTGTTGCCACAAGTGTTTTATATTTTTGAAACGGTATTTTTATAGTATTATATGAAACGGTTGCTTAAACAGGTTTTTTAATAGTATCACTCGAGTGTTTTAATACTTTTGTGCTTTTTCATACACTACTTTATCTACACTCATGCAATAGGAACTTACTTTTAATGACAAAAAAAAATAGTAATATTTTCTTGATTTTGCTGGTAAAAATCTCGTTCGTCATGTTCGTTGCTGTTTCCGTGATGTCAGGTGGAGTCAAATTCTCTTCACTAACACTGCTGTCAGACATTTTTAATCAGGATAAAACTTTTGAACAACGACAACACATTGGTAACACATTAAATTGGTTACGTACTAACGTAAAGTAAATTATTGAGCCAAAATCCAGTTCACAGCGAATTCGAGCGAATATGGTCTACACGCGCCACCATAGATAATAAATGGCGAAAATTCTCGTAGTGCGGAGCAAAACCAGTGCTTTATGGGAAAAAAGTTATATTATAACACTATTTAGAACAAAAAATAGTGTTACAATGTATTTTTTCTTATTAGAGAAGTGCCGTGCGTAAAATATGTCACCAATGCCACCAATTTTTATTTTACGATATGAGTTTATAATGTGATAAAGTTCTTTAATTTAATACGTATCATGATGGAATCTGAAGGTTTTTATTTTTTGTCCATACCTTTAGGAGTTCCATGGGCGCCATATTGCTTTATGAAAAATAAACTAGGTCTGGGTAACTAAGCTTGTCTTTTTATTTTACGATAGTTCAATTTGGGTAGGGTTTGGTTAGCGTGGAGTTTTTATATATTATATTCTAATTATAATTTTACCAATTATTTGTCTGACTTACAGTTTGGTGAAGTAAGCTACATATTTTTACCTTGTCCATTTTTAATATAGATTTCTGCAAGTAACGCCTGAATCTATCAAATACCAATAAACTAGGTGACAAATAAATTGATTTCTATCAAAAGAAAAGATATTTGAAACTCAAAAATCTATTCAATACAAATGTATATTAACCTCTCATAATGTCGGTCCCGCCTGAAATTAACAGCAATAATTAAGCCGATTTGAGCGATGGTAGCCTAACGGTTCAAGAATCTAACGATACTGGGTTCAGTCCTAGGCTCCGCACCAAGTTATGTGCCGTTTTCCATCGCTCCGTGCTTCGGTAGACACGTTAAGTTATCGGTCCCGGCTGCTATTTATTACTCATAATAGCAGTCGGTAAGCCATGTCAGAGGCCCTCGGACGGTCTGACAATCTCTGACACCAGAGGTCAGCACTACCTCATACGACAAACAATCATTTAGCAATGTCAGACGCTTTTGGACGGCCTGACAAACTCTGACACCACAGGCCAACACTACCTCATACGACAAACAATCATTTAGCCATGTCAGAGGCATTTGGGCGGCCTGACAAATTCTGACACCAGAGGCCAGCACTACCTCATAAGACAAACAATCCATGTCAGAGGCTTTTGGGCGGCCTGAAAAATTCTGACACCAGAGGCCAGCACTACCTCATATGACAAACAATCATTTAGCCATGTCAGAGGCTTTTGGGTGGCCTGAAAAACTCTGACACCAGAGGCCAGCACTACCTCATACGACAAACAAGCAAGCTGCAATTAGTTTTTTACTAGTTTTCTAGTGTTTTAGTTTGGCTACCTGCTGCTGTTGCGATCGACGGTGTTACCCAGAAGCAACCTATTCAGTTGTGACTTGAAGACTCGCAGATTATAGCTATCGGGAAACACTCCGGCAAGGAGTTACTACCCGCAGACTACTTTGTGGTTCTACCGCAGACACCGCAGTAGAGGGGGTGCGCATAAAACGTAGGTAATTAATGTGGAAGCAAAACGCTTTGTGAGTTTAATGGAATATACAACATTTTCCTACACATAACGATGGCGTATCTCCGTACGCCTGATTGTCCAATGATGAAATATTGGTCTGGAATTAAACTGTCCTATCCTAACGTAAACTCGCCGAAATGCGTCCTATAAACTACGCCTATAAAACACAGACGTTCTTGCAGCTTTACGTCAATGCTCATCGCTATACAGCCAATGCATCGTGGTGTCGTCGTCTTTTTTGATCTGCTTAAAGTTCAAAGCAGAGGTGTTTTTGGGTAATTAAAACATGAGAGTGAGTTTAAAAAACGAGCCGTAGACCGTAGAGTTTTTTATTTTATTTTATTTTACACTTATGGAAAACAAACAGTCTTAATCAACAGAGTTAAAATTGGACATGATGAATACAAATAGGCCTTTTTCAGTTTTCGCTTATATATGCTAGACTAGTGTCCTCAGCCAAAATAATTATAGTGAAATTTTGTAAAGTCTCGATTAAGTAAATTAAACAAAGTACTCCTAGAAGCGACAATTATATCTAAATTGTAGTAAACACAAACAAGGAATATTTCCATTTAGCCTCATATTAAAACAATAGTACTAATAATTAATTAATGCACTTTCACCACTGAACCATAATTATTATTGTTCACTAAAGAAACTGTTATTAATGATCAACTTAAATTCATTATGTCCCATCATAAACAGATCTGAACTTGGTGAGTAAACGGAACTAAAAAGGTTTCCGACACGCAAAATATATGAATTTCGCCGGTAATTGGTGGAGCAGTGCGGGGTATAAATCTTCAGATAGTTTCGACGGCATAACACACGCAGAGGAGTCATGAATTTAATCCTAGACAGAAGATCAGGACTATCAATAACATTTGAAGTAATATTATGCAGAAACGTAAGATCAGCTGCTTCTCTACGTTTAACAAGGGGCAAGAGATGATGGCGCTTACAACTAGCGATATAATCAGGGCTTTGGATTTTGTGTTTAAAATTAATAAATCTAAGGAACTTTTTTTGTGTTCTTTCCAACATATTAATATAGACCTCATAACATGGGTTCCAAACCTGAGACGCATATTCCAAATGACTTCTGACCAATGAACAATACAAAATCTTTAATGTTTTAATAGTTTTGAAGTCCTTGGTTATACGAAATAGGAATCCCAGCTATTTCAACGCCTTAGCAGTAATTACTTCAATGTGTTCATCAAAAAATAGCTTGCAATCAATAGTAATACCGAGATCTACCACAGAATTAGTTCTAGTAAGCTCTTGATCATTTATTTTATAAACAAAATGTAAAGGGGACGGAGACCTACTAAATGTTATGCAAGAGCATTTAAGCACATTAAGATCCAGTTTGTTTAATGCACAGTAATTACTAAAGCAATCGAGGTCCTGCTGAAGAAATTGTAAATCATCATTAGAATTAACAACCCTAAAAAAAATCATGTCATCGGCAAATAGCAAGAAATCAGACTGAGAGAAGCACTTATCCACATCATTAATAAATAGTACAAAAAGCAGTGGGCCCAGGATTGACCCCTGTGGAACTCCAGAAGGGATCAGAGACGAGTTTGATGCAAAGCCATCAGGACTACAGTTTGGCAGCGATTATTAACATACGAGGTAAACCACCTATGCAGATCTCCTCGAATCCCGGAAGCTAAGAGCTTAGCAAGCAAGATCACATGGTCTATCCGATCAAAAGCTTTGCTGTAGTCGGTATAGATTGCATCAACCTGGTCTCCAGCATCCATACCTTCCGTAATAGCATCTGTGAAAGTAATCAGATTACTTGTTGTGGATCTCCCCTTCAGAAAGCCATGTTGTTGAGGTATGAAATAATTCTTGAGAGCAGCACAAATTTGGACATGTATCACCTTCTCGAAAATTTTAGCTAGTATACATAATTTAGATATGGGCCTATAGTTACAAATTTCACGCTTAGAACCCTTTTTATGAATTGGGGTTTTAGTTGCGGTTTTCCATATTTTCGGCATTATACCTTCACTTATAGAACGTCTAAACAGAACGCAGATAGGAGCCACCAAGCCAGAAGCACAGTTAGTCAACAAATGCGGATGCAATCCATCAGGCCCAGCTGACTTATTACAATCGAGTGTTAACAGGTGTTTTGATATGTTACTTTCAACTATTTCGACGGTGCAGATATCAGAAACAGGACTGGGCAATACAGACGAAAGAAGATGAGTACAGGCAGATGATGGTGGTAAAGACGGCAGATAATTAGAGTTGAAGAAATCAGCAAATGCGTTACTAATGCTACTACCTGAAGTGACATCCTTATCCATGTATGACATTGTTGACGGATATGAGTTGTTTAGTCTATTGCCTTGGACATAGGACCAGAAAGCCTTGGGGTTATTACAAATCGATTTCTCAACTCCATCTATATACTTATTGTAGCAATCCTGTTCCACCTTTTTAGCCCTCTCACGAAGTATCTTAAAAGAGTTGCCGTCAGCTTCGTTATGGTAAACCCTCGACTTTCGATGATACTTGTTTTTTTCTTTTAGTAATTTGCGAAGTGCCGGCGAATACCACACCGGTTTTTTATTAACGTGCACATATTTGAATGGTATATATTTGTCCCTTAAACTGGTTAAAATTGTATTAAAGATATCGACTGCTTCATCTAAACTTCCAGAAGACAAAAGGGATTGCCAGTCATTTTTAAAAGTATCACTCGAGTGTTTTAATACTTACCTAGTTATGTGCCGTTTCATACACTACTTTATCTACACTCATGCAATAGGAACTTACTTTTAATGAAATAATATTTGTCGTATTATTATTATTATTATTATTTGATTTTGCTGGTAAAAGCTCGTTCGTCATGTTCCTTGATGTTTTCGTGATGTCAGGTGGAGTCAAATTCTCCTCACTAACATTGCTGTCGGACATTTTTAATCAGGATAAAACATATTATCAATTGGTTAGGTACTAATGTAAGTAAATTATAGCGCCAAAATCCAGTCCACAGCGAATTCGCGCGTATACAGTCTAGCACGCGCCGCCATAAATAAATAAATGGCGAAAACCCGACGACGACGGAGCCAAACCGGTTCTTTTATGGGTAAAAATATATATTGTAACACAGTTTAGTTAAAAAAACAGTGTTATAATGTTTTTTTTTCTTATTTGAGACTTGCCTTGCGTAAAGTATGTCATTATGCCACCATTTTTGATAATCCGGATTTTATGATTATATGTGTAGATAAATACAATAACATAATAATCATAAATTCCGATATATTATTCAATTTGATGTTCCTATACGTTACCTGTAATACGCTGTCTTCAGTAATCCGCCAATGGTTGGGATTTTGTGATGGCGGATTAGCGAGAGAGTACTGCAATAACAATTATATAGCATGCTAGCTGCACTTCGCAGCTTTGCCCGCGTTCAAACTTTGCCACCCCTATTCACCCTCTTAGGGATGGAATTTCAAAAAAGCCGTCATTGGTGTAATATTGAAATATTCCTTGAGTACCTTGGAGGTATCCAAGGTACTCAAGGAATATTTCCTCCAAATTTCAAATCTCTCGGTCCACTGGTTTAGGCTGTGCGTTGTCTGTCAGTCAGTATGTCACGGTACTGTTTTTTATGTATATAGATATAAAGATTCATCAGTAATGTGTCGTATACGTATAGGGAAAATTAACTGATTTTCATAAATACTAAAGATATTAGTCATATTATAGGCGTTTACCTGAAATAAATAGATGTAATGTTTACATCTTAGTCACATATGCCTTTCTCTGAAGACAGATAAGTAGGAGTAAACAATGACTGCGGTACGAAGTGACGCCGCTTACGAAAACAACACGTATCGTAATCTTCCTCGATACTTTGTAATGGAACTTCTACACCACCTCATCCCGTGCCAATCTACTGTAGATAAATTGTAATGGAAATTCTACACCGCCTTATCCCGTGCCAATCCACTGTATAGTAGATGCCTTGTAATGGAACTTCTACACCGCCTTATCCCGTGCCAATCCACTGTACAGTAGATGCATTGTAATGGAACTTCTACACTGACTCACCCCGTGGAAATCCACTTTAGATACATTGTAATGGAACTTCTACACCACCTCACCCCGTGCCAATCCGATGCAGATACATTGTAATGGAACTTCTACTTCACCTCATCACGTGCCAATCCACTATAGATACATTGTAATGGAACTTCTACACCGCCTCATCCCGTGCCAATCCACTGTACAGTAGATACATAGTATTGGAACTTCTACATCGCCTCATCCCGTTCCAATCCACTGTAGTATCTGTAGATACATTGTAATGCAACTTCTACACTACTTCATCCCATGCCAATCCTCTGTACAGTAGAAACATTGTAATGGAACTTCTATAGCGCTTCATCCCGTGCCAATCCACTGTAGATACATTTATTTATTTTTGGGTTCCGAAATTAAAAAGGAATCCTATGGCATCTCAATTTAGGAGTCACATTTTGTTTCCTGCATTTAGGTTATAAAATCCCACACAGACGTAGTACTATCATTTATTCTGTGAAATACCATTCCATTCAAGCAGTCTCTTCGTTTTGCAAGAAATACAAAGCGAAGCTTTATAAAAAAATACAAAATATACTAGGTAATTTCATAAAAATTTGTTCACCAGTAAACACTTTTTTTCGAATGCTCGGCGTCTGCCATCGAATTGATATACCAAGTACACCAGATTTTAAGTAAAACCCCAAGTTATCCAACAGTGAAAAACACATTTCAAACGTTCCAGTAGTTTTTACGTGATCCAGAAAGACAGACAGGCACCATGTTTTAAAATTTTGTGTTCTCGTTTAATTAATTATGTTTCTTTTACAGACATTTCCTTACTTGCTGCTTTATTATCTACTTAGTTTAATTAATAACATCCTGTGCAGGAGTTTGCGATTAGGACCCTCTGTGCGCTTGCTGCCTCTGTCCCTCTGTAAAGCTTAATCTTTTAAACTGCGCAACGGATTTTAATGCGGATATCATGAATAGATATAGTGTTTCAAGAAAAAGGTTTATACGTATAGGTTTATATTGTTTTGTGTTAATTTGTTCAAATATATGACGATAATGGTTAAAGATATCGGAAGAAATCAAACCAACTGAGAGCAGCTGAATTTGGAACGTTAAAATTCGTATGAAAACTCACCTTACGGGCATTGTAAAGAGAGTTTATTCCAAAACCGAACTAGCCACCATAGGCAGAAGACCAAAAAAAAGGCATGAAATCCCCGTATCTTCTATATGGTCTGTAGTCTGTGGGCGCAATTGTAAATAATGAGATGGTGTTTGGTGTTATTTTAACAGTTCAGTATTTTATCATTTTTAAGTTAACACAAAAATTACAAACTATTAGTGTGATAGTGATTTCTACATTGCACCCGTGCGAAGCCGGGTCGGGTCGCTTGTTAATAGACAATTCAAGGTTTTAACATCCACATAATGCGTATTAAAAGCAATCATAATGTAAATAACGACTTATCTTCATATCATATGATAATGTTATCAACATTGACCGATATTCTCTTGTGATGAAAGTGAGAAAGTAGATCACGAGAACTAAACATTACACTACTTGCAATAATATTAGTGAGAAATATCGCTATATTTGTGAACATTCGCCTAAATCAGCCGAGACAGCTGAATTGATGTTGAAGGGTGCTGACGTTATGTTATAGGTAATGTTATATGTGAGTATAGGGAAGATACAAAATGAACAAGATAAGTGTATTTCGTCGTGTGCGTAAACTTTTCCAAGGTTTTACACACTATTCACTTTTCCCGTAGCTACATTTTTAGATCGGGGAAACTTGATGTTGCAGATTGTAGTTGGAAATGATCGAACCGTGTAACAAACTAGCTGTGCCCGCGTCTTAGCTCGCGTGGTCATTTCATTTAACAACAGCCCATACGTGTTATTCCAGGACCAAAAGTACCTATAAAGTACAATATATTACATTTCTTCAAAATTCGTTCAGCCTTCAAATAGTTTCTTATCGATTGCTCGGCATCTAATCATCGTATTAAGATACCAAGTACCCCAGTTTTTAAGTCAAACCCTAAGCTATCCAACAGTGACAAAAAAAACCGACCGTAACGAAACCGCATCGCAATCGGTCCAGTAGATTTTACTTGTTGCGCGAACATATACCTAGACAAACAAACTGACAAACAGAGAGATACGTTTAAAAAAAATATTGTATTCATGTTCAGTAGCTTATTTTAAGTATATGACACCTTTTTTTTATTAAATTTTACAGGCTTTTTCGTACATATTGCTTTATTATAAGAATAGATATATTCGGTACAATTCACACCAATGACTTGGCCCCAAACTACCATGTACCTACTATGGGCACCAGACAACGGATAAACATACAAAGATACGAATATTACATCCATGACTCGGAAACAATCATTTCTGCTCTTCACACAAATAATTGCACCTAGCGGGATTCGAACCCACGACCGTTGGTTGACTTTGTTGTCCGGGTCTCTAACCATTTGGCCAACGGTCGGTGTTATTCCATGACTGAAAAGTACACTAAACATTAAACTTTGTTCAGACATCAAATAGTTTTTATAGATTGCTCGGCTTTATTTTAATTTAGATATTCATCGGATTAAGATACCAAGTAGGTAGTTACACCAGTTTTTAAGGCAAACCCTAAGCTATCCAACACTAAAAACCACTTCGCATTCGGTCTTGTAGATTTTACGTGATGCGCGAACAGACAGACAGACAGGCGCCATTTAAAAAAAAAACCTTGTTCAATAGCTTAAGTCCCCTAGACTTAAAGCAATAATTAACGAAGATGATAAAAATATGGGCGGATATTAAAATATGCTACTGACCTAGAATATAACATTTAAAAAATATGGGCGGATCTTAAAATATGCTACTGACCTAGAATATAACATTTAAAAAATATGGGCGGATCTTAAAATATGCTACTACTAATGGTGTCGGTCTATTCGCGGATCAAGTAAAAACTACTGGACGATTGAAATGCTGTTTTCACTCTTAGAATTTTGATGAAATGTTGTAGGTATATTGTACTTCATAATGTACTTTTGGTCCTGGAACAACACATAGATTACGGTTAGCCCAGACAAAAATACCACGCGGGCACAGCTAGTGAGTAAATAAGTACGCATTTTGTTATTTATTGGAAAGACATATTTATTAACAAAAAAAACTAACTGCCTACCTATTCTTATTTTCCTTATACCTGCGGGATTTAATGATTGTAATTCATGTACTGATTCAGTTATTACGCATAAAAATGCGAAACTTCTCGGAACTCTCCAATAATGTTAAGGCATTTGCGCGGAATTGTATGTCTCCCACACTGCTGATTAGGATTATCAACAATCCTTTATTATTTTGATAACAGTTTTGTTTTGACGGGCTTTTTGTAAACACGCCCGTCTCCTGTCTAGTTCTGTTTATTTTCAAATCAATAGTCCGGCATAAAGATTAAGTCGTGAGTTGACTATGATGGGATAGGAGTATAATATAGTTGCTCTATACTCTATACTTATAATAAAGCAGTAAGTACCAAGAACTCTGTACAATGAAGATAATTAAAACAATATTGGTCTAGGGTACCTAAAATAAGCTACTGAACAAGGTTGTTTTTTTTTTAAGTCTCTCTTTCTGTCTGTTTGTTTGTTCGCGCATCACGTAAAAACTACTGGACTGTTGTCTCAACCCGATGAGTTGAAGTCGAGCAATCGATGAAAAAACATTTGATGTCTGAACGAAGTGTGACGATATTTCTACTTTGGTTCTGGAATAACACAGGATCCTTATATCCCAGAAAAATTACCACGTGGGCAAAGCCGCGGGCACAGCTAGGCATACATATAATATAAATTTCCGGCGTTATGTTCCCTATTCGGCAATGCGTACTCGTAGATGCCGTATAGATGGGACAAAGTCCATTTGGTATAACTCTACGTAGTAATTCCCTCATTCCAACAAACCATTCAAAATTCGAAAAATAGCTATTGGTAGGTATTATTCAAATTAATTATGAGGATATGTTGTTGATGGTTGAAAATAATTAATACTACAGAGTCTGTAGGACAGACAAGAGTACATAAATAGGAATCAGAAAAGATTAAAACAAAATAACAAGTTTAAACTGAGTTCATCAGTATTTCCAAGCCACCGTAGACAACTTGCCATGTATATATCACCGTTAGATTGTAAAAACCGATAGATTACAATTTAACTGATCCTATTTCATTAGATTGTAAACAAACGAAAAATCGTGAACGGACATGGACGGCTAGCGTTGATAGACCAATCAGTGCACAGTCTTACAATTTTTAATTTTACAGATACAATCGCCTGTTATATTGTAAAACGTTTCCTGATTGGTCGGTCTAAGTTTGTCACCATAGAGCTACAAATGAAATAGAAGCTCAGGAAAGGGAATCGAGCACCCCGACCCCCACGTGGTCCGACACCCCGGGTGTAATTCCAAAATGCGGAGCCAGATGCTCGCAAGGAGTTCTTGAGCGAAATGAGCGCACGAGGCCTGAACGTAGCGAGAAGGGAAATGGCGAGCGAAGCGAGCCGGCGACGTCCTAAGCGGAGTGAAGGTCCAGTGTGCGAGTGCAGCGAAGGGACGACGATGCGAGAGTTCTGGCGAGAATTACTAATTCATGATCAATTTTAGTTATTGAGGTCATATTGGTGTGAATGATATCGAGATCATTTGCAGTTGACTGACTGTTTAATTTGTAGCTCTTTGGTTGTACTCTATGGTAACACTATGGTCTGACCAATCAAGGGCAGTTTCTCAATTTGACGGTGGCGATAGAATCGCAGAAATCGGATAAATTGAAAACAACACTGATAGGTCGGTAATATTCGATCGTGCATGTTCGTTCAAAATATTCTGTAATAAAACGAATTAGAATCCGTCAGATTGGTGTCTATCGGTTCTTACAATAAACAAACCTTATGAGCTTATGACTGTCCTCTTGTATTCAATTGATAGACTTGGAATCAGTAGACAGCCAAAGTTTAATGGCTTTCTCCGCAAACATCACAATATTTTCACTTCGGTTACAGAATAAATAATAGTTGGGCCGTTATCGGGGGCGTCTTATAGCCGATCAAATATTTGACTTGCGAGTTTATCCTTTTACTTATTGGCATAAAAGTTATATCGCAATAAAACAACCATATTCTTCGCGGAACCGGATTTTATGTGAACTCTGGGAATCAATGGTCTCATACTGACATCAATGGCATTAGTTATAAATAAGGCCCTATCGGAAAATGGCCATAAATCGTGACAGAGCAATTGGCACGTTCGATTTACTGTTTCTGTTTTTCGAGGGAACACTAACTTAAATATAATTCGGCAGTGTACGAGTGTTACCTACGCTTATGAGCTCATTTTATCTGTTCTACCGCTGTTTGAATGAAAGTGTGTGGTTTAGGTTCCTTAATCCGCAGATATGTGACTGTCAAGTGTTTGTTTGTGTTTTTTACTACTCGGAACTAAAAATAACCAAAGGTACACTCCACTCGATTGACGTAAGTACATATATAAATTCTTATCTGCAATAGATAGCAAACTACATATTAAATCCTAAAATTAGATCATGGAGTCTGCTTTGATACCTTTTAACTCTTTTACGAACCAGTTCTTTCACCTCTTTAATAGTGAAAATACCTTCATGTGACTTTTAAAGTGCCACCCCGAAACTAAGAACAGGTGATAACTATACCGTTGTACTTACCAATTACCTTTTCCTTCGATTATATAATGTATCTTTATTTTATTCAATTGCTAATATTCATTATTTATGAGTAAGCATACTGTTACTTAGTTTTTTTAGTACGTACCTAATATACTTTCCTTTTTTATGGGACGGGTAATGTGTTTATAAGCGTAGTATATCTGTTCCTTTGTGGCTCTATATAGACCAAACGTGTAGACCGATTTTGATGATTCTTAGTCTTGCGAGTCTTAGTGCTAATATATACAGTAACCAAAATTCAATATGCCGACCACCAGACGCCAAATTGTGAATAAGAAAAAAATAAAAGTTGATGAACTATGTTAATATCATTGAATAGGTATGTATTATTTAAAAATAATTTGTTTTCTCATATCATTTTTCAATTGTAATTAACTTTTAGGATCTATAACTATTTAAAGTTGGTTAGCAACCATTCTCACTATTTTTTGCCTTTTTTTTCTTTTTAGTTTTTTAGCAGTCTGATTTTTTAGCACTTTCGATTGTATCTTGTGCGCTTTATAATTGACGTGTCACAATAAGATTATTTGAAATTGTATTATTATTTTGACTGATGATGGTCGTCAACTAAACAAATGTTATTAACCCTAATATATTGAATGTGATCAAAACTGTTGTATACAGATAGAATAGGGTAAAATATTCGATATCAAAGCACGTCAGCAGCTGAGCACACACCGTCCACTTATCATCATTAGCTGGTATTGTGCGGTGTCCATACATCATTGTTGTTGCTCCGAGATCGTTTGACCTTTCATAAATCACAAAATCGTGTTGGTCCTATTTGGAGCGTAACAGACAGGTACTAATGAGTGGATGCGTTAGCCTCGGAGTGGGATTGTATTCAGGACGCCCCGTCCCGGTGTCGCTTCCAGGAAATTTGGAATGTAGGTCGTGAAATGGAATGCTGGTGGCGTCGCTACACTTTCGAGAAATAACACAATAGTTATTTTTTAAATCCGGTTTTACCATAGGAATAAATAATAAATCAACGAGTTTTAGTTTAGCTAAATAGTCGATTTGGTCTGATTACAATGTACCTATACATATTTAAAAAAATACTTTCTAGGTAAACATTTGACCACGATCTCACCTGATGGAAAGTGATGATGTGGTCGAAGGTGTAGCACGCTTGCCTAGTAGATACCTATTCACTCTTGACTTGAACACACCTGGGTTATATTTTACCGGAAACACTAACGAGGGCAGAGCATTCCACTCCTTTGCAGTTCTTATAATAAATTAAGAAGCGTAATGCTTCGTTCTTGTACGAGGTATTTCAACCATTAAAGGATGGCGCTTTGCCAAACGTCTTGTTGTAGTATGGTGATGAAAAGGTGATGGGGGAATCAGATAAAAATGATATCATATATTTATACATACATGTTTATACATATGATATATATTCTAAAGATGAACGATAGTATAATATCAGATAGTTAATAATTCAAATTTGGTTATTGCAATGTTAAGACACCCACAGACCCACAGACGTTCTTAAGAACGGGTGGAAAATTAAAGTATTTACACACATTTTACAAGACTCATGCTCTGATATCCTCCGAACGAGAAATCATTAATAATGCATATATACCTACTCTTATTTAAGCTAGATATTTCTATATGATACCTCTTTTTTTACCCCGTTTTTACCCGACTACTGCGAAGTAAGGGAAGGATAATGAGTTTAGAGTTTATGTATGTATGTTATGTATGTATCTATTGTATATGGATATGTGGATGTTCCACCATAGCGTCGCCTCTATTGGTTCGATTTTGACAAGCGAGGTGTCAATCGATTCGTCTTCATGTATAGAGTGTCATAGGCTTTTTTACCCGACCTTAATCGGGTTTTCGTTTTTGAACTTGTGTCTAGTTATAAACTCACTTTCTTCTCTGTCTGTTTGTCCGTTCGGTACAAATTACTAACTTCCCGGAGATCTAGAGATTTTAAACTTTGTACAAAAACATAGTATAATTAAAAAACTATATGTATTGTTTAAACTTGTTTTCTCGTAGATTTTCTGGTAAGAGTTAGTTTCGTAAAACCGATACAAAAGTCAATTCCTTAAATAAGGGTAGGTACTTCAACTCTATGAGCACAATTGCAGTTATAAAGTAACCGGAGAAAGGTGTCGTCGATCCAGTAAACTTTTGTAATAAAAGTAAATGTTAAAGTTCTTCACCTCGACTTAATTAAAATAATTGAAGACATGAGCGGCTGAAGGCGTTATGTCGCATTTTTCTATTTTCTACTTTTTTACATGAATGAACGTTTTAAGTAACAAGATCATGGCACCTTCAGTTGTCATGTTTTAAAATGAGAACAGTGTTATAAGTAATTGATTTACATTCAAAACTTAGTTTTGTTATGGAAGAACGTATTAAGAGCACTTAGCTCTAGACTTAAATGGATAATGTCGACATTGTATTATGGAAGAAAGTATTGTGTACGTACATAGCACCTTCATCCACGGTTTAATTCACCAGAATCGACAACTTGGTCTTTTGATTTGAATGACGGCGCTATGTTGTGATCAGAACACTTTGAAATGTGTGAAACCAAAATATAGGTATTTTTTCTAAGAAATTCTTGGAAATCATTAATTCCTTAGTAGACCCTGAATACAGGTATTTTTGAAAAAAAAAACTAGAAATTTATTTACAATAAACATCTTCTTACATCATATTTATTTTATTTACACAACTGATATATTTGCGAATGAAAGTGCTATGTAAGTTTATTATAAAAACAATACACTTATATAATTATTATTTTGCTTATAAGCTTAAATACTTGTGTAAATACTTATTATCTATTGTTTAATATAAGTTTTATTATCATATTTTTTGAAATACAATTTCTACAACTAAAAAACTTTACCATAACTTTACTTTAACTGCTATTTACTCAAAATTATGTTTTTGTATCATACAACTTTCATCCACTTATGTCTTCAATTGTATTCAAATTAAAGTGGCTTTTAAGTTAGGTAAAGTGATTCATTCGTTTTCCCCTCTGAAAAACGATTATAATATAAATACATACCTACAATATATTGCATTTTATTTAAATTATTAATCTACAGCTTAGACTTAACGTAAACAAACGCGTAATATATTAATAAAAGGAATGATTTCATTGAACCTATTTATTGTTATTGTTCATCATCACAATTTTATTGTGATGAATATTTCGAATGCTGCTGTCTTGCCGCGAACATCCTAGACGTTTGTTACATTATAAATGTTTACTGTTTATTAGGGTCAAAATCGTGTCATATAAGTTATCTTTTAAATGGAGATAATTCTCGGGAACTTAACATGTGTGACGCACAAAATCACGGTCTGTTACTGTGATCATTTCATGCCAGTAAATAATTGGACCTCTCAGTAGATGATTTTACTTAGAACAAATTTATTGATCCCATCCTAACCCATCCGATTGCGCATAACTGAAGCATGCCATCGAAATGTTCTCAACTGCAGGCATTACATTATTTTTGAGTTTTTGTCAATAGAAGTAACAAAAGAAACTTTAAAATAGTCTGTCAGTCATCTTGTTTCTCACGAGAGTTACGAGACGGAACGCTATGGTTTTAAAATAGATGCCGCCTCTTGTTATGCTGTTACATAAATTCCACTCTCATGAGATTTCTCTGAAAGACTTCTTGGCAAGAATTAAGAAATCCGTGAACAAGTATATAGTAAGAGAAAAAACACGATTGCCCAGACAAAAAACTTTATATTTTTGTTGTCTATGTTACTCTGGAAAGATTCTAACTATACCCTATACTACATCCAAATCTGTGTTCAGACATTTAAAAGTTATGGTGGAACAAAGAAACTCAAATTCATTTTTTTATTACGTTGAATGACGAGACGGGCGGGTCGCTCGCCTGATAAGTAAGTAAGCGTCACGCCTGTCCATAAGAGTTGCAGTGCCAACCAAAACTTTGGTTGCAAAGTCTTGCGCGTCAGTGTACTGCACTCGTCACCCTGAGACATTGGTTGTTAAGTCTCATTTCCCAGTAATTTCGCTGAAACATTGCCCTTCAAACCGAAACACAGAAATGTTTACACACTACTGCTTGGTGGTTGAATATCTGACATCAATATCTGAATGATGAATATCTGACTATCTTGTACATACATACAAACATATATACATGAACCCTGAAAACATTAGGTACACTCCTTTTTTGGGCAGTCGTGCAAAAATAAACATCACTTGATTCTGTGACTTGGGACATCAACGGTGTATTTTTCCATCCATACAAACAATAGTTTTTATAAATGTCTTGTGCAATCTGCTTAATCTTACAAGCAAGATGATGTTCATAATTGTCTGCGCTTGTGATCTCGGTCACGTCTGTCCCGCGATCACGTTGACTGCGACAGTTACCCCCATGTGATTCTGATAGCCTCACCTCGGGCTATTATTTTCCCCTCTAGTTTAACATTTTCTTTACCTTTTGACTAGTAGGCGCTGTCAAACAAAAATAAAGAATTGGTTTATAGATCAATTTCGTTTGTTTGTTTTCTTTTGTTGTTCAGTTAGAAAAATAAACAATTGGTCTCTATAGCAATTTTTTATTATTATTTGGTTTAGAAATAAAGGAATAACTTTTTTACTCGACTACCGCGAAGCAAAGGTTAGTGTGAGGAGTAAAAAGGGTAATGTGTTCAAATTAAAACCTTGGTCTGATTTTGGCGATGAAGACGAATCGATTGATACCTTATCAATCGATTAGTCTTTATCGCAAGAGTATCATAGGCTATTTTTACCCGACCATAGCTGGGTGTTTGTTTTTGAACATATGTCTTGTTTTTATAAATGTATCAAAAAGAGCTCATCACATTGTAACTCATATTTTGATACATAGTAATTGTGTATAACCTCCTTTTTAGGGTTATTTACGTCAGAATGAAAAAACAGAACCTTTATAGGATCACTCGTGTGTCTGTCTGTCCGTCTGTCACAGCCGAATTGCTCCGAATCTACTAGACTGATTAAGTTGAAATTAGGTACACATACTTATAATTTTCTGTGATCCAAACACGGACTTTTAACGTAAATAAATGAATTTTGAATATGAGAGCCACTTTTAGTAAGCAAATCAGATAATTAAAAAAAACGTTTTACAGACTGTACCGTGTGACATAATATGAAAGGGCACGTTGTTTTTTTTTTATAATAATTATTTAAGAAAATAGATGGAAATTGATATGTAAAGATGTGATTGAGTTGTAAAGTCAACACCGTAATTTATCCCACAGTGAAAAACGCATTTCAATCGTCCAGTAGCCTGTACGTGAAGCGCGAACATACGGACTGTTGTGGTTCTGTGTTCTGTTGTGGTGTCACTGTATATAATTTGTATTATGTTTATATATATTTTGTAAATGTATATGTAGTAAATGTAATTATATTTTTATTATAATGTATATACTATATATATATATATATATATATATACTCTATACTATATATTTATATATTTATGTGGTATAAAGGAATATTGGAATATATGTGTATATTTTTTAATATTATATTTATTCATTGTATTCAATTTTTATTATTTATTTATTATATTATAATGCACCACCGTCTTTGCCGTATATTAATTCCTTTCCATCCAAAGGTTGTCTGGAAGAGATCGCTTTTAGCAATAAGACCGCCCATTGTCCCATATATTTTGTATAAATGTTTTAGTTATTTCTATGTGGTGTACAATAAAGAGTTATCCATCTATCTATCTATACGGACAGACACTGGCTAAAAAATAATATTCATGTTCAATTAGTATTTTAAGTCCCCTAGGCATATTTGTTAATTATCTTCGTTATACAGACTTTTTGTAACTCACTGCTTTATTATAAGTATAGATAGATATCATTGATAAGTGAAACAGGGCAGAGCACAATGACGAGAGCAATATTTAAGGCAAGTAAAGCCACGACTAGAACCTTAAAGACTTCGTCTAATGGAGAAGCCATTGTTTCCCTCTAATACTAGTGGATTGCCATTAAACGTTAGTAATTATTTCTCTCTTTGTGTGCCGGATTTGTTGAGCGGGTGGTTTCGGGTTACAATTTAGCTGTCCTACCCTCAAATTCAGCGCCGAAGGTTATCGAGCATTGCAACTTGTATGAATTGTTTCTGGAAACACTACAGATAAGCTATTGAAAAGTAAAATAAACCAGACTGATTGTGTAACTTGATATTATCCACTAACGTTAAACAAAATAATATTTAACAAAAATGATATTTTATATATCCCTCGAGTTACTACATCTAAACATTGTTTAGGAAGTGTTTCTGAGAATATTTCACAAGATACGAAGGGATAATACAGATGGGTATTTTAACGCCGATGTTATCAGGTTTTAGTTTTCACAGTCTTGTTCGTTAATTATTATTATATTTCAGTTAGGTACTATTAATAATTTAGTTGCAAGTGTTAAAGCTAAAATCATAAAAAACATTAGTTTAGATTTAGTTATAACATCGCATTGGTGCGTATGTTGTAATGGTGTATATATACCAATAGTTCTCCCGCCCGCGACTTCGTCCGCGCGGACTTACTGTTTATCGCGAAAAAAAGCATTCTATATTCTTCTACGATATTAAAAACCAATGCAAAAGTAGGTATAGCACCAATAGTCTTTATCTTGTTTGACAGACTTGTTATTTCGTTTCCATGGCAACCACAGACCATTCTGTGATGGCAACCTTTCCTTACAGTAAGTAATCAACATTTTCCAGTTTTCCCGTGAAACTTACAATTTTCCGGGATAAAAAGTATCCTATGTTTTATTCAAGGGTTAAAGCTATCTCCATTCTAAATTTCACCAAAATCCGTCCAGCCGTTATCGCGTGAAAGCTCCCCAAACAAACAAACAAACAAACAAACAAACAAAGTTTCACTTTTATATATTGGTATGGATTATAATGGTCTCAATAAATCAGTTCTACTAAACGTCTAATGTTTTGGGATCGCCTCTCTTTCGCTACGGAATAGTTGTTTGACATTTTGAGCGCCTGCACAATTGTTAATTTTTTAAATTAAAAACGAATGGTTTAACAAAATTAGGGCTAATCCACACCAATTAATAACAGTGAAACGTTGTCTGTGTTTGTTTGATTGTTTATTTGGGGAGTATTCACGCAAAGCGGCTGATCCGATTTTGATGAAACTTTGTAAATAGGTACTGTACAATATAGATACCAACATAGGATACTTTTTATCCAGGAAAACAGTAATTTGCCACGGGAAAACTGGAAAATGTCGATTACTCGCTGTAAGGAACGGAATGACGTTGCCACGGAAATTAAATAATAACAAGTTTGTCAAAAAGCATCAAGCGCTTTGATGGTCGGTGCTATACTTTTGCATTGGTTTTTAATATCTTAGATAAACAAAGGATGTTTTTTTTTTCGCGATAATCTGTAGTCCGCGCGCATGAAGTCGCGGGCGAAAGCTAGTTTAAAAAATTAATATGTACATGAAAATATGAATACTAATGGTTTACAGTTTAATAAGTACACTGCATTACCACAACGAATTTCCCAAATAACCTTGAGTTTGCCGTATTCTCGGTTTATATTTATAATATACTAATAGCCGCATCCCACATCTTTGCCCGTCTCGTAAGTCCACCTTTTTTCATGCCTTTTTTGTTTTAGTTTATGTAGTGTGCTAATCTGGTTTTAATATGAAACAATCATTCGCACTTAGTAGTTTCTTAATGAGCGTATGTTCTCTATCCGGGTAAAAATAATAATAAAAAGGGCGTTCCTCATAAAGATCTATACCGTGCTTACCTATCACCTAATACTTTGTATGATTATTTACGCTGCATTATGACTGCCGGGCTAGTTAGACAATCGAAATTTCCCGGACCAGATTTCGGACTTTGTCTATTTCCCATTCACTTTGGCCCATATTCAACAAAAACAAGGTTTCAGACTAATATTTATTATTTCCCGTCCACTTTAGCCCAATTTCAACACAAACCAGGTGTCGAACTATTTATTTCCTGTCCACTTTGGCCCAGTTTCAACAAAAACTAAAACCTTATGTATATGAAAATGAAGGCTAAAATATTTTCTAGGATTCATCTACATAAGAAGGGTACAAACTTTAATAAAACAAGATTTGTTTTGTTCCAGACGAAGCCTACATGAAGCTAGCCCTGGAAACAGTGGAGGAGCTAGACTGGTGCCTGGACCAGCTGGAGACCATACAAACTCACCGCTCTGTCTCTGATATGGCTTCGCTCAAGGTAAGCTTCCACAATTGTTCGTTCCTCTGGTAGGATTCATCACAATGCAGATAAGTAGTACGCACAAAGAGAACTGGCAAACACTTAATACTGTAAGATATCATAATGTACATTAAGTACATCATTAGGTTGCTAGATATTCACACATTCAAAATTAGTGCACCCTAATTTCAGCACGGTCAAAAAGTCTGATGGAAGAATGAAAACAAATCAAATGTAAACCAGGCTTAACTCTGAATAATCACAGATAAGAAGTTATACTTCATAATGGGTCGCTATTCATAAATTTTACGTAAGTACAGTCAACCTTCCGATTTTGGTGAACCAAATCTTATTCATGCTAGAGAGATTAAGTTCTTCAAACTCGCTCAAATGTCCAGTGTTCACTCGTGTGAAATATGTCGCCGTCAATCAGAAACTACTGAACAATATTAAGCCAATAAAAAAAACATAAATTATTAATATTCTGCTGGGTATTTCTTCACAAACATTGACGACCGCTTTATGTACTATTTGTTATGCAAACAAAACATGTTTGGCATAATCTCCAAATTTATGTGTCACTTTAAGGAAGCATTTTTTGAGTGATTTATGCTTAGGGCACGCTACGTAGTCGAAAGTTGTCAATAAGCTAAAATTGTGCTAATCTGTTCAGATCTACTAAGTCATTCGTCGACGCAAGAGAACGTGATTCATAGTCAAAGAAATAAACTGTTCACGCATAAATTGTCAAAATTCGCACTGTGTGCAATTTGATCTATATTTTGTCTTCAAAATATGTAATTTCTTATCGGTTAGCAGTTAATTTTTTTGCTTCAATTTATGTTAAGGATATCTTAATAGTGCTGTTTAACTTATCGACTCACTATATATACCTAACTATAAGTTTATAATTATTATTATATTGTAAGTTAAAGCGTTGTCTCTCGGCTTGCACCAATTTCAAACTTTTCTCAATAAGCATACAAATTTTTATACAGGTAAGTAATGTATGTTTTCTGTTTGATTTCATCAGTCAGTGTTTCTTAATTTTTTAGGTAAGTTTAATTTATAATACTCCAAAAGTACACCACACGTTTCCTGCTACATGTTTTTGCTATAAAGCGATTACAGACAAATCTTCTTGGAAGCTCGAAAACGTTACATTTTGGGGTATTTTAATACAGGTAAAGCTTCAAAGAATCAAGTAGCTAAATGTATTTCTCAGGAGACGTGGCAACCTTTCATGTTTACGCTAGTAGGTGATATGATAATACCGAATTCGAAGAAACCATGAATTTAGACTCAAATATGAGTTCACATTCCAGTTAAGATGTATTGTTTGTTATTATAAAATCGACGTAACACAGACCATTAGAAGATACTACTATACAATTCAGACTTAAAGCTGGAGCAGGATAATATAAAACACTGTCATGAAGGCATTGCATTAGTCTTTGACCTACGACATTTGGCGTAGCAACATTCACAATGGTCATGGCTACAGTATTAACAGAAGATAGAATTTGGTACGAGCTGGACAACGGATATTTTATGGCGGACCAAATCCGCTGATTGCATCAGACGAGTGGACCCGCAAGTCACCTTATGTGAAATAAAAGAAAGAAAAAACATTTATTCAACACACAACATTAAAAAAAACATAAATAAAAACATAAATAAAATGTGCTTAGGAGTGTGTTGAAAGGGGTTTATAATCAGCATAAATGCCCAGTGCAACACACTAGACGCTGGTTTTCATATAAATCCCGCGGGTGATGTAAAAAATGGTGCGAAAAATGAATACAATATAATATACATAGTTCATAAAGACCTATGCACAGCTAGTTGCGGACGTCATGCCTCCGATATCAATGAAGCGCGCAAATATTGCGATTGCTGTAGCGGCAACGTTAATGTCGTCACAAAAATCGAGTAAGAAAAAGAAAGGAGTGGCATAAATTATATTTGAAATATTGCAATGAATTCAGTCATATTATTATGGAGTTAATCAAATTGTTTGTTAGCAAAAATTTACGACTAAATCACGAAACATTTGAGGAACTTTTGTGTTACGAAAAGTGGTACTGCGATGAGAAGTGCTGTTACTGCCGAAAAGTGACTTGCACTAGGTAAGGAAGATAGTTTAGAGAGCTTGGAATACTAGTCATCTGATATATCCCAGAAACATGGGAAGTTTTTGTTGAGTCTTTTTGTAGACCCCTTATTTAGTTGTGATTTGCTTCAGATACTTTGTCAGTCCTAAAATGGAAATATCTTTTATTCGATTTTATTGCTTACAATGTCTAACTACACTAATGGATAAAATCGAAGTGGAAATTTACCTTTGGTAGTGCACGAATCAGGGTTTGTTTTATACGTTGTCACATTAGTTCCGCCAACAACAGTGTATCGTCCTGTTGACATTTCTGAGCAGATTCACACGTAGGTGTGGAAGACATAATCAATCTTACAAATCCTCCACCGTCGCCCACTTGGAAAAAACTTTTGTACATTAAATATTAGGATAAATATCGTTCATTTCATACTTTTTGGTCAAATGTTGGTTTTGAGGTGGTTTATAATTCACTTCGCATTGATTACGTATGTATCTAATCTACGAGCTACGCTCTTTCACATATCTTCCATCAGACGCGATCGATACAGAAACCTCATTTGGTATTCGCTCCTTACGTTTCAATTTTACAGAGCATGAAAGGGATTGGAGAAAAAATTGTTTTGATGTTAAATAAACTTAAGTAGCGTCTGTACCTCGGGTGAACTTTCTCGTTTCCACGAAGGTACATTGATGTTCGAAGGCTCTCTGAGAAGGAAAACTTTTAATGATTTCACGGAGACAACGAATATAGCCCAAAACTTGATACGAATACCTGTGTTGCCTGCCGAGGCTTTGATATGTTATATTTTTACTCGACTACGGCGAAGCAAGGGAAGGGTAATGAGTTTAACAGTATATGTACCTATGTATGTATGCATGCATGTATATATGTGGATGTTCCACCATAGTGTCGCCCCTATTGGACTGATTTTGTCAAGCGAGGTGTCTATCGATTCGTCTTCATTAATAGAGTATCATATGTTATTATTTGACCCGACTACGGCGAAGCGAAGTAAAGGTTATGTGTATGTCTTACTTTATCATCTGTAAACTTGTTAAAAACTTGGTCCGATTTTGACATGCTAGGTATCAATCGATTTGTCTTCATCGCAAGTGTCATAGGCTATTTTTTACCCCACTGTAGTTAGCGTAGTCGGGTTTTAGTTATCGAACTTATGTGTTGTTAATGCAATGTTGACTACTTGCCTAAGCTTGTATCTTAATTGCTACGATAACTGTCAAATCTGTACGAAATTAAAGTATGGTTAAGTGTGCATCTAGAGGAGGCTAGATAGCAAAAAACAGCCAAGTGCGAGTCGGACTCGCGTACCGGGTTCCTTAGAAACTTAACTTTGCCGTTGGAAAACTGTTGTCCCCATACATCGACATAGCGGACGGTCAGTTACCAACTGCAAAAATAAACTATCTTGTTCATGTAACTGGCTAGTATTCTGTTTCTGTTTATGAAACTTAAAACTCAAATATTATAGATGATATGGACTTTAACTAGTGATACACCAGGTGAAAACCCTGATCTTAACGCTAATTTGTTGTAGGAAATAAAAGTCATGAATGACTGACCAGTTAATCGTTTTAAATTGCTTTGTTTGGACTTTATCATCTGTATTTTCCTTTAGCTAAAGCTAGCCCCATAAATATTTAACGTCATTATGACGCGAGCAAAATTTTCGTGTTGCCTATTTCAGTAAAATGCTTTTGCTTAAACACAATGAATGAATTTCGGCAATGAATGCAAGCAATAAATTATAGGTGACTTGTGACTATATCGTTTGAGTCAGAAGGTCGTTGAGAGTTAGAATGTCGCTGGCAATGTTAATCATTTTTTTAACAAATGTGCAAATGCGAACTATACTGACTAAGGAAACAAACATAATACAGCCAACTGCCCCAAAAAGGTCACCTACATAATATATTTTTCATACCTCCTGCTCGACAATGTCCAATTACATATCACGCAATCTCAACGTAAAGCAAGTCATTATATCCCAAGTGATATAAAGTTATATGAAAGTCCTAAGGGATATAATGTGATTTAAATTCGGAACGTTAAAATTCGTATGACTCGTAGCATAGATACGGGCATTATAAAGAGAGTTCATTCGGAAATCGAACTGGCCACCATAGGCAAACAACAAACAAAAAAGGCGCGATTGTAAAGAGTGTGAAACATACGGTGTTTGGTGTTATTCAGTTCCATATTTTATCATTTTCAAGTTAACACAAAAATGTCGTCGAGCGATAATGATTTGACACCGAAGTTTAATTAATCAGACGCTCTAGGGATTATTAATATCAAAAGAAAACACCAAAAGGAGTCAAAGCTGCATCCGAATCCATACTTTTAGTTTATTTCCAACACTTAGCATCAACTCGAAAGCCAAGCACAAGCACCCAGCCTATGGTGCATTTATTGTTTTTATTGACGCGCAGAAGGTATGAAAAGTCGAGTATTCACCTCGAGGATAAAGTACGTCTTACGTCCGGGCGGCATATTCGACCCCTCGCTTCACTCCGGACTCTAAATAACTCCCTCGATTTGATCGGCAGTTAACTTTATACCCCCTCGCTGCGCCCGGGAGTTAACTCTAGAGTCCCTCGTTACGCTCAGGGTCTAATATGCCGCCCGTGACGACACTGCTTTATCCTTTTGGTGCATAATCTGCTATGAACTGCCCAATAGCTACACCAGTAAGCGTAATTATGTCTCTTTGCCATCGGCGTTGTTAAGAAAAGGTTTAAACCAATAAATTTTATTTTTTAATTAGCTCTACCCGCGGCTTCGCACACGTGGTCATTTCTCTAGGTTAAAAGTACTCTATGTACTATTCCAAGACCTAAAATACTAATATACCAACATTTGATCAAAATTCCTTCAGCCGTCAAAAAGCTTTTTAACGATTGCTTGGCTTGTACTCATCGGATTGACATACCAAGGACCCCAGTTTTTAAGTCAAACCCTAAGCTATCCAAACAGTGAAAACAATCTAATCGCATCGCAATCGGTCCAGTAGTTTTTACGTGATGCGCGAACAAACATACAGACAAACACGAATTTAAAAAATGTTATATTTTTGTTCAGTAGCTTATTTTAAGTACTCTAAACCATTTTTTTAAGTTATCTTATTTGTTCAGGCTTTTTCGTTCTTATTTCTTTATTATAAATATAGAAGATAGATATAATGAAATAAATAAAATAAATAAATAATATTCGGGACAAATCCACACCAATTACCTAGCCCCAAACTAGGATACCCTGTAATTTGGGTACTAGATAACGGATAAACATACATAAATACGAATATGAACATCCATGGCTGGGAAACAAACATTTCTGCTCATCACACAAATGATTGCACCTTGCGGGACTCGAAAATAATAAAATCAATATTATAGACATTTTTATTGCTTATTTCCAAGCACTTTTTTTTTGTAAAAAGAACTACACTCTTTGCAGACACTTTCTACAGAGAAAAGGCAATTGCAGATTTCAAAGATAATACTAGCGTTTTACGCAGCAGATTTCTTATTTATAGGCCATTTAAATCATACTCGACCTGCAATTGTGCCTCTTTTTCCCACACTCGACATTAACGAAGGTACTACTAAAGCTCCACGCAATATGTACCGTATCTTTTTTGTGGAAATTAAATTACTGAGAAATTGCCAACTCCTCCGTGGTTTTACATCCATGCCAAAATGCAAAGCTGCTTGACTTTTTTTGAGTATGAGCTAGTGAAAGTAGATTATTTATTACAAATTGCATTATTTGTAATAAATAATCTACTTTTTTTCTCTGTTCTGGGAGCAGATGAGTCCTTTAAAACTTTTGTAATCTAATTATGTTCTGTGAGAAATCCGTTCACTGAGTAGTGAAACAGGATACATTAGCCTCTGACTAATGTATCCTAAGTTTCACTACTCAGTAAACGGATTCTTCTGACGACGGCGGGGTGTATTGTGATATATACCTTGTGTATACCTATGTAGTGGAGCGAGCATGTGTGCGTGCGTACCATTATTAAAACCGAAGGGCGCAACGACCCTGCCGGTCCTCGGTGACTGACGTAAATCCCCATACTGAACATATTATTACATCTACCCGGCGATATGCTCGCAGTAATGTGTTTAAATATTTTATTGCTGTGTATTATTAGAAACCGTTATTAGTGAAGGTTACCTACGTCATAGGGCAATCCCTTCTCCACACTACTAGTACGTTATGGCAGGTCTGGCACTGAACCCTTCGGGAAAATAACCAACAACGGAGTTATTTTCGAAGACTAAATCAAAGCTACTGAACGAGCAATTCTTGTACTTCTTATTTAAGAACCCAGCTCTTCTTAGTGGAGTTAAATCCAGCTTTTCCTATCTTTGGCCATAGCTTTGACTTCGCTATACGACATGACATTTGTTTTCTCCTTTATCTGATCTGTAATTGTCCTTCTAGGTCTGCTTCTTCTTCTCTTCCCTTCTACCTTCCCTTTATATCCTACTAATATTATAAAAGCGAAAGTAACTCGTCTCTCTGTCTGTTTGTTACCTCTTGAAGACTAAACTGCTGAACCGATCTTGATGAAATTTGGTATGGAAGGACATTTTAATGCGATATACTGTAGTCGCGGGCTAATATAATATTATGTTACCGTTACCGCAGTCAGCTGGTAATGTCCCAATTTTGAGCAAAGGCCTCCATGAGTTCCAGGCATCGCGATCATAGGGTAGCCGTAGGGATAACCAATAAATATATAATATGTGTAGGTATACATAATTAGATAAAAGGATTGCTCGAAAGCTGAGTTTGATAAAACCCCGCGTAGGAGCTTTTACGCCCCAGAAATCGATATATTTTTGAAGAGCAAATAAATCTAGCGAAGCTCTATGTACGTATGTATTATCTACTTAAAAGCTAGACAACAAAGCATTGATAGAATAATGTAGCCCAGTCAAATTTGTTTCACAAAAATATTATCGAATAAGATACCTCAATATCGTCTGGAGAACTTGTTACAGCAGAATACTTTGTATAATATGAACTTATTCAAACGTTTTCATGCTGAAAACACTCAAATGTCACACAAAGCCACTTGAATAGTTGTATTTACTGAAAATGGGATGAAACCTAATAAAAAGGTTTAGCGACCTTTTCTAACCAGTTCACATAATACAGGCAAAGGTAATATAGTGCGTAGGACTATCCAGACTCAGTCATTATTACTTAAACAAGATTTCGCGATGAAAGTGCCACAGTTCATAAGGACTATAAATGTATTGTGGCAGTGCTATAAAACTATCTTCCGAATCTTCAAACAGAACGAGGACTCATAATAATGTTTACTGCATAGGAAACGCAGTAAAAAAAAAAAAAGTACATCATCAAAGTAAGAATGTATGTTCGCGCATCACTTAAAAACTACTGGACTAAATGCGATGCAGTTTTCACTGTTCGATAGCTTATGTTTTGACTTAAAAACTGGGGTACTTTATATCTCAATCCGATGAGTAGAATTGAGATATAAAATCGATAAAAATATTTTTGACGGCTGAAGGAATTTTGATCAAATGTTGGTATAATGGTATTATAGGTCCTGGAATAGCACAAAGAGTACTCTTAACCTTCAGAAACGACTATGCCTGCGAAGCCGCGGGCATCAGCTAGTAAATTATATATTTTTGGAAAGTGCTCATCAAGGCCTTCAATTTGATATCAACATTGTAAAATTCGAAGAAAACTTTTTATTTCGCATTTGAAAACGAATCCATACAGCAGAAATATACTTCTTTTTTTTCATTAAAAAAATGCTGATGTTACTCGGCATGATGTAAGGATTCTAACGATTCCCCAATCCCGATACATCTAAATCTGTTCATACATTTAAAAGTTATGGTGGAATAAAGAATACATACATATATGAACCCTGAAAACGATACACTAATTTATTGGGCAGTCATGCAATAAGATTGTGTTTACATGGAAGCGTCTTGATTGTAAGAATTGTTTTAATCCGTATCGCTGTGTATTAGTTTGGCCTCACTAGACGAGCGAGATAAAGTGTGTTGTTATTGTTGTTTGTTAGGTGAAGGTCCATGGTCGCTCGGCTAGGTCCCGCCCGCACGCGCGCTGCTTTGGTCACGTACGCAGTCTATGCAGGCTAGGGCGGCCGCGCGCCCGCCTTGTTACATGAATTTATCTTATTCTCTATCTACGCGAAACGGACACGTCATGCAGATATTCAGAAGCATTTCAGCAGCCTCGTGCGTTCTCGGAAGAGAGGAAACAATATTCAACCGTACAGGAAAATTAAATGCTACATCGGAATATTACTCAGTCGTTTTCGGTTTTATTTTATCCAGCATTTTAACGAAATCCCATTACTTAATTAAAACTTTTATATTATTATTATATTAAAGTTGTTGTTTATTTGTCGTAAGAGGTAGTGATGGCCTCTGGTGTCAGAGTTTGTTAGACTGCTTGAGGGCCTCCGACATGGCTTAACGACTGTTATTAATCAATAACAGCCAGGACCGACAGCTTAACGTGCCCTCCGAAGCACGGAGCGATGGAGAACCGCACATAACTTAGAAAAGTCATTGGTACGGAGCCTAGGACCGAACCCGGTATCGTTGGATTCTAAGTGGCACTATTGGATCATTAAGCTCTACCATAATACTCGTAGTATTGATTGTAAATAGGTTAAATAAAAGCACGTTCACCTGTTTTACGCACCATCTCATGAACAAAGAGATGAACCTAAATTATTATAAACAGATCAAATCAATAAAATTAGATAAAAAGGTATGCTTTGAGTTTGAAAAGGAAATTTTTCTTTCATGTACCGACTCAGAGTTCAATCTCGCACAGGAAATGGAAGTACTCTTGTGACTCTACCGGTGCTACGGAAATACGTCCGTTAGAGAAAAGAGCACCAAGAAACTCTACTGGGATGTGATTTTCTCCATTGTTGTCAATTAAATGACTATTTAAATGAATTTGCATCTACTAACCTCTTACACACAAAAATCATAATATAATTTAACAGTTTTCTTACACACGTTATTATGTTTTGAGCTATGAATTTATTGCAAATATTTAGCACATAACGCAAAATGATACAGTAAATAAAATTTACATATGTATATCTCATCTGACAATAGAATAGTGTGATAAATTGCAAAATTCTCAAATACGGCATCTAGAATTCCCCAAGGTGAAAACATAAATTCCTTGAAAATATAAATTCAAACAAGCACAGCACACTTACGCTATGCAAAAACTTGTGACGTGTTTCGCCTACGTATAAAAGGTATTATTTGCCTACGTGTAAACTTAGGCGTGGGCATTAATGAGGACGAAATCGTTGGAGTGTTTGGCGCCATAGCCACCGTATTTACCTAACTGCAATATTTACAAACATTTTTCCTAATGTTAAAGGAAAACTAAAGGATTTCACATCACACATTATTCATAGAAAATCACACTAATATTACAAATACGAAAGTTTGTGAGGGGGGTGTGTGTGTGTATGTGTATGTGTGTGTGTGTTTGTTTGTTTGTTGCTTCTTCACACTGAAACGGCTGAACGGATTATGATGATGTATATGGGTACTTTAGGTCCTGGATTAACAAGGATACATTCGAAAGTTACAAACATAGAGTTTATTTTTACATGACTGCCCAAAAAAAGGAGTGTTATGTTTTTAGCATACATGTACGTTTTTATGTATGTGAGTTTCTTTATTCCACCATAATTTTTAAATGCCTGAACAGATTTATACGTATGGGGTATTGTTAAAGTCCTTACATCCCCCCAAGTAAGGAAGGTTTTTTTTTTAAAACATCCAATATGGTGGCAGTATAGATCCATTTAAAAAAGGCGAAAAAAGCTTCCAATTTTACAATATGGGTATCATATTGAAGGCCATGATAAGCCTATTCCAAAAGTATATATTTTATTGGCCTAAGTTCTTTTTTGGCAGTGCAGCCGTTTTTTTTAGCTATTAAGCTAGTTATTTTGTCAAAATAGGGAGGCTATATTAGCGTGACGGGCGCGCTACGACTATAATATGTCTCAATGTACATATTCATGTCAAAACGCGTAGAGAAACCATCCGTATTGACCTACAATAAGGTATATTCTTATGAGACGAATGGCGCTAATAGCGCTAATAGTTTAAAAAAAGTAATAAACGTGACGATTAGAGCTATATTTTTTGTGCGTTTAATGCTTCAGATATGACATACCGACCTATCGTTCGAATATGCAAACAGACGACACTGGGTTTCATACAAAATTGTTTTGGATGCTTTCCCATTTTGGTTGGTTGTTACAAAACATCACAAATTCTTGTGTGCAATGAAATCGGAATTTTTAAAAGAGTACAATGATCATAATAAGTCAAAAACAATACCATGCAATGTTACACTGCCTGCTCTGTCAACAATGTTACACTGCCTGATCTGTCAACAATGTTACACTGCCTGCTCTGTCAACAATTGTGATTAAGATTACCCACGGCTTGTGACCTTCTTTCTTCTTCGTTACGATGTAATCAGAGACACTTATCAGATGACCCTGTGAGAGGTGTTTGACGTCCGATACGAGCTATATGAGATACTAGCTGTGCCCCGAGACTTCTCCCGCGTGGAAATTTTTCCGGGGCGAAAAATCCTGTATCCTTCCTGATGATGCACACTATTTCCTAGTAAAATTTTATGAATACCGGTTCAGCCGTTTAGTGATGAAAATATTACAAACTGATAGACGAGGCAAAGTTACTTGCGCATTTATAATATATATATATATATATATATATATATATATATAAGTCCTACTTATAATAAAGCAATAAGAACGAAAAAGTCTGTACAATATAGATAATTTAAAAAATTGCCTAGGGTACTTAAAATAAGCTACTGAACAAGAATTGAACATTTAAAAAATCGTGTCTGTCTGTTTGTTAGTTTGTCTGTATATTTGTTCACGCAACACGTAAAAACTACTGGACCGATTGCGATGCAGTTTTCACTGTTGGATAGCTTAGGGTTTGACTTAAAAACTGGGGTACTTGGTATCTCAATCTGATGAGTAGAAACCGAGCAATCAATAAAAAATAATGACGGCTTTTGGAATTTTGATCAAATGTTGGTATATTGGTATTTTAGGTCTTGGAATAGCACATAGAGTACTTTTAACCCAAAGAAATGACAACGCGAGCGAAGCCGACGGCATCAGTTATAAATTGATTATCGATATTTGATAGAGTTATTCAGCCTCTATGGTATAGTTGTAACGCATGTCGACTAATACCATCTATACCTATAATAAAGCAATAAGTACCAAAAAATCTGTACAGAAAAGATAATAAAAAAATGGTCTAGGGTACTTAACATAAGCTACTAAACAAGTTTTTTTTAAGTCTTTTCTTTCTGTCTGTTTGCTTGTTCGCGCATCACGTAAACACTAATGGAGCGATTGCGATGCAGTTTTCACTGTTGGATAGCTTTTGGTTTGACTTAAAGACTGGGGTACTTGGTACCTCATTCCAAGGGGTACAAACCTAGCAAAGATATAAATATATTTTTCGTCTGAATGAATTTTGATGAAATTTGGTATATTGGTACTTTTAGTTCTGGAATAATTCATAGGATCCTTTTATCCCAGAAAAATTAGCACGCAGGAAACGCCGCGGGCACAGCTAGTAGTATTATATAATGGAGATTGCAAAGTACACAGAGAGCAATAAGACTTCATAATATTAGACTTCATAAGCGTTTCAGAAACAAAATAAAGGCATGCTGTACTTTATTTTGTTTTTCTGAGGAATTTAATTTGTATTTGAAATATTAAAAGAAATTAAAGTATTTATTGTCGGTCAATACTTTGCGGAAATTACGGAATCCTAGTTCTTGATTTTCTAGATAGTGCGAATAGTTTCAGAATTATATATAACTAGCTGATGCCCGTGCCTTCGCACGCGTGTTCATTTCTCTAGATTAAAAGTAGTACTTGTACTTTAAGACCTAAAATACCAATATACTAACATTTGATCAAAATTCCTTCAGCCATCAAAAAGATTTTTATCGAATGCTCAGCTTCTACTTATCGAATTGAAATACCAAGTACACAGTTTTTTAGTTAAACCCTCAGCTATCCAACAGTGAAAACCTTATCGCAATCGGTCCATTAGTTTTAACGTGATACACAAACAGACATACAGACAAACTAACAAACAAACAGACAAAGAGACAGACACGATTTAAAAAAATGTTGTATTCTTGTTCAGTAGCATATTTTAAGTGCTCTAGACCATTTTTTTTATTATCTTCTTTTTTTTTCGTTCTTATATCTTTATTATAAGTATAGATAGATGTATGTAAAGTAGATATGTACAGCTATGATTATGTAAAAATATTGCATTGTAACATCATCAATATACTCAACAGTCGTGACTGTGACAGTTCTTGAAATTACGTTACACACTTTTCGTGCTAACAAAAAATGGATTTTACATGACCCTGTTAAATATATGACGTGTTAGCTATACCAAACTGACACGTGAGGTTAACGTGATCTCTGTAATCTTTTGTAAAGAAGAAACATCTTTAACTTGCGACTACAGAGATCGTTCCTGACAATGATACACGATCTGAGTCATGTGAAGTCGGTTACAGTCTGCTAAATCTCCAAGTCCTTTATTGTCAACTAATTGTGACCGCGGCTATGCCTGCGTGGTCATGGTTCTGTGATAAAAGTATCCTTTAGCATAATCCAGGACCAAAATACTCCAGTGACCAAGTACACCAGTTTTTAAGTGAAACCATTAGCTATCCATCAATTAAAACCGCATCCCAATCGGTCTAGTAGTTTTTATGTGTTGTGCGAACAAACAGATTAACAGACAGACATACACAATCCTTGTTCAGTAGCTTATTTTAAGTGCCCTAGACCATTTTTTTTAGATAATTCTCATTCTACATAGATCTTGCTACTTAATGCTTTATTATAAGTATAGATTAGTAGCAGGAAAACATAAACAATGTTTCAACACTGTATCCAAATCCCTTAACTATCATAAAATAAAAAATACTTTGTAACATAGCCGAGCCATAAAAATACTTTGTAACAGCAAACGTTATGTCAGTGGTTTGTTCTTGACATTACGTTACACAATTCCCACGAGTTACCTATCACATGACCCGGTTAGAGGCGTGACGTCGGTTCCGACCTCAGTGAAGCCGGCTACGGAGCTGTCGCCTCAGAGTCTGGGGCTGACACTTGTTTTCCGATACTGCAACGGGGCATACATTAATTTTAAACAAAAAGGTTTCATAACTTTAAGGTTTCCTAATAAAAGTTCGTACATTGGTAGGTATAGATGCTATAGCGTAGATAGTTACGTAGTATAACGAGCCGTAGCAGTTCTACGAAGAAATTCGAAAAAATATATGCAGTTTTTGTTGTTTGAAGTGGGCGGTGCGGCATTTATGTCCTTATTAGAAACTGGGGTCCGGTCTCTTTGTGTCCAACGGGTACACGTACCTACCAACTATCTCAACAATGTTCGAATGGATTTGACACTGGGTGGTTTGCTGCTAACAGGAAATTGGAAACTTACGGAGTAACAGGCAGCACAACAACTATCTAAGCTATTAATTCTAAACTAACCTACAAAACATTCAACGAATATTTGACCAATCAATGTGCTAGCGGTGTACACTGTCCCAACGGCAGTTAGTTAGTAACATTTTCATTAGGATGCTCAGTAAAGACAAGAGGAGAAAAAATATCGTTTAGTCTTAGAATAACTTTTCCAAAATTGACTGAGAATATATGACTCCAAAAACCTGGAATAGTAAATTATGCCGTTTTAGAGAAGGCGATTATGTTCACACCATATGTAGGTATACTAGCTGCGCCCCGTGGTTTCTCCCGCGTGAACTGATGAAAACTGATGATGATGATGAAAAATACCGTTAGCCTTTTGAGGGCGAAAGAGTAACAAACATACACACGTACAAACTTTCGCCTTTATAATTTTAATGTGATTACTCCTTACCCTTACATTGGAATTGCTCGTATTGTAGATTGCAGACGACAATATTATGAGTAGGACACAAGCACAATTAAATCACATCAAAGGAATCCTAGTGGAATCCTACTTCCTTCTTGTATCGCTTATCAAAGTTCATTTTCCTTAATTTGATGTCGTTAAACTCATTAATTGATATCAATATTGATTTATCGACAGATTATAACGACGCAAGTGTGTATCCCTGTGATTGCAAAAAGTGTGATTGCTGAATAACTTATTTGTTAAATCAAATTAAATTTGTATCATTTCATCTGTTGCCAAGTTATAGAAGGAAGTGTTGCGTTATCCTAATTATTAAATTGCAATGCCAACGTGTTTATTTGGTGACGTCATTTCAACGTCATCGTGTTTATCTATTACAGATTATCAACTTGAGTGTGGTAACATGTAATACAACTTAACGGGCAATTGACCGATTTCCAGACTAAGTGGTAAACACTTCAGAAAAGGTTCTGGAATATTGGCGAAAGATTTTCACCACATTGTCAATCTTTCATAGAGCGATTGTAGTCAATTTTTCATAGAGGGATTGTAGCCTAATGGTTCAATATTGTGACTTAGAATCCAACGATACCGTGTTCGATTCTAGTCTCCGCACCAATTACTTTTCTAAGTTATGTGCGGTTTTCCATCGCTCCGTGCTTCGGAGAGCACGTTAAGCTGTCCGTTCCGGCTGTTATTGATTAATAGCTATGTGAGAGGCCCTCGGGCGGCCTGACAAACTCTGACACCAGAGGCCAGGACTACCTCATACGCCATGCAAACAAACAAGCACATAGTCAAATAAAAGGAGTGCCGTAAACTCCCAAAAATTAAATCATCTCACTTGCATGGAGGCTACTAATCAATCAAATAATTTTTAAAAACCTGGTTTATCTTATAAATTCTATAAAATGAGTAATTATATCATAATACTAGCCTAATGTTAAACACATTTTTATTACGATAAAAGATAGGGCAATACAAAAATAAGTATATCTTTTCAAATAAGATCCTATGATCTAATTAGATGGAGCGATATTTTTATGAAATTTTTATTTTTATGTATTAAAGACATAATCAATACATTACGTAGGTATTCGAGTGGGGTCATGTTTAAATGCACGTCCACTCAACCGCCTCACTATAGTATTTGTTAGAAACCCTTGCGTGTTACACCACTATTCATCAGACATTGTCATAGACATGTAGGTGACAAGTAGGAGTAACCCTGGCTAAAGTTTATTGTACTTTCATCAGTAGCTACCTGCGAAACAAAACCTGAATATGAATAAGTGAGGTGCTAATCATGAATATGCGTATGACGCTTTATTAGTGATTGATAAGCAGTCATTCATGCAATATAATATAAGGAAGTGACGCGCGAGGACATGACACGAAGCTACATAGTGAGTTAAACTCACTTTATCGCTTCGTGCCGTGTCCTCGCGCGTCACTTCTTTGTTATTTTTGTGCTTTTTCTGTACCAAATGGAAAGAGTTACAAAACGGATGTGTCAAAAACTCATGGAACGTTGTAACAGATCTCAAGATGTTTTTCACAGCTGAAAATCGTGTATTATTATCTAGGTCACGGCTACCTCCCACCGAACAAACAAGTGAGCGTGAAACAGCTGGAATCATGCGTGCCTATATCTAAATACCATCTATATAACTTTATCTTATCTCGACACAATGATCTCTCTAATCAGCTTAATTAACTATCATCGTTGTACAGATTAACTATCTTCCTGCGATGAATTAATATCGCTCCACAACACAATGCGATTACGGTTATCTAGCTAGGAGAGTTCTTACGTCTCTAGTTCTCTGAACAATAACTTGCTCTATAAATAAGAATCTCGGAATAAAAGCCAATATCTGTTCGGTAAACACGTTGAAAGATAAATGGAAGATCTATATTTCTCGAGATATTGATTTGAGTTTCCTGCTTGCGTAAAAAATAAATTTTCTTTCATAAACGTCCGGTGTTTTATAGAAAACAGCACCAACGTCGTTTCCATTCATTCATTTATTGTATTTGGCTAATCTATCTAGTACTATTTCATAGAAGTTCATCTTCAGTTAACTTTCCACCTCGAACAACATTCAGTTGTAAGTATTTATCTACACTAATATTATTTACACTATAATGACGAAAGTTTTTTGTTTGTTTTTTTGTAATGAATAAATCCAAAAATTACTGAACCGATGTCAAAAATTATGTCACTTATAGAAAGCTACATTATCATCGAGTAACATGGGCTGTATTTATTAATTTCGCTTACTGGCGTTTTGCGGCTATACTTTTGCATTGGTTTTTAATATTTTAAACAATATACTTATAATAATAAGTAGTAGTATTGACGGCTGGTTGGTCTAGTGGCTACTGGCTAGTGACCCTAGGAACGAAATCAAACGGTCGCGGGTTCGAATCCTGCAATGTACAATCATTTGTGTGATGAGCAGAATATGTTTGTTTCCGAGTCATGGATGTGATATTTGTATTTATGTATGTTTATCCGTTATCTAGTGCCCATATAGTAGTATCCTAGTTTGGGGCTAGGTAATTGGTGTGGAATCCCAAATATATTATATATTATTATTATTATATACAACATGATTATAGTAGGTACTCATCATTACCCACAAAAAAGTCCGTGAGGCTTTATGTCTAACGATTATAGTTACGTCACAATAACCGTTTTTTGATCAAATTAGTTTATCAAAACAAGGATAGAATTGTGTATAAATTAAGAGACATATGTGCAATAACAACTAATTCGTTTTTTTTTCGTCCTTTTTGCTGTCCCTTCAATGTATTAACATAATATAAAAGGCAGTCTTCGGCGCGTATCTATCTATCTGTATGATTTGCGTTAATCTCAAAAACCACAGAACGGCTTTCGCCTGTGTAAGGGTTGATTTCTGAGGAAGGTTTCTTGGAGAAATGTTAAAAATAATAAAACAAAATTTAAAAAATAAAATAAAGCACATAATCAGTTAATTAGGCAATGAACAATTAAAAATGATGTCAATCACGTCTAGATACTAAATGTCAAAATATTTTGATAGAAATCCTCAATTTATACCGAACAATTCTCCTTTTTACTAAATTTTTGACGAGTAATTTGAACGTTACGCGTTATGACGATGTTTTTAATAAGAACAGCAAAAAGTAAAATAAACGGGAATCCAGGGCGGGTCGTTAGTAGTCTCTTGTATGATGACGTAGAAAATAAATCATTTTTGCAGAGCCAAATTAGTTTTTTTGGGATATTACTATTGTAAAAAAAAATGGATTAGTTATACGCACACCTGCAGGCCTAGCATGGGGGTGGACAAATTACCTTTCCTCCGTTTTTATCCACTTCTCAGTGGAAATAATTCTCTTCTCTACCTTACATAGCACGGCAATCGAGGAAAGGGATAAAATCAAAGGAGAAAATGTTATTGACGTTTGTCATAGACATTATGTGCCGCTACTCCATCGGTAATCCCATGCTCCTCCAGCTTAAAAGCATAGACTCGAAAAACATAGATTAAAATACTCTCCGTTTGACATAACACGGGGAATATATATCACCGTCTCTTGAAGGTGGGTATAAAAGTTTATCTTCATACAACCACAATGTCGCGAGCGTTTTATAATTATATTTTGATGCGAGAAACGCAAACAATGGAAGAAAATTTCTCCAGCGTGGGCGGTATGCCCGTGACTGGTTGAATTTCTGGACACAAAAATTCGTATATACATAACGACTGTGTCTACTCTGTCTATATGGTAGCAGCTTTTGTATCGAGATCTGGGAAAGTGTCCGAGGTGTGTCAATGGCAAATATTATCTATTATCCACAGAAATTAACATTAAAAGAACGAATAATTCTTGAAAGTATGTTGGATTTGTCAAAGTATTGAAGACTAAAAAGTAAAATTCAATGATACTGAACCATAGAGAACGCTACTCCCGCTGTATATCCACCGAATTTTATCGTTTTGTCCGGGGAAAAAAATGTGCACCCCCCCCCTCCGTGCTAGGCCTGCGTTTATCCTGGCTTGACTTAGCAACACGATGTATTTTTCAACTTCATTAGTCATCAATTAATTAATGAGTTAATTAATTTTGCATTTAATTCCAATTTGCAACGTCATGATCGGGAAACACTGAGTTATCGTTATAATGAAGAGAGGCGTGTCTTAACTCTTTACCTTTCCTAATATGGACATGAAGGCACACTAAATAGCTTACGCATTTTATATATAATAGGATTTTCCTGATTTTTATTCTACTTTCTCACACTTAAGGGACTTTATACTCATTTCGACCACAATGCGATATGCGTTAACCTCATACTACTTATAATAATTATTGTAGGAGCTGGTAAATACTAAAAAACAGTACTTACCTCTATTTAGGAGTATATAAATGTACATAGTTATTCTCGGCTTCGAATCTCTGCAATGATGTATCTAAAAATTTACATTACTTTGTGTTCAAAAACAAAGTAATGTAAATTTTACGTTGTTTTCTTTTAGGACGAGTTTTTAATAGAATATATTTTTTCTTAGATTACATTTTATTTTTTACAACCTTTTAGCTTGCAATGTTGTATGTTAGTTTGTTTTGGTCAAATCTTGCAAGCTGAATTAGAATAACTTCATCATATCCTAGGCAGTTGAATTTTTAAATGTTAGTTCAATACCGATGTCTATGCATTTTTATTACCCGACTATAGCAAAGCAAGGGTAGGGTAATGACTTTAACAGTCTATGTATGTATGTATGTTTGTATGTATGTATCTATGTATGTGGTTATTGGATGTTCCACCATAGCGTCGCCCCTATTGGTTCGATTTCCCGGCTGTTATTGATAATAGCAGTCGTTAAGCCATGTGAGAGGCCCTCGGGTGGCCTGACAAACTCTGACACCAGAGGCCAATACTATCACATACGATAAGCAAGCAAGGGATTGAGCATTTCCGTGGTCTTATCTCTCGCCTTACTAACCGTTACTAGACTCTTGTAACCCTCGCTCTACTAACCGTTGATTAATAATAATCTAGTAGAGCCCACACTGTCCTGTGGCGTGTCATTAAACGACTACTGTATGTGCTATTCCAAGACCTAAAATACCAATATTTGATCAAAATTCCATCAGCCGTTTTTTTTTTATTGATTTCTTGGCTTTACTCATCGGATTGAGATACCAAGTACTCCAGTTTTTAAGTCTAACTCTAAGCTATCCAACAGTGAAAACCGCATCGCAATCGGTCCAGTAGATTTTACGTGATGCAAGAACATACACACAAATAAATAAACAGACAAACAGACAGACACGATTTAAAAAAATGTTATATTGTTGTTCAGTAGCTTATTTTAAGTACCCTAGACCATTTATTTAAATTATTTTGTTTGTACCGACTTTTTCGTACATATATTGCTTTATTACAAGTAAAGATGTGTCCGCGAGACTAGCAAGGGTTTCTAGCTGTATATTTGGCGTCAGGCATCCTGTATCAAATATTTATGATATCAGTTAAATGAAAAGTTGGTAATGGCATGTGTGCACCCCCAATTCCAACCAACTTTGACTTTTCAGCTTATGGAACAAAAACTAAAACCCGACTACGGTCGGGTAAAAAATAGCCTATGACACTCTTGCAATGAAGAAGAATCGATTGATACCTCGCTTGTCAAAATCGGACCAAGTTTTTAGTTTGAACACATAACCCTTAATTTGCCTTGCCGTAGACGGCTAAAAAAATAGCCTATGACACTCTATACATGAAGACGAATTGAATTTCTGTGTTTTTTAGTTTGAACGCATAAGCCTTCCTTTGCTTCGCAATAGTCGGGTAAAAAAATAGCTTATGACACTATTCCTGAAGATGAATCGATTGACACCTCGCTTGTCAAAATCGATTTTGACAAGCGAGGTACCAATAGGTATGGTATAACATCCACATACTGACCATAAATACAAACATAGACTGTTAACTTTATTACCCTCTCCTTGCTTCGCTGTAGTCGGGTAAAAAGTGTAAATATGGTACCTACCTCGTAAAGTTCGCCTTATAACTGCATCAAACCACAACCACCCACATATGTGACGTGTTATGATATGTGTGTGTGGGACTCCTGACCAGCAAATTTTCAATGAGACGGAGACGTATTATGTAAACAAACTTTTGTAGGTATTTTGAGTATCAATCGTTCCTGGCGAAACCAACGTCACTTATATACCGAAAATGTATATAAGTGACGTTATGTAATAAGGGTATTCTTTGCTTATATATTATTACTAGCTGTACCCGCGATATGTGCTTTTTCTGGGATATAAGGATCATGTGGTATTCCAGAACCAATTGCCTATATATTATTACTAGCTGTACCCGCGATATGTGTTTTTTCTGGGATATAAGGATCATGTGGTATTCCAGAACCAATTGCCTATATATTATTACTAGCTGTACCCGCGATATGTGCTTTTTCTGGGATATAAGGATCATGTGGTATTCCAGAACCAATTGCATATGTATTATTACTAGCTGTACCCGCGATATGTGCTTTTTCTGGGATATAAGGATCATGTGGTATTCCAGAACCAATTGCCTATATATTATTACCAGCTGTACCCGCGATATGTGCTTTTTCTGGGATATAAGGATCATGTGGTATTCCAGAACCAATTGCCTATATATTATTACTAGCTGTACCCGCGATATGTGCTTTTTCTGGGATATAAGGATCATGTGGTATTCCAGAACCAAAAGTACCAAAATCATCAAACTTCGTTCAGACGTCATATGGTTTTATATCGTCTGCTCGAATTCTACTCATCAGATTGAGATACCAAGTTTTTAAGTCAAGACCTAAGCTATCAACAGTGAAAACCGCATCGCCATCGTTTCAGTAGTTTTTACGTGATGTGCGATTAAACATACAGACAAACAGATAAACAGACAAACAGACACGATTAAAATTATTGCTTTATTATAAGTATAGATAGATTTGCTGTTTATAAATGGAATTGTTCACCACCTCGCAACACCCAAACGACTTGATGAATTTTAATGAATTATGTGCCGACAGCCGAGAATTGATCCTGAGAATGAGATGAGTAAAATGACAAATATGTAGAGTTAGGTTGCTTATGGAAAGGAAATAGTACTGTAATATTTAGTGAAACAAAACAAAATAAAAAAAACAAAAAATAATAATAATAATAATTAACATTAATGTAATATGAAACAAAATCTTCTGCGGTAACTGAATCTTTATATATTTAACTTTTAATCAACATTCATATTAATTGGCAAATCTTTTCATTAAATATGTATATAGGCGTTTGTTTTAAAATGCACCTTCAGTACGACTAAGGCGCCTGGTCATCTTACTCTTGTCCATAGCCTAAGTCGTACTTACAGGATAAACTCTACAGAATAATACTTAACAAACACGAGATCACATTAAAAACCTAAAAACAACTCAGTCTAAATTAACTTACAGTCTAAATCAACTTACAGTCTAAATCAACTTACAGTCTGAATCAACTTACAGTCTAAATCAATTTAATGTACATGTATGCAATAAATAAATAAACATTTTCATTATTTGACCTTAACTACCAAAATAAATTAGGGGAAGGGGGGGGGGGCGGCAAGAAGGGGGGGGGGGGGGCAAGAAGGGGGGGGGCAAGAAGGGGGGGCAAGAAGGGGGGCGGGCAAGAAGGGGTGGCGGGCAAGACCATAATGTTCGGGTTTTTGACCGTACGTGCAACCTATCACAACAGTTCTAGTTCGTGACGACGCGCCTCCATGTTGTCTACCAGTTGGCGCAGTGACCGCTTTGCAAACGCTCGCGGTTTTGTTTTGACGTTAAAAGAACTTTTAATACGCTTTATATTAGCTTCACTTGTATTTTTGTATGTTTGTAACCGACTCCTTTGGACGCTATTTTGACCCACTTTAAACGGTCAGATTTCATTCAAATTTTGCACACCTGTCAAAAATCGATGACAATGCAATAATTTGAAGAAAAAAAAAACGCTCTTATAAATAAACCAAATTAAAAAGTAGAAAATAAATAACAGTTTAAAAAAAAAACTAAAAAACACGCTTTATATAGAAAACCAAACTAAAAAATAGAAAATAAATTTTAATAATTTTGAATTAAATAAGAAAAAATGTTTTATTTAAAAAAAAAGTGGGGGGTGCTTTTTAAGATATTATCGAAATGATAATCCTTCTTCTCATATCTGTCAATGAAATATTTTATAACTATTGACCCATGCACCCCACGATTTTTTTGAATAAAATAAAGCTTGTTATTCTTATTTAATTCAAAATTATTAAAATTTATTTTCTAATTTTTAGTTTGGTTTTCTATATAAAGCGTGTTTTTTAGTTTTTTAAACTATTATTTATTTGTTAACCTGCTTGCAAATTTCTTGCTGTGAATCGAACATGTTTACGACCGAAGTATCAGTGTTCCAAATTTGACTGAATGTTATTGATGTTTAACAACGATTACAGCAGTAGGCAAGAACTTGTTTGTGTCCGTTCCGTGCTTTGTTCTTCAAAAGAATTCTATATAATTCAGTTTGACATGAGAGGACAAGATGGGGTCCTGCAACTAGAGAAACCTACCTCGAGCCCCATCTGGAGTGGCGGAAGATAGTTAGCAGAAAGAAAAGATATAAGATAATTAAAAAATAATCAGAAAAAGGTGGTGTTAAAAAAAGAATAACCAAGAAGAAAGAGGCGCTAAGTCTACTTCTCCACCAGAAAGCGAGAGTGATGTAGAAAACTCTCCTTACTTCTATTGTGTCGGTCGATCTTTAGACTCAAATTAAGGATAGGCTGCATGTTTTATCTGTGGAAAATGGGCACCCCGCAACTGTGCCGGTATAGAAGCTGAAAAAGCAACATTTAAATGCGAGTTTGGCGATCAATTGTAGCTCTGTTCTTGTATACTCATAAGAGTACAACATTTTACCCGGCCTAGGGGCAATATGGGATGATAGGATCTTTTTTACATTTTGTTTTGTTTTTTTTTGTAAGTGACAAATGCTACTTTCTTACTTGAATTATTAAAAACAGTAAATAATATTGTGTAAATGTTATTATGTCCGTTTAATACGCTTCAATCGTTAAGTACCCCGTCTATCCCCCCTTCCCCTACACATAGTTTTTTTTAAAATAATATATCTGATTATTTATCCCTAGTAAGTTACAGGTACGACTTAGGAATTTGCCACAGGTACGAATTACGCAACGAGACTTTCAAAGTTTCAAACTAAAATCCTGCCATAACCTCAAAACTTACTACCGTTTAAGTGTGCTTAAATAATTGCCAGAAAACCATAAAAATAGACGATAAAAAGAAAAATAACTTAACAATCATATTATTCCTTGGAAAAGCTTACGAATGAGTGAAATATTTTAATGAAAACTGGATAAAACTTACTTGCTATATATTTTTGCCTCCCGAAGCCGGCCAGACTCCCACTTGTTTTAGTTGATTCGTGTGACTAAATAGTTCAGAATTACACTACTAGATGTCACTTTTTATGATTGTTATCTGAGATATTAGATACGACTTAGGCTGTGGTACGAATTGAGCAGCCTTACCTTATGTATTAAGGCAGACGCTAGCCGTAGGATATTCTAAAGTGGCGGGCCAACCAGTCACTCTCCCTTGCTACGTATATGCGTATCTGTCTGGGTAAATCACAAGCGGCTAGCTACATCAGCAAAATTGTGCGGTTAGCCCCATATAGGTACCCATTTTCCTTAAATATCCATACCTACCTACTTCAAAAGGAACTCCCTTATATGTTTTTATAGAAGTGACCGGATGTAGCCGTCATTTTTTCAAACAAACCACAATGAAAGTAATGAAATTTTTCATTTTCCAAATCGTAAACGGGTTTTCTCTACGGTTAGGGAAAACCCGCTTACGATTATGAAAATGAATTATTGTAATTTTCTTACATTTCTTGCAAGAAAGTATTTTCTTCATCGTCAGGTGAAGCTATCGTTCCAAACAATAAGTTTCAGAGATTAATGAGAAATGAGAAGGTTTCTACTTAGTTGTTCTGTTGACCAAGTGCCACTTCTGTCCCATTTTCATTAATTATTGGAAAGTTTCCAGGACACGTAACGTGGTTCGTTAATTTTAATGTCTTCTTAGATCGTTTTCCAAGAAGACTGGCTGTCATAATGAGCTTAAAAAGTATACAACGCGAGAAACACTCTTAGACATTTTTATTTCTAAGAATTAATTTGCTTCTTACCTAGTCGTATATTAGAATTTCTAAACGACTTTCGCTTCTAAAGCTTAAGGTTTATTTTTCACTTCATTGAATTCAGCACTTTACATCAGAGTTTCTTTGTGGATTTGGTTGTTTCGCTCAGAATTACTTCATGCTCGACAAAAACTTTTTGCAACCCAGCCTCTTGTCCCACATTTAATTTTGCGAATAAAGATATATTTAGCAGTGATACAGATTTATCTATATAAAGAGATAATGCCGAAAGACAGGTATCACTATTATCACCTATTATATTTGTTCGTGATGGTATCTGACATAATTCCGTGTATCCCAGCTACTTACGAACTATTTTTCTCAAGTTTTCCTCATGTTGTGTGAAAGTAGTGAGATATATCCATACTTAATATTATAAAAGTGAAAGTAACTCTATCTGACTGTTACCTTTTCACGACTAAACAGCTAAACCGATCTTGATAAAATTAGGTATGAACATAGTTTGATCCCTGGGAAAGGACATAGGATACTTTGTATCGCGATAAACTTTAGTACGCGCGGACGAAGTCGCGGGCAAAAGCTAGTTCTAAATAAGACTTAGGTAGATCCTTAACTAGACACTACACAATCCCTTAATTGAATTAAATTGACGATATAGCAAAAAGGAGAAGCTAAAGTAGCTTCCTAGTATTATGGTTGCGGAACATGAATGTTACCGTTTCTCTAAAAATGATAAGAATCAATGTGTGTCAAGAACATTCTAAACTTAAATCCACCAACTAGAACATGTCTCCGCAAAGACTGATGGTGTGATCTACACGCACTGAAATTTAATACTTAGCAACAATTGGTCATGTTTTATAAAAAAACACTATCATGTCGTTATGCGAGTTGCCATATATAAGTAATGTGAGACTGCCCGGATTATTACTCATTATCAATTCATTAATTATATCTCTAATTTCAATCTACGTAAATACATAATGAACGCAACAAACACCAGTTTATTAAGTGCCTTGGTCCCAATTGTCGACGAATATCTTGTTATATCGTGATTGAATCTGGATAGAAGCGACTTTCTCAAGACTAGGTACAGCCGAAACCTGTAAGTACGTTGTGACGTTGCGCGACGTAGGCTCGGGAGCTCTACGTGACACTCGGTAACGTCACATCGCTTTTCCCTATGTACAATGAAGGGAGAATTAGTATGACTGGAAGAATGAAGAAGCATTAACTAGAAATCCACACAATACGGGGAATCCGATATTTCGGGGCCCGTGATTGTATTGTATGTAGTATATATCGCGCTACACCTTCAGTGTAGGTATGTATCGTGACGCCACACAGCCGGCCGCGCCGCTACTATACACGAGGCGACCCCACAGCATTGCTTCAGTGTACCGATAGCGCGCACAGATATCAGACGTGCTAAGCTCTTGAGCTAACCCGTGCTAGCGTAAACATAAATAAATCGGAACATTAATTAGTTATCTTCTCTTTATTTTATTTTTTTACTTATTTTGTGTTGAGAAATGCGCGTGTGCGCCGAGAGACAAAGCGTTCGTGTTGTGTCGGTCCGTTGGTTTCGGAGTCGAACAACGAAGATGGCGCATTCAATCAAAATGTTGCCCTTGCAGTTCAAGAGGATGCTGAACAAGGAGCTGAGCCACTTTTCCGAGTCCAGCAAGTCCGGCAACCAGATCTCGGAGTACATCTGCACCACATTCTTAGGTGAGTTCTTTAACACTTGTTTTTTTAAGTTTTGTATGTGGTCGTTTTTTTTTGGGTCAGTAAATAGTTATTACTTGCTCCTTCAGTCTGTTCGTAAAATTCAATTGAAAAAATATTTAAAGCTGTAAGAATATAAACATTAATATTATATTATATTTTATATGAGTATAATGTCTCAGTGTGTCTTAATGTAAGTACGTTTCGAACCAATATTTATTTATTGTAGTTATTCAATTGTATTGAAGTATATATTCCAAGAGATCGGTATCGGCTAGACACTAATGTATAACCCAAAGCAGAAGCGCTCGTTGTACCTAGATCAAGATTTCACGTAGCGTGACGTCAAGTAGCTACGCACCGGCGCGCGGCGCCTACGACCGCACCGCACCGCCCGCCCAAGATTTACAGTCTCTTGATAGCTTTATGACCCTATTTAACAAATAACATACCTGTTTGCTCGGTTTTACATTATAATGTTGCTACGTCATAAAATCATTGACTTGTTATCGATAAGTACTTCAATCAATAAAAATAATTTTGGATGCTACCCACCGGAAAGAAGGAAACCTGTTAAAAACTTTGCCCTCTTTATTTAATGAAACTGATTGATCGTGTACTGATTGATTGATCAAGGCTTAAAATATCTTTGAAGGTTGTTCAATTGATTGTAGGGCTCTTGTTGTTCTCGGGATAAAAAAATGTATAAATTAATCAACAAAAAGACAAACAATGTTCTTAAAGTTGAATTTAACACAGACAAACAAGATCAGATACAGCCACTCATACAATTGAGCATGTCGCCCAATCGTTATTATAACCAGATTCAGTCAGTTTTTATTTGTTCATCAAATTCTTTGCAATTGAACCGACGAGATGAAAGAAAATCGACTCTAAAATAATTATCAGAGAGTCACAAACGTGAGATAAAAAACTTGCTATCTTAAGCCAGCTAACTGGAGAATAAATATTATAATGTATATTCATTATCAATAGATAAATACGAAGCTTTGATAAACCGAGGTCGAGGTAAGCGCATGCGGACATAATTTTTAATTTCCTATCTATGTATTAAAATATATTACTATTATAATTGAAATGTAGGTACTTGAAATATACTTCATATACCTACACCTATGTACCCAGTGTACCTACTATGTAAAAATCGTGAAAACGTAACTAGTAAGCATGATATGGCCACAGCCATACCTGTAAGGGGACAGCAATTTTTTTACTAACAATAAAATTCCATGACAATTGGCAACAATGTCGTCATCAAGGAAATCACCCGTTTTCGGTACGCGCGACCTTAAAGCTGAAAACCGCAAAATATAGATATGAGTTCTTCCTCACAGAATTCAATACAGTTTTATTTGATTCCCAAAGTCAAAAAACAACAAATACCAATTGACCTAGTGCTAGTAGCTGAAATAAGTAATGAGAACTCCGCCGCGGTTCACTCACATGCCTACCTACATGCCATTCGTACAAAGCAATCGATAATTTAAAGGCCAAGTACGTTTGCTTTAAAACCTCATAAATATTCAACAAGAAATGATTTAATGTATTTGGGACAGCGAATTATTGATAGTGCAATGACTTAATTGACAAGGAATGCTGTGTCGAGGAGTACCGGGCCGGGCGGGGCCGGGTCCGGGCTACGGAGTCTCGGGGCACAGTTTTTAATTTGTTTGCACAGGGCCCTAAGATCACCACATGCAATACTAGCTTTATACCGTACCGCACAACTATATGCCCGCGGCTATCGTGTGGTAATGTTTCTGGGTTAAAAGTCACCTATGTGCTATTCCAAGACCAAAAGTACCAATTGTACTACTTATCAACAAAATTCGATCCGCCGTCCAATAGTTTTTTATCTATTGCTCTGCTTCTATCTAACGGATTGAGATACAATTAACACCAGATTTGATGTCAAAATCTTAGCTATTCCACAGTGGAAACCGCAAATCAATTGGTTTAGTAGTTTTACGTGATGCGAGATTTAGTAGCTTATACCGATCCCTTGGACCAATTTTATTACAAACTTCGTTGTATGTACAGACTTTTCGTTACACTGCGTTTGACAATATTACGAGTATGCAGGTAAAAATGCACTGAGAAATCGATACTGACTTTAGTAATTCATACATATTTACCACAGATATTTACCTACTGTGTTAATGCGCTCTTGATAATAATAACGAAGTTGCATCCTTTGTAGGAGGTAACTTGCAACACTCACTTATGGAACAGATGTCTAATCAATCCATATATACAGTTGACGTAACATTGGCACGTTCTAGTTCATTAAATAAATAAACACATTAGTATGAGAACAACCTTGTCTCGCTTAAAGCAATCTATAAAATTGATCTTATATAATTTAACACCGATAACTTCACCGCTATTCAAATTGGATTGGTAGGTATATCTTCCTTACTGTTTTCGAGTTCCATGTCATATACAGCAAGGGTATTCAATCTGAATCATATATTGTCGTCCAAAGTAAACAAAACTCTATTATATCTACACAGTTATTTTAAAAATGCTGGCTTTAAATATTATTATCGTCCGCGTTGTTTATTCGTACTCGAAGCTAAATGTATTCGTACTCGAAGCTAAATGTAGGATTTACTTTACTGCGTCATTTTATGTTATTATCATTTGATTAGATAGAAAGTACTCAATAATAGATGATAAGAAGCTTTAATCCTAGCTTAGTTTACCTACTATGATTACTTGTCGAACCAACACGAATTAGTTTTAAAAGCTCTTCTAGGTGGTCGCCAAATAAAATAAAATTATGATAAAATTCTTAATCCACGTACCGACGTATAAGTTATACCTACACGTATATTTTACAGTACACTACTGCAATCTAATTAAAACAACCTAGGTGTCTAATTTTAATTTTACTCACCTTGATTACAGATTATAAATAGAAATAACGTGCTGACCCAGAATGCATCAAAACGTAATAGATACTTTACAATATTTAGACCTACTTCTGACACCAATACCCATTGACACAGTTTTGGTAAACTAATAAAGTATAACTAGCTCTGTGACGCATAATTACAGAGCTTTTAGGATTTATTACGATAACGACGTAATATCTACTCTATGTAGGTCGTCGGTCGTAATCATAACCTCGTGATATAACGTGAGCTTGGGGACATATTAACGTCCGTACACTTAAAGGGACTTACAATAGGTTCTAGGTCACCAAGTACCCACCTGCTCAATATGGACTGTCTAGAAACTTTATCAAACTTATTACCAACTAATATTAACTTATTGTTCCGTTAATTCCAGATAAACAACAGGAGTTGGACATACCATCCCTACAAGTCGACGAAGCAGCAGAAGCGCGCGCTAAAAAGAAGGACAAACCGCGTCTTACCGGACCAGGCACCACCATGTCTCATGTAAGTTGTGCAAGTTTTAAAATTCAACTGTAATTTTACTATAAAAACTTAATTGACTATTGAAATAAAATATTTTAAAACTTATATCTTTATTTTTTTTACAGATATCTGGCGTCAAAAGGACACTTACGCACACCAACAGTTTTACCGGCGAACGCGTGCCAAAATACGGTGTCGAAACTCCTCACGAGGAGCAGCTCGGGCAGATTTTGGGTGACCTCGAGCGCTGGGGAGTGGACATCTTCCGCATTGGCGACCTCTCGTGCGGCCGGCCGCTGACAGCCGTAGCGTACTCCGCGTTTACGTCCAGAGAGCTGCTCGGCACGCTGCAGATCCCCGGGCGCACGTTCCTTGCGTTCGCGCTCACACTGGAAGAGCACTACTGCCGCGACAACCCGTTCCACAACTCGATGCACGCCGCCGACGTCGCTCAGTCCACGCACGTGCTCCTCAACACTCCCGCCCTCGACGCGGTGTTCACACCGATAGAAACTTGCGCCGCCCTGTTCGCCGCGTGCGTGCACGACGTCGACCACCCGGGGCTCACCAACCAGTTTCTCGTCAACTCCAGTTCCGAGCTGGCCCTGATGTACAACGACGAGTCCGTGTTAGAAAACCATCATCTCGCCGTGGCGTTTAAACTCCTTCAGAATGATGGCTGCGACATATTCATCAATCTTCACAAGAAGCAGAGGCAGACTCTGCGCAAAATGGTCATCGACATGGTACTCTCGACGGACATGTCGAAACACATGAGTCTACTGGCAGACCTCAAGACTATGGTCGAAACCAAGAAGGTGGCTGGCAGTGGAGTGCTGCTGTTGGACAACTACACAGACAGAATACAGGTTCTAGAGAATCTCGTACATTGCGCCGATCTGAGCAATCCTACTAAGCCTCTGCCTCTGTATAAAAGATGGGTAGCTCTTCTAATGGAAGAGTTCTTCCTGCAAGGAGATAGAGAAAGAGATCAGGGGATGGATATAAGTCCCATGTGTGACAGGCATAACGCTACAATAGAGAAATCTCAGGTCGGTTTTATCGACTACATTGTTCATCCATTGTGGGAAACCTGGGCGGATTTAGTACATCCTGATGCCCAGGACATATTGGACACCCTAGAAGAAAACCGCGACTATTACCAGAGCATGATTCCGCCATCGCCTCCGCCAGCACCCATCCAGTCACATTCTGGACAAGATGATGATCGCCCGGAACAAATACGTTTTCAAGTAAGTATTTACTTTTTCAAATCAAATCAATATACTAATAATGTCAATATATTGTGCCGTATTTTAAAAATAAGTTATTGTATTTGTTCCTTATATGGTGTCATAAAGTGTTTATTATTATTATTATTAATACTATGTTTCTTCACATGAGCCCCAAGAGGGCACTCATGAAAGTTTAATTATGTACTCTACTACCACTGGATTCTTTTCAATAAAAATGACTCGTATTAATTTGTCTAAATCAACTGACTAGAAGAGGCAATTTGATCTGGTCTTCACTTTCTTATACGATAACCCTTTGATATCTTAGTATATAACTATATGTTAACGCTCAACTTTTATAGCACCATCAAGCTCACATGCATTTGATGCATTTTTTTAGTGCTCAATCTTAATAATACACAAAATCCTGTCATACTCAGATAATCTTATTCTTAGATTATTCGACTGGCTGTCGAGCTATGTTATTAAGTTTATATGTACTACTTATGTGTTTCCTAACGGCTAATTTTCCTTTGACAGGTAACGCTTGAGGAGGGTGAAGGCTCAGAAGACTGCGAGGGCGAAGGGGATGGCGGAATGTGACGGAAACTACTGGGAATTTGCAAGAAGCTCTCAGAGAAAATGCAAGTTTGGCGGAGGCTCTGGCAGTGAGGGCGGACGACCCGTGGCGGCCGAGGCGTCCGCCCGGACTCCGGACCGGCCCGGGAGTCCCGGGACAGTGCCCGCGAACTTTGTTGGATAAAAAAATACTTGTTGACGCTTACTCTCGAAATGGGACGATCGTGCGGGTGAATCGTTACATTTCGAACTATGTATTGATTAATTTTACGTGATCATTATGCAATGTTGTGTAGAATTACCTAACGACTAATTAGTGATTATGTCCCTCCAATGACTGCGTAACGTTCGATTGTCTAGTATTTGTACCTATTTTTGTTTTGTCTAACCAAAGATTTTAAAAAGCTCCTACGTTCACGATGACGTTCGATGAAATCCCATGTAAAGTAGTTAGTGTTCGGTTCATAATTTTAATGAATCGTAAGTAGAGTTTAGTCGTCGAGCCGCGTCGTCGAGCTCGACGGAATAAGGACATTGAAACGCTTATTAATTGGTATGAAAGGGTAATTTATATTGTCATATCATTCACTTTTCTCATATTTAATACGGGTTTGCGATAAAGATGTTATTCACCAAAATATATTAACATTATAGGTATCCTAAAACTAATATAAGGTAAATTTTAAAAATTGCCTTTCGGAAGCTGTTGTTGTGTCTTTTTTCTGAATATTTAATATTCGGCCAGCCTCTTGCTGCGTTAAGATACAGAATTTCAGAAAAAAAACAATTTTTCAATGATTTTGTAAATACTTATATGTACATGATAGGCCAGTGTAAAAGTGCGAGCGCGGTTTGGCATATCTATAAAAATACTTAATTAAGTATTTGTTCTTGATTGTGACATGGCTTCAAAGCAATACCTCTAATATCTCGGTAGCTATCATCTAAAAACCACGCCCACACTTATTGATTAACACAGCAGCTTATATATAAGTTCGACTAGTACCTGCATACCTTAATGAGGCTAAATATCGTCTTCGGCCGAAGTTAAAAGATACCTTCACCAAGTTCATGCTATTAGCTTTACTTGATTTTGTAAACCTATCAGCACCTCATTTCTAATGAACGATCGCTGGCGATCCATTTACTATTTTCTTTAGAATAGTGTAATATTATTTTTGTAAAGAGACGTATTTTGTTCTTAATCTCTTTTATGAAAACAACACCCATTATATCTTAGTTATTAACATTTCGCGTACGCAACTAATGGCTTGAAGTTTGATAATGTTGGATACTAACAAATGAGTGGTGTGCGACTAAGTTTTCTCTCGAGTGAGTTTTTCATATTTACAAGATAAGTCTAAGCTCCGTACCGCGGGCACAGGCCGGGTTTTCATATTTACAAGATAAGTCTAAGCTCCGTACCGCGGGCACAGGCCGGGTTTTGCAATCTTGTGCAGCTATGTACGTTCTTAGGTAGTCCCCTTAGCACTCTGTTTTCGCACAAAACGTATTCGTTTGTAATCATTGAATTGAACCATTTTGTATAGAATAACGATGTCGCTGTAGATCTGATTACCTTAAAGCCCACACGTAATTTGAACATTTTGCGCGTTTGCGGTTTTGTCTAAACTGTGTGCTCTACAGCTACCTTCACTATCCGAATGCTGGACACTATATGGATGTTATACTTCATTTAACTATATTATGTTTGCATTTCATTTGTTCATCGTTTTGTTTTAATGAGTTTTATGAGCTGGTCTCTATACTTTCGTGTACTCAAAAGATATTTAATTGAATAAATGAATATAGTTCCTTACATTTCATTTTTTCTGTCGTATTTGCCAGAAGTATTACTAAGGGTGCAACCGCACGAAGCGTATCGTCGTGTCGAATCGTAAGTGTAATCAATAATGAGAAGTATCCAAAATATTTTACTTGATATTTCACCTTGATAGGTGTCGCTGCGACCACGATACGATGATACGTTTCAAGTCCTTATTTGAGAATAGACGGACAGACCTTTGTCAGTCATCAGTATGAAGATGGTCCAATTAATTCGTTTCTGTAGGTACCTAGTTTCTCTTCGGTGATTTATATACTGTGGACGATACAAAAATCGCCGCTCTCTTCTCTGTGTGTAAATTAAATTTAGAAATTGGTAACAAACTAAATCATAATGTAATACCTACATAAAATTGAATACGCTTAAATAATTGTGTGTTAAAATAGAAAAATTACGCTTAGAACCATATAATTTTTAATTCAAAGTATTTGTGTTGAATATGATATTCGTACTGCAGTAGATCTGTGTATATCGTATGTATCTACCCAATCTTTCGAATTTCACATACTTACTGTGAACAAGTTTCATGTACACCTTCCTATTTTTGCCAATGTGGTAACTATAGTCTAAAATTAATTCGTAATATTACCTATATGGCTGTATGTACCCGACAGTTGTCTTAAGTAAATAGATTTATATACTCGTTGTTCAACGTCTAATTTCTATACATACTATATAAACTATTTCATGACCTACTGGTATACTGAAATATTGGAAACACTGATAATGTCGTATGTCCATTGTCCGATGCACTTTGGCGAATACTAGCTCAAAGTTTGCAATATATTGCCAAAGAACTTCTCTAGGAATCTAATTAGTAAAGGATAGTGCTGAGTAACTGTTCCAAAGTAAATAAGGCATATAGGACATAACGTCATTCAATAGCCCATGTAGAATAAATAATAAATTAAAGAAACATTTAGTTTTCAATGTTGTGTATATGTTTTGTCAGTATGGAGAACTATCGCTAAGATTGGTTAATACTTAGTTATATATAACAAGTTATAAGTGTGCAATGCTGGTCATTTGCATTACTTATTATTTATGTTTAAAATAAAAGATAGCTTGTAATAGTTTAAAATGAATATTTGAGTTGAATTAAAGAATATTAATGTATTTAGAATAAAAAGATATGGGAGAAAACTCAACAAGTTCTTCATTCCTACATTTACCTACTGTATTACCCTATATACCTACCACTGATATATAATAATAATCTTCCGAGTCCATAACTTTATAGATAGATAGATAGATAACTCTTTATTGTACACCACATAGAACAAAAAAAAACAATAATAACTAAAACATTTATACAAAATAAATGGGACAATGGGCGGTCTTATCGCTAAAAAGCGATCTCTTCCAGACAACCTTTGGATGGAAAGGAATTAATATACGGCAAAGACGGTGGTGCATTATAATCTAACAAATATCGAATATATCTTTATGCAGCAAACATCTTTACAAAACATGGGTGTAGCTAATATTTCTCAGAATCAAACTAACTGCATCGTGGTGTGGGTGGGGCTGTGTCGGGGCGCACGGCCGTTTGTTTGACGTGAAACGTCTACGCCACAAATCGCGAGTTATACCGAATTAAAAATCACAAAATCATCAATTTTGCTGATTCAGAGCGGGACAGCATGAGAGTGGCCGCCATTTATAATCACTAAACTACGCGGGCTATTTATATTCTCTTTGATATACTTCCCTGATATATTATCTAGAAACAAATAGCTTACATAAGTCAAAGTAATTTATGTCAACGGAACTATGTCATTCCGTTGAAACTACCTAGCTGTATTACCCGCGGCTTTGCCTATTTCTCTGGGTTAAAAGTAACCTATTTGTTATATCAGGACCAAAAGTAAAATTTCACTCAGCCGTCAAATATGTTTTTATCGATTGCTCGGCTTCTATTCAACGGATTGAGATACCAAGTAGGTACATTCGTTTTTAAGTCAAAACCTAGTTTTATTCTGTGACCTAGTTGTTAGTAATGCGCGAATATTAATGGCCATATATAAATATCATTAATGTAAGGTTTTCATGTTCAGAGGGAAAATTATTTGCGGAATTCCCAAGTCGAAGTAAACACAAATAAATAAGTTTTGTTCAAAATTGTTAGGTACTTCTGGTGGGGAAAAGGGAACAATTTGAAAGGCCTGGTACAAAGTCAAAGCACTTCTTTATTGTAAATAGGCAAAATAAGAGCACTTTTACAAATGGCAAGGAAATCACATCTCACGAACAAAGAGAAAACATAAATTATTATATAAAGATCAATTCAAATAAAATTAGGTAAACTGAGTATTCTTTCAGTGTGAAAAGGAAATTTCCTTTCATGTGCCGACTCAAGAGTTGAATCTCGCACAGGAAAAGGAAATACCCTTCTCACTTTATTTAACACACACACAACACACACACACACACACACACAAACACACACACACACACACACACACACGCTTTAATTTTACCGGTGCTTCTGAATTACGCACGTTAGAGACGAGAGCTCCAAGAAACACTACGGGGATGTCATTTTCAAATGAAATTAGGCTGGACCAGTTCCCACAAGCAACACCCGTTCACGAGTATAACTTGTGCACCAACCATCACTATTAAACATTTCAACTTGCCCGCGTGCTTGATATTGTATGACGCGTCGCACTTGGTCATTAATTTTTTCTACTAGTATCTGATTTTCTTGTTAAATTATGAAAGATTATACATATGTACTCGTACTGCCATACGGGACTGAGACGTGGTCTCTAACTATTGGTCTCATACACAAGCTCAGAGTTGCGCAGCGCGCAATGGAGAGAGCTATGCCACAGAATAAATAATAGTACAAGTACAGAAGGATAACTGAGTAAAGTAATTTAATTATATAGCAACTCTCGCTACAACGCAATAAAGTGCAATTTAACTCGCACAGCGCTGCGAGCTTTCGATTATATTTACCTAGAAGGCGCTCACCCATTGCGTGCAGGCTAGAATGTACCGTATCACAACGCGCGAGAGCTTCCATTGCTCTAATCGTTTCAGAATCGCTCTGTCACTTTTACGCTCGGTAGGGTTTTACCAAGATATGACTAGGTACTTGTACTAGTAATTATTCTGTGATATAATATGACTTAGATATTGTAACCGAATAAACTATTATGTAAAAATGAATTATTTTATTACTTATTGTTATAAATGTTGATAGTTCTATTAACTACATATAATGACATTCTTATCAGAATAGCCCCCGCCCTACTATTATTTCTTTTACGACCTGGATGACTGGTAGATAATGCTGTTTAGCATTATGTCGTTCCTTGTACACTTTTTTTTTTGTGCAAAGCAATTAAATAAATAAATAAATAGACGTAGTACCTCATTTTATGATTTTATCATAATAGGTTACATTTTGATGAATAAAAGGTGCCTGTCTGACTTCGATGTTTAATAATGAATGAAAAAGAAATGGCTACCTACGTAATAAAAAGTCAGTATGTAGGTATTTTACGAGATTTGACAGACCGAATGCTATGCAGTACCTTCTAGGTTTCTCCTTGGTATTCATAATTAAGAAAAGAATAAAATTTGACAAAAACTTTACGTAAGTTTACGTAAGTAGGTACTTCATCGTTAAGCACACGGCGCGCGTCTCATCGAGCGCACGCTTGACACTACTGAATGAACCCCAATATTACGGCCCCGAAGTTTAGGTATAATATTTGTACTTGTTGCGGAGTGCGACTGCCCTGGCTATGCTTGGTGTATCACTACGTGATAGAATCAGAAATGAGGAAATCCGTAGAAGAACGAAGGTTACCGACATAGCTCTCAGAGTTTGAAAGTTGAAGTGGCAATGGGCAGGCCATATAAGTCGCAGAACCGACAACCGTTGGGGAATAAAGGTTCTCGAATGGCGATCACGAACAAGCAAGCTAAGTGTGGGGAGACCCCCACACGATGGACCGACGACATTGTAGCCATCGCAGGAAGTCGGTGGATGGAGGTCGCACAAGATCTTCTTGTCTTGTCTTTGGGGGAGGCCTATATTCAGAAGTGGACTTCTAAAGGCTGACATGATTGTCATACGCGAAGACTGCGGCTGACGGTGCAATTCATCCATCGGTTTGGCTATTACTTCGAGGAGATTACGGAGCTCTCGACTCGATCGCGCCGGTTCGACGACAAAAACTTTTCCCAACTAATAAGCAATAAAATATCCAAAAACGTTTCAAATGTTACCAGAAGCCTTTTTTTGTGTTACTTGTAAAATCAATCACTTTGTTTAAAAAATCGATAGGAAACTAAGTGTTACTAGAACAACATAACAAATGTAATTTAACTACCGCAGGATATGTGCACACTCATTGTGAATAAGCTGGGTTAACTGTTTAGACCCTTGCCAGCTATGGCAAGATTGATTGGTCGCTATTGTTCGATATTAGTCTGTTAGAACTATGTGGTTTAGTTAGTTACCTATAGTTAGTTTAAACTCTACGCCGTGCTAGCACGTATTGTTTGATATCTGGCTATTTCTTATCCTTTATTCAGGTCGATTCATTGGCGGTGTATCTCCAAGGACACCCAGTTATTTTTTTTTAGATAGCACACGTTTTACGTATATCTGGCGGTGAAAAGTTGTGACATATGGAAATCTTCAATTTCCAATCCCGCAATACCAAGATTCCGGTATTCCGGGAAGCGGGATCCCGCAGGATTTGCGGGACTGAAGATAAGTAGGTATGTTAAGACCAATCGTGAGCACGATCGCTCGACTGACAGTAACAGTGCCAGGTGCGGCGAACTGACAATGGAGTTCTCGCGTGGCGTGGCTCGTGTAGGGAAATTTATGAATCTGGGGGTCAATAATATCTAGCATTTACAAATAAGGCTTTAAAAGGAACACCACCAACTAGTGTGGAAACTGAAAGGGCTTTTTCTGCTGCTGGATATATTGCCTCTAAAATACGCAGTAGTTTGGCAAACGACACATTGGACATGTTATGTTTTCTTTGCAAACTTTATAAACTGGTTGTGGACTTAACGAAATAAGTTGTCTTAGTTAGTTTTTTCAATATTCAGTTGAAAATGTTTTTTATAAAAAATTTGGGGTTCAATAGTATGTCAATATTTTTTTTATTGATCTCTTGATAATAGTAAAACTAAAATGATAGTGAAGTATGTTAATTATTTCACTGTTTTACTTACCACTATTAATTTATAGACTATTAATATACACATACATATTTTTTTCCTTTTGATATATATACTATTAATTTCGGAATGCGGGATCCCGCAAATCCCAAGGTATTACAATGTTCAGCCCGAAAATACCTACCGAGATTGAAGATAGGCTGCGGGATTGCAAGCCCTAGTCTGATGTAATAATATTAGTGTGCTAAGTAGTTAAATCAAGACCAATTATAACGTTTAAAATTTGACCAGAAAAGAAATGTCTATTTACATACTTAACATTCCATTTTTACTCTATTTGTTAAAGCGGGTAGCTTTAACAAATAGTTAATATTTTTACACAAAAATATTAACATCAATATTTTAGAGCATCGATATATTTTCTTACTTTGAGTTTGCTTGAACGTAAAAATGACACGCCATACTATCGACACAGCGCACATCACTACTCGATGCGCCCCAGGCACAGAATAAATAATAGTACGAATAAATAATAGTACAAGTACAGAAGAATATCTGAGTGAAGTCATTTAAATACAAAGCGGCTCTCGCACAAACGCAGTAAAGTGCAATTTAACTCGCACAGCGCTGCGAGCTTTTTACCTACAAGGCGCTCGCCCATCGCGTGCAGCCTAGAATGTATCGTAACACTACCCGTGAGAGCTTCCATTGCTCTAACCATTTCAGAATCGCTCTGTCACATTTTCGCTCGATATGTGTACTATTATTTATTCTGTGGTTGTATTAAGATATGACTAGGTACTTGTTCTATTAATGATTCTGTGATATGTATGATTTGGCTATTGTAACAGAATAAACAAGTATGTAATAATGTATTTTTTTATTACATAATACTGTTAATTTTGATAGTTATATTACCTACATTACATACAATGACATTCTTTTCAGAATAGATATAATACCTAATTATTTCATTATATCATAATAGGTATTGCACTTTGATGAATAAAGGTCTCTGAATTCCATGCTTAATAATGAGTGAAAAGAAATGGCTACCTACGTAATAAAATGTCGGTATGTAAGTATTGAAAGTAGGTAAGTAGATATTTTATGAGGCCTGTCATACCGAATGCTAAGCATTACCTTCTAGGTCTCTTCTTGGTACACATAATTAAAAAATTTATAAAGTTTGACAAAAACTTTACGTAAGTATTTACTTTATTGCCGTAGCATAAAAAATATGGTCATTTGCGAGTAAACCTCCCGCCCTGAGGGCTCCGTACAAATCAGAATGTACCCAAGGTCTTAATGATGAAATAAGTTATGACCATAAACCTTAGTACCGATATTAATTTAAACCTGTACCTTTAGCCGATCCTGAAAAACAGACGTACAGACAGACGGATAACATAGAGATCCTATCAGAGTTCCTTTTTTTCCTTTTGATGTATGAAACCCTAATAAATGAGACAAAATACAAGTAAATAAATAAAATAGCAAAATAATGTTACCACTTTTTGACCAGAGCAATTTTAAATTGGTAATTTCATCCCATATTAAAATTGCCGTAGATTCTGCTACGGCAATAAAGATGCTGCCGTAGACCGTAGATTTTTAGTAATATTTGCCCAATTGCCTTAGAACACGGCAATTGTCGTACCAATGGCAACGCTGTCCCCAATATTGCGGCCTCGAAGTGAAGGTATAATATTTAATTTGTGAAACGATGGGCGTACTATTATTTATTATGTGCCAGTGACACACAACCGCAAGTCTTGCACGATCTTCACCCCCACTATCACATTATTAAATCCGTCTAAAAGTATGTAAAACTGTCTTCCCTTGAAATTAAATGTTACATTCTAGTTTCGAGCATTTTCTTGTGACGTTTTGGCAAGTTTTCACCGCACACCGCACCGCACATTTTCACCATCTTTTCGGCAAAATACGAAATAATTCGAACTGACGCACTCCAGCATACCCTCTCCAACATAACCAACAAGACGGTCCCTTGTCCCCGGCGGCTCCGTTATTCCTGGCACCAGTAGCAGCCACGGTAACGGCGGAGCTGGGGGTGCTAATAAACCCCGACAGAGACCCATACTACCAACCCTCACGATCTCTAGACCTGGCAACATATAACGCACGCACCTTGAGGACAGATGTTCTCATCGGTCTTCAAGGTGCGTGTGTGGATAGAGCTGGAAGAAGTAATACGTTGCGCTGGGATATTATAGGGTTATCAGCAGACCGAAGAGAGGATACGATTACCCTCAATTCCGGCAACTTAATCTATTACCGGGAAGGCGAACCAGCAGCCCCAACACGATATCGGGTTTCTCATCTACAAGTCCCTCTTCAACAACATTGTGAAGATCGAAAGCGTTTCAAGCAGGGTAGCATGCCTTATACTCAGAATTACCGAAAGATATTCGTGGAAGGTAATACAGCTGTACGCCCCACACTCGAAACGACTGGACGATGAAGTTTAGGCTATATACGACAGGCGCGGATCCATCCCTCATAAAAGGTTGTGGTCACAGCCATCCGAAAATCGGCCAAGTGCGAGACGGAGTATGAACGGGCTCATGATCGATATAGTAGATACAGTGCATTCCTACAAAGGAGATGTTTACAAAATATATGACACCCTAACCAACGTTTTGTACAGCCACGTGAGCAAAGCCGTGGGGCGAACACTAGTAAGTTGATAAACCCGTAAAATGTTAGTTTGTTCGCTCACGAAATTATCATGTGTGTTTGTTTGCACATCACAGTGTCACATTTAGACTTTAAACTACTAAACCGATACTAATTAAATTTATATAATTTCAAAGGATACCTAATTAAATTAAACGCTAGTACATTTTACAGTTACATAGTACATTTTACATTAAATAGTTTTACTAAGGTGCTTACATAAATTACAAATTAAAGCTTACGTTTCTTTTTCGCGAAAAAGGTGATAATTTCAGCGATATCCAGGTATGGATTTTTGTGTCCATCGTCATTGGCGAGCAAGAATTCACGTGACATTTTTAGGAAAAATTAGTTAATGATGTAAAAGTGTTTTTAAACCTTATGGAATGATAATAAGAGCTGTTTTTTTGAATGAACTATCATACTTTATATTTTATATCTTAGTTACGTTACAAATATTTAAATAATTTATTCATTATTAGGCTGCAGGGTAAAAATATCAATATTTTGTTCATAGAAAACATTTATGTAACCATAAGCGTTGATCAGTTATGCCGATTATTCTTATAAGACATAAAAACTTTAAAACGCGATTATCTACAAACTAGCTTTTTGCATTTATCTAATAACTTCTCGCTCGCCAACGACGATATTTAGGAGAGCTTGCCCAGATAATCTTTCCTGTGCCATTGAGGCAAGCAACCAAATGTTTACTCTGCGTAGAGTAGAAAACGATATCTCTGCGGTAGCTACGCTGACCGGGAGAGTTGTCAGTTTTTTTAAGTTTTGTTTATGTTAGGCTACAAATGTTAGTCGCATGCTTCAATGAAATGAGCTAGGTACCGACTCTGTATGGCGGAATTGTTTTCACTTTTTCTTTTTCCACTTGGTCATCCAGCTCTGATACATCTGGACCACTTTTTTCACTGTCTAGATTTCGACATCCCAGTCCCTAACATTTAGACACACACTAACATTTAGTTTAGATAGAAAAACTCCCAACTGAAATAGGTCGAGTATCTCCGGAGACAATCTCTGCCCCAAATCATTAATAACGGAATCTAATAGAGGTATATACATTGATTTCCGAAAGTGCACTTCTGCCGATCTCGCATTAGACCGTGAAAGTGTGAGATCACAAGCCTATTAGGGTTGTGATCACCGCCCACCGGTGGATCCGCGCTTGATGTACAACGACTTTTCTAATGCCATACATGCCCAGAAAACATACTTCACAGTGGTGATGGGGGACTTCAACGCACAGCTGGGCATGAGGGGTCAGCGATTGGCCGACTTCATGGAGAAGGAGGGACTCTTTATGATTAACTTTTTGACGACTGGTTGGTCTAGTGGCTAGAGATTCTAGGTACGAAATCTAACGGTCGCGGGTTCGAATCCTGCAAGGTGCAATCATTTGTGTGATGAGCAGAAATGATTGTTTCCGAGTCATGGTTGTAATATTCTTATCTATGTATGTTTATCCATTATCTAATGGCCATAGTACAGGGTATCCTAGTTTGGGGCTAGGTAATTGGTGTGGAAATGTCCCGAATATATTTATTATTATTATTAACTCCTTTTTCAAAAGCGCCCGTCCAGAAAATGGACGTGGCTGCACCCCGTCGGTAATAAGCGCGAGATAGATTTAATTTTGACGACCAATATTCAATTATGTGTCTGTGTTCAACAGGGTTAAGACCGGCAGTCATCACTGCATGGTAAGAGGCTCAATGAATATTAACGTAAATCTGGAGAAATCTCGTTTTATAAGATCTACTCTTCGCCCAAGTCCTGCCCAAATCCAAAACCCCGAGAGCTTTCAGTTGGAACTCCAAAGTCGCTTCCAAATCCTTACCCAATGCGATACAGTGGATGAACTAAACAATGGGCTGGTGAAAATTGATCACGCGGTAGACATGGGCGCCGACCCTAAATTACGAGGCAGCGTGGCTGTTATTGTAAGGGAGTAGAAAAAAAAAGCTACCTAGAAAAAAAAACAAACAAAACGCCTTTCCATTCAAAAAGAAAAGATACAAATCTATGAATCCCTCTGCAACCAGCTACCGAAAAAATACTTAATTCAAAAACAATATTGCGCGATTTCCAACCTATAGCACCATCCTATCCACAGAAAACTGTGCTACGTGCTACATACAGCAAAGCTGCCCTAGCATACGAGTAGATAAATCCTACTTCATTTTATTCTAAAAAAAAAGAAGAGATTCTCATCCCCGAGTTCTACCAACCAACAAGAGATTTGAGACATCGCCAACAATCTTGCTCCAGTAGATCATCTTCAATTCTCCGACCAGCTCCGGTGCCATGTTTTTTGGAGACTACTCCTGATCTATGAAGTGTTGTTGTTTGCAGAAACTAAACTGTCAGCTTCGCATTCCTCGAGACTTCCAGAAAACTTTTTTAACGTAACCTAAGAGAAAAGGAAGGAAGCCCCTTTCACATTTTGCGAGTACAAACATACTCAAGTCCAGTACTCTGAGTCCCATGAATGGCTGCTTAAACCGAAGCACAATCCAGTTTTGCGACAGGAAATTGTAAATTCAATAACATGATGCGCCTGAAGCCTGCTCCAAACTCATGCTGTGGTCTGAGGGTAGATCACGCAGCACTGTCACCACCATCGCTGATAGTGCTTCCCGATCTACCCTCGGACCACAGGCTTGTGCTGTTGGTCTTCAAAGAATTTTCTAGCAAAGTTGCCATTCCCTAAAGAAATAGGAAGATCTGCTGGAATTCATTCCATGAAAAAGTACACACATCGAGAATCCTGAAGACGTAGATCGGACAACGGAAAAGTTGACCGCAACGATCTAAACCTCCTAAGGGTCAATTTCACACACCTTCACTTCGGTTGAGCACCTCGACCCCCTCCCGACGTGGATTAGGACACTGATCCGTGACAAAAAGGAGATGAAGACGTTGTGGCAACAATCGCGCTGCCAAGAGCAAAGCGATATATGAACGCGTCGGTGGAGCGCGTCAGAGTAGCCCTACAGGAGCATGCAGTCGAATCGTGGCAGGATCACATATGATACATAGGCAATGGAACCCTCTCAGTTCATCGCCTATGCCGTCAGTTATCGACAGCCCCACAGCCCATCAGACCGCTCATCGGATGGGATGGAAACCCCAAGTACGAAGCCAAGGATAAAGCGAATATCTTTGCGGACTGGCTCGAACATAATTCCAGGCAAATTCCACAAACAACTTGGATCACGTCACATCCTTCGAGAAGGAACTCCAAGAGTACTTCACGGCGGCACCGCCCACAGATCTTCTTCTCACCCGGTAGAGTAAAGCGGCAGATCCAAAGACTCCCATAAAAAAAAGGAACCAAGATTTGATAATATCACAAATGATGTACTCAAGCACCTACCACCCAAGAAAGTGCCTGCAATGACTCTCATATTTAACGGAATCATGCGCTCCGGTAACTTCCCCACGAGTTGGAAAACGGGAAAGATTGTAATGATACCGAAACCGGGCAGACACCAAAAAACTAGAGAGCTGTCGACCGATAAACCTGCTCAGCACTCTATCGAGAGATTACTGATGCCACACCTGATTCCACATATGATACCACGCGAATAGCAGTTCTGGTTCAGATCTGAACACTCAACGACGCTACAGATCACCAGGATAGTAAGCGACATGGCTGTGAACTACAACAAGAAACAGGTCGTGGCAGTTATTTGTCTGGACATGGAGAAAGCCTTCGACAGAGTAAGGCACGAGGGATTGCTATACAAACTCGAAAGCACCAGCGCCCAGAAGAGTAATGTAAATATTAGCTGCTTTCCTCAAAGAACGTTACATAACGATTGCAGTGGAAAACACCTTGTCGACAGTGAGGCTAGTGAGAGCCGGAGTACCGCAGGGAAGCTGCCTCTCCCCCGTCTGCTACGCCTGGTACACCAGCGACATCCCAAGTCGTTGCGCAGGCAAAGCTTACACTACACGCAGATGAAGTTGTCATCTACACAAGTCGTACAAACTGGGTCTCGCTGCGAAAATACTCCAAACGACAATGGACACCCTGTCTGAAAGGCTTGAGAAATCGTGGCTGTCGGTCAATGTAGGGAATACCCAGCCCATCATTATTGAAACACATTAAATACCTAGGTGCAGGGCGTAATTGACCGACGCCTCACATTTCAAAAACACATAATAGACACCATATGAAAGGTGAAGGCGATGCTCTAAACTCCGCCCAAATCCTGCAATCAAAGCGGCCACACCAGACGTAAGGCGTTGATCTACAAGACCTATGTACGATCTCGCCTTAAGTACGCAGTACCGGCGTGGTATGCCTACATATGATAAACGGTAATAATTTAAAAAAAATGAATCAATCGTTTTTGCAACATTGTTATTTAAATAAAAGAAAGTTTTTTCATGCAGTTATTTTTCCTAAATTGGAAACAGCAGAGATTTGAAACATTTTGTGCAATCGCTGCCATTTTGTTTTTCTGACTTTTCCAATCACTGTGTATTGACAACGTCTTAAGGCTGGTTCCTATATCTTAAAACGAACCGTTTTCGATTACTGTTCGTTAATTTTTGACATAACCGCCATACATAAAACGTCAAAAAGGAAGACAATAGGACGGATACGTAGGAAAAACGACTCCTTTAATTTGTATAGGAATGTGGGGTTAATAATTCTATAAATTCCTACATCTATTACTTACTTATTACTTCATACGATAAATACTTAAAATGGGAAGGCACATATTTTTTCATATCTGGTAGCAGTAACACAAATAAGGTTTATAGATGAGAGTATATTTACAAGTACCTATTTTAATGGAAATAATATATTATTAATTTAAAACAGGTTGTGCGCACCTCACCTGTCACTTTGACAATGACATTTCTTTGTTTACATTTTTGATCTCTTACAGATGTATTAGTGCCGCTACTAGACAATTTCTGTATCTATTAGAAACAAAAAGCGTGCATGCTAAATTCAAGGAAGTTATATGTACTTACGTACAACTGGAACGATATCTCTCATACAAAAAAGTGGTCTCACCGAAAACGTAATTTAAAAAGAAAATGCGAGAAAAGGAAGTATAGTTAAGTATAGTTCGAATGTCTCTTTCTCTCTCGTACAAAGTTTCAGAGTTTTCGCACAGACTAAAATAATCTTTCGAAATAATCATCGCAAAGACAACTGTACCAAAGAGGTCACCTACTTAATATATTTACATAGTACATCCTCTTTGGTGTCAGATGAGATTTTATATGGGTGCTATTCTGGAAATTAAAGAAGTTCTTGTTCTGTTTGTTTTTCGAAGTATTTGCTGTCATCTGAAGTTGGCACTATAAATAAGAAAGAGACAACAAGGCCTTCTGCTCACGTCCTTGTCTTTTTATTATTTTTAAACCGTTTTCAAGGTCAAATAATCGATACCCCGCTTTTTCTTTGAAGATATCGTTCCACTTGTACGTAAGTACATATAACTTCCTTGGCTAAATTGCACAGATGTGGCGCATTAGAGTTATTGCTTTATTCTAATGCAAACAGTTGCAATTATAATTTCGTTAAACGGCGCATTGTAATATTAACTCTAATGCACAGCATTTAAGTACAATAAGGAAGTTCCCATTAATTTTAATTTATTTTTAAAAATTGTACTTAACTTGCAATTAAGCTCATTGTATTTTATTTTTTCAATTATCTCCATAAATGACGAAGTTGTGATACTTTTCCCGTCAGCTTTAAAACTTCTCGGTGCGCGGCCGGTCAACAACCTCATGACGTCACAAGTCTCGCGCGCGACTGACGCGACTCGCTCGAGTCGAGTAGTAGTCGTTGATGCGCGGCACAGAGTATCTGAGAATATCTGAGAATGCGCGGTCAGACGGTCACCTTGTTCAATTCAGACGGTTATTTATTACTTTTGGTTAGATCAAGACGGAACGGATATTATCGTTGTGGAATCATTATGGAAACTGTGCAAACTGATGCTAAAGTACATTATAAATATTGTATCGTGCCCAAGTGTGCAAATACAACCATAACTGCACCCGATAAACATTATTTTATGGTGCCTAAAGATAAACAAATAAGAGCTAAGTGGTGCAATTATGAAAAAAAATGAATCTCTTTCAGAAAATCTGTAAGATATTGCTGCGAAGACCATTTCAATGTAAGTACCTAGTTCCATATCTATCTAAGTTATTCGGGAGTTTGTGCCGAGTCGGTTTGAATTTTTGCTTGTAAACATAAGTTAGACAGAACCGAATGCTCTTTGTTTGGACTATTTAAGCTTGGCTACGAAATTACCTAACATGTTTGTTTACACAATACATGTCTGTCACAAAAAAAACAATCGACACCACCGTTAACTAAATTACTCACTTCTAGAGATGGGAAGACGTCAGAAGCATGTTATCGATATTATTGAAGTGAAACTTCTAATGCGACTTCTAACAAGGTTGCGTTAAACGTTTAACGCTACCATGGAGGGGGTATGAAAGCACTGTTGTTTTCATTTCCACATTACGAAGTTTCACTTCTTCCGCGCGGAGGGACTCCACGCACTATTTTTTTATTATTTATTTCAATGTATTATTTTTAAGTGCCTATTTTAAAATGTTTTTATAATTTTTTAGCGTTTTATGTAATCCTGTATCATTATGGTAAATACACTGCACGTGAATGCACGACATACAAAGTGTGTAGCCTAGCAAAAAATATGTTTAAGCAAATCTCTGAAGGTTATTTATCGACTTTTGAACTTAAATTTGGGTAGACATTTCTGTTAGAATTATAAGTACCTTGGTTTCAGCATTCATGGATTATATTAATAATTTTATTTTCAGGTCGCGGATGATACAGAAAATTTCATGAGTCATCAATTTGTAGTTGGCAGACTGTTTTTGAAAAAAAATAACGTTTTACCTCATAAATTCGCTTGTCAAAGAGCGAAGTCAGACATACACGAACGGTCCGCATTCGCATTCGTCGTCGAATTGAGTATTACTCACAAGTACTTTCGATGGAAGTCCCAGTCTCTGTTGTTGAACAATAACCTGAGTATATTGAATGCATTTGTATTGATGAAGAAAAAGATCTTGATGATCCCATATCTGTACCTATAGACTGTACTGATGTGAATATGGAAGCCAATGTTAAAATATAAACAAAAAATAAGAGTGTTCATATAAGTATATATATATATATATATTGAGTACATATAAAAGACAAAAGTAAAGATAAAAGCTGTCAAACTACCTTCAAAAAGAAGAGTGTTACATTTGTAGCAAAACTAAATAAAGGCGACGACATTAGTGACACTATCATAAAACCTTCAGATACTAGTAGTTTATCGGTCTCTTTCAGTGGAAGCACGACAACATTTGAAGAAATCCCAGTTTTTTTTATAATAATATGCTTTATAAAATTAAACACCATACACAGTTGTATTTAGTCTCTATTAAGTATCTAGTAAGTGTCTTGGGAAAGCCCAAGACACTTACTTCTTAATAGAGACTTTAGTTAATAATGTTCAACAACCTTACATGCACATACTAATAACTTTAAAAAAAAATAAGATTAAATGATTCCTATTCCCGATTAGCCATCGATTTTTGCCTTCAAAAAGGACCCATTGCAAAACTTATTAGGAAAACTTTACCGTTATTAGCGCATTTTATGAAAGAGTTCATATATTTTCCTGAACAATCCGTGGTAGAAGATAATTTACCAATAGCATTTCGCAGTCGCTTTTCTAAAACCCAAAGCATTATTGACTGCTTTGAGATTCGAATTCAGCAGCCAAGTAATGCCATGCACCAGTCCCTAACTTGGTCTAATTACAAGGAATGTAATACATTAAAGTATCTTATTTCTATAACACCAAACGGATTTATAAACTTTATATCTGGTGGTTATGGTGGACGAGTGGATGATGCTGCTTTGTTTCAAGACTAACATAATTGATCAAATACCAACTGGATCTACCATTTTGGCAGACAGAGGACTTAAGCGTATCCCTTCTATCGTGGAAAGTAAGGGATGTAAGCTAATCAGACCACCAAGCGTAAAAACCGGCGTTATTAGTGACAAGGCTGACGTTATGTATACCAAAAGGATAGCTGCTGTTCGAATCCATGTTGAAAGATCAATTGGAAGATTACGAAGTTATAAAATGCTTGCACCACATGCATGTGTGAACGTAAAAATGCTGCCAATCTTTGATGACATTGTATATGTAGCCTGTGGATTAGTTAATTTGCAAAGTCTTTTGATAAAACAATAAAATGTAACTAACAAACTCACGTTTTATTTATTTTATATCATAAGAACTTTATTAAATACACTTTTTTTCCAAAACAAAAGGCTCTTGTCCATTAAGTCCGAGACAAATTGGTCATTATAGCTTCCTCACCCCGCCACCTATTCTGCTTCTGCATCGATCGACAACTGAGTTATCGAAAGGTTTTGAATCGGGGGGCTGAGTTATCGAGAAGGTGACTTAAGACGGGACGCGCCACAGGGGCACCTCGCGCTGACGCAGCAAGACGGTTATTTTTAAAAGCTTTTATTTAACTTGCAATGTATTTCTGTTTTTATGTCTATATGTATGTATGTATGTCTGTATGTATGTATGTATGGCTGTATGTATGTATGTATGTCTGTATGTATGTTTGTTTAGGTCAAATCTTGCAAGCTGAATTAGAACCACTTCATCTTATCCTACAGAGTTGATTTTTTGCATGTTGGTTCAGTTCCGATGACAATGCATTTTTATGGTAAGCATGACCAGCCCCTTCCTTCTTCTTTTTTTTTATTTTTTTATTTTTTCGTTCTAAATCAATTGTCGATCGATATGCTATTATTTATTCTGTGGATTATGTTTGAAATCGTTAAATTCAATACATTTTTCATTCACAATATCAAATCGAATCGATTCGGTTCAATATCGAAATGTTCTGAATCGAGGGCTGAATCGACATCCAGGATCAGTTCCAGATAAATAAACTCTTCAATGGTCAACAGCACAGTAACCAAATTTTGTGTACGCATTATGTTATGCTAGATGGTTTGAAGTTTTACCATGACATGTTTTTTTTTGTGGCAATTGTCTTTTTGACATTTCTGCCAGAGTCATGTAGCTTCGCGTCAAAAAGTTTATAAATAATTTACTAGTACAGGAAATTTAGAAACGTTACGAGACCAGATTAATATGATGAATTTTACAAACATAGGAGAACTACATACATAAACTATAGTTTATAAAACTACAATATACACAAATACTTATTAAAAATTTCAGATTATTTAATGAAAGGAATTGAACTAAAGACATATAAATATTACGACTATTGGATGATAAAAGTTCTGTTATATGAGTTGGCAATGAAACTTCTAGTGAAATAAGAGACTGAAAGAATGAGAAATGATTCAGTAGCGGACATGAAAAGAAAATATGATTGAGATCCCCTTCATCAAGACCACATTCACATATTGAAGAATCTTTAACATGAATCTTTTGCAAATGAGTAGGGATACAACAGTGACCCAGCCTCATACGAATGATTGAAGATGTAAAAAGCTTGTTGAAGTGCCACCGTGCAAACCATGGTTTACTAGGGATGTCAGGCTGAATTCTAGCAAAACCAGAACCTTTGTATTTGCTAGAAGATCTCCAGTTTATACACCAAGAATTTAATAAATAATTTTTTGGTAGGCAAATAAGGTCCTGGCTATAATTTATAAAAGGAATCTTATCGCCCCAAGAAACTGCTTCCTTGGCCACTCTATCGACACGCTCATTACCAGAGAGACCAACATGCCCAGGCACCCAGGCAAGAACTACGTCTAAGCCTTTAAGGAGACATTCAGAAATAGACTTTTTGATATGAAGTAAGATTGGATGAAATTTAAAATAAAATGGATTAGAAAGCAAAGATTGGAGGGAACTACGTGAATCTGAGAAGATAATAGTACGACGAAGTTTAAAGAGAAGGACATATTTAACCGCTTCAAGGATAGCCAAACATTCATCGGTGAACACTGACGACTCAGGAGGACACTTAACTTTTTGGACAATGTCGAATTGAGAATGGAAAACACCACAACCAACACATCCAACTGGCGATAATTTTGAGGCATCTGTGAATATTGTATGCCAACCAAGCCAATCCCTGTGCAAGATCTCTCGAAAATGCTCCTCAGCATAAAGGTCACCTTTGCAGATATCAAACTCTAAAATTATTTGCGGATGAAAGGTAACAATATCGTAATCAAAATAAAAAATTGGGAGTTTTGGAGACCGGTATGTAGGGTCTTTAAGGGATTTATAAACTATGAAACTTTTGAGCAACAGAGGATGATGTTTACATCTCCAATAACGGGAGGTATAAACGTATTGATAGAAAAGTTGAAGCTTGGGTATAAGAGGATGATTAGAAAATTGAATAAAACGAAAGAAGAATCTGTTGGAAAGAAATTGTCGGCGAAGATGGAGAGGAGGATCAACACACTCCACCTGGAGTGCATTGATTGGAGAGGACTTCATCGCACCTGCAACAATCCGAAGTGACTTTGACTGAATTAAATCAAGTTTTCGTAAGCCAACCCTGCAAGCAGGATCAAGCAGAAAAGTACCATAATCTAAAACGCTACGAATTATAGCGTCATATAAAAGTTTAAGATTAAAAGGATGAGCACCCCACCATACTCCCGACAGACACCTTAAAATGTTCAGATTCCTCTCACACTTATTTGCAATATATTCACAATGCAAACGTCCAGACAACTTATTGTCCAACAAGAGACCGAGGAATTTTACGGACTCTTTAACTGGAATTCTGCTCTCATTAACATGTTTATATCAGGAAGATTTCTTTTACGAGAAAAGATAACGATACTACTCTTAGAACACGAGAGATACAAGCCATTTTTATGAAGCCAAACATTTAAATAATTAAGGGAAAGGGAAATACAGTTACTAGCGTCATTAATTTTATGATGAGTACTATATCATGACATGGTTGCTGCACTCCGGGTTGGCCCCTGATTGGAACTCGTCAACGGTTAACACCATAGACACGAAAGGTTGTATACAAAGGTTGACAATGGCTACTGCAGTCTGCATAAAAGTTTTTTTTCTATATGTTTATAATATAACTTATTTTGCGGTTGAAAATGGGGTATTCTTGTGCATAAACTGCACAACAACGGCTGTTTATAGATTATATATATTCCCTAAGGATAAGATAAGGGAAGTTATTCTTAGTAACCTACAATGAGTAATTGTCATTATTTATCCTTAGGGAATCTATAAAACCTCCTATCCTTGAGTGCGTCCGACCGACAATGACATACTCGTCCGTAGCATTTGCTCACGCCTCCCGCATCTCCCTAGAGAAACTTCAGATTTTACAAAATAAATTCGTTCGCGGTGCATTAGATGCCCCCTGGTATCAGAGGAACATCGACCTGCACAGTGATCTCGAGCTTCCCTCGATAGTTCAATATATGAAAAATGCCTCTCGCCGCTACTTTGACGCGGCACTTCATCACCCCAACCCTCTAGTAGTTCAGGCCTCTGACTACACGACAGACGCGACAACAGACGCACGGCCCCTTCGTAGACGCCCTAGAGACATCTTGAGCGATCCGGACGATGAAATCGCTGCCGCAGTGCAGGCAGCGATTGATTCGCCCACTCCGTCATCTTCACCATCTTTCAACACAATTAGACACAGACACCGACCTCGCCGGATGCGAGGTCGAAGGTCCCGTAATTAATTTCGACTTTATTCGCCTTCGAGTTTCTTGCCGATTCTTCTCGAAGGTGTATTCCGAATCGGTGGTCAGTTATGCAATTCATTTAAAGGGCTCCAGCCATTTCATGAGGGCCCTCTCTACCGTTAGGTAGTGATCGAGGGGTGTTTAGTTCGATACTCCCCAAGTAATCAATGGCAACTGTCCAAGCCGAGGTTCGTACCCCCTGGGTGCCCTTGAGCAAGTGGCCAAAAACTTAACTTTGGCGTGCGCCTTCTGCGTCACGCATTGCGGCGGAGCGCTTTTGCGCCCGCCCCACCGTCCGGTGACGCTGTAGAGGTCAGTCATAGACCAACAGCACATATCCTTTCTAAAAAAAAAAAAAAAAATCCTATCCTTGTCACGTTGATTGTTTCTATTTGTAGTAATTTTTTTAAAACTGGTGTACAATAAAGTATTATCTATCTATCTATCTAAATTTCTCACTTTTAGGTTTCTACCAGTGGAAACAGCCCTTTACCTATTAGGAAGGGATTGATGGAGAACCTTGGTTATTGATGTTAGTTTTACAATAAGGTAACTAGATGGAGCTACTGTGCACCGCTAAATTGTTTGCAAAAAAAGTTTGTACGCGCGAGGTCTATAGCTCACAGAGCCACTAGTTGTATGTACTTAACTCTATTCAAAAAACGTAATTGATTTAACCTATTTAAACATCAGCGGGGCGACCGCGGATACGCATCGTAATGGTAAATGTATTGAATTTAACATTTCTAGTAAGAGCAAAATGACAAATTGAGCGCGATTAACTTTACAATTTGTATCCGCGGTCAGGCAGCAGATCAGAATATTTTCGTTTGCTAAAACTTTCAGAACTGTCTCACTCACAAGCGTAAGTTCTTCTTGGGTAAGTCAATCCTATACTTCACGACAACAATTGCGCGTGTACAAAACGACATGTGTGTAGTGCGTAGAGAGCTCATTGCCCCGACCACATAACTTGGTTTCAATCAGATTGTCATTTTCTTCATAGCAATTTCGACTCTATCGCAACACATTAATGAATTTGACGGATTGAAACCGATATGATCAATATTGCGTAATAGCACTGCAGGGCAAGGAGTATCTCTCTCTACGGTGTAGATAGACACTACACTGTCTACTCTGTCTATGTGGTAGTCAGAACGCGGCTTTTGTATAGAGATGTATCCAAGTGCATTGTACAAAAAAACAAGTTTAACACGAATCGTTTTAAAAGGGCCGTTCGTTTGGTAGCAAATGGCGAAAATAGCTTCTAGAAACGCAAATTGACAAGTTTTCATATTTCATAAGGCAATGAAATTCGTAAACCATTTGGAGATATTGCGACGCTGGTCATTAGACTTATTTTTCCAACATTTTTAGTGCAGTAACTACAAAGGAATAACTCTCAACCAAGCAGAGTTCGGCGGAATAATAAAATATAGGTGCCTGTAAAGAAAAAAAAACTACGCCATAGCTTGACTTTGATAAAATGTTTTTTTTCGAATGTGGCTTCGGTAATCTTGTTTAAACCACCGAACTCCGGCAGTGACGTCCTTTTAGAATAATCTACTTATTTAAATGTGTATAACCTACTGTATTATACGTATTTGCAGAGTACGCTATAGTGAGCTAGATATAAATAGAGAAAAACTGAAGAAAATTAAACTATATATTGCTATGATGTTTTTTCTCGACAGACACACACTTCTATTTTACACAAATCATACTTGGAACCTCAATCCAGGTACAAAGAGCAAGAGAGAGAGTGAATGAGGGAGTGTTGAGGATCAACACTCACCCTCATTGAATAGCTACTGACTGTGTGTGAGGCTTAAGTTTTCTCTTATCCAAATAAACCTACTCGTAGGCCTTGGCAAAGCCTTCATCAATGTATCGGCTAGTTGCATTGATAAGCTCACTTTCTTTACTTCTATGGCTCCATCAGCTACTAGCTCACGTACGAAGAAGTGCCTTATTCGTATGTGCTTTGTCCTCCTTCATTGTCTACAACAGTATAGGCTTGCTAGCTAATTTTGTAATCGTCTCATAAATTCGTTTTAGCCATATAAACTCTCTGGCTCCTTCACTGGCTGCAACAAGTTCTGCTTAACGATACGGAAAAGATTCTTCAGAATCTTTAGAAGACTCAACTCTCCCGGATTCTAGTCCTTTTTTTAACCAGCGCAGTCGAGATCAGATTAACCATTACTCATCCCGAATTGCTCTAACACTTATTGGTGTAAGCTTCCTGCTTAATAACAATATTGCCTTCTTTATATCTTTTCGTTGCAATGCCTCCTTGTATGACGAGGGCTCATATGTAATTAACACGGACATAGCATAGTCGTCGAATTTTGCTGGTATTTTCAGTGTTAATCTATCTCTAAGATCATATCTTGGTTCAATTGCGTCTTGAAATTCACCCATCTCATCATTACCATCATCGTCATAATTGTCTGAAGATCTTAGTGTGACTTCCTCTTCAGCACGATCCATTTCACCAATAATGTGAGGTTCTTCTTCATGGACTGAATAGTCTATATATCCCAATTCTCTTTCTGCAGGATCAACCACTTCTACACTATCGGTATTTGAAATACGTTTAACCTCGGTTCTGCATCCTCATTGGTTATCTCACTCAACGTCTACCTTTGCAGAAGCTAATGGTTTCTCATCAAATATGACATCTCGAGATCTAATGAGACTATTCTTCTTGCCTTCAGTTACCCAGATACGATAGCTGTCTTGATCGTATCCAATCAAAATGCCTTTTACAATCAAATAGCCTTCTTGTGCAACTTTTTCCTCTTCTGTTTCGGAATATGTGCGTAGCAAGTACTTCCAATTATGCGTAAATGCCTGACACTTTCTTTCTTTTCGTACCAGAGTTCGTATGGTGTTCTACCATCTTGAGTTGGGCCGGTACGATTTAGTATGTAAACTGCAGTATTCACTAGTTCAGCCCATAGTTCAAGCGGTAATTGCTTGTGCGTATAGAGCACATTAGAGCAGGTGCTGTTTCGACTATGGTTCGATTCTCTCTTTCGGCACAACCGTTTTGTTTTGCAGTATAGGGCCATACGAGCCTCTGACGTATCCCTTCTTTTTGTAGAATATCTCTCATACTCTTGTTGTTAAATTCACTGCCGCTGTAATTTCTCTGACAGTATTGCCTGACCTGTGACTTTTCTTTCAGGAAATAGACGAAACGAAATTTCGTAAAATCATCTTTTATAAATAGCGATATTTCGAAAAATAACGAGGTTCTTTAGGTCCACATACATCTGCGTGCAATAATTCTCCTGGCTGAGACGCTCTTGTTCGTGTGCTAAACTTTAATCTGTGAGCTTTTCCATTAATACAGCGTTCACAAAGTTCGTTTGGCTCGGAGGGCAATTCGATACCCAATTCTCGTTTAACAAACGCTCTAACGTTTCTCTTATTTTGGTCACTAAGTCTTTCGTGGTACACTTGAGTTTCAGTTGTCATGAACACTTCTAATTCTTTGGCTGGGTATACGTTCTTGACCTCAAGTTTGTACAATCCACTCTTTTGACATCGTTTGCCAGTTATTTTGGTTCCATCCTCGACTATGAACTGCTGTGCGGAATTTTATCGAGGGCAGCTAAGACTGAGAACAGGTTTTTTGTGATTGACGGTAAGTACCAAACATCTTGAAGCGTTATCGGTACTATCTTTCCATTAACATTTGCTACAATAATGATGGATCCTTTACCTTTAGCTGGAATTGTATCTCCATTGGCTGTGGTTACTGTGGACTTCTCAACAAAATACTCAAATTTATGGAAAAGATCATTTCTATTTGTGATGTGGCTCGTGGCACCGTTGGTGGTTTACCCACCAGCTATCTCTGTCGTGTTCTGCAGAAAATACCGCCGTGTTTGTCTGTGCTAGCTCTACAGCCTTGAGCATCATGTTTGCATTTTGTCTATTACTCTACTTCTTAGGTGTTTTGCCATCTTCAATCCACTTTGGACAGTTTCTGACTCGATGACCCAACTCTGAGCAATAATTGCACTTTAACTTCTTAACACTTATTCTTCTTTTGCTTTTGCGTGCTCGTAGTTGCACCAAAGATCCCTTCATTCATACTCATTTACTAGACATGACTCTTTCAAAAGCACAAAGATGACTTGTAAGATTCTCAACATTCCTTTCTGTATTAGGAATTAAAAGCCAGAAGCTCCTGAATGAAAAATACTCCTCACCAAGTGTATCTAGCGTCTCAAAGTTCAAAAGTATTTAGGTTTAACTTGCAATGGATGAATAGTTACTTCGGAGTATGATACTTATATGAATCCTTTTTGGGTGAAATTTATTTGGATCTATTTTTTTTGTGTGCAATGATTCATGTAACAAACGTACTTCAATGTATCAAACATTGTGCTAATTGTTATATAGATAAAATAAGTGTTGGGCGAGTCATCATATATTAAATGAAATTATGTGAAACGTGTTTCGAAGTAACGTAGTGAACCCGTATCTTACAGATCAACAGTAGTTCGGGTAACTTTATTTGGCTGGGCCCATAACCTAAAGGTGTATAATCTACTGTATTATACGTATTTGCAGAATGCGCTATAGTGAGCTAGATATAAATAGAGAAAAACCGAAGAAAATTAAACTCGTATATTTTGCTATGATGATTTTTCTCGACAGACGTCATACACTTCTTTTTTACACAAATGTAAATTGGAACTTCAATGCAGGTACAAAGAGGTTCGATCCTCAACATTTTTAATAATTAATTTCTTGGAAAATATAGCTTAGATAGGAAAAAGAAACAATTACGTATATTTTATTTTTCAATATTCTTTCAGAGAAAAAATTCAAATAGTAATGTTAATAGCTTGAAATGTTGTCAATTATGATCACATTTGGCGTTCACTTTTGTTTGGACATTATTGTGGGCAAAATTTGCGTTCTGAAGGGCGATTCTCACGAAGTGATATAAATATCACAATAGATATATATCGAAAAATGTATGGATTTTTCAACATTTATCTAGTGTGATATCGATCTGATCAGGGGCCTGCAGGCTAATTCCCTAAAAAGTGAGGTTGAGTGATTGCCACCGAGCACCCACTGCGGGTGCGCTTGAAGGTCGTGAAGGTTTTGGAATTCACTAAACAGTTAACGCGCATCCGTCAAGCACCCGCAATCAACACTAATACCGGGAAACCGGTAACTAGGCGGCAGAATTAAGCTAAACCTAGCCTACAAATACTTCTAGCAAGAAATAGGACTTTTCAAATTTTGCCGAGTTTTATGTTCGAGTGATTATCTATGGGTAGCGCGCCAGCCAACCAATGACGGCAATCGCCCTCCAACAATCATCGTCAGAATTTATTTTCTATTTTTTCTCTTTCGATTTTAATCTATCTAAAATTTTGTTTTGTTTAAATTTTAAATTGGGTTCCCAAGATACCGATTTTAATCTATCTAAAATTTTGTTTTGTTGTAAATTTTAAATTGGGTTTTCAAGATACAGGCTTCGCCTAGTTTGGGACCCGTCGCTAATACATAATATGTGCAACTAGTTTGTGTTCAAACCTAATTTTTATATATTCTTATGTAATGTACACCATTGTTTGCTTGTTTTGGAAATAAAAATTATTCTTATTCTTAGATTTTAGACATCCATAAAAAAAACTCAGCAATATGTTCTTAACTACTTCAAATAATTATTACGACTGCCTATTTAAAAATACCATGTTCCTATAGGTATAGTGACTATAGTGCTTCTCAGTTAAAGTTAAACTTCAACTGAAAATAATCTTTGCCGTCGAGTAAAAATGCTGTGAATGAAAACATGTAATTCCTTGTACCTACAATACTTTTGTGCAAAACTATTAAATCAATAAATAAATAAAACGCCAAAAAACGAAGAAAAATATATTTGCGATTTAGAAATGTATTTCTAGATGAAATCTCTTGCTTTGTACATAGATAGAAGTGTATTGTATCTACCTACGTCCTAAGGGTGGAGTTCACCGACTTCTACTTGACCGATGATTTGGTAATCGGCCGGTGAAATCCCAAACGTCGTTTAAGCAACCGCTTAAATGTTTACTGTTCACCACGCAAATTTGAACCGCACTTAATAAATCGGACGATCACCAACCGTTCAGAGTGAAAGAACGAACGTTATAAGGCATCGCAATAACGAAGTCACTTTGTCATATCTATTCAACACGATGAAAGGTGGCGTCCGAGTTTAGAAGCATAAAATAAAATGAAGTCAACTTGAAAATTACAATAAAACGTACTGAGGAAGCTATACTATACTGTAGTTCTAAATTTGGGTAGGTTTGAACTTTTTTATTTACGTTTGTGATTTGTTTGACTTTATCTTTTGTTTGTTGCCAAGTTCAGTTGCCGCCATCCGTGATCATCAGATTCATTTGTGTTTGTGCTTTTTATAGTGAAGATTTAAATAAGTAGAGAAAATGGAGACAAAAAAAAACGCAAAATAAAAACCAGTTTATCATCTATTAATTGCAGTACGTCCAGTGCAGAAGTTTTAGACAAACGGAATCTAGTTTTAAAAGATTCTTCGTCATATTCTTCATAATAATTACGACACACTTGAAAATCTCGTGGCCTTCTAAATCTCCTTTCTAAATCGTCTAGATTTTCAAGGAAGTCAAGGTAATGGTCCTGATAATTATTTACCATAACATTAAACACCGACTGCATGTTTACTTCTCACAAGAACACAACGAAATATATCCAAATAAACTAAAAATAATGTTGACACAAATGCGCAGAACGTCAAAATGAGATAAACCGACGGTTAAACGATGTCGCTGAGCTCGGTTACATAAATCGGCCGTTCAAGGGCTGTGATCATTGGTTAGGGCGTGGTGAACACTAAAATTTGAATAACCAGCCGTTTAATTGTTAAACAGCCGTTTTAATTGTCGGTGAAGTCCACCCTTAGAATCGTTGTAGATTCACAAAAATGATCGTCTTGACGTACGTAATGACGGACAAATGAGTTTTCGTCAACCGAAGAGCACCCGGTGCGTTCATTGCATTTACTATCTAGCAGTGTTTGGTTAGTGAAGATCATTGATAATGCATAGTCACTGTGAAACTTATAGTTCTAACACCTATACCTAGGTACACTTTGTTTCATGTTTTATAGTGCCATGAAATTGTGTTGTTTTTGTGAAAGGTAGGTTTAATGACATGTACTCGTATGTATGTGGTATTTCATAGAACCTGCCTAACTATTTCATAGCTAGAGTAGGATTTCAACCCTAATATACTACGAGTAACATAATAACTATTAGTATATATATAATAACTACTAGTTTTAAAATCTAGTAGTTTTCTTACAAAGCCTAATTAACGAGGGGTCAATGCAAACATAAGCAAAACGAAATCAAATGTAAGTATTAAATATCATGTAATAATGTTATAATTTTCACATAATTTGAGATTTACACTATCCTATGAGCTCGGAAAGCGGAGATCTATACATTCTTATGAACTGCAGTTCTGTGTGCATCTACCTGAAACAAATGTATCATATTATTAGTATAATAAAGTAGATTCAACATTTAATACAGTTAGGTACTTGTCTATCAAGTCCTAGGCTATAATTATCAACTGTCGAGCCCCCATTTCTCTCCAAGACTTGAGATTTGTGAATCTACAACGATACATAAGACGTAGGTAGATACAATACACTTCTATATAGGTACAAAGCAATAGATTTCATCTAGAAATACATTTCTAAATCGCAAATATATTTATTTCTTCGTTTTTTGGCGTTTTAATTATTTATTGATTTAATTGTTTTGCACAAAAGTAGTGTACAAGGAATGACATGTTTTCATTCACAGCATTTTTACTCGACGGCAAAGATTATTTTCAGTTCAAGTTTAACTTTACCTAAAACGCACTATAGTCACTATACCTATAGGAACATGGTATTTTTAAATAGGCAATCGTAATAATTATTTGAAGTAGTTACATTATTGCTGAGAAATAATATCAATGTTTAGATTTTCTTTCAGAGACGTACAATCTACAACAAGGTTATTGGCCTATTATTAGATCACTACAAAACTTACGATGCTAATTAACTTTTAATTTTATTATACTTAATATCTACACGGGAACAACATTTTAGTTAAATTACAAGCGAGAGAGAAAAAAACAGAAAATAAATTCAGACGATGATTGTGGCGTGCCACCCGCAGATAATCACTAGAACATAAAACCCGGTATTTTTCCCGGTATTAGTGTCGATTGCGGGTGCTTGACTGGTGCGCGTTAACTGTTTAGTGAATTCCAAAACCTTCACGACCTTCAAGCGCACCCGCAATGGGTGTTCTGTGGCAATCACTCAACCTCACTCCATAAGGAATCAGCCTGCTGAACCGTTTTCAATCACCGTTCATGTTGCATGTTTAGATGACATAATATGTTGACATAGGAAGTTCGACTTTATTCCCTCAAAAGTTGCAAAAAGGGGCAAAAGTGTTGAAAATATTCAAAGAGAACGGCTTGTTAACCACCTAAATGTACATTTCGATTCGAAACTGCCCACAACGCAATCTCATCATCTCGAACGCAGGGTTATTATTTCGGGTGTATTCCGATTCACGATAATATCGCTGTGAGCGATCACAGTGCTAATTTGCGTACCGATTCCGTAGCCCGCAGCCCGATTCCATAACTTGGCTACAATCGGATTATCACTTTTTTCATAGCAAATTCGACTCTATCGCAAGGCATTAGTGGTTGCGATATTGAGAATTCGATTGAAGCCAAGTTATGTAATTGGGCCACAGATTCCATAACTTGGCTTCAATCGAATTCTCAGTATCGCAACCACTAATGCCTTGCGATAGAGTCGAATTTGCTATGAAAAAAGTGATAATCCGATTGTAGCCAAGTTATGGAATTGGGCCACAGATATCGCGCACATGGCAGTTGAGTGCTGCAGTTGATTCGGAACGCTCATGAGCGTGATTACAAGATCACAACAACATAACCTCAAAATTTGCTCAAAATACAAAGTATTACTCGTGTGCAAAGTAGTCTGTCTAAAAATTGGTCAATTGTCTGTAGTAATATTTGGAAAACAGTGGCCCAATTACAGAACATGGCTACAATCGGATTATCACTTTTTTCATAGCAATTTCGAATCTATCGCAAGGCATTAGTGGTTGCGATACTGAGAATTCGATTGAAGCCAAGTTATGTAATCGGGCTACTGTACGAAAATCACACACAACTGTGGCCCAATTACAGAACTTGGCTACAATCGGATTGTCACTTTTTTCATAGCAAAATCGACTCTATCGCATAGCATTATTGAATTTGACTGCTTGGAACTGTCATGATCAACATTACGTAATCGCACTGCTGAATTCAAACAACAGTGGCCCAATTACATAACTTGGTTACAATCGGATTATCATTTTTTTCATAGCAAACTCGACTCTATCGCAAGGCATTAGTGGTTGCGATACTGAGAATTCGATTGAAGCCAAGTTATGGAATCGGGCTACAGTTTTCTTTGTAAACAACCGTCTGTCTGTCACTTTGACAGTAGCGCTCACGGTGATATCGGTTTGGGGCATGGTCGGTGTAATCGCAAAATGGCGGATGTAATGACGTAATCCGTGACGTCACAAGGGATATCGTTGTTGCGCTCACGATGACTCGGTACGCGGTAGTATCTCTACCTAGTCTGTGGGTACGCGTTTTAGCGCGATAATATCGATTTTATCGATATTTGCGCGTCTCGGAATGCACCCTTCATTTCATTTCATTCATTCATTTCTTCAACGTAATAGTAATAGAAGGTAATAGATATTTTTCAACTCGTGCAAGTTCTATCAAGCAAGAGGAAAGTCGCATTGAAAAAATAACTTTGGGATAATCGCTTCTGATTTTGTAAATACAAACTAGAAGCGCTTCGCGTTATTATAATGGCAGCAGTCCAGCACGAGGGTGAGATAGATGAAGTGTTAGAGAATGGCGAGGAAGAGGAATTGGATGGAGTAGAAGATGGGGAGAGCAAAGATCCTGCTAAGAAAAAGAAGAAAAAAAAGAAGAAGAAGAAGACAGCAGGTTTGTACTTTACTACTGTATTCGCTTTGTGAAATAGGTTCAAAGCTATAAATAGATGCAGTACCATTAATTTCGTTAGGAGACTCACTTTATAACCAAACAAACGCATCGCATTTCTCGCGCTACGATAATTTACGGCTTGGATTATATGTATATGGCTGAGAGTACCGCTTAGATTCTGCGGTATTCTATAATTAAATTAGCTGAGCATTGTTATCATTCCATGCCATGTTGTAAATCTTGCATAGCCTTTGATCTATTATGATATCCCTGCCTCTCTAGAAATTTCGCAAGCAGTCTACAATCAATTTATTCATCAAAATACTAATATAGAACTGTACACGTCTCGGTGATTCCTCATCACCGTACACCTAGAACGATCGGAAAAAAAGCGCCATCCTTTTATGGTTGAAATACCTCGCACAAGAATGAAGCGTTATGCTTCTTCTTTTATTATAAGAACTGCAAAGGTGGAATGCCTTGCCCTCGTCATTGTTTCCAGTAAATTATAATTATAGGTGTGTTCAAGTCAAGAGCGAGTGTGGTATCTACTAGGCAAGCATGCTACACCTTGAACCACATCATCACTTTCCATCAGGTGAGATTGTGGTCAAACGATTGCCTAGCCCGTAATAGATAAATATGTGTTAAAATAAATTATATATATATTTTTTTTATTATTTTAGATCCCCTTGTAGGTGAAAATGATAGTGAAGTCATAATATCAGCAGAAAAAATTGAAACTTTAGCTGTTGAAGATGCCGATGCTGGCGAAGGCGAGGGAGATAAAAAGAAGAAAAAAAAGAAAAGCAAAGCCAAATCTAGCAAAGGGCCTGGCAAAGAGCAGACCAACCCACCAACTATACCTATTTCTGAGCTATTTCCTGATGGTAAGATACCTACTGACATGTTTAGTATAACATATAAATATAAGTTGTGCAGATAAAGATTCAAATGCTCATACACAGCAGCTAGATTGCAGATGCACAATTTTAACTCTTTGAAAACCATAGACCTAGATTGATGTCAAGCAATCAAGGTCTCTCAGTGCCAGTGACGGCATTAGACGTCTAAAACCACCACCAAACAAGTATACATACCTCACTAATATTTCTGATGATACTAAAACCACCACCAAACAAGTATACATACCTCACTAATATTTCTGATGATACTAAAACCACCATCAAACAAGTATACATACCTCACTAATATTTCTGATGATACTAAAACCACCATCAAACAAGTATACATACCTCACTAATATTTCTGATGATACTAAAACCACCACCAAACAAGTATACATACCTCACTAATATTTCTGATGATACTAAAACCACCATCAAACAAGTATACATACCTCACTAATATTTCTGATGATACTAAAACCACCATCAAACAAGTATACATACCTCACTAATATTTCTGATGATACTAAAACCACCACCAAACAAGTATACATACCTCACTAATATTTCTGATGATACTAAAACCACCATCAAACAAGTATACATACCTCACTAATATTTCTGATGATACTAAAACCACCATCAAACAAGTATACATACCTCACTAATATTTCTGATGATACTAAAACCACCATCAAACAAGTATACATACCTCACTAATATTTCTGATGATACTAAAACCACCATCAAACAAGTATACATACCTCACTAATATTTCTGATGATACTAAAACCACCACCAAACAAGTATACATACCTCACTAATATTTCTGATGATACTAAAACCACCATCAAACAAGTATACATACCTCACTAATATTTCTGATGATACTAAAACCACCATCAAACAAGTATACATACCTCACTAATATTTCTGATGATACTAAAACCACCATCAAACAAGTATACATACCTCACTAATATTTCTGATGATACTAAAAATGAAAAATGATGATTAGTATCTACTGTGTATCTGACCTTTAGTAAGATTGCCCTTAACAATAAATAATAATATGTTTTACCTATTGGTTGATCAGAAAAGCTTAATTTATGCTACTGTAAGATAAGTTCTTATCAAAATAACAAGTCTTTACCCTTTTACAATGTGCTGCTGCACAAACAAATCATTTTATAAGAAATATGGGAACTTCTATATATAGTAGCAATGATTATAAGTTTCAATAATATTTGTGTCGTGTGATAGGTTGGTTCTCTATTTCTGTTGTAAGTAAATTTCTTTAGGCGGTGCAAGATTTCATGCAACTATCCCATACTAATAAGAGTATTATAAAAGCGAAAGTAACTGTCTGTCTGTTACCTTTTCACAACTAAACGGCTAAACCAAACTTGATGAAATTTTGTAGATAGTTTGACCCTTGGGGATGGAAATATAATACTTTGTATTGTGATAAACTAGTGCGCACGGGCGAAGTCATGGGCATAGGTAGTTTATTTTATCATTTATAGCCTGTGGCATTCATAGTTTGGGCATTTTTCTATTTTATTATTACCTAAAGTATCTTCATACCAAGCTCCATCAAAAATCCAGACAGCCATTTTGGAGCTGATTGGTTAGTAAACATACATACACTCAGACTTTCGCACAAGGATAACATTCTTACTATACAGGCAATTATCCCGAGGGCCAGATTACGGACCATGGTCCAGCAGAAGGCATTGATGAGAGAACTGCTAAGGAGCGCTTCTCAAGTGAAGAGAAGAAAGCTTTGGACAGACTGCAACAAGACATATATCACGAAATCAGACATGCTGCAGAGGCCCACAGGCAGGTATGTTTGAGCTGTCTATTGCTCAATACTTTGTATTAAGATCTATATAGTTGTGTAGAAAAAAAGTACTCTCATAGACAAAACCAAACAAACCATTTTTCCTAACACACAAGTCCTCCAATAGTCCACACATTACGTGCACACTATCATGAGCACCCCTCTACGACCAATAATTTTAACCCTATTGCTTCCATTTCAGACTCGCAAGCACATCCGTGATTGGATAAAGCCTGGCATGTCGATGATTCAAATATGCGAAGAACTGGAATCTACGGCAAGACGCCTTATTGGCGAAGACGGACTCAAGGCAGGGCTCGCGTTCCCTACTGGCTGCAGCCGTAATCATTGCGCTGCTCATTATACGCCCAATACTGGTATTCAAGTTGTTTTTATTTTCTTCATCTCAATATAATAATTTGTTCTGAGACAATTTCCATATTTCCACATCATATGTTATTTTTCTTCCAAATAGGATACCTACATTTTATGATATTTAAAATCGCTTATAATATATAATATATATTCGTCATTAATTCTCTTTTGAGTTATAAGTAAATTGAACAGAGATAAAGAGGCATTACATTTTATAAAGAGTCTGTTAAATACTCTTTGAATATCTCAAAGGGAATTACTCACATGTAATACCCAGGCCCCGCATCACATTTTGCTATCCGCCCGCATCGCGTGTGCAATGAGCATTCGCTCCTTATTGTACTATTATTTATTGTGTCTAGACCACTGATCTCGATGGATTTTCTTTGCTGTACTTTCATTTGTGCTGATTTAAAGCTCCCCACCGAGCATCCATGGAACTAAAATTGACATTGTTTCATCTCCTGACGTTAGTCACAGAATAAATAATAGTACAACAACCTTAGTTCCGTGGACGCTCACTACTGCCAAACTACTGCTACCAGCGCCGAAATGGCGATAATCAAATGCTCTCATTGCCACTTTCATCAAGAGCCTGTCTAGAGTACGGAGTAATGTGCAGTTGTCTAAGGTCCAGACAGAGAATGCTCCCAGAAGCATTCCGAATTCTACTTGAAAATACCACAGAATGTGAACTAGAGTTTGTCTAGTCTAAAACTAAATGCCCCTCCAATGTGTTTACACTTACTCTGTCTCACTCTGTTGTAATAAGTATTTCCTCTCTCACATTGAAACAATCAAGTTTAGCGGAGGGGCGTACATTTAAAGAATAGATTATCTTTACCAAGAAAAGCTAAGCTAATAAAAGGTGCAATATTAAAGCACTATTAATTGTATAAGCGATTTATAAATTGTTTAATTCAATCTTACTTCTTCTCTTGGTAAATAAGCAGAACATCCTAATTCTGTATCGCCATTCCAAATGTTTCAGGTGACACCACAGTACTAGAGTATGATGACGTTGTGAAGATCGACTTTGGTACGCACATCAACGGTCGCATCATCGACTGCGCGTTCACTCTGCACTTCAACCCGCGCTACGACCCGCTGGTCAAGGGAGTGCAAGAGGCCACCGAGGCTGGCATCAAGGCTTCGGGAGTCGACGTCAGGCTGTGCGATGTCGGCGCCGCAGTGCAAGAAGTAAGTGTTCACTCTTTACTTCAACTGACACTATTTCCTTCTCTTCACTCCAACTCGCGCTATTTCATTCACTCTCTACTTCAACTCGCGCTATTTCGTTCACTCCACACTTCTAATCGCGTACATTTTTAAAGTTCCGTATTAGTTGCTACGCTAGTCAATAAAACCATCAAACATCTCAAACAGAAAGTTTTTTATATGTGGTGGCGACCCTAAGAGTAGTTTATACCCAATTTTGCCGCACTGATATCCCTGTGCTTCTCCCGTGGTTTTCGATATACTGGCACTTTTTTCAGTTTTTTTCGATTCAGGGTATATTTTTTGGCTGGGGTACATATATCTTAATGTCAATTTAAAACTAGATTTAAGTGGAGATTGAGTCAAGATGATCATAGTTTACAAGGAATCTGCTATTTTTGAATTAGTAATGTTGTTATCAAGCAGACATTGTCATTGAACTCCAGGTTACATATGCTAATCTATCTTAAAGTACTTCATCTATACTTATAATAAAGCAATAAGTACGAAAAAGTCTGTACAAATGAACATAATAAAAAATAATTGTGTAGGTTACTTAAAATAAGCTCCTGAACAAGAATATAACGTTTTTAAAAATCGCGTCTGTGTGTTTGTTCGCGCATCATGTTAAAAGTACTGAACAGATTGCGATGCGGATTTTACTGTTGGATAGCTTAGGGTTTGACTTAAAAACTGGGTTAATTGGTATCTCAATCCGATGAGTAGAAGTCGACCAATCGATAAAAAAAGTCTTTTATTTTCTAAACTTAATGTTCGCTCTCACAGGTGATGGAATCACATGAAGTTGAATTGGACGGCAAGGTGTACCAAGTGAAGCCAATTCGCAATCTTAATGGCCACTCTATTGGACCATACAGTAAGTTTGTCCTATTATTATAATGTGTTTCCCTGGAATGTTTTGATGTAACTAGTTGGATCTTAGTAATGCTGGTTTTTGATGTAGTACGAAACTGAAATGACCAAGAATGTGTTTTTTTGTGTGTCAATTTTGTGTTGTGATATTTTGCCCCAAACCATATGTATGCGTGGATGTTATGTGTGTGGGGGTGTATGTGTGTTAATTATTACCTAGTTTGAATATAATAATTAATATTTCTAACATAAAAATGGATCTTCTCCTTCTAAAGCACATCCGCGATACAGGAAGAAATCTGTACAATGACAAGTGCGTGCTTTGTGCTTTATATGACGATAACTGTTTTTTTTGGCTAATTTGGTTTAATATTGGTCCAAAACTTGGCAACCTGAATCACTTGATCAGTGACCAAGTGCAATGCGCCGGGCCTGAGGGGAAACAGACGATGCGACATTGACTGGACGACAGCACAATCGCTCTCCACCAGTCTCCTAAACCCCATTGGCGCGTGTATTCTCGATAAGTAGCCTACTCGTTGTAACAGAAGTTTCCCCATGCAGGGATCCACGCCGGCAAGACGGTGCCGATCGTAAAGGGCGGCGAGACGACGCGCATGGAGGAGAACGAGTTCTACGCCATCGAGACCTTCGGCTCCACCGGGCGCGGGCAGGTGCACGACGATATGGACTGCTCGCACTACATGAAGAACTTCGAGCAGCAGTTCGTGCCGCTCAGGTAACGAGTGCGTCTCGGGCGATGACCCTTCCACCCACTGGCTTCACCCACTAGTGGGTGCACGGGTAATTCGCATTTACCCCTCCTCGCACTGCACTAGAGTTGGAAACTAATAAAAAAATAATCGACATTTATGAAGAAAACAACATGTATAATAAATAATAATAATTAGAATATTATATTATTATATTTATTTAATAATAATATTTATAATTAGATAGTACGACATTTTAAAGTGACAGGAGTCAAACTGACAGGTGTCAAATTGACAGATGACAGCTGTCAAACCTCAAAACATCTAGTTATTACAGCTGATGTCAGAAATGACAAGCAATGACAAAAATACAGTTAAAAATGACTGCTGATGACAACAATGGCAGGCAATGTCAAACATGACTGAATGTCAAAAATGACAGGTGATATATAAATATAAACAATGAGAAATTAAATAGTCTTACTTAACCAAAGGGCAATTTATTGTCTCAAGTAACTACGAATAGTTTCGGATAAATTCGTGAACTATGTATTTTTTTATATTGCCTGTAATTTTTGACATTGCTGTCAAAACTGTCTCCTGTCAAATTGACAGCTGTCATCCAAAACGAAGATATCGATGAGATCTACCACTTCTATAAAAAAACTACTAGTTTCGGATCAATAGTTTCAGAGTTATAGACCGTTTAAGTTTGACAGCTGTCATTCAAAATGAAGATATAGATGAGATCTACCACTTATGTAAAGAAACTACTAGTCTAGGATCAATCAGAGTTAATAGCCCTTTTAAGTTTGACAGCTGTTATCCAAAACGAAGATATTGATGAGATTTATCACTTCTGTAAAGAAACTACAGGTCTAGGTTCGTTAGTTTCAAAGTTATAGCCCTTTTAGTTTGACAGTTGACATCCAAAAGGAACATATCAATGAAATCTACCACTTATGTAAATAAACTACTAGTCTAGGATCAATAGTTTCAGAGTTATTAATAGCCCTTTTAAGTTTGACAGCTGTTATCCAAAACGAAGATATAGATGAGATCTATCACTTCTGTAAAGAAACTACTGGTCTAGGATCGTTAGTTTCAAAGTTATAGCCCTTTTAAGTTTGACAGCTGTCATCCAAAACGAAGATATTGATGAGATCTTGACATGTGTTGATGTATGACTTTGAAGTTTGACCTGTCACTTTGACATCTTTCACTTTAAAATGTCTTACTACCTAATTATAATACATGTTGTTTTTTTTCGTTTTTTTTTTTATTAGTTTCCACCTCTAGTGCAGTGGGTGGAGGGGTAAATTGGAGGGGCGAATTACACGTGCACCCAGTAGTGGCTAAAACCGGTGGGTGGACGGGTAATTGCCGCGCGTCTCAACTCTACTAGAATCCGCTGAGCAACAAGTGTTCCAAGTACGCAGAAACATTCGAATTCGTTGAGCAGCATTGCCTGCCTATATTTGATCAGTTGTTAGAATAAATGTCGCCTGAAGGTCTTTTAGAGGGTGTTCGTAGGTAGAAATTACTTTCTTTGTGCGGCGAGCCTTTACACTGAAATATTGATGATATTATGAGCAGTTCAAAAACATGCGTCGTTTTTCGAATTCGTTCTCCAAATCGTAGACAAATGCACGTGGCCGATGATGACCGGTGTGTGACAGATACAAATAATCCTTTGTTTTATGTTCTATTAGCTATGCCCGCGGCTTTGCCCGCCTAGTCATTTTTCTGGGTTAATATTTACAGGTGTTATTTCTGGACCAAAAGTACCTGTAGAGTACAAAATACCTATAGAGTAAAAAACATATGTACAGCCGTTAAATAGTTTGTTATTGATTTCTCGGCGTCTACTCATCGGGTTGAGACACCAAGTTCGTCAGCTTTTAACCCTAAGATATCCAACAGTGAAAACCACATCGCAATCGGTCTAGTAGTTTTTACGTGATACGCGAACAAACATTCAAACAGACACAAAAAGAAAGACAATTAAAAAAAAAAACTATGCCAAAACTAACAAAACCCTGTCACTTCCAGGTTGCAATCGTCGAAACAGCTGCTGAATACCATCAACAAGAATTTCAGCACGCTGGCGTTCTGCAAGCGTTGGCTGGAGCGCGCGGGCGCGTCGCGCTACGCGATGGCGCTGAAGGACTTGTGCGACAAGGGCGTGGTGGACGCCTACCCGCCACTCTGCGACATCAAGGGCTGCTACACGGCGCAGTTCGAGCACACCATCCTCCTCCGACCCACGTGCAAGGAGGTCGTGTCCCGCGGGGACGACTACTAGCGAATGCTCACCTCTACCGGGGCGGCCGAGCTTCAACTCCCTACTCGGGTATGGGTAACCGAAAAGCTATTGGCGACATCTCTAAATCCGTTTTTAATTAGCTGACGCAATTTATTTCAACTGTCTTGTGTTAACTTCTGGATGGTTAAATATTTTGTGAGCATTGTGAAGCATTTGGTTCCCGATACGGTTTTTGAACAATGGGCCGGCCAGGTAGTTCTCGCTAGAGTCCAAACGGGAGCTTGTAAAGCCCCGCTTAGGACAAATCGTTCATAATAATGTTATAGGTTTAGACTTCCGATTTATTTTTTCAGTTGCAATTCGTCATCGTTGTTGTATTTTCCCCGTGTATTTATTAGATAGTACATGTTACATTTATTAGATAACTAGCTGTGCCTGCGTGGGCATTTTCCTGGGATAAATGTACATATACAGTACAAAATATGAAATTTCATCGAAATTCGTTCAACTGTGAATAGTTTTGTATAGTTTGCTCGGCTTCTACTCGTAGCATCGAGATTCTAACCCGATTTTAAGTCAAATCCTAGGCTATCCAACAACCGCATTTCTTTTGGTCCATTCGTTTTGACGTGATGAGCGAAGTAACATCCAGACATAGAGACACAAATTTAAACATATTATATTCTTGTTCAGTTGCTCATTTAAAGTCGCCTGGACCATTTTTAATTTTCTTTTGCAGATTTTAGGTTACTTACTGCTTTATTATAATTATACAACTAAACTTTGAAGCGCTTTATTTACTGCATACAATGATTGCTTTATACTGTATAAGTTTAGATATCGACTTTTTATATCGCGAACAACAGCAGATATTAATTTTGTTATTGCATTGTTGTTTGTTTTCTAATATTGTGTTGTAAGAATACATTATGTAGGTATTTGAACAATTGTCAATATCTACGTATATTTGAAAATAAACTTTACTAAACCAATAATCTTGTCTCATTCATCAGGATCAATGAAACTACAAAATATATTTTAACATTTTATTTTTAGGAAAACTATTATTACTATCGCAAATATAAACGATTACATTCATAATTTAAGTATGTATTACAGAATATCGATACAAAATCTTTCGCCAACAACGTGTCCATAAAAATGTATAAAACTGCTATGACAGTACAAATTAACTCGTTTACATAGTCACTAGCATTTCATCTAATAATTTAGCTACATTTTTAATTTGCTACTCGTATTAAAGTGTAAGTATTGCCATTATTGAAATGTCAACACGAAAATTGTTACAAATCGGCGAATAACATCCAGTCTCATCTAGTTGAATCTATGACCTACGTCAAAGGCCTCTTGTTCGATTACGAGAAGTACGTACATGTGTCGACTCAGAGCCAGTTCCCATTACCTACTGTAATAACAATTATTATTCCGACAATTTAGTCGAACAAAGTGTTGAGCTTAGCACGTTTTTTATTTTTTCGTCGCGCTCTTGTCGTTTTCGCGCATTGGTCGTGGCCCACCTGCTCAGTTCACCTGGGTGGACCACGGGCACTTTTTATTGCCTGTAGTCCACCTTACAATTATGAATGCGACCTCTTCCCTCTTCGGTTGTTGTTTACTTTTTTTTAATTGAAATTTACAATTCATTGCTCAAACAAATGTAATTATATCATAATGTCATATAATTAATAGACTATAATTAAGTCATTAGAAAATAAATAACTAGTTTTATTTTAGGAAAATAACTAGTTTTATTTTAGGAAAATAAAACTAAAAGGTCAAAAAATTACTCGATTTGGGTGGGCCAAGTTCTGCTGCTCCCCCCTCGCATGCATAAACGGCCAAGTTCTGCTGCTCCCCCCTCGCATGCATAAACGGCCAAGTTCTGCTGCTCCCACCTCGCATGCATAAACGGCCAAGTTCTGCTGCTCCCACCTCGCATGCATAAACGGCCAAGTTCTGCTGCTCCCACCTCGCATGCATAAACGTCCATGAAAATCCGATATGTTTAATAAACTAGTTGGAAATATTTACTTACAGTTTTACATAAATCATACTGTTTCTTTTTGTGAAGTTGATATAACTCAATAGAACTCATTTTTTTTTGCGTTTTTTTATAAAAGTACTTACGGTTAGGGCGGACCACGGACAAGAAAAAGTGCCCGTGGTCCACCCAGGTGAACAGAGTGGTGGACCACGACCAATGCCCAGTCGTTTTCATGTCAGTATGTTATTTAACCGCAATCAACTACAGAACTCTTAAGGCTATCAAAGAAAGCATTTCAACAATAACCCCAAGTAAAATGAATTAGGTACAAGCTATTCCTAAAACACGCTGGGAAATGCTCGCAATCCTGTTAGAAAATGTGTCTGTAAACGTCAGTTTGTAAGCGACTATCTCATATTTAGCGGTCAAAATTAAATAGTCGCCGTCAATGTTAAACAAATACATTAACTCTTCCACTGCAAAAAACACATACGTTGCGTATTTGAAAGCGTGACGCCAGTGCAACAAAACACGCCCAGCGTGCTTTTAGACGTGATTTTACCCCTGTGACTTTACCGTCAGCACCCGGAGCTAGACTCGCTTTTTAAGGTCAGCAGTGAAAGTGTTAATGTGACTACTAATAAAATAAACAAAGTTACATAGAAAAGAAGAATAGCCCCAAAGTGGTCTTCAAACCGGCCAAGTGCGTGTCGCACACGCATAGACCGAATCGGTTCCGTAGCCAGGATCCTGCAAAGTTGGGTACTTTGAAAATTGCATTGATTGCAATGCAAAACTACTGTACGCCAACAAAGTAGTTTGTACGGTTGGATTGTCTCTCACTACACATTTTTTTAGAGTTTACTATCGGGCTTAAAATGCTTTAGCTTGGTATGCTATACTCGTAAACTAGTGAACATAAACATGGCTATCTAGGGCCATGACAATTTTGTTAGTGAATTCGTGCTATTCGCTAGAGCAAAAGTGTTTTTAGGTTATTTTTTACAAGTTAAAAGGGAGGACATGCATCTCGCAAAAATTCACTTCAGAGCCAAATAAAAAGAAGCTGTTACTCTCAATGTAATTTTAAAATACCTACTCAACTCGACGGTGACAATTTTTTTGTCCCCATCTCTTTTCATTTAACATGCTGGGAAATGATTGCAATGCTGATAGAAAATGTGTCTGTAAACGGCACTTTGTAAGCGACTATCTCGTTTTGTTTTTTTGTGGTTTAAAATACATATATTTTTTACATCTATGTAGCGATTATAAAAATCTATACATGTGCCAAATTTCAACCATGTAGTGACATACAGACAGACAGACAGACATAACAAAACTAAGGGTTCCTTGTTTGACTACGGAACCCTAAAAACATATGGAAATGGCGGCGATATAAACAAAAGGCATTTTTTGTTATCCGCTTATTTTTCTCACATATTTTAGAAAATATCATTAATGCCTCGACGGAAAAGACAATTGCAGGTCTCGTATTTCTAAATCATACTCGACTTGCAATTGCTTTCTGTACTCGATAGTACAAATATTTTATAAAATGATTATCTTTTACTCATGACACATAAATTTCTAGAGAAGAGTTCTTTATTGCAGAAATTTGACCACAAGGAACTTTTTTCCTGTTGGACAAATGAGTTACGACTGTAGTTTCCAGTTTGACCACGAGGAAGAACCCTAAATTACTGTTGTTCAATTCCCTTTCGGTATCTGCCCGTCGAGTTTATTTGTAAAGCCACCCGTGACAAGGCGCCGGCGCTTAAAACATACCTCAAAGAAAACACTGATAACGGGTCCCATTAATCCAATGATCGGCAGTGAACCAGATCCATTGTTTAGGGCTAACACCATTGTTTGGGGCTAACCCCATTGTTTGGGACTAACACCACTGTTTGGGGGCTAACTCCATTGTTTGGGGCTAAAACCATTGTGTGGGGCCAACTCCATTGTTTGGAGCTAACACCATTGTTTGGCTCGATATATCACTATCCATAATATCATAATACAACCAAAGCATTTACTATATTATATATCCTACAAAATAAATCTAAATAAATAATGATTCCTCGCAATGAGCGAAGATTCCTAAGTTATACAATTCATACTTACATAATTTGAATAAGTTACAAATACAGTGGAATAAGCAATCTAAATAAATATTATTTCACCAGTTGTTGTCACTGTCGTCGATTGACTAGACAAAATTTCAATTGATTTAATTAAGTATATTCACCGTAAACACATGCATCAAGCAATAGCACCTAAAACTATACATTATACTAACTGTTACATTCTAGGTATAGATATTACGTCTTATGAGTATATTAAATTCCAAAAATTTAGTTAAACAATATATTAACACTAATAAAAACAATTTAGAGTAAACCATAAAATTATACCCGCAGCGCGGTCAACACAATCGATACAGCGCTGACAGCAAACCAAAATATCTTTTTGAATGTATTGGAAATGAGAAACTGTTAAATATATTGCCTTATACCAAAACTGGTAAAGTATCACAGAAATTAACCATACCTAGCTAAACTATGACAACTTCACATACAAACGTTGCTAAGAACATGAGGTTTGGTCACTTCACTAAGTTATTTTTTATAAATCACGACAATAATTAATTATTAAGGAAGATATTTAAATATACTCCGTTAACGTTCTATGACTTAGAGCTTTGCCTCAAATAGCTTTGCCACCATTATTTATTTAGGTATATGTCCAAACGTTCTCATCTCCCCCAAAATATTGGCATTATCACATAATATCAAATAGGAAGACTGAAGCCATATTTAATAGATCAATTAGTGTTGACGGTAAAAGTAAATAATCCTACCACTCAGCTTTATTTCTGAAAATCTACTAAATATGGCTTCAGTCTTAATAATTAGGTCTTATGTAAGTGGCGATGCCAATATTATGGGGGAGGATGCCAACATTTGGACCCTAGTTTAATTTGACCCGAAGAACCATTATCAAACCATTTAACCGATAAGGTGGGTATTTAAGTATACAATGCCCAAGAGCTCTCCCCGTACAGAAGCGATCCATCTTTATTTGTATCATAATTGCTGATAAGTTTATTACCTACTTCTAGCAAACAATCTACAACGGAGTTTGTTTGCTTGCTCGTAGGTTTATTACTACTAGTGGCAATAAATCTGATCTATTTCTTTATTTTTCAAATATTTTTTTGACTTTACATTTTGTAGACAATTTGGAAACGTCGATAATAGATTATAACGTCGCGCTTTCGGAGCTAACGCCGCCGGTTTCTGATTTGACAATTCACGAAAATCGCGTACCGTCACATATCTGACGCACACACTGTGCATACATTGGCCATATGTCATAATTTAAGCACAAGGAGTTAAATGCTACTAGAAGTAAAATAATAATATATTTCATACTAGCGACCCGCCCCGGTTTCGCACGGTAGCTTCTGCGCTATTACATACTAGCGACCCGCCCCGGTTTCGCACGGTAGCTTCTGCGCTATTACATACTAGCGACCCGCCCCGGTTTCGCACGGTAGCTTCTGCGCTATTACATACTAGCGACCCGCCCCGGTTTCGCACGGTAGCTTCTGCGCTATTACATACTAGCGACCCGCCCCGGTTTCGCACGGTAGCTTCTGCGCTATTACATACTAGCGACCCGCCCCGGTTTCGCACGGTAGCTTCTGCGCTATTACATACTAGCGACCCGCCCCGGTTTCGCACGGTAGCTTCTGCGCTATTACATACTAGCGACCCGCCCCGGTTTCGCACGGTAGCTTCTGCGCTATTACATACTAGCGACCCGCCCCGGTTTCGCACGGTAGCTTCTGCGCTATTACATACTAGCGACCCGCCCCGGTTTCGCACGGTAGCTTCTGCGCTATTACATACTAGCGACCCGCCCCGGTTTCGCACGGTAGCTTCTGCGCTATTACATACTAGCGACCCGCCCCGGTTTCGCACGGTAGCTTCTGCGCTATTACATACTAGCGACCCGCCCCGGTTTCGCACGGTAGCTTCTGCGCTATTACATACTAGCGACCCGCCCCGGTTTCGCACGGTAGCTTCTGCGCTATTACATACTAGCGACCCGCCCCGGTTTCGCACGGTAGCTTCTGCGCTATTACATACTAGCGACCCGCCCCGGTTTCGCACGGTAGCTTCTGCGCTATTACATACTAGCGACCCGCCCCGGTTTCGCACGGTAGCTTCTGCGCTATTACGCCACTATAAACTAATAGTAATTACGAAGACAAGTCGCGCAGAATTCGCTTATCAAATACTTCGTCATGACACTCAAACTACTCGTCAGAAAGGTATCGTGTAAAATGCAAAATGTATCTACATGAAATGAAGAATATTAATATTAAATTTGATAAGGATTAATACAGTTTAGCACATAAGAGCTTTAGAAAATAACGCCCCAAGAAACGCAAAATTTTAATTAAAGTTTTAATGAAAGAAATGGTTACTGTGAGTTAACCGTAACAGATATAGATATGCCATCGCAGAGTTTTCTTTAGGATTTTAGAAGAACTACAATTCTCTAGTACATCATTTTTATGTATCTCTTAAGGTTTAGCCTACGTAAGCCATGCAAATGTATTTTTCGGCGACTTGGTTGCAATATATTGTTTATTTCTACTTACATAAAAACTTAATAAGGTTATATATATATATATATATATATATATATATATATATATATATATATATATATATATATATAAATAAACCTTCCGTGAAAAATTATGGCTAAACAGATAGACAGACGCGGAAAGTGACTTTGTTTTATACTATGTAGAGAAATAGATAATATGCCCTTCACTGCCTTCACCCCACTGAGTTAGTTGGTGTCTTGAACGGGTCATTTAAAAAAATGTAACTATACTTCTCGTGGTACAGTAGTCGCAGCGAAAGTTTGTGTCTCGGAAGTTGCCTACAAGTCGCTGCGCAAACTGCTTTTTTCATGCGCAATCCCAATGTTGAAGATGAAGACAGCGTTGTATAACTGACTCCCTCACTCGATGATGAGATGATGCGAAAAACTTAAGAGTTTTTCGCATCATCTATCTCGCTTACTTTATGCTGCTTTATCCTTACAACTGAGAATTGTACAACTGGCCCGAAAAAATATAGGTACTAAATTGTGTATTCATCACGAGGGTGACACTGCGAGCGCAGCTATCATTGCCTGAAACTAATCAATCAATTCAGATAAACAAGCGTAAACACACATTTCACCTCGACCACTATATTTTTTCCGCAACATGGCGCTTTTTTGTTTTCCTGTACATGCTTTTAATTATAGTCACAGAATTAAATAATAGTACAAGTACGGGTTAATATAAAAACAATAGGGGTAAACGGATATACACCATTTGTGAAAAACTCAGATAATTATTGCCAGGTTCTCAATTCAGAAACCGATAGTTAGTAAGATAAAGCAATAACCATTTATGTTATACATTAGGCGAACTTTAACTTACATGAACATACAAGAACGTTTAAAAAAAGATAGACTCTTCGCCGCTAAATTCATAAATGAAGCACTCGAGCATGGCGGTCCGCTAGTGCGTATTTACACACAAGTTATGCCGCCCGGCCGCCACATCGCAGCTTAGATTAGAGATATGTAGCCAGCTCAGACTAAATTACTTTAGTAATATTTAGTCTGAGGAAGCCTACATCGCAGCAAGACCTCGGCCGTGTTAGTCGCGTTGATTGTGTCACAGTTCACATGTTTTTTAAACTATGCTATCTTGAGAGGTGGAATTGCGTAAAAACAATTCTACTTCACGTAATTCGTTTTACATGACCAGTGGCGACCATCCATTCATTCACACAAACTTACGCCACCCCGCCGCCATTGCTATGCCTTCACTCTTGAGTTTAGCGGTGAGGAATCCATATAATTTTACACGTCTTTATGTTTTATATTAGTTAATGAAATATCTCGAAATGGGCAGGCGTTTGCGGTTTTGCCTCCGAGTTTCGAAGCGCGTTGCCACGCGCATGCGCATGATACATAAGGTGCATCACGCGACATTTCAGAGGTTAATTTCCAAGTAGAGTGCTTACTTAGACAAATGAGAGCTTACACAAACACAAACTTCGGACAATCTATGTTTTCGTGTGAAAGTGTAGGAATCCTAACTTCATAAAACGAAGCACTGATACAAAGAACGTCGTTCCCTGATGCAATGCTACAACATTGTTATCATTGAGACATGACAATGTAGGTTAACGTAATGCGAATACGATTGGCATTTGAATGTTCAAGTGTCTATAGTTTAAACAACATACAAATTAAGCACAAAATAAGTACGACATTACGTAGTAAAATAAATCTACATAATACAGTTCCTAGCAACTACAAAAATCAAGGCATAATACACAACTCATGAAATTTGAGTAAATTTAGTTTAATTATTTACTATCTGTATCCCTTGGTCGTCTCCGTTGGCGGTGGCGACGGCGGTGTACGGCCAGTTGTAGATGGACTGCAGCGGCACGTGCAGGAGCTCCACCAGGTACCGGAAGTTTGGCTCTGCAAATACACCAAATATCTATAGTTCATAGAGGAACAAACTGAACGTTGTAATCTGTCCAGTACTGGTCATTTTTAACCAAAAAACTTCAATGAATTAAGTAATTTAGGGTGTGTATTGGTATCCTGTGGCATTGTAGCTCCCAAACAAATGGACCGATTTTGATGCGGTTTTTCTGTTTGAAAGCTGATGTGATCGAGATGGTTCTTAGCTATGAAGGGAGGCTGAGAATTGTAGCCACACGAATGGACTGATTTTGATGCGATTTTTTATGTTTGAAAGCTGATGTGATCGAGATGGCTCTTAGCTAAAATGGGGTTATATACTTTTTTTAATTTGTGCTTGTTATAACAATAAAATAACAATGTAAGAGATGACGATAGTCAGTCACGGTACGAGACAGGTAAGGTTTCTGTAACATCTAAACTAAATTACGTTTTTAATGTCCAGTTAATGCGCATAGATTTAGTTTTCAGTTTAATACTAGATGTATTATATAGAAATGAGGGGCAGGAGTTGAGGGGGAGTGGGGGTAGAGGGTATGGGGGGAATGGGAGGGCAGGCGACGCTTAGTTTGAGATTTTTAAGTTTATAAAAAATCGATTTTTTTAACAGTTTATTAAAAATCGCCAATGACTTACGGCTGTTCTTGACTTGTTCTGTAGAACAAGTCAAGAACAGCCGTAAGTCATGTTCATATCTAACCTACCCTAGTTTTTGGGGCCATACATAACATCTTGAATCTTTCTGGCGAAAGCAGCGGAAAAACACATTCTACTAATTACACGACTGCCCAAAAAAGGAGTGTAATGTTTTTAGCATTCATCTATGTGAGTTTTATATAATTTATATAATAATTTTTTAATGGAAAAATTTGGATCGCGGACGAAATTCGAACTCGCATTCTGTGCCTCAGCGCGGCACATACCTTCACCAACTTAGCTACCGAGAAGCTAGTGGAAAGATTTGGATGAAAACGCATAGGTCTCGGTAGCCGAATTGGTAAATGCATGCATGTGCCGCGAATCTCGTCCGTGATCCAAATTTTTCCATTAGAAAATTATTATATATATTAACGCTAAGCAGGCGTTAACTGCTATAAAATCGTTGTCGTTTATCTCCTCCTCCTCTGACGTGGCTCAACGACTGGTATTCTACACTACTATTATAAAGAGGAAAGATTTGATTGTTTGTTTGTTTGTAATGGATAAACGCAAAAAAAACAGAAACCGATTTTAAAAATTCTTTCACATAAAGAAAGCTAAATTATCAGCGAGTAACACTAGCAGATCTCTACTGTTAGGTAGTGAGCAAGAGGGCCCTGAAATGACTGGCGCCCTTTGAATTAATTGCATAACTGACCACCGATTCGGAATACACCTTCGAGAAGAATCGGCAAGAAACTCGAAGGCGATTAAAATTGACTTTAAGTACGGGACCTTCGACCTCGCGCGAGGTCGGTGTCTGTGTCTAATTGTGTTGAAAGATGGTGAAGACGGAATAGACGAATCTATCGCTGCCTGCGCTGCGGCAGCGATTTCATCGTCCGGATCGCTCAAGATGTCTCTAGGGCGTCTACGGAGGGGTTGTGCGTCTGTTGTCGCGTCTGTCAAGAGAGGCCTGAACTACAAGAGGTTTAGGGTGATGGGGTGCCGCATCAAAGTAGCGGCGAGAGGCATTTTTCAAGTATTGAACGATCGAGGGAAGCTCGAGATCATTGTGCAGGTCGATGTTCCTCTGATACCTCTACTGCACAGCGGACGAATTTATTTTGTAAAGTCTGAAGTTTCTCTAGGGAAATGCGGGAGGAGTGAGCAAAAACTACGGACGAGTATGCCATTGTCGGTCGGACGCAGGTTTTGTAAAGTGTCAACTTATTTCTAAGAGACATTTTACTGTGCATGCCTAGGAGTAACGCTAGGCGGTATTGGTAGAATGCCGCGTTTTTGTGGACGGTGCTGATATGCTTATCTAAGTTGAGTCGATAGTGAAGGGTGACTCCTAAGTATTTAGTTGACCTTTCCCACGGTATGGGTCGGTCATTAATCGTGATGTTGTCGATTGGAAAATAGCGTTTAACCCCGTGAGTGAAACGCATCGCTACGCTTTTCTCGGGATTAAGCGTTATTCGCCACTTACGGAACCATCCATCAAGCGCTCGGAGCGCTCGTTGGATGGCTCTTTGTAAAACGGTTGGTTTCCATCTGGTGGAATAAATCGCGGTATCATCCGCAAAGCGAGCGATCTCTTCTTTGGGAGTGCGGGGGAAATCGTTTGTGTAAAGCGTGAACAAGAGTGGAGACAGCACGGAGCCCTGAGGGACTCCGGCTCTGATGGGATGGTAGGATGATCGGTCGCCCTCGACACGATAGCGGAAGCTTCGGCTGGTGAGGTAGTCTTGTACCATAAGCACAAGACGATCTGGCAACCCGAGCTGGTACAGCTTGTATATCAGCCCGGCGTGCCAGACCTTGTCAAAAGCCTTCGCCACGTCTAGGAAGATGGCTATCGTGGTTTGGGGTTTTGGTTTCCTATTGAAACCCTTAAGGATGTGCTCCGTGATGCGGTGCACTTGCTGAGGGCAAGAGTGCCTTGCTCTAAAGCCGAACTGCTCACCCGGGATGAGTTTTTTGAATTTCGCGACTGACCAGAGTCGATTCAGAAGGATTCGCTCGTAGATCTTCCCCAGAGAGCTGAGGAGACTGATAGGACGGTAGCTAGTGGGCTCGGGTGCCTTTTTTCCTGGTTTGTGAATGCCGATGACGTCGGCACTCTTCCAGGCGTCGTGGAATGAACAATTGCTCATGGTTGCATGGAAGATGCTAACTAAGAGATAAACTAGCGGGACAGAAAGGTGCTTGAGGACCCCGTCAGCGCCATAATATAATTTTGGTTTGGTTTTCACAAAATGCTTTTCACTGTTAGATAGCTTAGGTTTTGACTGGTGTACATGGTATCTCAATCTGATGAGCAGAAGCCGAGGAATCAATAAAAACTATTTGACGGATAAACACATTTTAATGAAATGTAGTACATATAGTGTACTTTATATGTACTTTTGGTATTGGAATAAAACATAGGTTACTTTTAACCCAGAGAAATGACCACGCGGGCGCTGCTACGAGTAGTAATATCTACAAAAGAAACATAAAACAATATGTGGTTAAATATTATGCTGTAAAATAAGTCGCAACGTTTTTATTCTATATTATTTGGTCTTGTCTTCCGCCGACCGTATTGGTACTCCGAGGACGAAGGAAGTTGTGATGCCCCATTAGATCCGAGCGCCGCGCACGGCTCTACTCGAATCATGACCTTATTGTTGTTATCATAAGTACACATATTTTTTTAAAATGAAGTCAAAGTATTTTATTGTAAATAGGCTAAATAATAGCACTTTTACGTCAAAAATTTACATCTCATGAACAAGGAGAAATATAAATATAACAAGATCAAATTAATAAAATTTAGATAAATGTTGAGTTTGAAAAGGAGATTTCCCTTTCATATGCCAACAGAGTTAAATATCATACTGGAAAAGGAAATACCCTTCTGACTCTACCGGTGCTTCGGAAATACGCCCGTTAGAGAAGAGAGCACCAAGAAACTCTACGGGGATGTTATTTTTTCCATATTTGTTAATGCTTTATAATTTTATCAAATGTCATAAATTATAATAAATCATATGTAAATTACAAATATAAAAGATAAATGTGTCAATGAGATGTCCCACAATCATCAAACGATTACGTCATTCCTACCTAAAGCGATTTATTTTAATTTCAACTAATCAATTATTGTACGGCAAGAGTTCAAAATGTGGGTATTTACTATCTAGTGAAGATCGACATTTGTCATACATAATAAGTGAATGCATAAAAGAAAACTTAAACAGAAGATTATATCTTTTCGATACCTTAACTTGACCCTACGTAGCTTTACCCACACAATTGAATGTAGGGTTTCAAGGTGAATGCATAATATGTGATGAGTTATGTTCGCATAATCCAGTTATAAACCAGATTTTGACTATTACTCTTATCGCCTACAAAAACCATTTTTAGCCGACTACAAAAAAAGTAGGTTCGCAAGTTGATGTGTATGTATGTAATATTGTTGAAAATGCGTAATATTCATATATGTTAGTGTATGTGGGTATCTAAACATTATGTACATGTAAATTTCATTTACGTCATATTGACAAAAATACATAATATTCATATATATATTTATATATTGGTCTGTATGAGTATCTAAACTAAACAAATATACCAAATTTCGCAAATACATAAGTGTGTATGCATGTGTGTCTACGTATTGCTTGGAAACTACAAGACGAATTGCATATTTTTTTGTAATTATTTCAGTTACTTTACTCAACTTAGAGAATAGTTTAAGTTTTATCAAAATCGGTTCAGTATTTTAAGAGATATGAACTATAAACTGTTTCCAGTATGGCTTTCTTCTTAGCGAACGGAATTAAGTACTTCATTTTTTGAGGCCTATTTTAACAAAACTAAAAAGTGAGTAATAAAATAATATTAAACCGACTTCAAATAGTTAAAAACTTTTTGTTATTATTTCGGTTGAGTCAAAAGACCAGCAGGTCACTCGCCTGGCGGTAAACGTCACGCCTGCACATAACAGTTGCAGTGTCACGCAGAACTTTGGTTGCGAAATCTTGGGCTGCGCTGTTCGTCAGCCTGAGACATTGGTTTTTAAGTCTGCCCAGTAATTTCGCTGGAAACAATGCCCTTCAAACCGAAATAGAAATGCTTGGCGGCATACTCCTGCTTGGCGGTTGAATAAGGTACTTCCACAGGCGGACTATTTCATAGAGGGTCACCAATATAGTATTTTTAATTATCATAGAGAAGTCTTTTTGTTTGAATTAGATGCTAGTGTCGATGATATATTCAAGCAAAGCGACAGCGATATCGATAGGTACAAACCATTTTCAGGATTGATATAGCCTCTGCGAATGAGGAAATCGATGAGAACGGGAGCACTGGTGGTCTTGAACGAAGGTGAGAGGGCCCTCTGGATGCACTCTTCCGCCGTCAGCAGTTCGAAGCTTTCCACTTCACCGTCAGCGTTCTGAGGCATGAAGTCCAGGGGCAGTTCCAGGTCGTAAACGTATTCCGTGTTTGGAAAGAGGCCCCGCTCGCTCTCGAAGTAGAAACTGTAATAAATTAATTTTGCTCAAAATAATAATATAACCCTGACTAAACAGATTATAAGTTTTATAACCGTCTTGTTAAATTCAAAACTCGCAAGTTTCTGGGTGCCGCAAAACGATTGATCAGACCCTCATATACAGGGTATCTCAAAAGACAACGGTCAAGCGTTAGGGGGGAAGAACCAGCTCAGTTCCGGTCAATTGAGCACAACGTGACTTTTATGAAAGTTACTTGGTTTTTGAGATGTGGCAATACTAAATTTTTGTAAAATTAGTATCCTTGATTTGGGTGCCATTTCTAAAAAAAGATTTTAGTTTTACAATCTCAAACGTACTCGCCGCCTTAGAACGTGTTATAATAGTTTTAATCGGTTACTACGGTAAAGTAATAAAATTGATGTTTATCTCGATTTTGGACTACGGACTCTAGAACAGAAAGTTTTATTTAAGTAGTAGATATATTGTAAACATTAAATCGGATGTTTCGCATCCCCTCGCGATATAGCGGTCATTGTTATCACATCACAACGACCGGCTCCTGTTGAAACCATTAAATGATCGACAAGTCCATTGTTATTTCCGACTTTTGCTGCAGAAACATACACACGTATCTACAACTAGTGACTCGCCCCGGCTTCACACGGGTAGCGCTCACACCGCGGCAATTTTCTTTCTTTTAGCATATACATATTTAGTAACTTCCAAAAAAAAAAACGCTCGTAAGCGTAATTCAAAGTCATTGGCAGAAGTGCTTTTTGACGATAGACAACTGCATTATTACTAACGTAGCGATGGTAGCCTAACGGTTCTATGGTGCAACTTAGGCTCCAACAGTACCGGTTTCAATCCTAGGCTCCGCACCAATGACTTTTCTAAGTTATGTGCGGTTTTCCATCACTCCGTGCTTCGGAGCGCACGTTAATCTGTCGGTACCGGCTGTTATTGATTAATAGCAGTCGTTAAGCCATATCAGAGGCCCTCGGGCGGCCTGACAAACTCTGAAACCAGAGGCCAGCACTACCTCATACGACAAACAAACAAACTCACGTACTTGACAGAATTTATATTATTTCGTTTCCATGGCAACTGTCACTCCTTTCTAATTTTTGATGCCTTCGGTTACATTATTGCAATTTTCGTAGAGACCTCATTTTGAAAAATTACTGCCCTTGTTTTTATTTTTCGAGTTCGTCCGTTACAAACTAAAAACATCTTTATTATATTAGTGTAGATAGTGTACAGTAGTCGCAGCTTAAGTTTGTGGCTCGGAAGTTGTCTGCTAGTCGCTGCGCAAACTGCTATTTTTCAGGCGCAATCCCAATGTTGAAGCTGAAGACAGCATTGTATAACTGTCTCGCTTACGTTTTTTGCATTTCGCTCTTTATGCTGTTTTATCCTCATCTGCTATGAGGATAAAACAGCATAAAGACCTACGCAATCGTATACAGAGCCTAACTTCACAAACACAAAACCTCGCTGCGACTACTGTACTGTGTGTGTGTAGATGAACTGTTGAATCTGTGTAAAGAAAATTATTTACTACATTACGAAATTCTATTGCTTGCTTTTATGGTAGACTAGTCTTTATACGTTACTAGCTGCGCCCCGCGGGTTCAGCCGCGAGGATGTTGATGAAAAGTAGCCTATGTGTTAATCCAGCTATCTTGGTACCAAATTTCATCCAGATCCGTTCAGCCGTTTGGGCGTGAAGGCGTAACAAACATACACACATCCTTCTACAAGATAGATGGCGCTAATTGGTTTTTATGCATTTTATTAACGTTTTGATATGGACTGTTGGGTCTAATTTATTTATTTATTGAAGACTATTATTAGGTACATTAAACAGACATATAGGTATTAGTGTTAAACAGTCAATTTAAGGTATCCTTAAATAGAAATAAATGTAAGCTCCTACATTATTGCAAAGAAAGTATAGAGATTTGAATACAAAAACCAATAAAAACTTATTAGAGAGAGAGAGAGAGAGAGAGAGGATGTGAGGGTGTGTGTGTGTGTTATGACATAATAACAATAATATATAAATATTTACATACATATACGGTGATAGGTAGGTGTACAATATAAAACAGTACCCAATAGCCATCATTACTAAAACATATCCGTGCGTAGGATTACACACAGTTATAGCAACGGTGTCATTTATGTTAAATTTAGTTAAGTTTTCTGTAATAGTTCTAGTGCTTTTCGCTTATAAACTATTTTGGACATATTGAAGACTAGCTGTACCCGTGGCTTCGCACGCGTGTTCTTTTCTTTAGGTTCAAAGTACCATAATGTGCCAGACCAATATACCAACATTTGAACAAAATTTCTTCAGCCGTCAAAAATACTTTATCAATTGCTGCTATCTAACAATAAAAATCGCATTGCAATCGGTCCAGTAGTTTTTACGTGATGCGTGAACAAACAAACATACAGACAAACAGAAAGAAAGACACGATTAACAAAAAAAAAAGTTTTATAACTTTTTTAAGCACCCAAGAGCATTTTTTTGATATTAATTCATTTAGTAGTTTGGGTGAGATGCGCGGTCAAGATACGGACAAACAGACAGACAAAATTAAAAAGTAAAACAGTTTGGCTTCAGTATCTAATATAGAGAACCACCCAAAAAAAATTTTTTCTTTCTTAAATATTAACATAACTTTGGACCCATATCCCGCAGTAACCCTTTACTTATTCGGGATAAAACGTATCCTCAATTTTAACCCATCATATAACTTAAGACAGTGCCAAGTTGCATCAAAACCCGTCCATTACTTTTAGCGTGGTACGTTTTCTTTTAAATAAGTTTCAACCCCTAAATAATAACCCATAAATTTTTCGATATGTAAAGTATCCTATGTCCTACCTCGTAGTACGAACTCAAATCATACCAAGTTTATTTTGAATTCATCCAGTAGTTCCGGCGGCGTGATGCGCGGCTAAGATACAGACTGACAGACATACAGACAAAAATGAAAAAACATATATTTTAGGCTTCATAATCGAATATAGAGTAACTTCCAAAAAAAACACTATATCTTTAATGTACACAATTTGGACCAATATCCCACAGGAACCTTTTATTTTTTTGGGACAAAATGTATCCATAATTTTCACCTATCTTATAAACTATGTCTGTGCCAAGTTGCATCAACATCCGTCCAATAGTTTCAGCGTGCTAAGTGTTCTTTTAAATAAATTTCCACCCCTATCCTGCAGGAACACTTAATTTTTTCAGGATGAAAAGTATCCAATGTCCTACCTCGAAGTGTGAACTCAAATCATACCAAATTTAATTTGAATTTATTAAGTATTTTCGGCGTGGTGCGCTGCCAAGGTACAGACATACAGACGGACAGACAGACAGACTGACAAAAATAAAAAAATACAGTGCTGGCTTTGGTATTGAACATAGAACGTCCTCCAAAAAAATTACATAATATCTTCAATTTACAGAATTTTGGACATTATCCCGAAGGAACACTTAATTTTTTGGGATAAAAAGTATCCTCAATTTTTACCCATTATATAAACTATGATTGTGCCAAGTTTCAACAAAATCCGTCAAGTAGTTTCAGCGTGATACGTGTTCTTTTAAATAACTTTCAACGCCTTTACTGCATAATATCTTCAATTTACAGAATTTTGGACATTATCCCGAAGGAACACTTAACTTTTCGGGATGAAAAGTAACCTATGTCCTACCTCGTAGTATGAACTCAAATCATACCAAGTTTCATTTAAATTCATTCAGTAGTTTCGGCGTGATGCCTAGCCAAGATACAGACAGTTAGACAAAAATGAAAAACAATACAGTTTTGGCTTCAGTATCGAATCTAGAGTAAGGTCCAAAAAAATTTTTCAAAATATCTTCATTGTACAGAATTGGACCCGTTACAGTTTTATTATAAGTATAGATATCCAGGTCCGAGAATCGTTTATTTACAGTTTTTTTCGTAATACGTGATAAAGGTGCGTTACCTACTAGCATACTTAGCAGTATGGGTGGACAGATCAACGCGGTATGTCGTGTGCGCTTTTTAGGAAAAAAGTTAATTGCCGATAGGGAAGCCGGAGCATCCAGATAACCATTGCTATATTGTATAGTAACACTGTGTCAAACAAAGTACGCCTGTCTTCTAGTGGTATAATTATATGACTGTAACAGCCTGTATTGTAGTCAGAATATGTACTTACTCTGTAGTTCATATGTTTAATCAACTACTAACATTAGTATGGAGTACTACTAAACTCCATACTAATCGCGCATGCGAAGTTTTCGCTCGATAAGAGTATTATTTTTTAAAACTAAGCTGTGATTGGCCAGTTTACGACTACACTTCTCTGAATTATATTATTAGTGAGATATGTTTGACTGCTGGCCTTGAGACGTCACTTCCTGAAAACACATGGTTTTTCTAAGCAACCCTTTGATTACTGGTTTTGTGACGTCATTACTAGCGCATAGAATGAAAGAGCGTTTTGGCGGCAGTAATTTTTAACCTATTTTTATTAGTTAGGCTTTTCTTTTCACTGAGCCCTCTTAACCCTCTTAATCTCTTATTTTCCAGCTTATGCCAGCTAATCGCAATAAATCCTACACTACATGCGTGTCTCTAATTCGTAGTCTCCACTACGGACGGTACACGTCAACTCAAATCTAACAGCTATATCGGTTCTGTAGCCAGCGGCAGCCGGCACACATTAATATTGTAGACCGGCCATCTATCACTTCAGCTTCCTATACACTACATTTATTATGTATGTTTCATGCCACCTGCTCGACAATGTCCAATTTCATTCACGCAATGCAAGTCATTATTCCCAAGGGATACACGGTATACCTGATGTGATTTGTTAAAATTCGTATGACTTACCATGGATAAGGGCATTGTAAGGGAGTTTATAGGCAGAACACAAAAAAATATGCTCAATTGTAAAGATGTAAAGAATATGCAACAAAAAGACGGTGTTTGGTGTTATTTTAACAGTTCCGTATATTATGAGTTGTATTTCAAGTTGTCACAAAAATGTCGTCGAGCGATAGTGATATGACTCCGGAGGTTTTGAACGATCAGACGATTTGGGATTATTAATAATTTCCTACCGGAAAGATCAACAGATAAATACGAAAAAGCCTATAACGATTTTAATTAATGGAGAACAACAAAAGGAGTCAAGGCTGTTGTATCCGAATCCGTCCTTTTAGTTTATTTCCAACACGTAGCATCAACTCGATAGCCAAGCAGTGCATTTACTGTTTTTGTTGTCTCGCAGATGGTATGAAAAGTATTCACCTCGATGATAAAGCCTTACGTCATGGGCGGTATATGGGACGCCTCGCTTTACTCAGGGACTCAGGACTCGCTCGGGAGTTAACTCGTAAGTTACGCTCAGGGTCCAATATGCCGCCCGTGACGTAAGACACTATTTAATCCCCTTGGTGCATAATCTGCTATTGGTTCACTGGCGAACTAAACAACTTCTTCATTCTGAATTGATGAGTTCGATCCCTTCGAGAAACAATAAGTCTATCTGTTCGATATTTGCAAGCTAGATGGAGGGTAGTTTGGAATAAACTTCATCAATGCTTTACAATCTACTACCGTTTACTGGCGGTAGTCAGTCTGTTAATGCGACTCGAGCCAAGAGCACGTTGCTCTTCATCCTGCCGAATCCTTGACGGATATTGTCGTGTGGACCAGTGGAACCACCCTAGGCCGTAGCAAAGGGTGCTGGAACTGATAAGGACACCGTGAAACCGACTGCGCAGTCCGGCCGAGCTTGGCTGCGGCGGATGCTGCTGCCCTAGGCGGGCGTGGATAAAAGGTTGGTGGAGTCACCTTATTAATCTCTTAAGGCTTGCAGAGATAGTCACATCAGTTCCTCACCTTGTTCACATTACGCACCTCATACAGTCCACTTTTTAAAAATACCTCCCCCCGAGACTGTGCGTGAATCGTACAATCTTTTGTAGTCATTCGTAGCCGGATTAGCTAGCTGTACCTACAATCTTTTTTGGTACTAACGGATTAACTACATAAACAATTCTTGATCACTTTGTGAAGTGTTCATCACCTCCCCTTCGAATTCGTAATTCGTATGACACTATAGTGCAGACGTTCTGTACCTATAATAGTTCTGACCGTGTCAGATAACCCTTTTCGTAATTATCGCTGCGGCGTGATTACAATTGTTAAGACGTTCTTAACATACCTAACTTCATATTTTGGCCGTGCCAATTACCTCTAATTATTCACACAATTTACCTTTTAACCTAAATACATTCGCTAATCCTGGCTGGTACATATTTATTTATACACAAAACACACATAAACTTGTTAAGCAAGTATTTATCTATGTATAGTGTAATTTATTTGCATTCCATTTAACGAGATTTAGTGAAAAAAATAGACATATTATATTTTGTCAACCGCCACGTGTGTCGTTTTACAAAATGGCACCGCCTACTAAAAGTAAACCAGAAATTGAAATGTCTATAGAATTAAACGTGTTAATTCATCGTAAACAACGCATGTTTCAACAAATACAAATAGTTTATGATATGTCCCTTGACTTATCAAATCCCGAAACTCAGCGATTGTTTTTAATGCACGTATCTGAGATTAATGAATTACGAAGTTCATTTGAAAAGATAATCTTTGAAATATTTGAAAAAGAGCTTGTAGCTGATTCAAATTCATCAATTAGAAGTCATGAATTACAAAGTTTTGATGATCTTTATTTCCGAGTAAAAATATGTGCATCCAATTATAGCCCGGGCCCTCAAGTGAATAAGAGCGAAAATCGTTCGCACTCTGTGGAGTTCAGACCTCGTTTACCTAAACTCGAGTTATTTGTTTTCGATTCCAATATTGAGAATTTCAACACCTTTTATGAGATATTCTGTTCTTTGGTTCATGATCAAAAACATATTCCGAAGATAGATAAGTTTCACTACCTATTGTCGTGCACAAAGGGTTCCGCATAAAAACATTGTAAAAAGTGTTTCGATCTCCGCCAACAATTACGATGTAGTCTGGCAAAGCTTGATTGATAAATATCAAGATAAGAGACTGTTGGTAGGTAGGTATTTGGATAAAATGTTGAACTTTTGTCCGCTTAACAAGGAGTCTTCTACTCATTTAAATATGTTTATTGAGAACTTTGAGCATTCATACAAAGCGATCCAAGCACTTAACATTGAGAACTTGAGTAGTTACGTAATGTGTCATATTGCGTTGAGATCGTTGGATCCGCAAACAAGGAAATGTTTTGAACAAAATTTAGATCAAAAATCTACATTCGATGAACTCGTGTCATATGTTCACAATCAGATAAAAGTTCTAGATCATTCTGCGTTATATTTTACCTCGAATGTGCAACCTAATAAACGTCAACAAGGTGATACTAAGCAAAGTAATTTGAAAAATTACTCGCATGCCTCTTCTTCATGTTCTTATAAAGTCATGTGTGTGCATTGTGGAGAAGATCATATGATTTTCCGTTGTGATCAATTTCGTAAATTGTCAAACGCTCAACGCATTAGCCGTGCTAATGATTTAAAGGTGTGACATAATTGTCTAAAATAAAACCATATTGCAAAGACGTGTAAAAGCAACTTTAAATGCCTAATTTGCAAATTACCCCATCATGTATTGTTGCACCGTGAATTTAGCGTCAATAATAACAACAAACTGGTGATAAGAGAAATTCCAGTTTCACCTGCACCTATACCGGTTCCAAGTCAGATTCCAGTTGCGCCTGCACCTGTGCCGTGCAAGGTAGATGCGGCTGCTGTTATCAACACTTGTCATGTGACATCGACGCATACCTCTAACTATGCAGTTATACTAGGAACAGCAGTTGTGCACGTATTAGATTCGTTTAATACCTACCAAGCTTGCCGCGTGCTTATCGACTCCGGTGCACATTCAAGTTGAGCACCGCATGAGAACGAGAAGCCAACGAGAGAGGGAGGTGGACGAAAGACGGTTTGGTTCGCCATTACGAGCGCCTGGTGGTCAAGAAACCACTGAGTTGGACGCCGCCGCGGCCACCGGTCCATCCGCTGGTCCATCTACTGATTCTTCTTCTTCTATAGCCCCACCCTCATTTGATCTTTCGGGCTTAATGGCATTACTCCAGGAGCAGTCTCGCAAACAGGACGAGCAGGCTCGCAAACAGGAGGAGCAGGCTCGACGCCTGGAGGAGCAGTTTCTACGTGACAAAGAGGAGCAGGCTCGCCGACAGGAAGAACAGACTCTTCTCATAAAAGACCTGCATGCAACTTTTGGGACAGAACTCAAAGATGTAAAGGAGCAGGTACATCTTCATGAGAGCCGCATTTCCGTAACTGAAAGCCGCATCTCCGGAACTGAAAGCCGTATCTCTGAAATCAGTTTCAGAGATACGGCTTGAACCCAGATTGCAGACATGAAAAAAGCTTTGGGTGTCTTGAAATCTGGAACTGGAATGTCAGCTCCTGTTGCTACTGCGTCTTCAGGGCGAGGTTTCAAAGTGCCGCCGTTTGATGGAAGCTCTTCGTGGTCGGCCTATAAGATCCAATTTGAGGCTGTTGTTGAGGCAAACGGATGGAGTAAAGCTCAGGACATGACTGCTCTCAAACTTGGCCTTCGTGCCCAGGCCGTGACTATACTGGAGGCCCTCGGGAAGGACATTACCTACGAACAGTTGCTCGAAGCGCTGGAATCTCGCTACGGGGACGCACACCTGGAGCACGTGTTTCGTGCTCAGTTAAAGGACAGGGCTCAGCGAAATAGTGAGAACCTACAACAGTGGGCTCTCGAAATTGAAAAGCTGGTTCGAAAGGCGTACCAGTCCTCACCTGCACTCATCGCCGGGATTTTGATCCAAGCGTTTGTCGATGGGATTCGCGAAGTGGAAGTTCTGGAAGTGAGGGCTGCTGTGAGACTTGGGCATCACGAATCCCTTAAGGATGCCTTGGCACATGCTTTGGAGGTGGAGGCCGTACGACAAGATCCTCGAGCTCACCGCGTCAGGGAAGTTGTGGCATCACCTCCCCGTGACACTCGTCTTAAGTTTAGTCCCAGATGCTACGAGCCCCTCTCTCCACAGAGAGGGGCCACCTGAGATTAAGCTGCCCGAGACGAGCAGTTGGCAAGGAAGATCGGCCTCAGCAAGTGCGGGTGGTCAGCAACGACACCGAACAGACCCAGGGAAACGAGTAAACGCCAGGACCGCGGGGCGGGTGCTGGCTGGTATTGAAAAAGCCCCCAGAATTTCAATCTCGCAAGCTCACGACGGGAACAGCCTGATCATCAAGGGTGAAGTCAACGGGATACCATGTAAACTGACTTTAGACACGGGTGCTTCTCGAACCGTGATCAGTTCCAAGCTTAGAAATAGTATTCTTGGGGACTTCTTTGAGAACTGCAAGCCAATTAAACTACTAACAGCTACTGGTCAGCACATGGGTATGTGCTTTCACCACCAACAAAATTCAATTTTTTCTCCACCTGCTTTTCGCCTTGGACACCCGTCCAATGAAGCTGAAACTCGGCGAAAGGATTTTCCGACATAAAGTCATCGTGGCCGACATAGTCGATGATTGCATACTTGGCTTGGATTTCATGAGAGAAAATCATTGTGAGATCGACGTGAAGCAAGGAATTTTGAAATGCGGCAGCGAGGAAATCTTCATGGAAGGAGGAACATCGGGAAAGATCTTGAATTGATCTTGCCTTAAGAAAATAGTCCTTGCTCCCAGGTCTGAACCCATCGTGCCAGTGAGTCTGCCACGTGATCCTACGCAAAAACATCGATGCGTACTACTAGAAAAATCGGAAAATGATCAACCTTGGGTGGTGGCACGGACTTTGGTGAGGTCCACCAACACTTCAGCAGTGCGCGTATTGAACCCAACTAATGAAGAACATGTCATTAGCAAAGGGACGTGGATGGGTACCTGCGAGGAAGTAGATTGGATGCGACAGTGCCAAGAATCATCCAGTGGCGTTAAACATAATGGCGGATTTAATGTGTCAGAACTTTTCGAAGATTGCCAAAAGGATCTTTCCAAAGAGGAAGTTGCGAAGGCTTTGAAGATGTTACTTCGGTACATGGACATCTTCTCTTCAAATGATGCTGACATTGGGAAGACGGGATTAGTTCGGCACAAGATAAACACAGGGAACGAGTTACCGATCCGTCAAAGACCAAGGAGGCTTCAAGTTGCATGAGAAAAAGCTTCCAAACCGCTTTCCAAGATTGACGGGATGGTGAAGGACGGCATAATAGAACCTTCATCCAGTCCGTGGTGCGCTCCTGTGGTGCTGGTCAAAAAGAAGGATGGCAGTTTACGTTTCTGTGTGGATTATCGTCGGCTCAACAATGTCACCAAAAAGGACAGTTATCCCCTACCAAGGATCGACGACACCCTGGATACGCTGACGGGGATGAAATGGTTTACAACGCTGGACCTGAAGAGTGCCTACTGGCAAGTGGAGATAGACCCAAAGGACAAAGAGAAAACAGCGTTTTCTACGGGGAAGGGTCTATGGCAATTTAATGTAATGCCATTTGGATTGTGCAATGCTCCTGCAACTTTTGAAAGGTATCAACCTTTCAAAAGTTGGAGCTGGTACTCACTGGGTTGATTGGAGACGCATGTCTCGTTTATTTGGATGACATCATCATCGTGGGGCGCACGTTTGAAGACCACCTTCGAAACCTGGAACGTGTATTAGCAAAAATTCGGGCTGCTAATCTGAAGTTGAGTCCAAGTGCTCTTTTTTCAGAAGGCAAGTGTACTTTTTGGGACACGTGGTTTCACAAGAAGGGGTGCAAACTGACCCAGAGAAGATCATCGCGGTCAAGGAGTGGCCAGTTCCGAAAGACAAAACAGAAGTCAGAGCATTTTTGGGCTTGTGTTCTTATTACCGACGGTTTGTGAAGAACTTCGCTGATGTTGCTAAGCCTTTGCACAAACTCACTGAGCAGAAGCGGTCCTTCTGTTGGGATGAAAGGTGTGACACCGCTTTCCAAGAATTAAAGAAACGTCTGTGCGATACACCAATTCTTGGCTATCCTGACACGGAGAATGGATTCATCGTAGATACAGATGCGAGTAATACTGGTATTGGTGGTGTGTTATCTCAACGAAAAGGAGACCAGGAAGTTGTGATTGCTTACTTCAGCAAATCCTTATCCAAACCGGAACGTAACTACTGCGTCACAAGAAGGGAGTTACTCGCTGTGGTAAAAACACTGCAGCATTTTAGTAAATATCTGCTGGGACGCAAATTTCATCTGCGAACCGATCATGCTGCATTGAAATGGCTGCTCCAGTTCAAGAACCCTGAAGGACAAGTGGCAAGATGGATTGAACAGCTGCAAGAGTTTGACTTCGAAACTGAGCATCGCAGTGGCAGATCTCACGGTAACGCGGACGCCTTGTCAAGGAACCTTGCTCAGAGAATTGCAAGCATTGTGTGAGGCAAGAGGCCAAAGAAGCGGTACCTGTCAGAATGCTAAAAACGGACCTTAGCGATGAGTGGAAGAAAGCCTTGCAGCTTGCACAACAAGAGGATGCAGACATCAGGCCAATTCTTGAGTGGGTTAAAACCAGTGCACCTAAACCTAAATGGAGTGATGTTGCGAGAATGAGCACAGCAACAAAAAGTTACTGGGCACAGTAAGACAGTTTGGCTATCCACGATGGGGTACTGTGCCGCAAATGGGAAAATGCTAGAAGAGATCACTGTCATTTACAAATGGTTGTCCCTAAAGCCAAGGTACCTGATGTTCTGCAGCTCTACCATGATGGATGTTCAGGAGGTCACATGGGCGTCAAAAGAACCCTGTTAAAGATACGTGAGCGATTCTACTGGATCCATTGTCGAGATGATGTGGAAAATTGGTGCCGCAAATGCACTAGATGTGCAGCTGTAAAATGAAAAAGAAAATGAAAAAGAAAATTTTATTAATAGCAAATGCTACATGTCAAAGAAAGAAAAACATTGTTCAAACAATTGTTTTTAAAAATACGCTAAAACAATATTTCAATTAATTCATAAATTACTTACAAAAAATAAGTTAAAATAATTAAAAAAATGTTCACAAATTAATATAATATAACGATATTAATAACAATAAAATTTATAGTTTTAAAAACTCTTGAAAATCATAGCATGGCCGTTCTAGAAGCCACAGTTTTAATTTTAGTTTGAAAATCGCGACGGAAGTTGCAGTCACAATACTATCAGATATTTTGTTATATACTTTTGGTCCTACGACATAAACAGACATTTCAGACCTTCTCAAGCTGTGGGCTATGCTCATTAGCTTCGTTTTATTCCTCGTAAAATAACGGTGGTGCGCTCCAATCCGCTCAAACATATGCTTATTTTCGTGAACGAAAACCGCGACCTGGTAGACGTGGATATTAGTGAGGGTGAGTATACGTTCGGACTTGAAATGCCCCCTCACTGATTCGTCCTGATTGCTCGTACGGCACGCTTCTGCAATCGAAACGCGCGAATTCTGTCCGCTGCGCGTGCCCAGAGTTCCGTACCGTACAAGAGAACGCCGTGTATTGTGGCAAAATAGCAAGATCTAACGACATCTTTGGAAGCCGAGGTGGCCAGTCGACGCAGAGCGAAGCACGCGCCTCCAAGCCGGGAGCACACACTGTCGATATGGGCGTCCCATTTAAGGGCGCTGTCTATCTCAAACCCTAGAAGCCGTGGTGGGGATAGACCTCCCAAACTGAAACTTAACAGGCACGTTCTGTCTAAGTTCAACGCCAGACCATTCCCCCTAAACCAATTTGCTAGTTGGTGGACGACATTATTTGACCTCGCTTCCAATTCCGCAGTCGTTTGTCCCGTGATAACAGCAGCGACGTCGTCTGCATACATGAAAATGTCTGCACCGTCGATTGCCGTGGGAAGGTCATTCAGCAGAATGGTAAACAGCGTATTGGAGAGGCAAGACCCCTGCGGAACTCCAATAGAATTGGATAGTTCAGACGATCTTATTTTTCCACGGTCGCCCACCACGGATTGACTTCTCTGAGACATGAATGAGGATACCAGATATAAAGCGGGTCCCCGTATTCCATAGTGGTATAATTGCTCTCAATCAAAGCGTGCTCAGCACATAGCACATATCAGGTATGACGAGGTGTCTAAGCAGGTTGACAGATATATCATAAATATCTAAACTGCTGTTATTAGCTATATGCTTATATAATATTTGTACGATCTCGCCGGGGTGAGAAACGCTTAAAACGTAGCGATGACTCATTTGGCGCGGTGCGGGATGCCAATCGCGCACTACAAGCGGGCAGCTGCTGGTGCACCGCATCGTTCCGCGGCGCTTATGAACTCGTGGTTAAGTTGGTCCACCAACACAGCTTTGGACAAAAAAGGAGCACCAGTGTCGTCTTTAATCAGTTCTGTGTAATCGATGCGCTGCGTACGCCCGCGCCCTGTCTCTGAATTTATAACTTGCCACATGCATCTGCTCTTATTGGTGGCTTTAGCTATCTTGTTACTAAAGAACTGTTTACGTTTCCTAGTTAGCAAGCTATTAGCTATTGATTGTTTAGTTTATCGGCGACTAAGGGAACGTTTTGGTCATTAGGGTATTTAAATTTCATTTAAAAAAAGTCAAATAATAGAAATTTACAATTAATTACCTCGTCATCAATCCAGTTATTGCATTTTTTAATCTCAAATATATGTTCATATGAAAGGTCACAGAAATCCTGTTTATTTATCACTCTAATGCCGTTTCATACGTAGATGCAACTTCCGCCATTGATCCAAGTTACTCCTACTGTATTGAGACATTAATTCATAGTTATTTATAGTAGTACGCTGTAATTCATCTTTACTAAGATTCATCTTTACTGAGCCAATGTTCACACATTACAAGAACGTCACATGCCATTTCGTTACACAATAACATTTATAGCTGAGAAGTTTTATTGTAAATTGATCGAATGTTTTGGTGGCATAAAATAAGCGTATTTTTTATTACACTCGCGAAATTGTTAGCTGGCCTCAGCGCAAAGCAGTCAGGACCGACCGGGTCCTGACTGCTTTGTGCTGAGGCTTGCAGCGGCGGTAGCGCTGCATTCAGCAATCTTAACTCCCCGTTCGACACGGGGTCGGGCTTGAAACCACCATTCAGATATTTTAACACCCGAAGGCCACGACGACGGCATGCTCAATTTTTTTAATAAGCTTTCGGTACATCCTATTACGAAAGCTGCGTGTCTGTCTGTTCTTATATCTCGTTTTTCGACGTAATAATCTTCGCAAAGGGATATTTTATTAACAAAGTTTCGTACATTATCTACGGTTGTTTCCGGTCTAAAGGACCATGCTTGTAAATATTTCAGTGGCTCGATCGACTGCAGATCATTATCTTCTTCACCTATTCCAGTTAAGACCTTGCGCTTGGGAAAGCGTTTGTATTTTACGGTCTGCCATCCACTCTTTTCATCAGCTCAGTGTTTGTCCTTGACCTGGTCAGCACTCACGTCACGTCACTAAGGTCACGTCTACGGTAGTCCCTGCCAGTACTTGAAAGAGGTAGGGGCTCTTTATCCACGGGGTGCGGGCCGCGGCTGGCGGTCTGTTTTGGTCCTCTGGAACTTACGTTTGGTACGCCAAAGGCGTCATCTTGGATAGACGTCTCTGTTACGTCATCGTTAGTCTCCTTCCCTGCTCCACTAGGTTCCTTGTTCGTAGTTGCCTTCACAACTTTTGTTTTTTAGTAGCGGTATTCTGCGCTAAGTCTGCTTTGGACGCTGCAGCACAAATGCGCGCGCTTCGCACAGGGCGCTGCAGCGCTGTCGCGGTCACTGCCATCGGCGGTGCACTCGTTAATGTTAAAGATTTTCGGGTAGCACTGTTGGCAGTATTAGAAACACTCTGCGTGTTCATCAACTTTATAATTAAAGCTGATTGCTCACAAATTTTAGCTTCTAGCAAATCCACTTTGTTGGCCAAGCCATCACACACATTTTCAACTCGCGCATAACGGTTTCAAGCTGTTTTTGCGACAGTTTCTTGCTTTAACCGAATAAATTCACGGAGCTTATCTTCACTCGGCCGCGGGGCGGGGGGGGAAAAAAGGACCCTACACACGCAGCAGAGGGGCATTAAAGCTGTATAACATCGGGGCTCCATGGGAACGAATAGCGCTTGACATTGCGGGACCGTTCCCTGTGAGTGACAGCGGGAACAAACCAAGAAGCTACTACAGTGGCAGATAAAATGGTTCACGAAGTCTTCTGTCGTTTTGGAGTACCCCTTGAAATTCACAGCGATCAAGGGCGGAATTTTGAGTCACAAGTGTTCCAGGAGACCTGCCGAGTAATGGGTGCACATAAAACCAGAACAACTTCCTATCACCCACAATCTGATGGAATGGTAGAACGATTCAACCAGACCTTGGAGAGATATCTAGCAAAAGTGGAGGAAACCAGGCAAAGGGATTGGGACAAGCACATCCAGCCGTTTCTTTTGTCATACCGAAGTGCAGTTCATGAGAGTACAACAGTCACTCCTGCCTTCGCGAATTTCGGAACAGAATTGCGGTTGCCTGCAGACCTGATAACTGGCATTCCACCGGATTCTCCACGCAGCGTTACAGATTACGCAAATGACTTGCGCTGTAAGATGGATGAAGTTTATCAACAAGTCAGAGAATCGGGACAACAAATGTCTGAAAGGATGAAGACCCGATACGACCGGAAATTGAATAATCTGGGATTTGGCGAAGATTCACTTGTTTGGTTACATAATCCAGTGTGCAGCAAAGGGAAGTCCCCAAAGTTGCAGGCGAAATGGGACGGACCATACCGCGTTGTGACCAAGATAAACGACGTCACTTACCGGATTCAAAAGGGGCAGAGAAGTGCTCCTAAAATTGTTCATGTTGATCGACTGGCCCAATATTACGGGACTAACACTGCTCGGGACGAGCATGTCTTAGGAGGGGGTAGTGTTACGCCGGTCGATTCTTAGAAAAACAGTAGGTACTAAAATGACGCAATACCTACATTTAAAGGAACATTCTGGAACACACTAGTAGAGCGTAGGTACCTACAAAAGTTTCCAGAGCGCGCGGTAGGTATATACCTACCGCGGCGACATCAAAGGTGCCGCCGGCCTTAAGTACCTACAGGCTTAAGTAACTACATACGAGTAGTTACGAGTACCTTCTCGAAACGTACGTCGCGGTATAAATAGAGCGCGCATCGACTGCCTGGGACATTACTGATTTGGCTGACGAAACGAAACGATCAAAGTGATTCAAAGCGAGTATTCAGTGATAATTGATAAGAGTGTACAGTCAAGTTAAAGAGTGTTTGAGCATTATTTGTTGGATTAATTTCTTTTTGTGGTTTTTCGAATAAAGGTGTTAATTTTTGGTGTAATTAGCGTACAATAATTTATCCGAACCCTAGCTCGTAACAGTAAGGTTGCTGGCTAGTAAATCAAAAGTCGCGCCGTTAAATCCTGTACTGTCAATACCTAGACTTGAACTTGAAGCAGCCGTGCTGCTAACTAAACTCTTAAGTTTTGTCGTACAAAACCTAAACAGTATCAAGTTTTCGATTATCGCCCTCAGTGACTCGATGAACGTTTTAGCGTGGATACAAACGCAACCTTATATGCTAAAAACATTTGTGGCTAACCGTGTTAGTCAGATAACCGCTGTGGTTCCGACCAGCTGTTAGTATCACGTAAAGAGTGAACTTAACGCTTCGGATAGATATGTTCCCGTGGAACTCTGCCTGCGCGCTTCATGGAGGAAGCCACGGAGTGGATGAACGGCCCCGCGTGGCTGTATGATGAACAACAGGAATAGGCCATTCAAAGCATGTTAAAAAAGAATTTATGGTTCCCGAGCTTAAATCAAATAGTGCAACGTTTGCATTTAATTCTTGTAGAGACAGAAACATTTTCTGTAACAACCTTGAAGAAACTTTCGATAAGTATTCTTCATTTAATAGATTACAGCGTGTAATCTCGTGGTGTCATAGGTTTGTTAACAACCTACGATGTAAAACTTCAGAGCGGTCTGTAGGACCTTTGAAGACCTCTGAGCTTAAGCAAGCTCATAACACGATAGTTCGTGTATTACAAATGAATCATTTTGGTTTAGAAATCTCATCCTTGGAGAAAGGTAAATACGTTGCCTCTTTACGAAAGTTGTCACCCTTCGTGGAACAGGGTTTCCTCAGGGTGGGGGGGCGCATTTCTCAAAGCGACCTTCCCTATAATGTAAAACATCCTGTTTTACTTCCGAAATGTCATACGAGCAAAATATTAATTGAATATTTTCATATAATGTATTTACATGTAGGTCCTCGTACGTTACAAGGAATATTATGCAAAATATATTGGCTCGTTGGTGCTCGTAGTATCATTCGATCTATATTATCGAAATGCAAAACCTGTTTTAAGTGCAGACCTAGGGCGTTACAACCTCAGATGGGTACGTTACCAGCACCTCGACTCATGCCTGGCAAGGTTTTCAATCACGTAGGTTGTGATCTAGGCGGTCCATTCTACGTAAAGGAAAGTTTACGTCGTAACGCGAAGGTGCACATGCCTTTTCGTATGTTTCTCAACGAAGGCAGTTCATTGCGAAGTACTTACCGATGTATCATGTGAATGTTTTTAGCTGCTTTCGATCGGTTTGTAGCGCGCCGAAGTTTATGTTTCTGTTTGTACTCCGATTGCGGTACAAATTTCGTTTCTGCTGCAAAGCACCTCAAAGAAGTTGCTATCTTCTTAAATAATAAGAAGAACCAAGATATGATTGTTACTGGATTGACAGCACATCAAGTCGAATGGCGAACAAATCCACCAAATGCAGCGTCTATGGGTGGACTCTGGGAAGCGGGATCAAGCAGGCTAAGCATTTACTTCTTCGCGCAGTGGGAGAAAGAACACTCACGTTTGAAGAGTTGTCAACCGTGTTTTGCAGAGTTGAGGCTGTTTTGAACTCCCGCCCCCTGTGTCCGTCCTCCGATTCTGCAGTCGATGGGTTTGATGTAATAACAGCTGGTCATATTTTGACAGGTCGAAGCCTACTGGCTGTCCCTGAATATGAATTTGAGGACGTTCCTCAGAATAGATTGTCTCGGTGGCAATCAATTCAGAAGGTATCACAGTTATTTTGGAGACGATGGTCTGATGATTACCTCCACACTCTCCAACAAAGAGAGAAGTGGTTTTCCTCACCTCCCAACTTGAAGGTTGGAGATTTAGTTTTGCTAAAATCTAATTTAACTCGACCATTACAATGGCCTCTTGGTAAGATTGAAATGACCCATGAAAGCGTTGACAAGGTAGTTCGTGTTGTCACTCTTAGAACAAAAAATGGTCTTATTAAGAGACCTGTGAATAAGATTTGTCCATTACCATATGCTAATTAATTACTTCTTATAAAATACCTCTAGTTATTTCTTATGTTAGTTGTAAAAGTTTACTTCTATATGTATACAAATTTTGTTTTCACCTATACACTTTACATAGATATAGGTATACCTCGCTAATAAGCTTCTTAAGTTTATTTATGTTTTTTTTTTAATATTTAATGTGGATTGTTTATCCTTCACGCTCTACATGTATAATAGAGTGGAAAATTCATGATGAATTTGGTGAGGGGTATGTTCGATATTTGCAAGCTAAATGGAGGGTAGTTTGGAATAAACTTCATCAATGCTTTAAAATCTACTACCGTTTACTGGCGGTAGTCCGTCTGTTAATGCGACTCAAGCCAAGAGCACGTTGCTCTTCATCCTGCCGAATCCTTGACGGATATTGTCGTGTGGACCAGTGGAACCACCCTAGGCCGTAGCAAAGGGTGCTGGAAGTGTTTGAAGTGATAAGGACACCGTGAAACCGACTGCGCAGTCCGGCCGAGCTTGGCTGCGGCGGATGCTGCTGCCCTAGGCGGGCGTGGATAAAAGGTTGGTGGAGTCACCTTATTAATCTCTTAAGGCTTACAGGGATAGTCACATCAGTTCCTCACCTTGGTCACATTACGCACCTCATACAGTCCAATTTTTAAAAATACCTCCCCCGAGACTGTGCGTGCAATCGTACACTATCTATAGCTTAATATAAATTTATTAAAAAGCTTTTTTTTTCACACAATCTGTTGTGTGTCTCATTTCAACAAAGTGCAAATGATGTTTAATATTGACATGTGTGAATTTTAAAGGTCAAGGTTCAAGGATCTGAATTGGGTGTGAATTATAATCAATTCTAATATAAACAGCCTTGAATTTATTTAGAAGAGTTCAAAATCATTCAATAGGTTAAACACAAAATCGCATTTGTATTCTAGTTCTGTCCTTACCAAAGAGTTTTAAAACGTTCTGGTTCCCACCTTACGGAAAGTAACATTTTAGCAATAGGCTACGAATAATATTATATTCATTGGGCCAATTGGAAATATGTATCCAGTGAAAATAGGGAGACCCCTTTTCACTCACATATTCTCTCTTGCAAATGCGCCGGCGCCGCGCAGTAGTCCCATTTTGGGAAAACGTGGATTTAGGCCCGAAAGTCAGAATTTCGATCTGTTTTTTTTTTATAGTACAGGTTTCAACTATCCTAACAATATTTCTTATATAAAGAAAATCCATAGGATGCACAGTTTCCGAGAAAAAAATATCATTTTTATTTTGTATGGTTTTTTTTCTTCTCAATTTGTGTCAAATAGTTACGGCTTTAGCTGATATTATATGAAAGTCCCAGTAGTATTGTATCCAGAAAAAAATAATACCAATGCGGTCACCTACGCCCACGCGAGAAATGAGGTGTCAAAATTATTACATTTATTAACATTTTATTTGCGTATTTTGCAAAGATTGCGTATTACTGATGAATCATTTGTGTATTTTCGGCTAGTACACTACATTTGAATTCCAACTATTATATAAAATCACGCACAAGAAGATAAAACCACGAGTTTTTTTTATAATTTATGTTTTACTAACTCGTAAACATAAATTATATTATCTCGTGTTGTTCGGGTGTTTTATTAATAACTATAGCTTACCCGCCCGCGACTTCGTCCGCGCGGACTACAGTTTATCGCGAAAAAAGCATCCTATGTTCTTCTAGGTTATTAAAAACCAATGCAAAAGAAGACTTAGACTTCTTGGTTATGGCCTCTGTGGCTTGTTGTTGGCATATCATCAACATCTTACTCCGTGGCACCAACGCTCTTGATGATTTTTGACAGACTTGTTGAGGGTTTATTGTTTGCTCGCGTCCGTAGGATTCAGCCCTCGATGTCCTACACGTGACCCTCGAGTGGTGCCAAAAGAGCAACCGAATCACCTGGTGGTAGGCTTCGGCAAGCGGCTTTTTATATTACCACCCTCTGGACAAAGTCTTGATGCCAAACGACTTGTCGTGTTCCATCATGATGTTCAGGGAAGCCGTCCGGATGAGTTGTAGGATGCAGTTGTGTTGGAAAGCGTGATCGGAATCATGGTGTATCTGCGTCGGAGGCCTTGCTTTGGAGGGTAGCGGGATCCGAAGCACGGTGTTCTCTGCTGGCCGACCGCAAGTTGTAGGGGGCCCAAGTAGTAGTTTAGCCAGCTACGAAAGGCTGCCCCGCCGCTTGTGTAAAATCCTGAAATGATCCATTGGGCCGGCTGGCGACCGGATGTGAGGAACTGATGGATTATTTCAGGGGGGTTCGGGCGTCCCCGCAGTCTCCGCGCAAGTTCTTCAATGGCGTAGTTATGCCTTGACTTCCGTGGGTTAGCCATTCCGACATCTCGTTTGCTATTACTCGTCCAACCTATTCACAACTACTCATCATGAAAAAAGTCCAAAGAAGAAATAAGTTAAAACGGCAGATGCACGTCCTCACACTTAAAGTGGATCTTGCGAATATTCGCGGGATTCACTCCAATCTCCAACCGGTCCATTATCATCTGGAGACCTCTAAGCCCCACTTGTTCTTCGTGTCGGAGACGCAGATAGGATGTCCAGCTGGTACTGCATACTTGGATTACCCAGGCTATATCTTGGAGCATCTATTTATCCCAAATGCCGGCGTTTGTGTATACGCCCGTGATGACATTTGCTGTCTGCGTCTCCGAAATCTTGAGCACCCTAACTTCTCGGTGATTTGGGTGCCGGTGGACACGGGCATAGAGAAAATTATGTATGCTTGTGTGTACCGCTCACACAGCGGAGATCGGGGGACGACTTTATTGGTAGACTATCTAGGTGAGGCGGCAAGTGTGGCCCAACAGCGTTACCCGTCTGCTCAATTGGTGTTTTTGGGGGATTTTAACGCCCACCACAAGGAGTGGCTTGTCCCATACCAAAAAACCTACCACGCTGGTAGAGAGACGCGGCAGCTTGCTCTGGCGTTAGATCTCTCTCAGCTGGTGCAGGAGCCGACACGGGTACCTGACCGTGACGGTGACACTGCCAACTGTCTCGACGTGTTGATGACGACTGAACCAGACCGATACTCCGTATCAGTATCCCCACCTCTTGGTAGTTCTGATCACTGTCTGGTTAAGTCCGTCTCAGTGTATTCCCCACCTGATCCTAGCCTTAAGGGTAATAGGCGCGTGTGGAGATACAACTCAGCAGATTGGGACGAGATGCGGCAATTCCTTGCATCGTACCCTTGGCGGCAAACATGTTTCGCCTCCCAGGACCCGTCGACTTGCGCGTCTGCTGTTACAGAGGTAATATGTCAGGCAATGGTATAAATATTTAATTCCATTCAGTGACAAGACTCTTTCCAGCAAAGCTCAGTCTTGGTTGGATCCTGCTGTGGTCGTGCTGTGGCTCTAAAGCGTGCGGCATATCTAGACTGGGCTGATGCTCGAAAGCGCAAGTCTTCTGATATTCGGGCTAAGAAAAGAAAATTTAACGTTGCCGCTAAGACCTGCAAGAAGATACTTAGGAAGGCTCATTTTGATCACGTAAGTCGAATTGGGGCCAAACTGGCTTCATACCCCGCGGGTAGCAAAGCTTTTTGGTCCCTGGCCAAGTCGGTCGAAGAAAACTTCTGCCGCCCCTCACTGCCACCATTGCTGAAACCTGATGGCTCACACTGCTGGAGACAAAGCGAATTTATTTGCTTCTCTTTTTGCAGAAGCCTCGCATCTAGATGCTTCTGGCAAGACACCTTCCTGCCTTCCTCATTGCGGGGTTTTTATGCCCGAAATTCGCATTCAGAACGCTTCGAGCTCTAGATGTGAACAAGGCCAGTGGTCCTGATGGTATTCCAGTGATTGTGTTGAAAAACTGTGCGCCCGAATTGTCTCCCATCTTAACGCGTTTGTACCGCCTCTCTCTTCACTCAGGTATAGTTCCGAAGAGCTGGAAGCTTGCCAATGTACAACCAGTACCAAAAGAGGGTAGTCGTGCTGATCCGGCCAATTATCCCATCCCGATAACCTCCTTACTCTATAAGTGTATGGAGAGTGTCATAAACGTTAGGCTCTTGGCATACCTTGAAGACAATGATCTTCTCAGTGACCGGCAATACGGATTTCGCCGTAACCGGTCTACTGGGGATCTCCTCGCGTATGCCACTCACGTACTGAGCGAAGCGATAGAGATGCATGGTGAGGCGCTTGCCGTCTCCCTTGATATATCGAAGGCATTTGATCGGGTCTGGCACGATGGCCTTTTAAACAAGCTTCCCTCATATGGGTTACCTGTTGGCTTATGCAATTGGATAGTTGATTTCTTGAGGGAACGATCTATTCGAGTAGTCTTAGAGGGCTGCTCGTCTGATCAAATGGCTATCAATGCCGGTGTACCTCAAAGATCGGTTCTCTCGGCTACACTGATTTTACTGCACATTAATGACCTTCTGAAGCCCGGTACCTTTGGGTATGCTGATGACAGTACTGTAGTTGAGAGATACACTTCCAATGCTCAAGCCATCTGTGACGCTGTCCAGTTTCAGAGAGAGGCTATGGTAGACCGCTTAAATTTAGCCTTAGAAGCCGTATCCAATTGGGGCGATGCTAACCTGGTTAAGTTTAATGCTACTAAAACGCAGGCGTGTTTGTTTTCTGCTAGAAAGAGTCCTCTAAGCCAATCTCCGTCTTTCCAAAGTGTAACAATACCATTAGGCGACCATTTGTGACCATTAGGTGTCGAACTCACATCAAACCTGAATTTTGGGTCTTATATTGAATCCAAAGCCAAGGTAGCTGCAAAAAAACTTGGTATTTTGTCTAAGGTTAGGCGGTACTTCACACCGGGACAGCTTTTGAATCTTTATCAAGCACAGGTCCGATCTTGTATGGAGTACTGCTGCCACCTCTGGGACGCTTCTGCCAAGTATCAGCTCGAGTCTTTGGATTCAATTGAGAGACGTGCTATCAGGCTCATTGGGGATGACACTCTGGTAAAGAGTAAGCTTCAAAGTCTGGCGCATCGACGTGAGGTAGCAAGCCTGGCGGTATTCTGTAGATTGCACTATGGAGAGTGTGCACAAGAACTGAACAACCTGATTCCCCCATCACCTTTCCATCACCGTACGACTAGACGTGATCGTGTCGTTTTTTATCGTCGTTTGCTGATGCAAAGCGCCACTCTTTCATGGTTGAAATACCTCGCACAAGAACGAAGCGTTACGCTTCTTCATTTATTATAAGAACTGCAAAGGAGTGGAATGCCCTGCCCTCGTCAGTGTTTCCGGTAAATTATAACCCCGGTGTGTTTAAGTCAAGAGTGAATAGGTATCTACTAGGCAAGCGTGCTACACCTTCGACCACATCGTCGCTTTCCATCAGGTGAGATCGTGGTCAAACGATTGCCTAGTCCGTAATAAAAAAAAAAAAAGTTATTTCGTTTCCATGGCAACCGTTCCTTACAGCGTGTATTCAACATTTTCCAGTTTTCCCATGGAAACTTACAATTTTCCGGGATAAAATTATCCTATGTTTTAGTCCTGGGTATAAGCTATCTCCATACATCAAAATCCGTCCAGCCGTTATCGCGTGAAAGCTCCCCAAACAAACAGACACTTGTATATATTGGTATGGATTGCTCGGTTTCTACTCATCAGATTGAGATAAAAAGTACACCAGATTTTACGCCACAAAAGTAGTTTTTAAGTGATTCGCGAACATATAGACATAAAGTAACGCGTATAACATATAGACATAAAGAGAGACACCATTTAAAAAAAATGAGCCGTCGCGGGGCGCTTGGCAGATGTAAACATAAAAAAAGAAAATAACTAAAACAAAGAGCAACGTGTTGCACGACGCGCTCTCAATGGCCAACTGTGAATCAGCAACCTGATCTATACTTACTTTTCGGCCTAATACCATAAGTCTGGTTGGCGCAACAGGAGACCGTTCGGCCGTCAGTCTGTAGTACCGGAGTTCAATTCCCAATTGGAAGATATATATACACTTTGCAGACAAAAAAAGTGGTGTTTTATAACTTGAATATGACCGAGCTGAGCGGAAAGAGACGACGAGCCACGAGCGATGCGTAGCCACATCATCGTTACCCCCGTACTGCGCCATTCGATGTTTACACATCAAAAAGGTATATTCTTGACACTAATAAAAAAATATACATTTTTTTTTGTTTTTTTTTTTTACTGACTTTTTTACTTACTGCATTATAATATGTATAATTTAATGTATATACTTATTAGTCTTTAATTATAAAATGTTCAATAATATATTCCGAAAACTAGACATAATTTTATGAGGCCACTATTGGGAGAAGCCGCCGGGTTCAGAAACACAGTTTTCACACAAGCTCGAGAGCCTCTTACTAAGGATTCATTGAATAAAATGTAGGTCCAGACGAACGGTTAAGTAATCAAATTATTATTATAGTCTCATATTCTAAAGATCACATACCTGACACAACCAGCCGGTACCAGCTTCTTGACCAGGTCCCCTTGCACAGAGGCCTCCTCAGCGGCCTCCTTTATAGTGGTCTCCAGAATGCCGTAGCCAACGGCAAGCCCTCCGCTAACGAAGCAATCCCATTTTCCTACAATGATAGAATAGTATCAAGATACTAACTTTTGCCCGCGACTCATTCCGCGCGCTAAAGTTAACGCGATCAAAGTATTCCATATCCTTCCCCAGAGTTCAATCAAACTATCTCCATACCAAAGGGGATATTACATTTTACTTGAAGTCTGGCATTGTCTAGAAGTGCCACGTCAGGTTTGATCAGTGCCAGTCGCGGCCACTGATCAAACCTTAATAAATCGGTAGAGGACATCAAAATGAAACAAAAAATGTTATAACACTGGTAACCTAAAGTGTCGCGTATCTGTGATATTGAACCTCAAAGACAGCGTATTAGTCATTCTGCTATTTTTGAGGGCCAATATCACAGAAACGCGACTCTTCCAGTGGTGTGATAACATTTTTTGTTTATTTTGATGTCCTCTATCGATTTATTAAGGTTTGATCTGTGGCCGCGACTTTTCGGCTTATTCACTTATAGCTATGCCAAAAGGTTAGAAGGCCTTTAATCATGATCGGTTCAGCCGTTTACTCGTGCAAGGGTAACAAACAGATAAGGAAACAGTTTCTTTCGCTTTTATAATATTAGTATGGATAAGTATGTACATATGTATGTCGAACGAGAGATAAGTGCCGACCTCCAGTATCAGAGTTCGTCATTACCGAGACGGCTTAACGCACTAATATAATCCGCACATTGGTGTAAGCCCTCCACACAAGCAAATTGGTGTACATTGATCGAACCCGGTATCGTTGGATTGTAAAACACACATTATTACGGGCACAATCTTATCATGATTGTAACATTACATGAAATCAGGAAGTAATAGACAATGTTGGCTCCTAGGATTTAAAAGTCAACTTTTTCTCATAACTTGATTCAAACACGCAGGATCGAGTGGCTATGTCGGACACAGACCTAACGTTGGATAATTATAAACTAGCCGTTTTACTATCGACAAGCTTGAATAGCCGAGCTCATTGCATAACTCGTAATGTGACACTGCACAACATGGCCATTCCGTTTTTTTTCTGTATTGATTACTGTTACAATCAAACAGGCTATAACAACGAAGGTTTCGATTTCCGATAATTTATAGATAGCTTAGGGACCAATCAGTGCATAGTTTTGAAGGCATTTTTGATATAGTAACGCCAGTTATGTTATAAACCTGCTACTGATTGTTGTGTCTAGTGTTTGTCACAAATCCGAAGCTCGCAAAAGGAAAGTCTCGCAGTCGAACCAGGCGCAGATTTACTGTCCGTTCACAATCTATCGGCAGTATATTAATTTTTTAAATTTAGAAACATATGCATTAATCTCCCAACGAACTCCTTTCGTGATGACATCACAAATAACTAGCATAAAAACTAAAAAAAAACGCCTACCCCGCCAAAAAATAACTTATGCCAATAAATTATATACTGTTGGATGGCCTTCAATTTGATACCCATATTGTAAAAACCGAAGCAATTTTTTTTTTGCTATTTATATGGGGCCTTACTGCCGCTTTTTTTTATGCCTATGCTACCTCGGGGATGTAAGGATTCTAAAAATACCCCATACGTCTAAATCTGTTCTGGCATTTAAAAGTTATGGTGGAATAAAGAAACTCACAAACGAACATACATACATGAATCCTAATAAAAACAATACACTCCTTTTTTTGGGCAGTCGTGTAATGAAAACAAATACCTGGCCAAGTTTGTTTAGTGAAGCTCCTTTGCTGTAACCAGATGCACAGCCCTTTCGAGGGATGGTTCAAGTACCCGGTGACGCTAACTCCGTAGTTCCTGATTCCGAACAGGCAGATGGCGCTCCTGTCCATTTCCAGCAAACTCTCGTGGTAGAACGGTGCGCTGACTTCAAAGCACTGAAAAATAAATTACTTTACACTGGAAATTGAGATTGTTTTGAAGCTGTGCCTGAAGGTACGCAAGAACGTGACTAAGGAGGAAGACTTTACAAGCTATAGTTTTGTTTCGGAAAAAATATACTAAGAACCAAATACCCTAATTTTATAAAATTATTTTAGTAATACATAGAAATAAAACTTCTGTTCAAAAAAATACATCTTCAAGTTCTTCAACCACATCCTAACTTAATATCACGCGAGATAGTAGTCAGTGTTAATCTACACTAATATTAAAGACTAGCTGTACCCGCGGCTTCGCACGCGTGGTCTTTTCTTTAGGTTCAAAGTACCATAATATGCTATTCCAGGACCAATATACCAACATTTAAAACAAAATTTCTTCAGCCGTCAAAAATACTTTTATCAATTGCTCGGCTTCTAACTCACCGGATTGAGATACCAACTACACCAAATTTCAATCAAACCCTATGCTATCTAACAATGAAAACCGCATTCCAATTGGTCCAGTATTTTTTACGTGATGCGTGAACAAACAAACATACAGACAAACAGAAAGAAAGACACGATTAACAAAAAATTTTTGTTCAATACCTTTTTTAAGCATCCAAGAGCATTTTTTTCATCATTGATCGACAAAATTAATAAGTAAAATAGTTTGGTTTCAGTATCGAATATAGAGAACCATTCAAAAAAAATAATTTATTACTTAAATATTCTCATAACTTTGGATATATCCCACAGAAACCCTTTACTTTTTCCTCAATGACCTCAATTTTAACCCATCATATAACTTAAGACAGTGCCAAGTTGCATCAAAACCCGTCCATGAGTTTCAGCGTGGTATGTCCTTTTAAATAAGTTTCAACCCCTATCCTGCGAGAACCCATACATTTTTCGAGATGTAAGGTATCCTATGTCCTACCTCGTAGTATGAACTCAAATCATACCAAGTTTCATTTGAATTCATCCAGTAGTTCCGGCGGCGTGATGCGTGGCTAAGATACAGACTGACAGACATACAGACAAAAATGAAAAAACATACAGTTTAGGCTTCATTATTGAAAATAGAGTAACTTCCAAAAAAAACACTATTTCTTTAATTTACAGAATTTGGAACCCTTTATTTTTTTTTTTGGAGTCCTTTATTTTATCCATAAATTTCACCCATCTTATAAACTATGACTGTGCCAAGTTGCATCAACATCCGTCCAATAGTTTCAGCGTACTACGTGTTCTTTTAAATAATTTTCCTCCCCTATCCTGCAGGAACACTTTATTTTTTCAGGATAAAAAGTATCCTGAATTTTAACCCATCATATAAACTATATCTGCGCCAAATTGCATGAAAATCCGTCCAGTAGTTTCAGAGTGGTAAGTGTTTTTTTGAAATAACTTTAAACCTCAATCCTGCGGGAACCCTTTCATTTTTAGGGATGAAAAGTAGCCTATGTCCTACCTCATAGTATGAACTCAAATTATACCAAGTTTCATAAAAATTAATTTAGTAGTTTCGGCGTGATGCACTTCCAAGATACAGACAGACAGACGGACAGACAGACAAAAGACCAAAAATTAAAAAAATACAGTTTTGGCTTTAGTATTGAAAATAGAACGGCACCAAAAAAAAATTACTGAATTTGGGACCCATCCCACAGGAACTCTTTATTTTTTCGGGATAAAAAGTATTCTGAATTTTAACCCATCATATAAACTATAACTGTGCCAAATTGCATCAAAATCCATCCAGTAGTTTCAGAGTGGTAAGTGTTTTTTGAAATAACTTTAAACCTCAATCCTGCGGGAACCCTTTCATTTTTCGGGATGAAAAGTAGCCTATGTCCTACCTCATAGTATGAACTCAAATTATACCAAGTTTCATAAAAATTAATTTAGTAGTTTCGGCGTGATGCACTTCCAAGATACAGACAGACAGACGGACAGACAGACAAAAGACCAAAAATTAAAAAAATACAGTTTTGGCTTTAGTATTGAAAATAGAACGGCACCAAACAAAAATTACTGAATTTGGGACCCATCCCACAGGAACTCTTTATTTTTTCGGGATAAAAAGTATTCTGAACTTTAACCCATCATATAAACTATAACTGTGCCAAATTGCATCAAAATCCATCCAGTAGTTTCAGAGTGGTAAGTGTTTTTTGAAATAACTTTAAACCTCAATCCTGCGGGAACCCTTTCATTTTTCGGGATGAAAAGTAGCCTATGTCCTACCTCGTAGTATGAACTCAAATCATACCAAGTTTCATATAAATTCATTCAGTAGTTTCGGCTTGATGCCTAGCCAAGATACAGACAGACAGACAAAAATGAAAAAAAATACAGTTTTGGCTTCAGTATCGAATCAGTCTTGATTCGATACTGAAGCCAAAACTGTATTTTTCCAAAACACGTTCCAAAAAAAAAAGTCAAAATATCTTCAATGTACAGAATTGGACCCGTTACAGTTTTATTATAAGTATAGATTTGATTGATTGTTTGTTTGTAATGGATAAATACAAAAATTACTGAACCGATTGTAAAAATTCTTTCGCCTATAGATAGCTACATTATCAGTGAGTAACATAGGCAGTATTTTATTTTTCAAAAATTTTGAGTTCCCTACGAAAATTGTAATGATGTAACCCAAGCAGTGGCGTAGCTACCTAGGGTGGCACCCGGTGCGGAAGTTGGTGGTGTCACCCCATCGAAAGTAAAAAGCAATAAATTTTATATGATAAAGGACATGGTACATTTATTTATTATTTATAATATTGAAGAAATAACAAAACACAATAATAACTAAGACAGAAAAGGAAATTGTTATACAATTAAAATTAATTCTTTCTAGCTTTGACAGCTGCAAACTCAGCAATAACTTCATCAAAATTTATATTTTGTATTGCCTCGTGTTCGATGGCTAATATACCAAGATTGCTAAGCCGCGATTGGGTCATTGTTGCCCGCGAATAGTTTTTTATTAATTTTAATTTACTGAAACTCCTCTCACATGAAGCTACGGACACGCAAACCGTCATGAACAATTTCAGTGCAATCATAAGATTTGGAAGAGATTCTGTAAAATCCCATTCTACAATAAACTTTAAAAAATCTAGAGACACCCAATCAGTAACCGTAACATTAGCGGCTTTTAAGTCTCTTCGCAGTCTTGGTATCTCCAAAAGTAATTCGGTTTCTGAGACCTCAACATAAAAATCAGTAAATTTAGATGTGGCTGATTTCAGTTCTTCAGTATTCGCCAAAAGCAAAGCATTAGTTTGTACGATCTCGAACAATGAAGCTACATCTTGAAGAGACTTCGATCTTGTTTGGAGTTCAACTCTGAATCGGTCAAGACATTCCAACATATCTTTTTGAAGTTCCTCTTTCAGTGTGAGTCCTGCATCGCTGGCCACCTCATCAACCATCCGTTTTTTACGCCGAAGTCGTTTTTCTGTTGGAATATCGTAGTCTTCTGATTTTTTTGTTGCAATGTCTATTGCCTCTTCCACAATGTGATCCCGTTTTTCTGACCGAAATTTTTGTGCTAGCGTTTTTTTTGTTTGTACATTGTTCTTAAAGTTGAGAGACCGGTTCGGTGTCACCCCAAAAAAGGTGACACCCGGTGCGGCCCGCCCCCGCCGCGCCCCCTTTGCTACGCCACTGAACCAAAGGTACAAAAATAAAGAACGGAAATTACGTTGCCATGGAAACGAAATAATAACAAGTCTGTCAAGTAGGTGAGTATGCAGTTTTCTATGGTCAAAAAACACTGCAGCCAATGATTTTGAATTACGCTTACTGTTCTTTTTTTTACCCCGAACACGGAGACGGGTGTTATAAGTTTAGGGTGTGTATCACTGTGTCTGTCTGTGGCATCGTAACTCCCAAACGAATGGACCAATTTTGATGCGGTTTGGAATGTAGATAGCTTATACCCTGGAATAACACATATGATACTTTTCATCATCATACTTCATCATCATCATCATACTTCACCATCATCATCATACTTCACTTTCAAACGGCAGAACGGATTTGATAAAATTTGGAATGGAGATAGCTTATACCACGGTAATGGTACACATATTATGATACTTTTCATCATCATCATCATCATCCCTCACGCGGGTGATGCCGCGGGGCGCAGCTAGTAAGAAATAAACAAAAAATCTGCCGTATGTACAAACGCAACTTTTCTTTTTGTTAGAAAATAAATACTTCATTACCTATTTGTAATCACTATTATTGCACAAATTATTTCTTTACAATGATGCAATGTGATTAATTGATTATTAAAAGTTAATATTATAACTAGGTTAACAAAATACCTCATCCCGCCACCCTTTAAGAGCAATAATTTCATTTTCTCTTTTCAATTTTTGAAGTATATCTGCAACTTTTAGTGTCCTCTCCTTATAGTCCCGGAAAGCTGGGTTTAATTCTACATATTTTCCTGCAATTCTGAAAACCTGTAAATATTAAACATTACTTAACCAGTCAAGTCATATTTGTACAAATAAATTAAAGAATAAGGCACTGTCCGCACCGCGATATTTCACCGCGCGATTTTAATTCGCGCGTATTTTATTCCGTGATCGGAATTACATCTAGTACGCACTGCGTATAAAATTCCGAACGATTTTGATCAGTTTGATGCAGTTCCCGGCTGAGACGGACGTCTACTGAAACTTTCAGGGTAGCTCACAAACCGATGACAAAGCAATAAAAAAACGAAAAATAATAATAAAAGAAATATAAGAAAATAATATATAAAAGTGACATTCATTAAATAAAAAAGTCGTAAAAGCCTTTTTTCTTTATTTTTTTTTAAATTTTACTTATTACTCGACTGCCCAAAAAAAGGAGTGTAATGTTTTTAGGATTCATGTATGTTTGTATGTATGTTTTTATATGTTTGTGTGTATGTTTGTATGTATTTTTGTATGTATATTTGTATAAATGTGAGTTTCTTTATTCCACCATAACTTTTAAATGCCTGAACAGATTTAGATGTATGGGTTATCGTTAGAATCCTTAAATTCTCCCGAGTAACATAAGCTATATATTTTTTGAAAAAATTCAATATGGCTCCATTTTCAAATGTAAAATATGTATTTTTTCGTCTAATTTTACAATATAGATATCAAATTGAATGCCTTAATAAACACATTCCAACAGTATATAATTTATTGGCATAAGTTAATTTTTGGCAAGGCTGGCGTATTTTTTAGCTTTTAAGTTAGTTTTATTTACCTGATACTACGGCGGCGGCAGTGTGAGAGACCTATCAAAAGATGTCATGAACATTGGATCCCATTGCCTTGAGACCTATGTATAGATTTTTCTACATAAAACATCAAGCAGCTTTTAACTATATCAATGTCGTCATTATCTGGTAACTCATGTGCGGCCCCCGATCGGGCGAGAGACGACATTCTGCCAATAGAGCGGTGCACGACTGAGCGAAACGCGCGAATTTTATTTCGCAGTGCGGCGCGCGGCTTAGTGCTGTTTTTTTATCAATATATAACTAGCGTTAGGCCCTGTCCGCACAGCGATATTTCACCGCGCGTTTTTTTTTCCGCAATTCTGTAACACATTGAATCATACGGGAGTAGCCACACTGGCGGTTAAAAATTCGCGCGGAAAAAAACTGTGATTTGATGCAAATTGAACGCGATGCGGTGCGGATTTATTTCCGTGCGAATTTTTTGTACAGTATAAAGAAGTATGGCTATAGCCGCACTGCGAAATAAAATTCGCGCATTTCGCTCAGTCGTGCACCGGCGCTATTGGCAGGATGTCACGCGCTTCTTGATGTTTTATGTAGAAAAATCTATTCATAGGTCTCAAGACATCTTTTGATAGGTCTGTCACACTGCCGCCGCCGTAGTATCAGTTAAATAAAACTAAAAAGCTAAAAAAATACGCCTGCCCTGCCAAAAATGAACTTATGCCAATAAATTATATACTGTTGGAATGTGCTTATCAAGGCCTTCAATTTGATACCTATATTGTAAAATTAGACGAAAAAATATACATTTTGCATTTGAAAATGGAGCCATATTGCCGAAACAAAGTATTTTTTTCAAAAAATATATAGCCTTTGTTACTCGGGAGGATGTAAGAATTCTAACGATAACCCATACGTCTAAATCTGTTCAGGCATTTAAGTTATGGTGGAAAAAAGAAACTCACATACAACACACATACAAATATACATACAAACATACATATAAAGATACATACAAACATACATACAAAAATACATGAATTCTTAAAACATTAAACATAAGGCATAATTATACAACTTTTTTATTTAATGAATGTCACTTTTATATATTTTTTTATTTTATTTTTTTCCTTTTTATTATTGCTTTGTCATCGGTGTGTGAGCTACCCTGAAAGTTTCAGTAGACGTCCGTCTCAGACGGGAACTGCATCAAACTGACAAAAATCGTACGGAATTTTATTCGCAGTGCGTATACGTGTAATTCCGATCACGGAATAAAATACGCGCAAATTAAAATCGCGCAGTGAAATATCGCGGTGCGGACAGAGCCTAACCCTTACCACCTAGGGTCGTTACAGTATTATTTATTCTGTGACAGTGACTCTAGAGATCTGTGTTTTTTAAATTCTTATTTTGTTTCGCGGGCTTTGCATCTGGGAGGAGTTCTTGTGCCTCTCCCCCCACAGTACGATGTGTGCTCGGACTGCTCGGCACTCGACACGTGCGCACAATTGAGAATAACAGAGCCCTTATTCGCTATGACCGTAACGCATTGTAGACTCGTTCGAAAAATTACGATAATTCACGAACATACACGAACAATTCCACTCAGATATCTTGAAGCGGTGCGTAACGTGGCTGAATGGTCATAGCGAATAAGCGTAATGAGAATATTTTTCGTGCCCTCATAGTGACCAACTTTATTTACTTTATTTTACTTTGTATTTTTTTAATAATAAATATCAGACAGAAATAAACCGAAATACTATCAGATATTATAAGAGTCTGAATCTGATCAGTGGTGTATTGTGAGTTTCTGCCGCCCATGAGTCCAATCCAAAATTTGCCGCCCCCTATTATCGTCCATTCCAAAATTATTTCTTCACCGAAATGATTAAAAAACGCGAGCAGCAGTGCTGTTCAGCTAGCAAAATTAACCTGCACTGCAAAGTGAAATTCGATGTTGCCGTTGAAAAAAATAAGTGAGGAAAGGTGCGGGAAAGTGAGGGGAGGGCAGGAGAAAGTGGACGAATGGTGGGGGATGTCGGGGAAGGGTGCGGGAAGTGGGGAAGGTGGGGCAGGTAGTGCGAAGTGGGGGAAGACTGAAAGGAAGGGTGGGGGCAGAGTGGAAGAAAGGAGGAAGGGCGGTGGAAAAGGAGGAAGGGCAGTGGAAAAAGGGGAAGGGTGGTAGGAAAGTGAAAAAAGGTGGAGGAAGGTCGCAAGGAAATAAGGGAAGGATAGGAAGAAAGGGGGAAGGGTGAGGGGAAGTGGGGGAAGGGTGAGTGAAAGTGGGAGAAGGATGGGGGAAGGACGACAATTTCACTTTCCCCACACCCTTCCCCTTTTCTCCCACTCTGTCCCCACCCTTTATGGCCACACCAAAAGGTAACGATCGCACAGCGATCACATTACTGTTTATTAGCTGAATCGGGGGGCTGAGCGATAGTAAAACTGTAAAAGTGTACAGGTGTTTCTGTTAATGTAGAAAACGAAACATAAAGTCATATAAAATGAAAAAAAAAAAAAAAAAACGAGCGCAGCAAGTGTGAAAATGTTGAGCTATTTCTAGTAAAGCGAAAGAACGAAGCGACACAACCCCCTGACGCTACTCCACTGGTTCAGATGTGAAAAATTCATGAAGTAACTGAACTGGCACACAAACTAGCTTCGTGTCCACGGCCGGAGGGGGCCATTACGTGGTACTAGTAGTGTACCAACTAAAAAAACATTAGATGGCTAATAGCATAACCAACAGACGTACTGATTTGGCTGATGCCGACCAACCAACCATGACCAACGCAACACATGTTGGGCTGTCAGACTTACGTAATTATTATTAATGCTGATTTGGACATAGTTGGATCGCCTGCCAGTGCTGCCAGGTCTGGTTTTCATTTATCCCATCTTCGTGTGATTTTACCCCAGATTTTATATTTTTAAAATAAAACCCTTATTCATTCAGTCTACTAAGTAGTTTTTCCTACTGGTACAAAAAAAACAACAATTTTTATTTATTTTAAAGTAGGTATAATGTTATTGGCCCATAACCACCTATTTGTAGAGTGTGCGCGCGCGCGCAGTATGCGCGCAATCCAGTTTTTTTTGTACAGCTGATAATCCATGAGAGATAAAGACATATTTTCTGTTTTTTATGCATACAACAGAACATGGACACACATATATATATATATATATATATTATATATATATATATATATATATATATATATATATTATAATATATATATATATATATATATATATATATATTATTATATATATATATATATATATATTTACGTTTCCCCGCCTAATGTTGATCGTGTAATTTTTTAAGGCAAATGTTGATCAGTTAGTTTCGCCGATTACTCCTCCCCCTCAGGATACATCGGTGCGAGCTCGCAACAGCGCCTATATATTCGCAACGTTGCCCCTCCTCGTGCGATCCCCGCGTGAAATACTCGTCATCAATTTGCCCATCAAATCTGGCTCGCCTAACAGTTTTTTTCCTTACATTCAGTCGCACTTAGTGGCTCCGATTGTATAAGTATTTCTGGTAGTAGATGTGGCTCATATACTATTTGCTTACGTTTACCCATCGTTCGTGGCTCTTCATCTGATTGCATCAAATGTGGATCATATGCACATTGCTTACATATAATCATCGTATGTGGCTCTTTAATTTATATTCAAAATATGAGGATGGTAATTATATAAACACAAAAAATGTACAAATCTCCCGTCTCATGTGACTCAAGTAACAGATATTTTCGCAACAGATGTAGCTCTTATACAATTTTATATCCATCATTTGTGGCTCTTCATGGTTCGTTTGCTTTAGTTCAATGTTAGGTACATCTTTTCAGATGATGCCGGCATGCAAAACGTCAAAAACTCTTTTCCTACCCTATTCGTCGAATCAATGCTATATTGCCAATGTCCAAAATGGGTCATTTTAGCGTCCTATTTAAATTAGTAGTACCATTCTATCACCGCTCGTGTCAAGTGGTTTTTTGTTAGTTGCAAGTGATATTACATTTCTCACCAAAGTGACCAAAAAGCTATCAAATTGAATACTATCTGATGAAGTAATTACCTGTGGCAACTCTGAATCCCACTCCCGTTTCCTTTATGATAATAATCGCATATCTGACTTGAAATAATTTGAAATTCGCGTACATCAATTCATCCCTGATTGAATTCCACACTGTATTGATTGCCCATAAAATCTGAAATCAGTGTTTTTCTTTATTTCTGTCAATAATAATATTCATTTCCGTTAATTTTCATAGTCAACAAGGAAAATTACAAAGAAATCTTATTGTTTCGTAATGTTAGTCTGTCAGTATCATAGTCATTTTATTGAGACACTATGAACACAACGAGGTTGAAATTTTATATTTAAAAACAAATGTGTTGGTGCATTACATAAAAACTAACGATTGAAATGAGGTATTCATTGTTCTTCTTTGTTGTTGACATGGCCAAGAAAGCTACTGCATATGTTCTACTACTTATCAGCACAGAATTCCAGAAATCAGTGTAGCCAGCCAAATAGACTTTCGTATTTATTAATGCAAACGCGAGGCTGGTTACGTTTTTTAAATACATCACAATGAGACAAAAGTAAATATTCAATAGCATTTGAGAACGAGCCATTGATATTTTTATTTTATCATCTTCTGAAATCCAATCATATAATTAAATCTTTAAATAATGTTTTCATGATTGTAACATTAACGCCTGCTTATCGAGAGCATAAAAATATCTAAAAAAATAATTAAAAGAAAGTTTGAGTCACTTGTTAGAATTGAACCTACATTTTCTATGCCACTGCACAACACAAAACACAGAGGTAAATCTTGAAATCATTGTGAAATATTTCGTATGCGCTATTAAGTTTTTAATATCTGACAACCGACTAATTTAGGTTTACTTGCAAAAAATCGGAAAGTGCAAATAAACTAAACATTGCAACTTGCGCGTTTGTTTCCATGATCAGTAACTACTTATAATTTTATTGTAAGTTATATAAGAGCCACATTTGAAAGTGAAAAAACCCATCAAATGTGGCTCATATATATTTTTTCACCATAAATCCATACTTTGTTGATCATATAGGGATAACATTCTAATTTTGTATATATCGGTAGGATGTTTAACCATCAAAATGTGGCTCATATATAGCACATTTTACATAAAACCATCATTTGTTACTCTTAATTGTTATAGATTCAAAATGACATTAATTTAGTAAGCTTAGCAAAAAAAAAAAAAAAAAACTTTACTTGTAGGATAGTCTTAATAGATTTTATTTTTTGTACTTTTCTTCATAATTTAATTAATAATATATTTTTGGTTTTCTATGCCTATAGTGACATGAACAAATAAATGGGACAGGAAGACCGAAGATTTTTCCTGAGTTTCAATCAAAAGAGTACGCAAAATGCACAATTTATTAAACTTATAACGAGAATAAATCAAGATCGAATATTTGAGATAATAATAAACAATGTTTTAGTCATCATCATCACCATCAGACTGTATCTTTCCACTCCTGGACGAAGGGCTCTCCTAATGCACGCCACTGAGCTCGGTCTTCAGCTCTCCTCATCCGTTTTCTTCCCGCCACTTTTCGCAGGTTGTCATTTGACCTGGCCACAGGGTATCCTACACTACGTTTGCCTAAACGTGGTCTCCACTCGAGAACTTGTCTACCCCAACGGTTTTCAGTTCTTTGTGAAATGTGACCAGCCCACTGCCACTTTAGCTTGCTTATCATTTGAGCTATGTCGGTTACCTTGTATCTCCGTCGGATATCTTCATAACGAACACTATCCTTCAGAGAAACACCAAGTATAGCTCTCTCCATAGCTCGCTGAGCGACCTTAATTTTGTGGACTAGTTTGACCGTGAGTGCCCACGTTTTCTAATATGCCAGCCAATTATTTTTTACTCGTTCTAAAAATGACTAAAGGTTTGAACTTTTTGAGTTCCAGCACTACCTCCTTACAAATTGTCGTTTTCGTGATCCCATTGGAAAGGTACTCCATTTAAGAATCCATTTTCACCCGATATCGGACTTTTCCTATACTCACTAAGCCCATTTATTCAAATCTCTCATACATCAGTTATACACACATCGACTCTTGAAAAAAAATACAGTCTCGCTTGCTACCACTACTGGCCCAAGAACAGAAAATCGTTCCGTATATCCCGAATAACCAACGTTAAGAATTGCACGCACACATTATGTGTAAGCAAACAAGTTTTAACCAATCATGTGCTCTGACAAGCTCTGATTGGTTCATTCAAATTGGATCAACATGTGCCAGAGTGTAATTTGTACATACGGAGGTAAGCGGGGGGCTACTTTCTGAAGTTTAAAGTATAGCAAATGTGTATTTTGCTCCAATTGGAGCCACATATATATATATATATATATATATATGTGGTATATATATATATATATATATACATATATATATATATATACCAATATAACCAACCACATATATATATATATATATATATATATGTGGTATATATATATATATATATACATATATATATATATATATATATATATATATATATATATATATAGGTCTGTTTTATTTGTTTTTTATTAATCCTACTAAGGTAATTTGTACTTTTTAGGTATTTTACCACATAGGAAAAATATCCCTTGAACGAATAAAACATTCAGAATGGGTAAAAAACGCGAAATTAATTTTAAATCAAAAACTGGCTGCCACAGCAGCCAGGTGCATCGGCGCGTTTTCAAAAATGTCACATTTGTGACAAAATGTATCGGAGGTCCAGGGATTTTGGCAACAAATGTGCCAACATATATTGAGGGGATAATAATTAAGATTTAAGAGTAACAAATGATGGTTTTATGTAAAATGTTATATATATGAGCCACATTTTGAGGGTTAAACAACCTACCGATAAATACAATATTATAATTTAATCCTTATATATGATCAACAAACTATGGTTTTATGTTTAAAAAATATATAAGAGTCACATTGGAAGGTTATTTTCACTTTCAAATGTGGTTCATATATAACTTACAATAAAATTATAAGTAGGCACTGATCATGGAAACGAACGCGCAAGTTGCAATGTTTAGTTTATTTGCACTTTCCGATTTTTTGCAAGTAAACTTAAAGTAGTCGGTGTTGTCATATATTAAAAGTTTAATAGCACCTACAAATTATTTCACAATTATTTCAAGATTTACCAATGTGTTTTGTGCTGTGAAGTGGCATGGAAGACGCAGGTTCGATTCTCACAAGTGATTCAAATTTTTCTTTATATTTTTTATTAGATATTATGTTCTCGATAAGCAGGTGTTAATGCTACAATCATAAGTATATTATTTTAAGATTAAAGTATATGATTGGTCAGAAGATGATATATAATAAAAATATCAATGGCTCGTTCTCAAATGCTATTGAATATTTATTTTTGATTCATTGTAATGTATTTAAAAATATGTAACCAACCTTCCGTTTGCATTCATAAATACGAAAGTCTATTTGGCTAGATAGACTGATTTCTGGGATTCTGTGCTGATAAGAGTATATACAGAAGCTTTCTTAGCCATGTCAACAACAAAGACTAACAATGATTACGCCATTTTAATCGTTAGTTTTTATGTAATGCACCAACACATTTGCTCTTACAGTTGGATTCCGTCCCTCACTATGGAATTTGTTCAGAGTTGACGAGGGCAAAATTAAGCGTTAACTTGGTCAGATGTAGCTCGTAAACTAGTCAGTTCTAGATAGAAATAATTATTTTGTTAGTAAATTCATGTAAGGCTCAAGATTTAACAATCAGCAAATGTATATGTAACATTTTTTTATAATATTTTTTAGAATGCATTAACATCGAGTTGTGAGCTACCCTAAAAATTTCAGCCGGATAGCTAACCGGGAAGTGCTCGAAATTTAAGTTCAAAGATTCGACCCGGAATGACAGACAATCAAGAAAGTGACTTAATAAAAACGTGGTAATAAATAAGACTTTAATAAGAATTAGGGGGGAACATGCAACTAAATGCAAAAATATCAGTTTAAAGCCTAATATCTAAGGCGCAAACAGAACCTAATTTAAAAAAAAGTTAAAGAAACTTTCTAATAATTATAAAATACCTATTCAACAAGAGTATTTAGTTTTAGCTTTCATGTTTCGTCCCATACATGAAAAGTTAAAACATGAAAGGCGTTAAAAATATTTTTATTGTTTTTTAAACACCTACGTAGTGGTTACATATAAAATTTTAACCTTGTTGTGCTCATAGTGTCAAAAATAAAATGACTAACATACTGACAGAAGAACATTACGAGACAATAAGGTTTCCTTTTTTAATACGGAAATGAGTATTATTACAGATATAAAGAAAAACACTGATTTCAGTTTTTGTGGATAATCAATACATAAAGTGTGGAATCCAATCAGGGATGAATAATTGATGTATGGGAATTTCGAATTATTTCAAGTCAGATATGCGATTATTATCATAAAGGAAACGGGAGTGGGATACGGAGTTGCCACAGGTAATCCTAGAATATCTTCATCAGATAGTATTCAATGTAATTACTTTTTGGTCACTTTGGTCAGGAATGTAAAATCATTGCAATGAACAAAAAATACTTAAAAGACAGAATGCTACTACAAATTTAAATAGGACGCTAAAACATTCCATTTTGGACATCTGGCAATATAGCATTAATTCGACGAACAGGGTAGGAAAGGAGTTTCATAATCTGAAAGCGGCGTCATCTGAAAAGATATAACATTCAACTAAAGCAAACAAACCGTGAAGAGACACAAAGATGGATATAAAATTGTATAAGAGCTACATCTGTTGCGAAAATATCTGTTACTTGAGTCACATGAGACGGGAGATTTGTACATTTTTTGTGTTTATATAATTACCATCCTCATATTTTGAATATAAATTAAAGAGCCACAAACGATAGTTATACGTAAGCAATGTGCATATGATCCACATTTGATATAGTCGGATGAAGAGCCACGAACGATGGGTAAACGTAAGCAAATAGTATATGAGCCACATCTACTATCAGAAATACTTATACAATCGGAGCCACTAAGTGCGACTGTATGTAAGGAAAAAAAACGTTAGGCGAGCCAGATTTGATGGGCACATTGATGACGAGTATTTCATGCGGGGATCGGACGAGGAGGGGCAACGTCGCGAATATATAGGCGCTGTTGCGAGCTCGCATCGATGTACTCCGAGGGGGAGGAGTAACCGGCAAAACTAACTGATCAACATTTGCCTTAAAAAATTACACAATCAACATTAGGCGGGGAAACGTAAATATATATATAATAAATATATATAATATTTAGTTCTTTTTATATTGTTTGTTTTTTTTTCATATAGTCAAAATATTATAGAAGTTGTTATAAGAATTATAAAAACTTCTACAATAACTACTACCATGCCGCGTGTGTGTGCGCAGTATGCGAGCAATGAGGAGGGTTGGCGATATATCGCCACCCGATCACCAACTAGATAAACAGAAACAGAATAAGACTGGCCTGGATGATCGGGGTGTACAACACAAGTTGATTATGTACGGGTGGTAATTCACAGTCAGAATTTGGAAGCTAATTGATGTATGTGGATTATCTTGGTGTGCATTATTGGCCATGCAATACATCTTGGACACTTTTGGTATGGGATATATCACTTCCTCTGCGCCTTCAGCTTTATAAAACCACTCTAGGGTAAGACATACAAGACCACATGGAGTTTGGATTTGCCGATTTGGTTCTATGACAGTATTTCTATTCCTGAACAAATCAAACAATCACCTAAACAAATGGTTGAATTTGGATTGTCGGCCAGGAAAAGCTGTATGGAAAAGTATTTCAAATCTATGTACAAGGATTTTAAGGCTTTGTAACGGACCTACAATACTGGACATACATTATTTGGGTCATACATTATTGTCTCACAACCAATGCAGTAGGTTGGTTGAAGACTATTATCTAGTATCTACCTACATAACATTATGTGATAGAAAAACAGCAAGAACAATAGATAAAAATAATACATAAAATACACACTACATGAGGTGCTGAAAGTGAACTATTGGCAAAGTGACAAAAATCAGTCTACTGAAAGACTGTGATCAATAAGGAAGAAATTGAAAATTAATCGTAACTGTTTCTATTTTTTCGAGTATCTGGCTGCTGGAGTACTTACCTCGGGAAATCTCTGTAAATGCTTCATGACATCAGGCCGAATTAAACCGACTTGGTGGCCGGCTACTACAAAAGGTTTACATATACCTTGATGTAAACCTAAAAGCCAAAGAAAATCGGAATATATTTTCATAGAATCCTGCACATGAAAATTAAATTTCCAAATTTAATATCGAAATGTATGTTGACATACCTGATAGATAAAAACAGTTAAATTTCCTGGCTAATTTTAAGAGATCTGAAATATTATTCTGCGCTGCCGCGTTCATCTCTCTCATAGTTTTATTCCATGCAACAGAAAACAAGATATTGCGATAGGAAAACCCCGAAAAAACTGAAAATGCAATTTTTTTTTCAAAGAATGTTGAATGTTGATACAATTTTTACCACAGACTGCAAAAAAAATAGATACTTTGACGTATGTCGATCGATTGTGTCTAAAATCGATCAATTTAAATTACCTACCGAACTTGTTTCTCGGAAGCTAGGCGGTCGTAGTGCTTCTTTTTTTTTCTCAAACTTGAGTTTCTTCGAATTGTAATATTAGCCATGTGGGGCGGTTCGTTTTGATGCAAAATGTTTTGGGATCGTTTTACTTTCGGTTTGGAAAAAATGGCAATCGAAACAGCCCAAAACGCCACTGCTTCATCTCGAAAGCAGGGTAGGTGTTTGTTAACGAGCACGAGTGTGGGAAAATGGTAGAAGCACGGAAAAACATGTATTTTCGTGTTCTCTTTGGAACTCCCTAGGAAGTTTCAGTAAAGTTCCACCACTTCACTGAATCGTGACTTGATTAGAATGTTGACTACCTGACTGTGACCAGCAGCCTGCAGCCCGATTCCATAACTTGGCTTCAATCGAATTCTCAGTATCGCAACCACTAATGCCTTGCGATAGAGTCGAATTTGCTATGAAAAAAGTGATAATCCGATTGTAGCCAAGTTATGGAATTGGGCCACCGATTACATAACTTGGCTTCAATCGAATTCTCAGTATCGCAAACACTAATGCCTTGCGTTAGAGTCGAATTTGCTATGAAAAAAGTGATAATCCGATTGTAGCCAAGTTATGGAATTGGGCCACCGATTACATAACTTGGCTTCAATCGAATTCTCAGTATCACAAACACTAATGCCTTGCGATAGAGTCCAAATTGCTATGAAAAAAGTGATAATCCGATTGTAGCCAAGTTCTGTAATTGGGCCACTGACAAAGGAAGTTCTGTGTACATACAAACAAATGGACTACATAGGTACAACTTCCTTGGACCTGACTTACTGAGACTCGATATTTTGACTATTTATTGAAAAAAATATACGACGACTTGTTTTATCTCTTTATTTGACACTCGCTATATGCATTAATCGTGTCGTTGATAGAGAAGAATTGGATGCTCGATTTCTAGAAATCACAATTATAAATCAAGTCCACCGCTTACAAGCAGTAGAACATGACATTTCAAAATGACGGGATGGTCGTCTGCTGAGCTGTCTAAATGGAGGGAGGAAACCCATCTGCCGGCAGCTACCTTGCGTAAACAAACCGTTTTTATGACCGCTTCATACGGTTATTTATTAAACAAACTACTGTTCTGTGTAGCTAAAATAATATACAATAGATTTGCAGCGTTATTTTAGTACATTTCTATTCAAAATATTTATAAAAACACGCTGACAGTTGAAGAAAAGTCAAAATTTATGGATTGATATTTTCAATATAATTTTGCTCGAGATCTTCAGCGACATCCTATAGTTTTTATATGTATTTAGGACCGCTACAGCGGCCCGATTACAGAACTTGGTTACAATCGGACTATCACTTTTTTCATAGCAATTTCGACTCTATGGCAAGGCATTAGTGATATCGATACTGACAATCCGATTGAAGCTAAGTTATGTGGTCGGGCCCCTGCGGCCCGATTACAGAACTTGGTTACAATCAGATTATCACTTTTTTCATAGCAATTTCGATTCTATTACAAGGCATTAGTGATATCGATACTGAGAAACCGATTGAAGCTAAGTTATTGGTCGGGCCCCTGTGGCCCAATTACAGAACTTGGTTACAATCGGATTATCACTTTTTTCATAGCAATTTTGACTCTATCGCAAGGCATTGCAGGTTGTAGTTCTGTAATAAGGCCACTGGCTGCAGTGGCCCAATTACATAACTTGGCTACAATCGGATTATCACTTTTTTCATAGCAAATTCGACTCTATCGCAAGGCATTAGTGGTTGCGATACTGAGAATTCGATTGAAGCCAAGTTATGGAATCGGGCTGCTGATGTACCTTTCCAACAGATAAAAAATAAAAACGAAATAGTCAAGGGTTTGTTTTTATTAATCGACTAAAATCGAAATAAAATCGTGCAAAAATAATGCGTGATGTTTAAAAAAAACTTTATCTTAAATTTTTTTTCTCTAAAAATCTAGAGCGTCAAATTTAAAATGAACGAACTCAGTATTTTTTTTGTCTATTGTTTGGTCTCAGTGAGTATCCCTAGTATCTTAGAATATTTACGCGTATTCTAAGCCTAGTATATATTTCAAACCCTTCAGACTTACTATCTAGGAATTTTAAAATCCCTAGGTACATGATTATTGGGTGGCGCTATTTCTAACATTGCGCAGTACTGAGCGCATACATGCGCGTGCGCGCGTGGCAAGCAACTGGAACTGGAACTGAATAAATAAAGTACTAAATATCCCTAGGTCCTATGAATTTTCTCCATAAATCACTAAGTTCAAATGTCAACACGAGTTTGTTAGTTTTTCCGAGGTTTGAATATTAACTTCAAAGAAGCTTTATTCATGGTTACTTGGTGTAAATAGTACAACTTAAAGGTCTGAATGAATATCAGCCCTAGATGAGTGTACTTTACGCATAAAAATAAGGATATAAAAATGCATTGCGAAATATTCTGTGATAATTGCATTGATCCTATTAAAAAAAGGGAGGATTGCGGACCAACTACTCAGCGTGGACGGCGTATATTAGGTGCAACGCACACAATTGGCCTCAGTTTTAATCGGAGTTGCTTTGGTGTAACACGTGCGTGTTCTTTACTAAATATTATTCGGAATTCGCAGCAAAAATGCCTTCATGTTCTTTTATAAGGTGCACAAACCGCTCAAGAAACAAAAATAAGTTCCATGGCATAACTTTTCACTCGTAAGAACTCTTTTTTTTTTCTGATTGATATTGTTTGTAAATCGCCATTCCAAATTATTATAAACCTGTAGTAACCAAGCAATACATAATAAGCCTTTTATAGTTTTTCAAATCGCCTGTATCCAGCCTAATATAAGCGAAGCAAAACGCTTCGTGTAATGTATATACCTAACTAAGACAAGTTTTGAAAAGAAAACTTACTTTGCACTTTCAGCATTCGCGGATTGTAGTTCAGTCGTTTCATTTCAAACATTTCGTTGGCTTTCCTTCCTAAGTGTTGTTCTCAGTGTCTTGTTATAATAAACTGCTGTAGGACAATTTATTGGGCTGAAGTTATAGTCTAATAAAAAAAACAGGTTCAAAAATGCTTCGCGGACCGTACAATGAAAGTAGCAGGCCCCTGTTTAGGTTTTACGGTTGTATCAAAAAATTGCCTATAAAAAAAATGATTACATGTTGCCATGGAAACGAAATAATAACAAGTCTATCAAAAAGCATCGCGGCTGCTAAAGATTTTGAATTACCTTCGCTTACTCCGTTTTTTGTTCAAATTAGTTTAAATACGGGTAGAATCGTGTACAAATAATGAGAAACCCTTAGCTACCCGTGCGAAGCCGAGGCGAGTCACTAGTTCACAATAATTGTGATCGTGCATGTAAGAGGTACTTACCTACCTACCTACTAAGTAAATGTTTAAAGTAAAATAAAGTAAAGTAATAAAAAATAAGTATTACTGTTACGAGCAGGTGCAGCGCTTACCATCAGAAAAAAGTATAACCAAAAAAAAAACAATCGATGTCCACGCTATTTGAAGATTTTATTTCCTATATTTGGTAGGTAACACTTCTGGACAAAATATAACATTAGATTCTATGACCTCAAAAACAATAAAAATAATACAAAAAACAACAATATCTCTACATACAGGTCCAGAAATACATTGAAATTATTAATTATCACTATTCGTTATCTTATTAATTCAAGAAAATTGTCTAAAAGCTAGAAAACTAGCTAGCTAGCTAGCTAGCTAGCTTCCGTCTCAAACTGCCGTGGCAGACTGAATCATCCCTAGTATATACTGTAGTCTTTGGACTGAATGTCATGGCGCCAGTAGAACTTCCATAGGCCTCGAGTGGGTGCTTCTAGCGGGGAGCAAGTGAAAACGCTTTGCGTTGACGGTTTTTATTTTATTTTCCATTTATTTATTAGAAAATATACAAATTAAACAATACAAGTTGTTGAAAATGTCAAAACATACTTTGTGTAAAAGAATTACATGTCTCTGACGAGCGGATCTATGGGAAAGTTTTAATGTATTTTAAAAATAGCACACGCTTTAGTATTTTTTCTACAATGTTCGTAAATATTTGTACGAATTTTAAACAATACAAATTGTTTATGGTGAACTTAAGTTTACTATATATTTTTCATATAGGAAATGAACAAAAGGATTCATCTAAAGATTCCTCTGAACATCGCGTATTTTTCGTGATTCACCATTGTTGCGGCCTTAAGCTGTTTTTTTTTAAATAGAGCAAAAAGCTCTTCTACTGTAAAATTTAACCAATGGTAGATAGGGCAAATAAGCAGTGGGGCGACATATTGTGACAAAATGCCAAATTGGTGGTGAAAGGGTGCACCAAACACTTCATAAAATGCAATAAAATAGATGGCATTTCTTATCATCGGAAAGCTAACATTTTGAATTATCTTGCCTTTGCAATTTTATGTTCTTGTTCAATCGCTTACCGTAATATATGAACATCATGGGCTTTGAAAGCTATAACTTTGTAAAGACGTTTCAAAATTTTAATATTATTAGATAATTAATTTAATATTTATCATCAGATTAAAAGTACAATTATGATTCAGCAGTTCAAATCTCGTCAGTGACCCACATTTTTCCATAAGAAAATTATTATATAAAACATACTATAAAAAGTATACCTACCTCTAAACTCAGTCTGAACCGAGATAATGAGGTTTACATATTTGTAAGGCAAATGGCATGGCGCATTTCTATTTTCGCGTGGCCATCAATGAAACATAGAATTATCAATTCTAGACAGTGTAACTACACTTTTATGGTTGAGCGGCTAAACCATAAAAGTGTGTTAAAATAGACCTAAGATTATTTTTAACTGGTGATTCTTTACACTATTTGATGCGTGTTTATACTCTACAAAGAAAAATAACTTCCTAAATATCTTGCGCCTCTTTGCTATTACTATTGTATTGTATTAATAATGATCAGCTGGTTAATATCTGAAAATAATACACCGTAAGTTACAGTACGGCCGATAAGTCGTGGCCACTCTGTACTTCGTGCAAATAGCTACGCAATGATCATTTTTAGGAACCCAATGGCGGAATAAGGTGCATCTCCTAGCCTAGACCACAGCCCTGTGTATGTTGCCTCATTCCGCCATTCGGTTCCTAAAATTGATAATTGCGCAGCCATTTGCACGAAGTAGAGAGTGGCCACGATTTATCGGCCGTACTGTACAAAATAGTAAATTTTTAGTGTATACATTATCTTTGGTGCCAGTTCCAATAATACGCTTATCAAAGGTTACGTCATCCGGTTTTTTTCGCATTATGAACCACGCATTTCTGATGATTATCGTAGTTAACATGAAATCCAAGAGATGGCTTTGACTTTTTTCTAAAGGGAATGTGCAAAAAAATTTGGTAGTTAATATGTAATTCTATAGTATATTGACAAATCTTACATTTACAAAACTTTAGCTTAGTATATCATCATCATCATCATTATCATCATGTCAGCATTTAGAAGTCCACTGCTGGACATAGGCCTCCTCCAAAGAGCGCCATGACGAGCGATCTTGTGCCACCTCCATCCACCGACTTTCTGCTATGGCTACAATGTCGTCGGTCCATCGTGTGGGGGATCTCCCCACACTTCGCTTGCTTGTCCGTGGTCGCCATTCGAGAACCTTTATCCCCAGCGGTTGACGGTTCTGCAAACTATATGGCCTGCCCATTGCCACTTCAACTTCCAAATTCTGAGAGCTATGTCGGTAACCTTCGTTCTTCTACGGATTTCCTCATTTCTGATTCTATCACGTAGTGAAAAACCGAGCATAGCTCTCTCCATTGCGCAACTCTGAGTTTTTGTATGCGACCAATAGTTAGCGACCACGTCTCAGTGCCGTATGTCATCACTGGCAACACGCACTGATTATAAACTTTCATCTTGAGGCTCTGCGGTATCTGCGACGAGAAGATATGGCGTAATTTCCCGAACGCTGCCCATACGAGTTGGATTCGTCGGTTGACCTCTTTGTCGAAGTTGGATCTACCCAGTTCGATCGTCTGACCCAAGTAGACATAGTGATCAACAGCTTCGATAATATCATTCCCAACATAAACCGGCACGGGTACGACAAAGGCATTTGACATGATGTTCGTCTTGCCCATGTTCATTTTAAGACCCACCTGTTGGGAAACCATATTGAGGTCACTGAGCATTGTGCTTAGGTCTTCCAGGGTTTCTATATCATGTTGACTATATCATCAAATCGAAGGTGAGTGATGTATTCGCCATTGATGTTAACACCAAATCCGTTCCAGTGGCCCAATTCCATAACTTGGCTACAATCGGATTATTACTTTTTTCATAGCAAATTCGACTCTATCGCAAGGCATTAGTGGTTACGATACTGAGAATTCGATTGAAGCCAAGTTATGGAATCGGGCTGCAGTTCAGAAGCTTGAATATATCTTCCATTGCAGAGGTTTTTTTTTTTTTTTTTTTTATTACGGACTAGGCAATCGTTTGACCACGATCTCACCTGATGGAAAGCGATGATGTGGTCGAAGGTGTAGCACGCTTGCCTAGTAGATACTATTCACTCTTGACTTGAACATGGCGGGGTTATCATTTACCGCAAACACTGACGAGGGCAGGGCATTCTACTCCTTTGCAGTTCTTATAATAAATGAAGAAGCGTAACGCTTCGTTCTTGTGCGAGGTATTTCAACCAAGAAAGGGTGGCGCTTTGCTGATCGTCTAGTCGTACGGTGATGGAAAGGTGATGGGGGAATCAGGTAGTGCAGTTCTTGTGCACACTCTCCATAGTGCAATCTGTAGAATACCGCCAGGCTTGCTACTTCACGTCGATGCGCCAGACTTAGAAGCTTACTCTTTACCAGAGTGTCATCCCCAATGAGCCTGATAGCACGTCTCTCAATATTTTTTTTCGGGGGGCCTTAAATAACTCCGACCCAACCGCGTTGACAATTTCCACCATCCCGTTATTTAGTTCGTCCACTGTATCGCATTCGGTAAGGATTTGGAAGCGATTTTGGAGTTCCAACTGAAAGCTCTCGGGGTTTTGGATTTGGGCAGGACTTGGGCGATGAGTAGATCTCATCAAACGAGACCTCTCCAGCTTTACGTTGCTATTCAATGAGCCTCTTACCATGCGGTGATCACTGCCGGTCTTAACCCTGTTGATCACAGAGACATCACTGAGTAGTAGAGTATGACCGCCGGGATGCATCCACGTCCATTTCCAGGACGGGTGCTTCTTGAAAAAGGAGTTCATCATAAAGAGTCCATCCTTCTCCATGAAGTCGGCCAATCGCTGACCCCTTTGGTTCCGCTGTCCAAATCCAATCTGCCCCATTCTCAGTTCATCGCCATTCCTCATGCCGTGCGTTGAAGTCCCCCATCACCACTGTGAAGTGTGTTTTCGGGGCATGTATGGCATTAGAAATGTCATCATACATAACCTCCACTTCATCGTCCGGGCGTTTCGAGTGTGGGATGTACACCTGTATGACTTTCAACGTATACCGTTCGGTAATTCTGAGTATAAGGTATACCACCCTGCTTGAAACGCTTTAGATCTTCACAATGTTGTTGACAAGGGACTTGTGGACGAGAAACCCGACACCATGTTGGGACTGCTGGTCGCCCTCCCGGTAATAGAGTAAGTTGGCGGAATTGAGGGTCATCGTATCCTCTCCCTCTCTTCGGACTTCTGATTACCCTATAATACCTCAGCGCAACTTACTTACTACTTCTTCCAGCTCTATGAACTTCTCATCGGTCCTCAAAGTGCGTGCGTTATAAGTTGCCAGGTCCAGAGATCGTGGGGGTTGGTTGCTGGGTCTCTGCCGGGGATTCTTAGCACCCCCTGCTCCGCCGTTACCATGGCTGCTACCGGTGCCAGGAATAACGGAGCCGCCGGGGACTGGGGGCCGTCTTTTAGATGTGTCTATCGTATTGGGGGGGGGGGGGGGGGGGGATTAGCCATAGTCACCATGCTTGGCAGGCAGATTGGTGACCGCAGTGTAGCAAATATGTGCTCGGAGGACGCTGCTGCCCATCCGGTGTGTAATCCCTTAGTCGCCTCTTACGAAATCCACGGGAGGATTGGGAGGGGTCTTATTCTAAGCCGAGACCGCCATGGCAGATGGCTTAGTATATATGTAGTAATAATATAAAATTGAAAATAATATAAGTACCTAGGTAATTATTTTATAAGTTTCGTAAATATTTAATAGTTCTTAGCTTCCTAAATTACCCCTTCTGATACTACGTTTCTTTTTCCAAATTTATCGAATGCTTACAAATCGCGTTACGTTTCCCCACTTTTGTAACAAAACCACAGAAGAAATAGTACAAACATTAATCTGCAACCAAGGAAGTTATATGTACTTGTACAATTGGAACCGATATCTTCAAAGAAAAAGTGGGGTATCGATTATATGACATTGAAAACGATTAAAAAAAACGACAAGGACGTGAGCGGAAGCCCTTGTTGTCTCATTCTTATTTATAGTGCCAATCTCAGATGACAGCAAATACTTCGAAAAACAAACAGGACAAGAACTTCTTTAATTTCCAGAATAGTATATAAAATCTCATCTGACACCAAAGAGGATGTACCATGTAAATATATTAAATATGTGACCTCCTATGTACAGTTGTCTTTGTGATGATTATTTCGCAAGTTTATTTTAGTCTGTGCGAAAACTCTGAAACTTTGTACGAGAGAGAAAGAAACTTCGTCCTCCGTATACTTCCTTTTCTAGCATTTTCTTTTTAAATTAGGTGTTCGGTGATACCACTTTTTTAAATGAGAGATATCGTTCCAGTTGTTCGTAAGTACATAGAACTTCCTTGTCTGGTGTGACCACGAGTCCGTCGCCCATACAAGGAAGTTGTATAGTTATTTAATATACAACTTCCTTGGCAACATTTTTATTGTTTACCTATTCAAGACAGAAACTAAAAGTACGAGCAATACCACAGAATAAGTATCAGAATTCTGATACTTACATTGTGGTTTAAATTGCACTCACAGTGCTGAGACTGCAAACACTGCTAACGATCGGTTTATATCGTTGGTCAGCATATGCACGCTAACAAATGAAACCGACGATTGCATGCTGCTGTCATTTGAGTCAGCTGTTCTACCTACTGTTGTTTTGTTTTGTTTTTAGTTTTCTCATTTCTCTCTTAGTTCTGTTTAATTCGTTTGCTTCTGCTAAAAGAATATAATCATTATTATATGTACTGGCAGTCTGGCGGGAGTTCCAACACTATATCAACACAGAATGACATATGTCAATTGAATTTGACCGCATACGCTGCTCTACCTCTTTTTTGTGAGCGTTGTGTGCACACCAAAATGACGTCACTCCTGACGTTATGTGTCCGACGTGGAGAATAAATGCGCATTTTAATCCGACTTTGTGCGCGCTGATAGTACACATAGCGCACATTGGTGCAATTTAAACCACAGCAATAATTTGTGAACAATACATATTATGAAGTTGAAGCAAACAAGGGCCCGACCACATAACTTAGCTTCAATCGGATTGTCAGTATCGATATCACTAATGCCTTGCGATAGAGTCGAAATTGCTATGAAAAAAGTGATAATCCGATTGTAGCCAAGTTCTGGAATTGGGCCGCAGAAGCCACTTGAAATTGGCAGATGCACAAGACGTGCGAGCGAAACGGGAAAGAAAAATAAAAGTCTGAATGTCAATGGATTATGTATGTCAAACAAAATTGTCAATGGAATATCCTCTTTTTTTTTGGCAATTTTTCTGGTGCAGTGCTGTTCGTATGTAGTATGTATGTATGTAGAAGTCTGTGAGTTGCACTAACATTATCAACAAACTTTTGGATGTTTTTGTTCTGACAAGACATGCAAATTGCAAACATAAAAATGGCATCTGGATCTGGAATATTAAATGAAATAGCCCCAGTTTTTCGTACATACGTACAGACTGTGTACGAGGATTTGAAACTTGGTGAGTTTCGTTTCGTCGTAAAACTTTTATGTAGGTACATATAACAAATTAATTATGTTATAAATAAAAAAATATGTTTTCTACAGGATTGTGCAAAACCAAAGTAGACTTTGAAAGAGTAACAGGGTGCTCTGTGGGTGGCGAGTGCCAATTTCGCTTAGTACTACCATACTGCTCAAAAAAACTGAAATGGGAAATACTATTTGATGCATCGATGCCTTGGTTCGCGCCAGACTTTCGGTTTGATGATGACAGTTTCCTCAGCAGTGTCGATGAAGACTTTATGGAGAAAAAAGTACCAAGTTTAGCCAAATGGAATGAAACAGACCCTAAAGCGCTGAGTGATGTGATATCAGAGCTGATCACTCTATATAAAATCCACCAAGTGAGTTAATGACATACAGACTTATCTTGACTTAACAATATTAAAACTTTATTCACCAAGTGAGTTAGGGAAATACAGACTTATCTTGACTTAACAATGTTTATGCATTGTATTTCCATAAGCTCAGCTGTATAATTTCCAAAACTCAGTGATAAAACTAAATAATAACAGCTTACACCTACAAAAAATATAATAAGAAGCTAAATTAAAAAAAAAAGGTACAACTTTTAACCAAAAACACTTTATCCAGGTAAAAAAGTTACATGAAGATGAAAGTTCTAGGGCACTGTTTGAATACACTGCCCTCCTTGGCGACGCTTTGACATCTGAAACAGATATAGAAGTGTGGGTTGGCAGTCATGTAGTTGAATTCCTCATCAGGCTGAATGTAGACACATCAAGGCTACCAGAGCTTTTCAATGAGGAGTAAGTTGAGCTGTTAAATAATAAGTTAAATAATGGAGAGTGAAGTGTGAGTTTGCTCAAACCCTGTTTTGAACCCACCCCACTAGCTTTGCCATCCTAATGGCGATTTCAGCAAAATTAATTATTCAAAATCCCTGCCACACTGAGTCTGAGTGTTTTTTGGGACCATGGTGACTGATGGTCACAGTTACTGATTCCATAGTGTTTTTTTTTGTCTTTTATTTACTCACTATGATATTTCTACCTGTTGTGGGTCTGCTGTAAGAGATCTAAGATTCTAAATTGCACCTAAATCTAGTGCTTGTATCAACTTGAAACTTGTCAAATGTAGGCAATTCTGATGACAATACAATAATATGTTACATTCAAGGTAGAAAAAGGTTAAAAGAACCCTTGAATGTCTTAAAGTAAACACAATCTTGACTAGTTTTATTCAGTTCTATACTTTTTAGTGCATTAATAAGTTTGTTTCTAAACTATATTTGGATGAAATTTGGTACCAAGATAGCCTGTATCCTGAATTAACACATAGGCTACTTTCAACATCACCATCATCATACTCCATGCAGGTGAAAGAAATAAGGGCTACCCCCTAGAACTGCTCCCCCCCCCCCCCCCTCCCCTCCTCCAAGCGCGGAGATGCTTACTGTAAGAGATATTTCAGTTTTAAGTTTATTAAAACTCGGCTGTTTGGACGCCGTAAAGAAAATTCTTAATCAGTACAATGTGTTTGTTTCTGCTGGTTTCGGCAGAAAGTAAATTTAAGATGTTATGTATGACCCCAAACTCTAGGGTAGGTTAGGTTTGAAAATGACTACACATCGCAAGAGCCGAGCGAATTAAGCAAGTGTGCTGCGGCAGTGGCCAGCAAGCGCCAAAGTTAATATGCGGCTGTTTGGTCGCCTAAAACTAAAAAAATATATATATATGCTTATATTTTACTAATAAATTTATAACTCAAAAACTATACTGGGCAGGAGTGGTGGTTGAGGGGGACATGCCCGTACCGGATGTATACAATTTTACCATTAAGTAGTAAGTCATAAAAAGATAATTTAAAAAAACGCCTTGTGGACTTAAAATATGCTATATAAAGAACAAGAATATAATGTTTTTGAAAATCGAGTCTGTCTTTCTGGAAGTTTGTTCGAACATCACGTAAAAACTACTGGACTTATTGAAATATAGATTTCACGTTTGGATTGTTAAGGTTTTCACTTAAAATCTGGTGTATGTCATATCTCAATCCATGAGTAGAAGCCGAACAATTGTTAAAATCTTTATGATGACTGAAGTTTGTTCGAACATCACGTAAAAACTACTGGACTTATTGAAATACAGATTTCACGTTTGGATTGTTAAGGATTTCACTTAAAATCTGGTGTATGTCATATCTCAATCCAATGAGTAGAAGCTGAACAATTGTTAAAAATCTTTATGATGACTGAAGTAATTTGGATGAATTTTGGCAGGCATAGCTAGTAGTACATTTATGGAATGCTCAACAAAATTATTGATACCAAATATTTCATTTTAATAGTACTGAACAAAATCCTGGGATTGATACAGCACTACTGCTTGTGAGATATCCAAATTCAACAAATGCCGAGTTAATAATGTCACCACTTCTAACCAAGTCACTTGGGCACATCTCATTACCTCCGTAAGTATATATATTTGATGAAAACTTTTTAATATTACATCTTAGAGGCCTATCTATAGTTTATAAATTTATCACCAACATTCTGCTAATGCTGACCAGTCAGGACCTTTGTCTCATGGTAGGTCTTATCACGGGTCACTGCAACCGAAAATACCGCCAGCATAAGGCTGAGCCACAACAGTCCTTTTTGCAGTGGATGTATGGAGGAATAGGAGACTGGAGCATGTGCTTTGGCATTGTGCAGCTATGGAAGAGATAAAACTATTATATAACTAGCTTAAAAGTAAAAAAACAAACCTGTCCTGCCAAAAGAGAAACTTATGCCAATAAATTATATACTGTTGGAATGTGCTTGTCAAGGCTTTCAAATTGATACCCATATAGTAAAAAAAAAAAAGTTTTTTTTTTGCCCTTTATAATGTACTGCCCCAAAAAGAATTTTAAAATAGTTGCCTATTACTCGGGGGATGTGAGAATTCTAACGATACGCCATACATCTAAATCTGTTCTGGCATTTAAAAGTTATGGTGGAGTAAAGAAACTCACATGAATATATGAATCCTAAAAACATTACACTCTTTTTTTTGGATAGTCGTGTAAAATCTGGACTACATCAGGGAAAAGTGGATTCACAGTCTCAACTAAATATGATCTCCAATATATTAACACTATCTACAGCGACATCATTGGAACAGCTGTGCAAGCGATCTAAAGTAGTGCTACATAAAGGAACTTGGGTGTCTTGGGTAAATGCTGGCAGAGGAAAATGCACAATACACCCCAAGCGGGACGTCAATGCAGACCTTATCAACCCCATATAGAATAAGAATAAGGCCTATCAATATATAAAACATTTTATCTTTTTCATAGAATGCATCAATCGGGAGTTCTTATGGATTATGTACCAATGGTGACAGAGTTATTAAACAACAAGGTAAGATAAAACTTATTTAATTACTAGCGTTTGCTCGGAACTTCGTACTACAGAAAGTAAATAATAAAAAGTATCCAATGTCCTTCCCAGGTTTCACACTCCATACCAAATTTTATCAAGATTGGTTCAGACATTTAAGTGTGCTATTTTTGATTTTATAGTAATTAGTATGGAGTATGGAAGGAAAAAAGTAGGAATGATATGGATAGTATCTATATTTATAAAACTCTTTTTTTAACTATCTGCAAAAAATTAGGTTATCAAGTTCCCCTGTATGTAAATAAATAAATATATTTGGGACAATCCTAAACTAGGATACCCTCTACAGCAAGGCTGGTCAACAACAGGGCCCGTGAAGGAATTATAGGTGGCCCGCGTGAACCAGAAGAATAAGTCCTGGTCCTGGAATAAGAATAAGCCAATTCAGATACCCTAGAGCGGCCTGACAAACTCTGACACCAAAGGCCAGCACTACCTATGCTCATACGACAAGCAAGCAATCAAGAACGAAGCTAAAATTAGATGATTATAAACAGCGCCAGCTTTAAGAGCCCGGGCGGCCGCCACGTGCGCCGCACGCCCACTTTAAGGGCCCGGGCGGCCGCCACGTGCGCCGCACGCCCACTTTAAGGGCCCGGGCGGCCGCCACGTGCGCCGCACGCCCACTTTAAGGGCCCGGGCGGCCGCCACGTGCGCCGCACGCCCACTTTAAGGGCCCGGGCGGCCGCCACGTGCGCCGCACGCCCACTTTAAGGGCCCGGGCGGCCGCCACGTGCGCCGCACGCCCACTTTAAGGGCCCGGGCGGCCGCCACGTGCGCCGCACGCCCACTTTAAGGGCCCGGGCGGCCGCCACGTGCGCCGCACGCCCACTTTAAGGGCCCGGGCGGCCGCCACGTGCGCCGCACGCCCACTTTAACTTCACCACTTAATAAAAAAAAAAACTGGTTTAGAGAATCGTGAACGAAAATCCGAAAGAGACTGAGAGGTCATGACCCCCCTGGGCTTATTTCAATCAGATATTTTTTAGTTCCATATATCATTTTTATATTTTTTATAATTGTGTTTATTTGTTTCACTGATAAAAATATCTCAATTTTCCTTTCTATTCGTAATGTTCTGATTTTATGCACACACAGAAGGTCAATTATTAACAAAAAAAACACATAATTATGTGCTCAAAGCGAGCGCTCGTGTTGAAATTGGTTTTTGTACCGTGATATGACAAACTACTTGTTGAAAAAAAAAAACGTGTTATTCCAGGACCAAAAGTACCTACAAAGTACAATATACTACATTTACTCAAACAATACTAGTAATGTGGTCAATATTTCGACAACCTTCTTTGGGCAAAGTCGAGCTTGCCACGCTCCTTGAATAGGCGCCAGCAAAGTTGTATGGAATTTCATTATTGTCGTCTTTTGTCGTAGCACTATTATTTATTCCGTGGGTTCGTTAACCCCGAACGCGAAAAGAGAGGCGTTGTAGCTCCCAGACGAATGGACCGATTTTGATGTTTTTTTTTTCTGTTTGAAAGCTGATGTGATCGTGATTGTTGTTGTTGTTTCTGTTTCTGTTTATATTACTGTTTCTGTTACAGTTTCTGTTGTTGTGGTCGTTGTTGTTGTCTTTGTCGTTGTAGTTGTTGTTTTCTTTGTTGTTGCATTGTTTGAGTAAAGTACTATACAAGCCTTGGTCCGCAATGACTGCCCTGCTGGCCACGCTATGATGGCCTAATGACCGCGGCAGTAATGTACTATTCTTCAAAATTCGTGCAGGCGTCAAATAGTTTTATATCGATTGCTCGACATCTAATCATCGGAATAAGGCTAGCGCGCACTGCCTTGCGTTTTTATAACGCATATTCTGTAAAGTACGGAGTGTCATAGAAGTACAATATGAAATAAACGGTTGAATAAACGCACCGCGTTCCACCGCAACACAGTGCGCGCTAGGTCTAAGATACCAAGTGCCCCAGTCTTTAAATCAAACCTTAATTATCTTGTAAGTACAGACTTTTTTGTTCCTAATGCTTTATTATAAGTACAGATACTACACTCTCTAGTGTAGAGGTCCTACAATAAAAATACGCCCTTGTGCTATACTCGTACACTTATATATACCCATTTTAGGCTCTCTATGCGCGATGCCTTGATATTCTATCTGTGTTGCATTGCAGTAGCGTTCTGTGGATGTATATTTTCAAAATAAGCGAAAATCCCGAAAAAGCCTCGCGAAATCTTAAATTCGAAAGTATACCCGATCTCAGCTCGGCCACTGACTCGCGTTGCTTACGCTCGCACGGCTGTGACAGTTCTGCTAGTACACAAGCTCAAATTAATAAAATATGTAACCCCCGACCCCCATCCCCATTATAGCTAAGAAGCATTTCGATCACATCAGTTTTCAAACAAAAACCGCATCAAAATCGGTCCATCTGTTTGGGAGCTCCGATCCTCACCCCCATTCCCCCCCTCCCCCATTATAGATAAGAACCATCTCGTTCACCTCAGCTTTGAAACATAAAAAACCGTAGCTAAATCGAACCATTCGTTTGGAAGCTACGATTCTCACCCCCTTTTCTCAACTGCTGATTCTAGTATTAATAGAAAAATTTGAATAAAAGGCGTCACAGACGATTAAGATACTATAATATTTGATGTTACGATATCTGCATATAAAATATTATAGCATCTTAGGGTATCTATCACACGCGGCTAAGATACGATAATATATTGAAATTATTCATTCGCTCGCAGGCCGTCCTAGGTGCCACACGTATTTCTTCACCGCTTTCTATATACAGGTGATAAAATACGAGTAGTACGGTTTTACTATTAGATTTATTAGATAGCTCATCAGAAAACGATTCTGATTTTGAATTTGATATGCAAATTGCATTAGCGCACTGTAAAAGGTGATCAATTTGGATAGAAAATCACATTAAATTTAGAAAAAGCCGCGGTGAATTTAATATTTACGCACGACGTTTCTACAAAAATAAAACAAACTTATTTTAATAAGTCGAAGGAAACTTTCCTCGAAATTCATAATTTGATTAAGGAAGATTTAGTGTAACATAATACGCACATGCGCGAGAGCATTTGTACAGTACAACGACTTGCAGTATGCTAAGAACCATCTCGTTTACCTCAGCTAAATCGGTCCATTCGTTTGAAAGCTACGATTCACACCACTCCCCCCCCCCCCCCCCCTCCATCCTCAAATTATAGCTATGAATCAGCTTGTTTACCCCAGCTTTCAAACATTAAAAAAACACAGCTAAATAGGTCCATTTGTTTGGTAGCTACGATTTTCACCCACCCCCCTTTTCTTTCTACCTCCCCCCCCCTCTCCCCATACATCTAAGAACCATCTCGATCATATCAGTTTTCGAACAGAAAAAACCGCACCAAAATCGGTCCATTCGTGGAGCTACTATGCCACAGACACACACACACACTGATACACACCCTAAACTTATAACATCCATCTCTTTGTACAGGGGTTAAAAAAACCGTCACGAATACAAAACAGAGCAACCTGTACAACATATACGATATATTTTGTATCTTAAGATAGTATATTAATATATATTTTGTATCTTTTACGATATATTTCGTATCTTAAGATGACATCTTTTAATAAATTCCATATCGCTCGATATCTTAAGATACTGTAAGATGCAAATATATATTATCTTCGCCGTTTGTGACGGTTCATATAAATTGTATAGCGAGCGATATTTTATCTTAAGATAAAATATTATAGATTCTTAGTCGTCTGTGACGCGCTTAATAATTAAAAATATAATTATGAATGTTGTTATATTTGATCCAGTTCTTCTTAATAATGTTATTAAAAGATGTCCTGCAATTATATTAGTATTTATATTAGTATAGTTAATTTGTTTTCTCATGTCCTTCTCCCCCGTCCCCCTCCCCCGTCCCCCTCCCCATATAGCTACGAACCATCTTGATCACATTAGCTTTCAACCAAAAAAAAACGCATCAATATCGGTCCATTCGTTTGGATGCTACGATGCCACACACACACACACCCATATACACATACACACACACAGTGATAGACACCCTAAACTTATAACACCCGTCTCTCGTTCGGGGGTTAAAAATGTAAAACAGTAAGCAGTTTGGTAAAAACAGCCGCAAGAGGGCGCTTTTTTATGAGGGATTGTAAATTATAAATGATAATTTATTTATTTTTTAAAATGCACTTTAGGTAAAATAACAAATTTACAAAGTAAAAAAAAAAACTAAGTAAATTGACAGAACTCTTTAATGTTTAAGAGTTTTTTCTAAATTATTCGAATTGGAATTATTGCGACCTATTTTGTTGTAACGATTTGACGGTTTACTTCAGGAAAAGACAGCATTAAAAATATCAAGGAAAATGTAAAAATAACGCATAAAATATGTAAATGCTTAAAAATATGGAGCAAAACATTTCGAGAAGCGCGTGATTTCGATCCACGCACGTCTGGGTTGGAAGGCTGGCATGCTCCCACTGAGCCAAACAGCATAGTGGTGAGAAGGTCGAAATTATAATTATAATTATTTGAATGTTTTATTTATATTACATTTAAATTATCATAACTTTGAATACCTATCTCGCGGGAACTCTATATTTTTGGGGATAAAAAGAATCCGTAATTTTAATACATAATATGAACTTTGACTGTGTCAAGTTACATCAAACTCCGTCCAGTATTTTCAGCGTAATATGTGTTCTTTTAAATAACTTTCAACCCCTATCCTGCGGGAACTCAAGAGTTTTTCGGGATAAAAAGTATTCTAAATGTTAATCCATAATATAAGCTATGATTGCATCAAAATCCGTCTGGTAGTTCAGCGTGATGCGTGTTGAAAGAGACAGACAGACAAACAAAAATAAAAAAATAAAAACTTTTTGCACTGCATATCGATTTCGAAGTTTATCTCAATTATAATTTTCCAAAAAATATTTAGTTACAGTTTTATTATAGTATAGGTAGATATTTTCATATTTTTTATAAATATCCTAGAATTAAATGGGTGAACTAGATTAATAAGATGACCAAGTACACGTTGTGGGAGTTAGACGAATTTATATATTACTTTGTAATTTAAAAATTGATTTCACTTTCTAAAGAAGAGATATATATATATATATATATATATACCTAATTTAAAATGTTGTCTGTCGAAACTACTAAACCATTCTTAATAAAATACATTTATGTTTATAAATTAATATGTATTAATAACACATTACCAACATTGTGTCTTGGATTTCTTACTCTTCAGTGTATATTATTTTTAAATCAGTTTTACACGTTTCTCACAAGTATGAAATAGCACGTTAGATCATTCTAGCCGACGTTATTTTTGTAATGGTTTCGATTTCTTTCAACTTAGGGAAATAGTTTGTTTCATCAAAATCGGTTCAGTAGTATAAAATATGGACCGTTAACTGTTTCTAGTAAAGGCTTCTTATTAGCGAAGGTACTTAATTTTCTTATTCTTAGGCGTACTAAAAAGTGAGAGTAAAATCCATAGACAAGACAACTGCATGATCAGTCGTAAAATCGAATAAAAAATGTATTAAACCAACTTGTAAAACAAAACTCTTTTTAGGTGTGTGTAAAGCCACGAGAGTTAAAGTACTTATACCCCGCACATAGATATCATTTTTTTTTATTTCATTTTGTTTTAGCTTTAAGTTTTATATTTATGACAAGCTGTGCCCGCGGCTTCGCACGCGTGGTCATTTCTCCAGGTTAAAAGTACTCTATGTGCTATTCCAAGACTTAAAATACCAACATTTGATCAAATTTTATTCAGCCGTGTAAAATATTTTTATAAATTGCTCGACTTCTACTCATCGGATTGAAATACCAGTTGTACCAGTTTTTAAGTTAAAACATAAGCTATCTAACAGTGAAAGCTGCATCGCAATGGGTCCAGTTGTTTTTACGTGAAGCGCGAACAAATATACAGATAGACAGATATGTTTTAAGTAAATGTTATATTCTTATTCGGTAGCTTATTTTAAGTACTCTAGACCATTTTTTTTTATCTACTTTGTATTGTTTTTTTCGTACTTATTGCTTTATTATATATAAGAATTAAGTATAGATATTTATTCGGGATAAAAAGTATCCTCAATTTGAACCCATCATAAAAACTATGACTGTGTCAAGTTGCATCAAAATCCGTCCAGTAGTTTCAGCGTGATACGTGTTGTTTTAAATAACTTTCAACCAATATCCTGCGGGAACCCTTATTTTTCGGGATGAAAAATATCCTCAATTTTAACCCATCATAAAAACTATGACTGTGTCAAGTTGCATCAAAATCCGTCCAGTAGTTTTGATACGTGTTGTTTTAAATAACTTTCAACCAAAATCCTGCGGGAAACCCTTATTTTTTTGGAATGAAAGCATCCAATGTCCTATCTCTTAGTATAAACTCAAATCATAAGTTTCAGTTGAATTCATTCAGTAGTCATGATACATAAAGACAAAAATTAAAAAATGTTTTGGCTTCAGTATCGAACAGAGTACACTCCAAAAAAATTATTCAATATATCTTCAATGTACAGAACTGGACCTACACATACGCAGTTGTTTGGCGGTATTGACTCAGTCTTTTTAACCTCCGAACTCCAAAAGATTTATAAGTTTACGGTGCGTATAATTGTATCCATGTGTCTGTTGTGTGGCATCTTACCTAGCTCCCAAACAAATAGACCTATTTTTATGCGTTTTTTTTTTTGTTTGATCTAGATGGTTCTTAGCTATAACGGGGGGAACAGGGGAGGGCCGGGATCGTAGCTCCCAAAAGAATGGACCAATTTTGATGCGTTTTTTAATGTTTAAAAGCTGATGTGATCGAGATGCTTCCTTAGCATTCATGCTGTCTACAATTATTTTTTAAATCTTTTTTTTCTAGGGATGTCATTATATTCGTATCATGTATGTATCCTATTAATTCTAAGTTGAAATCATTCGTTATATTATTCACTTTTGAAATGTACTTAATTATTATGTTTTAGATTCAAGATTTGCTTAACAACGAAAAATTGAAGAGGAACTTACTGGCGCAGATGATTGTGAAGTATGAAGGAGCAGTTTTGGAACATGATTCTAACAACGCATCATTTCTATTTGAGATGGATGACTTCCACTGGATACTACAGATTGATATTGGTAATTAAATTCCTAAACTACTATAAACATGGTATGGTGTGGTCCTATTGCATAACCCCTTGTTTCCCTGTTTCAAGGGAAAGAGGTACAAAGTCCTAGGCTCTCTACAATTTCCAGACATATTTGTCTGGATACGATGTTTTCTTTCCATGATTTATTTCGGTAAAGGGTGAAATTTAAAGGCGGTTGGAGCAAGTACCTTAAGGCGGGGTAGGCTCTCGAATGTTTGCCCTGCTCGTCCAGATGCAGTGTACTGGAGAGTTGATGCAACTCCGGAGCAGATTTTAGATACATTTTGTGCTCTTCTATCGATATCTCAATATATAAAACTCAATAAAAAAAGTGTTAGATGTTTTGTTTAGTTTATTAGGGTAGCTAAATAATTATGAAAAAAAAAGTTGTTGTTGCTGAAAATAACGAGAATAGCGATGCAACAAGTTATTTTCATGTGGTAGATCGTGTTTTTTTCCAAGGATACCAAACCAAGCCATTTCTGAAAGTTCTGTCCAATTATTTGTTTAGGTAGTATATTTTTTATCTTTATATCTATATATATATATATCTCTATATTTTTTGTTTCTCGTTCTCGACTTTTTGTTATTCGCCTGTTTGCTGATTTTGGGACTGTCCCTGCTTTATATATTGATGGTAGCGAATTTTACTCGAAGGCAGCATTCCTTTATTTTTGAAATTATTTATGTTTTCATTCAAAGATTTTTCCAAACTTACTAGTCTCAGCCGGGATAGGGAATCAAACCAAAAAAAAACAAAAAGTCCTATAATTTAATGCCATCAATCGACAGGATCAGTGATGTCTGTCAGAAACATTGTCTTAAATTAAAGGCAGAATATGAAAACTGTCATTTTATCAATTCAACGAGGTATCAAAGAAAAATAGCATATGACTACCTACATTAACAATGAAGCATGTGCATCTTTACTTAAATAAGAATTGAAGTACAAAAAACTGTAGTAATTGTGCCTATCGCATTGTAGCATTTGTAGGTATTTATTAATAATTGTTTTTTATTTTATTAATATAATTAGGCAAAATCTGGAAGGTAGGTACTTAAATAAATATAAAAATATATTTAAAAAAAACGCCTTATTAGAAATGATCTTTTGTAAACTACCACTACAAATAATAAGATAATTACAATTTAACAAGAACAATATCACCCTTTCAAAGTAAAAATTTAATACCAATACAAAAATACAACATTAGATTTTTTGAAGTCATCAGAACTACACCCGGGTGCAAAACTTGGATGTCGTTAAATAGTTCAAAATTGACTTGTAAACTTGTCCCAAGCATAATAACCCAGTGAATTTAATAAAAGATTGTAAAATGCCACAAAAGCAATGTTGATGAAATGTATACCGTTCCGCACTGGAGGTTTATTCTTCCATCATCATAATCATCATCGGAATAGAATTGTCCACTGCTGGACATAAGCCTCTCCTTATCCATTTTCTTCCAGACACTTTTTGCAGGTCGTCACTCCACCTGGCCACAGGGCTAGGAACACTACGTTTGCATAAACATGGTCTCCACTCGAGAACTCGTCTATCCCAACGGTTATCGGTTCTTCGGGAAATGTGACTAGCCCACTGCCACTTAAGCTTGCTTATCCTTCGAGCTATGTCAGTTACTTTGGTTCTCCGTCAGATATCTTCATTAAGAATCCTATAGAAACTCCAAGCATAGCTCTCCATAGCTTGCTGAGCTGCTTTAAATTTGTTGACTAGTTTGACGGTGAATGTCCACGTTTCGGCTCCGTATAAACACATACGCACTACACGGTAGGACGCAGTGATTGAAGACTTTTGTCGTCAGGCACTGTGGTATGGACGACGAGAAAACTCGACGAAGCTTGCCGAATGATATCCAACCCAGCTTTCTCAAAGTTATTCTTACCCAATCGCAATATTTGCCCAAGGTCAGGGCGGTCGCACTCCGCAACAAGTACAAATAAATTCAAGGACCCAATATTCGGGTCCGTTCAGTCGAGTGTCAAGCGTGCGCTCGATGAGTCGCGCGCCTTGTACTTAGCGATAGAGCACCTACTTACGTAAAGTTATTGACTAACTTTATTCGTGTTTTAATTATGATTATCAAGAAGAAAGCAAGAAAGTACTGCATAGCATTCGGCTGTTTGAATAGTGATAGAAATGACGAATTGTCATTCTTTACGTTTCCAAAGGATATTGAAAGGTAATAAATTGTAATACCTATAGTACCTGTAGTAGTTATGTAGTTAGATATTGATAGTCTAGTCGTATCGGTCTCGGGATGAACATGGATAAAACCAAGGTTATGTTTAACGACCTTATTACCGATCTTCGTTATAGCCGTGGCCCCCTTGAAGTTGTTCAGAAATATGTGTACCTCGGGCAGACTAGGCAATTGGGTAGGAACTACTTCGAAAGGGAAGCCGCTATCAGCATTTGGTAAACAACGTAAAGTCTTTTCGTCGTTCATACCACAGTGCGTAAAGACGAAAGTCTTCAACGCATGTGTTCTGCCAGTTATGACCTACGGAGCCGAAACGTGGAGCTGAAACACTCACGGTGGGGTTGGTTCACAAATTTAAAGTCACTCAGCGAGCTATGGAGAGAGCTATGCTCGGAGTTTCTCTAAAGGACAGAATCCGAACTGAGGAGATCCGCAGGAGAACTAAGGTAACCGATATAGGTCAAAGAATTAGCAAGCTGATGTGGCAATGGGCCGGTCACATAACTCAAAGAACCGACAACCGTTGGGGTAAACGAGTTCTAGAGTGGAGCCGCGTTTAGGCAAACGTAGTGTAGGGCGCCTGCCAGCCAAGTGGAGTGACGACTTGCGAAAGGCGGTCGGTAGCGACTGGATGAGGAGAGCCGAAGATCGGGCTCAGTGGCATTCACAAGGAGAGGCCTACGTCCAGCAGTGGACGTATACGGGCTGATGATGAAGTGAAGTTAAATAACAGCTATTAAAAAATAAATAAAACTTAAAAAGGTGACAGATCACCAAAAAATAAAAGTTTATTTTTAATTTATAAGTACCTATTGAATGATTTGCTTAACTCTTCACTTTTTGTTCATGATCTGCTGCTGTCTCGTCGATATTGTATTTAAAAAATACAATTATAAATACCTATTTCATTTAGGGCTACAATTCAATATTCACAATGACTGCAGCTTTATGACTTTTATATAAAAAAAAAACTCAAAATGAACGAAAAAAGTATATAGCTTACTTCCGCCAAACTGTAAGTCAAACTAATGATAAATTGAATAATAAAATAAAATATATAAATAAACCCATGTTTCAAATAAAAAAGTAACATCAAAATCAGTTTAGAAATCCCGTAGATATGAACATACACAAAAAAATACTGTCAAAATGAGAACTTCCAACTTAGAACAGTTCTTCTTTGGTATGTCGATGATCCATTAAATTATTCTTGCCAAGTATGCCGCTACTGCCATCCCAGGAATAGTAGCCAAATAGAGGTCAGTTAGAGTGCAGGTGGCAGGACACTGAGGGCATGATGACCCTCAGTAACATTGTGACCTGTCTTGGTCATATAAATCCCCACCTACTCAGGTTGCTCCTGCTCCGGCCCACTTGGGACCGGAGTCGGTCAAGCGACATCCACGTGGGCGGCGTGGGCCACTGGAGGTCACAACCAGCAGAGTTGCTCGGCAGGCGAAATATAGGCAGGTGGCGGTGTACCTATGCTCCTTTGCCACAATTTGAGTCAAGCCTCGGTGTGGTAGATTGTATGATTAAAAAAGCCTGAAATTATACATAAGATAACCAAAAGTTTTATCTTCCACATAGTTCATGTGATGTTTAACAACACATTTTAGCAGATTCTGTAACAATCCGCTAAAAGCTTGAGTTTACCAACATTCAAACCATAGTAAATGCCCAATCCCCTTGAAACCGTCATATTACATTCCAAGTACTGTGGTTAACCATGGTTTGAATGTGAACTCCAGCTTGAGTGTAGACATCTTGTACCTGTAAATCCTATAATAAATTATTTTTCTATTCCAGGCATCAAATTTCCTGACAAAGTGCCAGTGCTTATTCTGAGATCAGTATATCATTGCAACAAAGGGAGGCCAAGATCCAAAGTACTGCCTGCGTGCCCTTATAACAATTTCGAAAGCTACATTGAACAACAAGTTGAAACATTCAAAAATGAATGCAAAGGACAACAACCGAACAGCATAGCCGCAACTTTGGAAAATTGAATCACTTAACAATATTTTTAGTTTTCTTGTAACTACCTTGTAATTTTGAGTTTAAGATATTACGGACAAAAAGAAGTAAAAGTGGAGTTTTTCTAGGGACATTCAAAACGGTGTACCTACCTTTTTTAGGTTCTTTCTGTAATTACCAAAATGGTTTATTCTAGAAATTCCCATCGTCTTGTTAATGATAGTGTGCTGGGGATTTTGTGGCCTATCTTTTTATTTATCCTGATATTCGCCATTCGATGGCAAAGCTGGTGGCATTTCCAACTCATGTGTCTATTTTGTTTTCAACGCCAATCACCACTGTTCAAAATGTGATTTTGAACTCGTATATATATTATCACTAGCTCTACCCTGCGGCTCCGCCGTTAAATTTTCCCGTTATCCCACTAAAAAGTAAAAAAGCAGCCTTTGTCCATCTGGAATAGTGTATATTGGTTTCTATCCGTGAAAGAATTTTTATCCATAACATCATCATCATGTCAGCTTTTAGAAGTCCACTGTAGAATATAGGCCTCCCCTAAAGAGCGCCATGACGAGAATCTTGTGCTATCTCCATCCACCGACTTCCTGCAATGGCTACAATGACGCCGGTCCATTGTGTGGGGGGTCTCCCTACACTTCGCTTGCTTGTTTCGTAGTCGCCATTTGAGAAACTTTATTCCCCAGCGGTTGTCGGTTCTGCAAACTATATGGCCTGCCCATTTGCCACTTCAACTTGCAAACTCTGAGAGTTATGTTGGTAACCTTGGTTCTTCTACGGATTTCCTCGTTTTGGATTCTATCACGAAGTGAAACACCGAGCATAGCTCTCTCCATTGCGAACATATATATATAACATTAATAAGTATAGATAATATTAGATATTATCTCAATCCCAACTAAGAAAACTCATGGGTATCTGCTTAGCTTTGACAAGTATTTGTATTGCTTACTGCTTGAACGTTTCTTCTCAGCTCCTTGCATAACAGAACAGTGCCGAAATATCAGAAACTCACAACAAGAGAATTACATGGTAATGTCTAATGTCGACTTTAATTTTAGTGACCATGTCAGTTTAAAAACTTAACTTAGTTTGTAAGGATGACAGTAATGAAATAAAAATATTTGATAATTTGTAACAATTAATTTATTTTCTACATTAATATCTTTAATGCTTCGTTAATATTATTATCTACGGTACTGTTATCGAGTTTCAGCTTAGAACAAGATTTGTAATAATCAGAATCATACAATAATAAAACATTCATAATGCTTTGTTACCATGTGGAAACAAAATGGATGAAAATTACGATAACTGCTGCAGTCTTGATAGTTATTTTGTCTAAATTCAGGTATTGTTTTTTTTTAATTATTAACCTTTTTTTATAATATTCTAGAGACCTAATATTTCTAGAAATCTCTAACCTTGAACATTATTTAGTAAATTTTAAGACAAACCATGATTAAATAATTGAGATTATTGGTGGGAATAAGTACATCATACTATTCTAAATAAATTAACTTAACTGATTTCCAATCACAAAGAGTTTCCACAGTGACAAAAGTCTTGCCGACAGAAGAACCCCACACAATTACCTACTTTAATTAAGGCAACTAAATATTTAGCAACAATCAAACAACTACACCTAATAATGAGGAAAGATTAATTTCTTCATTAAATTTATGATTCAATGCTAAAACAAAAACTTTATATCTTAGTTAGTCAACTTAGTATTTTGTTTGTCCCCAATCAACTCGTACCGGTATCTCATGTACATCACTTTCATCCTGTCCCAAACATTGTCAAACGAGTCCATAGCAGGCCTGACATCGAGAAGAGCAAATTCATATCGGCTGTCCACTTCTCCACCATCATAGTAGTCAATAACATAGCGGACATCCTTTCCACATCTATCAACAATCCAGTCATGTCGATCAAAAGGCAGTTCATATCTGAAAATGCAATACAAATATTTTTTATTGGTTTAGGTGATTAATAATACGGGCAAGTGGCCTGTTTAACCCCCGAAAAAAGAGACAGGTGTTATAAGTTTAGGGTGTGTATCACTGTGTCACTGTATGTGTGAGTCTGTGGCATTGTAGCTCCTAAACAAATGGACCGAATTTGATGCGGTTTTTCTGTTTGAAAGCTAATGTGATGGAGATGGTTCTTAGCTATAATGGCGGGAAAGGGGGTGAGAATCGTAGCTTCCACGCGAATGGATCAATTTAGATGCGGTTTTGTATGTTTCAAATCTGAGGTAATCGAGATGATTCTTAGCTATAATGAGGGAAGTAGGAGGGGGAAGGATCGTAGCACCTAAACCCCTCACGAATGAACAGTATTGAAGTGGTTTTTAATGTTTGAAAGCTGATGTGAATGAGATGGTTCTTAGCTATAATGGGGGGGGGGGGGGGGTCAGGGGTTATTTATATAAATTTATAATTTGTTCTTGTTATCGAACAACTAAATTATACAAAATAAAACTAGTTAAGTACTACATGAAACACTTGGACAACCTACATGCGATTACGGTTTTACACAATATATTGCAAGACTCTAATAATACAGGCAAATAAGACGAGAGCTTACCCTAGTAATGAACGGAAACGGGCCCTAGGGCTGTAATCCGTAGCTTTTCCTCCAAAACTTTTGAGTCTTGGGTGACCGCACTCCTTAGCATGGAGAGCTTCCCATTTCAGGACTTCTTGCCATGCCTTAAAAAAGAAGATAAATAGCATTGAAATTGGGAATGGGTGGTACCTGTAGTTGGTTTGGTACCAATATGAAAATATTTAGGTATAACTTCTGCATGTTATTCTAATATATTATGAACAAATGCAGGAAAACTAATCTGAATATTCAGTTCAAATTCATGGAAAACAACAGTTTTTATGTATGTTAAATAATATGATAAATTAACATAAATTTCTATGTTTTTTTAAAATTAAATCAACTACAAATCATCACTAACCACTAAGTGAGATAATGATACTCAAGTAAATCATTAAAGTAAGAGAAAAACAACTGTCCTGACAAATAATAAATAAAAAAAAAAACTGTTATTTTTTTGTGCCATTCGGTACGATGTAAGGATTTTATTGATACCCCATTCATCTAAATCTGTTTAGGCATTTAAAAGTTATGGTGGAATAAAGAATTTCAAATACATACAAACAAACATACATATATGAACCCTGACAACATTACACTCTTTTTTTTAGGCAAACATGCAAATAGTCTGTCACCTCTGCCACTTCCGCACCAGCTGGCGCTACCCTTTTCAAAACAGACAAGCTGCCCGCCCTGCATTAGTTTTAGCATACAAACTAAAGAATAAATAAATTGTGTTGGTACCTGTTCATTGTTAGCATTGTGTATTTTAATTATATCCTCCATGTCCTTCTGTTTAATGTCTTCATCCTTCCATCGCCAGCCTTTACGGAGCATTGCATTCCAGAACATTTGCTGACTTGGGTACACCCAGAACTCTGTAGTGCCATCAGGCATGGCTCTTGGGATGGTTGACACTTGGCGCTGTATGGGGAGTGTAAATGGCTGGTCAGGGGCAGGCTGCTGGTTCGCTGGTGGCATCTAATAAAAAGAAGTATTTATAATAAACATTGACATAGTACCAATGGACATCGGGTTGTAAACAAAATTGAAAAAAGTGTCCTGAGTTAACGTATTTATACTTATAGAAATACAAAAAATAAAACAATGCAATTGAATCATAACCAGTAGATCATCTGGTGGCGATATATGTAACATCGCGCACTACCGCACGCATACTGCGCGTGCCGTCGCGGCAAGCAACTAGACAGCAACTGCAACTTAATTTTGCTTGCAAAAACTTATCACCATATGCTAAGGTAAAAATAATGTGACATTGAGTTGAAGAAGCATCAGCTTCAACCTGTGATTACGCGATCATGGAGTAGCCTTTGTTTATAAAACTATTTTTGACTACAGAATCTAAATATGATTGTATTTTTTATTAAAAAATAGACAAAATAATGGGATTGATCTAGAATCGAGAGGCAGGAGTTGGGGGAGGGGTTTGGGAGGGGGAGAGGGGCTACCCCCTGGTACCCCATCAATGGGGCCGATGGGAATTTAAATTCCCACCTTTTTGCTTATTTTGACTTATATTGTGATTTTAATTGAATTTCAGAATTTGTAGGAAATACGGGCTCCTACGCCAAATATTAATTTCAAAATGGTAAAACAATTATCTGCTTTTGGAAAATGGTAATAAGTTACACCACACCATCTTTTCTCACTTTAGTTGAATAGTTTTTACAAGTTTTAATTACATGGCATGGCATTGTGGACTTGTAGTAAGTCAGACGTCAAAACGAAAACTGACACATGATTCGTCCCCTTTTTGCGTTTTAACACCATTTGATTTCAGACTCTTTTGAGCGCTAATCCAAATTCCATTTGGTTGTAATTCAATGGTAATAAGTTTATATTTCGAAAAAAATGTAAAGAATTGACACTGGAGGGGTGTGGCAGGTTGGAAAAAGAATAAAAATTTGTCTTTGGTATGGGCTCTCGCCAGAACTCTCGTGAGGTCGCCCCTGAGCCTCCCACGCGAGCTTCTGGCTCCGCAATTTTTATATACACTCTAGGGACCACAAGACCAGGTGGCATTGGGGTGCTCTGTGTCGGTTCTGTGACTCATTTAGCACCTAACCTACTCATGTCGGGGTGCTCTGTGTTGGTTCTGTGCATCTTTTCGAACTTAGCCTACTGATGTCGGTCCTGTGACTCATTTAGAACTGAACCTAATCATGTCGGAATGCCCAATGTTGGTGTCGGTCTGCCGAGCGGCGACCTCGCGAGAGCCCATACCGAAGATAAATTTTTATTCCTTTTCCAACCTGCCGCACCCCTCCCAGTGTCAATTCTTTACATTTTTTTCGAAACATAACATTGTTTATTTTTTTTTATTTGTTATCGCCATCCCCCCTAACACCCCCCACCCCCTCCCAACCTCCCTAACCGTTCTACAACTTACAGATATTGGAAAGTTGAGCCTAGTATCTTGCTGGCCTCGAGAAAAAAAACTATAGGGCCAATTGAAGAAAACACATTAATTGAGAAGGAATAAATTAGAGTTTAATTCAACTATATAATAGTGGCCGTAAAACCACAAAATAAGAGATAACATTTCAAACCTTTTGTAAAACATGTATTTGTGATGTTTTAGAATTAGCTGCGTGTTACGATGTTATTAATGATGTACCTTCTTAAAGTGATAGAAAATAACTTACCATATTGTAGGGATTAATGTCTTTGCCGTGTTGAACTGGGCATTCTGATGCTTTTGCTTCTACTTTCTGCTCAGTTTTTTGGTGCATTGGACATTCAGGTGGTGGATTGGCTTTGCCCTCTACGGAAGTCACGCTAATTCCGGCTTCAGCGGACACACTATTCCCCATTTTTTCTAATTTTGCCTCGTCTTACGTAAGATTTTAGAGGTTACAAAGTACATGGGGCATTTCATCTAACACCGCAAAGAATATCACCATTCATAAAGTAATAAGTAAAACTATTGAAATAACCAAAATATTGTTATCTAAAGCAGTTTTATATTACGTATTTTATATATATATACAAAATAATAAACTTCCCACACCCAGTCCGGCGCAACCACAAAGAAATTCTCAAATGTCATATGTTTAGAATTTGGCAGAACAGTGAAGTTCATTTGTTTTTCCTATCCCAAAGAACGAACCAAAAAGAACAAAATATAGAGTCCAATCATGATAAATAATATTACTCTTTGTGGTACTGGCATCCCTGCAGCCCGATTCCATAACTTGGCTTCAATCGATCCCACTAGCACAGCATGCTTTCTCTTTCTCGCATTTGGATAGATATATTCTTTGTTTGAAATTTGTCAAGAAAAAACTAAAATGTAGGCTAATGTTCTGTGAATTTTAAATTTTATTCATATTATTGTTAATAACGTGCTGTTTTGTGTTATCTTTGAAGAATCATATAATTACAGTGTTAAACCGGTTTATATGATAATTATAAAATGCCACCAACTTTAAAAAGCTACAAAAGATGTGTTCTATGTGGAGTTTCCGCCAGTTACGAAAACCAAAACAAAGGAAATTTATGGCAAGATTTCCTATTGATCAGCCCCGGTTAGCATTAATTTTGATATTGCTTAGTGCCAGCTCCCATTAACGTGACCATAAATGATAATTTACATGATTTTTATTTTGTATTTTCATATTGTTTTAACACTAGGGATACGCAAGGTCACTATTAACTATCGATAAAGCTATCGTAGGCTGGGTCGGGCTGCCTATTATGTATTTCCTTGTCATTAATCAACATGTTTATTTCCAGATGCAGAAAATGAGGATCTGCATACATTCCTATAGAGACCAGTCGTAACATACATTTATAAATGTAAATGCGTGAGATAAAGGTAGAGTAGGTAGTAGGTACATCGCATGGTCCCAATTCAGAGTGAAGCACTAGTGGGTAAGCTTACCTATGTTTGCAAAATCCATGTTCGTATTTACATTGTATAAAGTATTACAAATAAATTGTTCCGTTCTTCAAAAGTGTTTTATTTCATCCGTTCTTCAAAAGTGTTTTATTTCAAAGTATTTTATTAAATGGCTCCAAATTTACCTGTTGCAATGGGTGTCCAATAAGCCCAACGCTGTTGCATTGTGAGAAAACAACGTTAAGCTTATTGGAACCGTCTTTCATTAATATGAAACCTCGACGAGGGCATGCATGTTTTATCGATATCGATAAAACCAAGAATACGTGCAAGCAAGCATTACTCTATCCGTTATGTTGTTAGGTCGGTAGCATTGTCGAGATAGGCTTACGTCTGACCTTTAATGTTAGTAATGTTGGATGCTTTGATGCCAATAAATTTCTGCCAAAGTGCTTTCATTGGCTAGTAGGGAGGTCCCGCCTCTTAAAACGTAGTATACGTAGTGATTATATTCTCTTTGGTCTGACATAGCAGTAATGACATGACATGACAATGACAGACTATCAGACATTTGCAGACATCGATCGGACTGCCAAAATATTGTCAAACAAAATCTGGAGAGAAATAAAATTGGCGAGTGATCAGTGATGATGAAAGAAGTATTATGAAATAAATAATAATAATACTGTAAGTAAACTATTCAATGCAAAACATTAGATTCGTACGCAAATTATAAAAAATACAATCGAAGTTCCATCATTGAATCCGTCTGGCTGCTTCATATAGATTTCCTCTTTAAGCTTGCCATTTAGAAATGCTGTCGTAACGTCAAACTGTGTCAAATGCAGTTTCTCCTTGGCGCTGACACTTAGCAAAGATCTTATGGTAGCCATCCGGGCAACCGGACTATATGTTTGTTCAAAATCAATGCCTTTACGTTGTTTGAACCCTTTTACTACTAATCTTGCTTTGAATTTGTCTGTAGTAGCATCTGGGTTTCGTTTTATCCTAAAAACCCACTTGCATGGTAATGCCTTTCTATTGGACGGTAACTCACACAACGTCCAAACTTTGTTGTCGGCTAAGGATTTGATCTCGCTCGCCATGGCCTTTTGCCATTCGGCATTATCCTCACTCTCAGTAGCCTCCTTGTAAGTATCAGGAAAGTTCTCAACCCCGACATAACAGACAAAATCTTCCATTTTCTTTGGATGTCCGATTGTTGCTCTGTTCCTTAGGTTGTATCGAGGCTCCGTTAAGGGCTCAACTACTTCCATTTGTTCATTAGCGTCGGCAAATTCATCCTCATCCTCAGTTATTGATGATCTACCACTTACAATGCTAGGGACGTTGTCGCTTTCTGTGGTAGGAACATTCTCCTGAACTTGGCTTTGAACTTGGTCTTCAGATATATCTCCCTCTAGATCAAGTTCATGATTTTCTACGGCGTTTTCAGGCTCTTGCTCTTGCATGAGAACACGTCCGTTATCACCGCCTTCCTCGGCTCCCTCTGACCAAATAGGGATACTGGTGGAAATTTTAAATTCAACATCAGTCTCGAATGTAATATCTCTAGATCTCAGTGTCTTTCTTCCATCCCAGATGCGATAACCATCGTCATTCTCATAGCCTATCAGCAATCCTTTGATCGCCTTCTTTCCCATTTTCTTACGGTTTTGCTTTGGAACATGCGCATAGCATTCACTCCCGATAGCAAATAGCAAATAGTACAGTCAACTCCGAAGCTTCCATAATCCTATCCCCAATCGTGATGTTACTTCCTGGCAATGGCACATTCCTCATAATTGAAAGGTATGTGCCTCCAGTAATAACATTCCGTTCTGTAGCAAGAAATTAAAGTGCGTATCCAGTGGCTATATTAACTGGACTTTCGAACAAGATTTACTACGAAGAGAAGAAAAAAGAGGTGATTGAAAACCAAAACCATTAGTTTTGCAAAATGATGAATTCTTCCCTTCAGTTTGCATTCCAAAAAAACGTCTATATTAATTTTTAAATATGTATATAAACAATTTAAATATTTGCTGTATATGCATGAATCGACATTTTGAATTAGCATAATTTGTAAAAAACTATCGATGTAAACTTCCTGTGAAATACCGGCCTCTGGATCTATGACACTACTAAAACGTCGTGGTGAAGCGTAACATAATTCTTCATCTGAACGAGGTTCAATAGGATCCGACATTGTCGATATATCAAATTATTAAATTTATATAAACTTTAATGCTGGATCAGTTCCATACTGATATTACTAAAATTGTCCTTTTTACAATTTTATTTCGCTTAAATAATACTAAAGTACACTATAGTTTTTATATTCAACAAGTGTAATTATTATGTTGTATCACAAATTTATTTGTTTACCTCTCCATATATATAATTTATTTTTTTCCTTAAAAAAACACTAGTTAGTACAAATTTGTTCGGGCGCCATATTGTAATGATATATGCGGTTTTATAGTAAATTTCTCTGTGCTGACGGATTCTGATGAAAGATGTGATGAATTGGTTTTTAGGCCAAACTCGCCAACCACCGAGATAGTTGGTCCGGTGTATAACGCCGATAGGGTATTCGCTTAAATCAATGAAAAGTAATTTTGAGAATAAAGGGAATAAAAAAATAAAACGGGGTGAGTGACACCAAGAGTGGGGTGAGTCGGGATTCTTACCCCATCCGGTCGCTTTAAACGTGAGGACGCTATATCTTTCTTCGGAATCACTCAAAACTTAAAATACTCGTTACTATTTTGAAATTAATAAAATTACCTGGATAAACTTAGACTGGAACGAGCTTCAAGAACTATTGGATCAAGACCGTTCGGTAATGTACTAGCTAGTGGGTACAATAGTGGAAGATAAACCATACTACTCAAATTCACTAATAAAATCTTTATTATCCTTGGTTTAAATTTGCCTACTTACTTAAAATCTAAAGAACCGTGCCGTAGGTACGTTGGACGGCCATTCAAGCTAGCATAGAATAGTGGAAGACAAAACATGCAATTTAAATTCGCCATTACAATATTTACTATTTTTGGTTTAACTTTGCCTGCTTACTTAAAGTCTAAAGAATCCATGCCTGCAGATCCAACTCAGCAGCTAAGAAGTACTAAGGTCTAGGATTACCCTGTTATAACTAGGGTCGATATAGAACTGACAAAATTAAGTATTTACCCTAACAAAACAAGTGATGAGTGCCAGCCGGCAGTGCAGTCTACTTATTTACCTTTTTCTATGAGATTAAGCCTTATGTTAGTGAAGGTAAATCTCCATCCGACGTTTCAGCAATGTCCGATTCGCGTGAGAGGTAGCCAGGCTAGACCCCTCAGGCGTTGCAGGTGTCCAGCAGGTCGGAGGGGAACCAAAGTTCAACACTCCGGTTAATTAAATATATGCATAAACATGCCAATATGATACCGCATTCCAAGAACGTGGCAGGAATCGTTGGATATAAAGTCGACGTGGCGTATCGCGACACGTATACACCTTACACGGCGCCTTTCTCGTTAAATCCGGGGGGGAAGAAGCCTCCGTCGTGTGGTGTCTCAATTCGGGGGGGAAAGCCTCCGTCGTGTGGTGTCTGAATCCGGGGGGAAAGCCTCCGTCATGGGGTATCTCAGTCCGGGGGGGAAAACCCGCTGTGGATGAATAAACACAACGTTTCTTTAGAATTCGAGACTTCGAAAACGCCACCGCTCTCAGTTCGCTAAAATGGCGTCTCGAAAAATGGATAAAAGTGATTTCACAATCGCAATCATTAGTGCCGACAATGCAAAATACCGAAAAATGCTCTCACCTTTTTTTAAGGGTTTTATAATACGCAGGGAAAAGACTTGTCAGTCCTGCTACCGGGCTCTGCAGCATGAAAAAAACGTTCACGCCTCTCGTCTCCATTGTCTCGGTTTCTTTTTTCTCCACGGATCTAGTTTGCTCCTCAGTTAGCAAAATGTATCCGAATAACATTTCGTTCCTCCAAGAAACCGATCAGCGCTTACACATGGGCTTTCGAAATTATTATTTGGCCTTATTTTTATTTTTTAAGATTTCTCACCGTCGAAACCAAATTTGTTTATCTACTGTTTTTTTTAACTATTTTTGACAGCTAATCAACTGTCAAGAGACGTCTAAGAATTGTTATAAACTATAGCCCATAAACGTTCCGTACTAGAAACGATGCGTTCACTTCCACGTACGGAACGCGGTCTCCATGCTTCGGTACTGTTATACTATCATAAAACTATATACTGTCACTATTAAATTATGATATTGTATGGGTTTGCTTTGGAAAAAATCTACGTTCTTAAATTTGACATTCGTTGTATTTAATTGGTTTGTTTAATTTTATTTTCTATTTGCTGACATTACGGGACCGTGCCGAACAGAACGCGCCCTTTTGCTTTGATTGCTAATCGTTGCAAAGATAAGTAGAACCTACGGTAGAGGTCACTACTTGTATCCGTGTTTATCAATTGTACATTATTAATTATTTATTTATTATCTGATTCCCAGTTATTCCTTGTTCCTTTTGTATATATCTGAATGAATTGACCTAATGAGTGTTCTCTTCGATGTGTTCCGTAATGCGTGGACGTGTTATATTTATCGAAGTGTTTATAACCTTTGTTTTTGTTATGAATACGTGCGGCGAACAAAATAACCGGCGATTGTTTTCGTGTTGTGTTGTGGCTATATCTCTGTTGTTTATTTACTCCAAAAACGAAGATGATACATTCTAATATGTGAGTATATTGAACAATATGCAATTATAATTCTAGTTTTACTATTATAAAGATGCGTTTCTATTAGTTGTTTATGTGCTGTCTTGTTTATTCCTACTTTTATTTGTCAAATTGTTGTTTTGTATTGCTAGTTATAGGTTTAATGTTTTCTTTATTTAAGTAGCGTTTTGTCAACGCTACAATATATATATATATATATTATGTTATGTTTGTATATATATATATATATCATCTATACATATATATCATCTATACATATATATATATATATATATATATATAATCTAATTGTGGCTTTTCTAGAACATACATTATATAACATAAGTGAGCAACATAATTATATGATCGTTTTTTTTTCAACATCGTTAGATAATCGTTTTTTTCCTACACTACTCCAACCCTAGAAATATCACTCTGGCGGCTGTCTTGGCGATCAAGCTATGTTGTACAAACTACAGTGTAGGGCAGACAAGACCACGTGGAGTCGGGGTTAGCCGATTCGGTTCTGTGAGAGATTTTTTCTTCTTCACACTAGCCTACACAAACGAGGCATCAAGGAGTGATTCTATCTTTTTCTACGGATGGCTTCGTATTATTGGCCGTGTTATATTTACTGCTCGTAAAAAATCGGCATGGGCTTATATTACTCATCCAGTAATTGGAAACCTATACACGTATTATTGGCTGCGTAATAATGGCCGTGCATTATCAACCCGGACCGATTTTGTCTGGGCAATAATACACGGCCAGTATTTTTAGCCGTTTAAATATTACGAATCCATGTACACGTAATATCGACGTTTTCCGTTCGGTTTGAAAAGGATCGTTTGTGTTAAAAATGGTAATAAAAACTGCCCAAAACCGATTGAAAGCTTTTGAAGGTTGTCCAGAATGTTGTTACTTTTGAAAGCTTTAATAAAACTTCGTCTATTTATGGAAGGCTAAAAGTACCCTAGATTCCTTTTGTAATTATATATAAAAGAACTCAAAGGGCCTGGTAGTTATGTTATAAAACTTCTACATTATATATCTACGTCCACTGATCTCTATATCTATAGATTGGCTTTGCCGTGCCTTACTTTCGTTTGTGCCGATTTAAAACGCCCCCACCAGATTGTCCATGGAACTAAAATTGACATTGTTTCATCTCCTAAAGATAGTCACAGAATAAATAATAAACGTTAGTTCCGTCGACGCTCACTACTGCTATCAGCGCTAAAATGGCGATAGTCAAATGCTCTGTAAAAGGCTGTTACGAAGTAATATGCAGTTTTCTATGCCTACGTCCCACGGCTACGCCACATGTAGGTATATACGGATGGCAAGAATTTACCTACATACTTACTTCAAAATAAAATATTATGAAGTTTTACTACTTGGAGATTTTTTTTTTATTAAAAGTACAAATTATCGTTGAGAAGTCGTTTTTCTAAGCCGGGATTATGAGAAAAACAAAATCCAATTTTTTATGGTTATCACTACACAATACTGATCGAAAGGGTCAATCCAAAAGAATCAAGATCAAGTCTTACTAATTAACAGGGTATCTTAGATTAAAGGAACACCATGAAATTAAACTACCTACCTATAAAAATAAATAAAAGTAATTTAAATAATAGGTATAAAAAGGTTTTAATGATAGATATAAAACCGTAACAATTTTTACTAATGTATGTATCTATCTGGTATCTATGGTAAATTTGATTAATTTAAGTTCCCTATTCCTTTTATTTATTTATTTTTGGTTTTTTGTTTAAGTATTTTTGTTGTCATTTTATTTTGTTTTTGTTGTTTGTTTCTATCATAAAGCTTAGAGAATAAAGTCTCTTTTCCGATGTCAAATTTAACTGTCATGTCCAAAGCGGACGCTGATCGAAACATATTTAGCGTTTTTAAATGTTATTTTCGATCATTTTGCATCAAAACGAACAGCCCTGTAGGTATCGTTTTTTGCTTCTGAATTGCGTTTTGTTTCGATCGAAACATTGAAAATAACTTAATAGAAAAATAGTATTTTTTTCGCGATAAACTTTATTCCGCGCTGGCGAATTCGCGAGCGGGAGAGCTAGTAAGAACCAAAGTAAAAGGTTTTATATGTTAGAAATAAAACTATTCTATAATATTGTCGCAATTCATTCAATTACATAAAATTCTAACGTGATAACTTAATTAGCAAAAACAGAACTTTTATGAAAGATAAAAAATTGTTCGTTCATAGTTCATTCAAAGTGACGAAGTCACTCTGTGGTTATTCTCAAGTGCCAGCGGCCCGCAGCCCGATTACAGAACTTGGCTTCAATCAGATTGTCACTTTTTTCATAGCAAAATCGACTCTATCACAAAGCATTATTGAATTTGATGGCTCGAAACCGTCATGATCAACATTACGTAATCGCACTGCTGACCACATAACTTGGCTTCAATCGAATTCTCAATATCGTAACCACTAATGCCTTGCGATAGAGTCGAAATTGCTATGAAAAAAGTGATAATCCGATTGTAACCAAGTTCTGTAATTGGGCCACTGGTTTGTGACGTAGCATCTTGAGATGCTGCTCAAATAATATTAATTAGATACTACGTAAGAAGAGACGGGACTGACATATATTGGAACGGATGTTGTGAATTTTTAAAACGTGCGCTAAAATAAGTGCAACATAACAAAACTAATGACCATAGGTAATGACACTCTATATCGAGCATGTTAGCCAACATGACAAACAGAAAAGGAAGTCTGCAAACATAGCAAATTTTTATCGATATCGATATTTTGAGAAAAAATAAAACGTATTAGGACTATTTTAATTTGTATGGGGTTTATAATAATAATATGTTTTTTCTAAGCATGTGGTTTTTATTACATACAAAAATAATATATTATATAGTACACAACACAATTTGTGTCTTTTTCCTGAAAATAATGTCTAATCTTCCTTACTCCTTACTTAATATTGCAAACTAGCAGTGGTCCGCGATTAATAGCAGTTAAGGAGTAGCAATTTTTTTTAAATTGGGTTGTTTCTTTTTGTAGTCGGTGTTTCGTTTTTTTTTTTTGCCACAGAAATATTTATTTCATGCAGCTTTTCGATCGGTATGTACCTATGTCAAGTACTCTTTATCGGTAACTTGTATCCAGTTTTTGCACCTGAAAATAAGTTTTTTAATGAAAATTAGAAGATTAAGCGGTTTTAGGCTACGCGACATTAGGTATTCTAAATTTATACTTTTACTACGTTTATTATTATATAGCGTGGAATGCAGAAGGACTTAGAATAAGATTAGGAACCAAATGTCGAATAACGGATTAGAAAAAATATCGATAACACCGGCACCGCACTAGTGCTACCAAGGCTATGTTATTTTGTTGAATATTATGAAAGAAAAATCATTATTTTCTTGTACCTAATAGATTACCGAATAGATTTACCACTTACCTATCTTTATTCAGTGGAAATTTAGCCATAAATGTTCGTTTTTAACCCATCGCTCTAACAGATTGCAAACCACAAATTTCGCAAGTTTTATAGCTCATTGCGTAGAAAACTTTCAAACTCAATCACACTATTATTTATTTAATGTAGAAACAAACACCTTCAAAGCATTAAATACAACAAAAGACGGTAATTATCACAAAAGCAACTACTCAAGTCGGGACGGCCGCAGGACGAGTTATTAAAAATACAAAATTTAAAAAGTTAAGTGTCGTTTATTCGACGGATCGCTTAGGACTAACTTAATATTCTAACAAAGAAACATTACCACGAACCGGACGGACCAGCCGAGTCGTCTCCTTATCGTTCTTATTCCTAGGAAATGAGCTTATCTGCGCTGAGGATGGGACTCAGGTCGCATGACTTCTCCCTCCTGAGATTCATTAAAAATTAAATTTATAACCCATTAATACTAGCCTAAAATATAAAACAAACACCACACCTACTGCAATAATCAAATATAACAACACTATTGTCCAAATACTGACACTATAGATTTTTATCTCGCTGATATCATTGTCACTTCAGTTGAAGTTCAGTTTTCAGGTTTATTGAATTCAAAGTTGACTAGACGTTTTTCAGTTCTATGCCTTCTAATTCTATAGGTTTTCTATCTTCAGTTCTAATGTGGCTTATATGTGGCAAGTTGATAATTGGTAGTCTGGCATAATTTAACTTTTCTATTTGATGTGGCCGCAGTTTGAGTATGAATCTGTCTATTTTTACTTCACAATGTACATCTTCAAGTGTGATTATGTATGTTCCTTGAATATTTTCTTGGTGAACTTCGTTCGAGCAAGTGTTTTGAATGAGCGTTTTTTCTTTGGAAAACGCAATCCATTGAATTGGTCGAATTCCCTGGACCACGACGCTTTCAAGTGTTACTGGAATCAGGGTACAGGAACTCATGTTGTTGGAATATTTCATTAACTCGGAAATACACGGGACTTCAATAAATTGGGCGATGTTATCTTCAAAACAGATAAACCTGAAATTGCCTGTCGGCTGGCATGGTTGGGCAAGCGGCTCGGAGGTTAGTCCTTTCACTATCAGGTAAGGGTATTTAGGTAGGATAATGTAAGTTATGTGATCATGGAGAACAGGGAGAGGGTACAATTTATAATAAATGTAGGTCTCTTTACCAATGAGTGGAATTTCTAGTACAAAAGTTAACTGATTTTCTTTAAAAAATGACTTAATACCAATACTCTGTTCAATTTTTACCAGATTTTCTTGATTAGCTGGGAAAGCTAATACTTCAGTTTTTTTAATAATCCCAAGTATCACTAATCAGACATGATGGTCAGAATCGATTATTGATTGATGCAGAGTATTTAGTTTACTAAAAGCTATTGCAGTTTCGACTTCATTTAATTTCATGCAAATTATGTAAAATTATAGAGTATACATTGTTTATCATATTGCTTGCATAGTGTAAAGTTTCTATTTGTCTTAAATTTGCTAAGTCGTTTTGAATTACTTTTAATTCATTATGGAGTTTTAACACATTACGCTTAATTGACTGAGTTGCATTATAAAAATCTTTAACGACTTCGGAGTCCAGAGTTACTTTCTTATTCATGTTTCCCTGTTTTGACCGGATGTTTTCAATAAGTCTATCGTATCTGTAAGCATCTTCACTATCTAAATTTCCCGTGATTACCTTAATTATAGAGCCTAAGGGGTTAATAAGGCCTCTTTTCAATCTATATTTAGGGACTAATTGTCTATACTTATTTAGTTAGATTCATTACATATTCTACTTGAATTCTAAAATTGGAGAAAACTAAATTGGTGTACGTTGCATTATAATTAGAATCTACGATGCTATTAAGGTCACTAAATCTAATACTATTTAAACTTAAATCTTCAGAAATCAGGTTAAGGTCGAGTCTTTTGAGTATTATCCAGTTTTCAGAGCTGATGACTGCAGTTCCTTCCTTTAAAGGTAAGACGCCTGGGTTGCCTTCATGTGACTGCAGTTGAAGGGCCTGGAGTTGGGTCGCTGCCATCAGGACCAGCACCATGATTTGGACGTTTCTGTGAAGGTCGTTTGATGTCTTTAATGGAGATTCTAGGTTCGCGATTCTTCGTTGTTACTGTTACTACGTTCCTATCAACTTCACCTACTACTACACCATTATTGTACCGTGGTTTATCTTTACTTCGTCTTACGTTAGTCCCTTTAAAGAAAACAGTATCATCCGTATTGATGTCAAATTCTGTTTCACCTCCTTTTTTGTTTTTAGCATCCTCCTTTACTTGTATCATTTTATCTGTCAGGTTATTATATAAAAATTTATTTCTTCTCTTGTGATCACGCAGTAATACCTGTATGTATTCTTTGTCTAAATCAACGTTAAAAGCACTTTTTGACTCTGTGTGACCAAATACAACTTCGATAACTTAACTTAACTTAACTTCGATCCTGTTATTGAATGAATGCTGTGGTTGTATGTCATGATGGCGAAAGTCATTACCGAAGACGCGTCTGTTAATTTTCGTTCGTACTTAGCTAGTCTGTAAGTTTCTAAGATTGTTGAGTGAAATCTCTCTATTAGTCCCATCGAATTTGGGTTGTTCGGCGTACCTAAATGTAAATCAATTTTGTAAAAGTTTAGTAATTCTTTTATAAGCACGTTATTGAATTCCGACCCTGAGTCTGAACTTATTTTCTTAGGTGTCCCATAAAAAGAAAAGTATTTAATAAGAGCCCTTACTACTTCCGGTGCTGATTGGTTGGATATTTCAAATGCCTGACCTAGTTTACTAAATGCGTCAATTATTGTAAGGAAAGATTTACCTTGAATTTTGAATACGTCAATAAAAAGCTCATCAAATGGCCTATTTTGTGTCTGAGTGAGCTGCAATGAGGATTTGAAAGGTTTTCTGTCGTACTTGAATTTTTTACAATGTTCACATGCATTAATTACGGCGGCTACAGTGATATCTATATTGTGCCAGAAATATGTCCGTTTTATGTGCGCCACGGTTTCTTTGATACCGCGGTGGCAATTCTTACCCACGTGGTATTTTTGGATAATTTCCTTCTGCTCGTCCTCACTCTCAACGTATATTACCCGTTCTGTGCATTCCAAAATGTTGACCGTACCCCTTTTAAACAGTGTTATAACCGCTTCCGTAAATCCTGCTCTATGTTGTGGATCCTCAAAATATATAAAATATTTAATTTTGGTTCGGATGTATCTTTTTAGAAAATCTCTAATTAAGTCAAGTATATTAAGCGGCATATGGACTTCTAAAATTCTTTGTTTTTTATCTGAAATATCTTTTATAGCAGCTTCGTCCCTAAACCACGTATGTACTAATATCTGGTTCGGCTTAGTATCGACCGCCTCGTTTGAAATAGGTATTCCTGCGCAATCAGTCTTACGCGCCGAGTGTACGGTTTCAGATCCTATATTTGATTCTGTCTCTGATGCTGTTAAAGTGCCACTAGAATGTTCTGGTATTGAGAAAGGTGAACGCCGTTTGTTTGTGTCCGGTTCGTTTAGGCTTGTCGTACTTTTGGAATCTAACCAGATAGTTAGTCTTTTTCTGAATCTGAAAAGGAGTGAGACGGGCTTTTTGATTTTGATTTTTCTTTCCTATTTTTCTTACCTAACTCAATTATTTCATTCTGAATTTCTTCGCAATGTCTTTGTAATTCTAATTCTCTTTCATCGAAGTTAACTTGCATTGAACTACTGTCCTTTTTTTTATCGTCTTTTCCTATTGCGTTTACTTTTACTCTTGACAGCGCGTCGGCGTTGGTATTTTGACGTCCGTTTTTATATATTACGTCATAGTCGTATTCAGCGAGTCTTGGACGCCATTTTACTACTCGGCTCATCGAAAGAATGTAACCAGGATAACGGTCTATGGTCTGTGTAGATTTTAAACTTTTTACCATAAAGGTAAGGCCGAAAATGTTTTATTGCCCATATAATAGCCAGTGCTTCCTTTTCTATAGTGCTGTATCTACTCTCAGGATCGTTGAGTGTTCTTGATGCATATGCAACGGGACGATCGCAACCTACTGTGCCCTGTGACAAGACGGCACCTATTGCATAATCTGAGGCATCTATTGTCAAGATAAAAGGCTTATCGAAATCTAGGAATTGCAATAGGGGTGCATTTGTTAGCAACTCCTTGCATTTTTGGAAAGATTCCACAATCTCCTCATCGATCACTACTTTATGATTCTTTTTAAGGCATTTTGTCATTGGTCTTGTCAATTTTGCAAAGTCCTTAATGAACTTCCTGTAATAACCCACTAACACCCAAGAAGCTCTTAATTTCCGTTTGTGATCTTGGAAGAGGGAATTTAAGAACTGCGTCGATTTTCTCATTATTGGGCTTTAACCCATCTTTTGTTATAGAGAGCCCTAGGTAAAGAACTTCCTTACGAAGGAATTCTGACTTATCAAGCTGAATCTTTAAATTTGTTTGACTGAGTTCGCTCGAAAATTTTACGCAGTTTTTCTACATGTTCTTGGAGGCTGGATGAGAAGATAATTATATCATCCAAATACACCAGGCAGTGTATTCCCTGTAAGCCTCTCAATATACTATCCATTGCTCGCTGGAAAGTGGCTGGAGCAGTTTTGAGGCCAAATGACATGCGCAAAAATTCAAAGTGTCCCGCCTGGGAACTGAATGCGGTCTTTTGCCTGTCTGCTTTATCGATCTCAATCTGATGGTATCCGCTAGCCAAATCTAAAGTGGTAAAATAATTAGATTTACCTAATTTGTCGAATAAGTCTGATATGTTCGGCAGCGGGTATTTGTCGTCGGTCGTTGTGTCATTTAAACGTAATCGATTACCATCCTATATTTATTTTCTCCCGAGGCATCCAGTTTCTTCGGCACAAGGTGAACTGGGAAATTCCAAGGCGAGAAGGACTCTTGGATGACATTGTGTCAAGTAATTTGTCAACTTGTCGGTTTACTTCGTCATGTACCGCTTGCGGTTGTCGATATGGTCGTATGTAGATAGGGTCTTCATTCTGAGTCCTAATTTGGTGCTTAACTTTATTTGTAAAGGTCAAAGGCAGTTTGTCGCAATAAAATATGTCTCTATACTCATAACATAAGGCACTAATTGCTTTGTTTTCTTCAGTATTCATGTGTTCAAGTCGTAGTTTTTCTAAGTTCTCAATCAAGTAGTCATCAATGTCCAGATCATTATCAGTTATAGTATTTATTTCACATACCTGTGGTTCATACTGAGTGACACTGATAAGTTTGTTTATTTTTAATGTCACCGGTATTTCTAATGTATTTTGCACGATGGTATGTGTCTGTCCATTCACATAATTAACTAATGCACAAGGTATTCTAACTCCATCTTCAAACTCCTGAAACTCTACTATGCCCGTGCCGTTGTGTAAGTCCGTTGGTAACATCACCCGGGTTTCAGAACGAGGATCAAGTTGGATGTGAATTTGTTTATTATAAACAAACGGGATTTCCGCGTTTCGGGTTCTCAGGACGTGATTTTTCATATCAATATTTGCGTGAAGTTGTGACAGGAGGTCTGAACCAATTAAACCATCATAGTCTTTATCTACGTCATATATATAGAATGTATGAGCATCCTCACTTCTGAACGTTTCTAGAAGAGGGATGTGAATCGCTTCACCGTGAGAACTTCTGCCATGAGTGCTAATTACTTCAAATGGAACAGAATATTTAAACTGTTTAAAGAACTCATTAGCTTTGTTAGGGCTTATGAATGACTGAGAGCTTCCCGTGTCAATCATGAACCTTGCTTGTATTTCGGGTAAGTAAATGTACGGTAGTTTAGCGAAATTTTCACAATTTATTTTTATCTATTCGGCGGATTCATGTCCGAGGCTAGTTTGGTAAAAAAATTAATCGTTAATGGCGTCATCGTACATATTAATCGATTCTTGTGCGTTACCCTGTTCCTCGCAGTAATCGTAGTCGTACGTCAGTTCGTTTCCGTAATCCTGATATTCTTGCTTATTATTTTCAGCTGAATAAACTTGTATTTCGTTGTGGTAAGCCTGGTTGGGGCGAGCTGGTAACACTGTACGCATAGTTACGTTGGGATCTGAGAGACCGTGGGGCTTATTTTGTGTTGCTTGAGGAATGCCAAATTTAAACTGGTTTGTTGGTTGCTGGTTAAAAGTCTGTCTAGGTGCTGATTGACCGAATGGAGGTCTGTAACCTTGTGGACCCTGTGGAGACCCGAATCTAAATCCCTGATTATTAGGAATGCCAAATTTAAAGTTTTGTTGCGGATACTGAGGTCTGAACTGATTTGTATGTGGTAGTCCAAATTTAAATTGCGGTCCTTGTTGATTTCCGAAATTTGAGTTCTGCGGAACATTTGGTCGAAATTGATTTGGAGCGCCAAATCGAAAACCTCCATGATTTTGTTGGTTATTAGCAGTAAAGAATGGTTTTAGCCCAAACTTTTCAACGTAAGGGTTGTGTAAAGCTGGGGGTTGTGGTTTATTTGTCAATCCGGGTCGCAACATTTTATTTCGCGAATTATACTGGAATTGGAAGTTAACCTTTTCCAGCACGATACTAAGCGTTACCTCTAGAGTATTACTACCCTTATGCGAATGAGATCCTCCGGTAGATTATAGAGGAACACATTCATGGCCATATTGTCGTAAATTGTTATTTTACTCCGTCTCACGTGGTCATCCTGTATGAGATTGACCTTGGCTAGCAAATTACTTTTAACTTGTTGGATGCGGTTGCAAAAATCTAGATAAGATTCATTATGGTTAATTTTTAACGTTTCTAGCTGTATGGTAATGCATTCTTCGGAACGCGGGTCTCCGAAGTGTTGAGTCAAAACAGATTTTAATTCGGCCCAAGATTCAATGTCCGGTCTTTCACTTATAAGGTGTGCGGCTTTTCCAATTAGTTTACTGGTAACTACATGAAAAACGTATAGATCTTGCGCCGGATTATTTTCTCTTCTGTAGCATTTAATTACATATTCGCATTTTTTTGTGTAAAAATTAAGAAGTCTTTCATCTCCGTCAAACTTGGGTATAATAGACGATATTTCATTAGGAATAGCAGTAACCTCATTCTGAGCCTGAGTCGTCATTTTTATACACACTTGCAATATACACTGGTAATATATAAAACAGAAATAGCTCAGTTCTATAAAGTAACGTATGAAATACTTAACATACATTTTCACGATCGAAAAATAGTAATCTAGTCAATGCTTAATACACTAAAATAGTAAAACTACCGATATTTGGTGTAATTATACTGAAAATCAGTTAACTAGTGAATGGGACTGCTCACAAGCTACCCATTATCCTCCTTTGGGCGACTCCGTAGCAGATCCTTCGTCCTTTCTTGCACTGCACGTCACGAGAGGTATTTGTTTGGTTCGTATGGATACCCGAACTACTATTTGTCGCACTTTTTTAACACAAATCCGATTTTGGGGGTCTGTTAAGGCGAAAGCACGGCAGTAGGACACACGGATATTAAAGTTAAGTTAAGTGTCGTTTATTCGACAGATCGCTTAGGACTAACTTAATATTCTAACAAAGAAACATTACCACTAACCAGACGGACCACCCGAGTCGTCTCCTTATCGTTCTTATTCCTAAGAAATGAGCTTATCTGCGCTGACTAAGCGCGAACGGTAAACGTTACAGAATGGGACTCAGGTCGCATGACTAACTTGCCTAATAATTTTGTAAACAAAGTTAAACCACAGAACACATATTCATAGCGAAGGCGTTCAAGAAGGTCATGCATAAAGTGAAGTAGAAAAGATAGCCGCCATAGAAATTAGCTCACGTTTGATACAACAGTTAGGAACAGTTTTTTATTAAGCTGTTTCGCCTGACTGATGCTGCTCTTGAAAGCCACAAGATCTGAGATGCTCTTGATATTTGTATATTAATCAGCGACGATCTTAAGATGCTGATCACAACTTGAGAGCGTATCAGTTGATATCGCACTTGAGAGCTCAACCAAGAGCGATTTATTAATACGGGCCTATGAAATGATAATGACTATAATTATTGTTTGAAGTAAGTACCTACGTAAGTCATGTTTTTTTTTACTCAAACATGTTATATTATATGTAAAATTTCATGGTGTTACTTTAATTTAATAAGACCACGTTAAATTGGCAAGTAATTATAAATTTAATCTTTTCAAAAATACTTACGTTTTCATTTTTCAAAAATACTTACGTTTTCACTTTTCAAAATAAAATTCCTATCTTATATATTTAAAGTTCTTACCTTCAATGTGGCATAGCAGTACAACACACCGACAAACTGTTTACCTAGTTACCTACCTCAAAGTAGAGAGCTGTTGATGTTTTTACCTAACTGCGCGACGCAAAGGAGGGTAATGTGTTTATCAGCCTATGTATGGTATGTATGTTTGTGCCTTTATAGCGCTCTAGAGACCAAACGCGTTGGACGATTTCGAAGATTCTGAGGTCAATCGATTTATCTTAAACATGCGAGTGTTACTAAAGAAATGCCAGTAATCAAAATTCAATATGGTGATAACCAGAAGCCATATTGTGAAAAAAAAAAATACGACGAACTACTTATGATAAGTGGGGTACTATTAAATAGGTTTTTGAAAATCATCTTTAGGTTTCTCTTATCATTTTTCATTTCGAATAAATATTTAGGATGGTAATGGTTTATAGTTTTACCCGCCAGATGACCAAAATCTTTTGAGTGAGGTATCAAAATGAAGGTCTTTAAAAGACCACTTCAAAAATACATAACTCATATAAATATAAACTCAAAAGTTTAAAATAAAAATAATTTATTATAAAAACAAAAAACCCAACTGCGATTAAAACTAAAAAGAAGCAAACAAGCTTTAGATACTTGATTTTGAAATACAAGATGTAGTTTGAAGCATGAGTAGCTCGCCAGAATCTAGCTGATCCCGTCGAAAGAGAAATGAAATACAAGATGTAGTTTGAAGCATGAGTAGCTCGCCAGAATCTAGCAGATCCCGTCGAAAGAGAAATGAAATACAAGATGTAGTTTGAAGCTTGAGTAGCTCGCCAGAATCTAGCTGATCCCGTCGAAAGAGAAATGAAATACAAGATGTAGTTTGAAGCATGAGTAGCTCGCCAGAATCTAGCTGATCCCGTCGAAAGAGAAATGAAATACAAGATGTAGTTTGAAGCATGAGTAGCTCGCCAGAATCTAGCTGATCCCGTCGAAAGAGAAATGAAATACAAGATGTAGTTTGAAGCATGAGTAGCTCGCCAGAATCTAGCTGATCCCGTCGAAAGAGAAATGAAATACAAGATGTAGTTTGAAGCATGAGTAGCTCGCCAGAATCTAGCTGATCCCGTCGAAAGAGAAATGAAATACAAGATGTAGTTTGAAGCATGAGTAGCTCGCCAGAATCTAGCTGATCCCGTCGAAAGAGAAATGAAATACAAGATGTAGTTTGAAGCATGAGTAGCTCGCCAGAATCTAGCTGATCCCGTCGAAAGAGAAATGAAATACAAGATGTAGTTTGAAGCATGAGTAGCTCGCCAGAATCTAGCTGATCCCGTCGAAAGAGAAATGAAATACAAGATGTAGTTTGAAGCATGAGTAGCTCGCCAGAATCTAGCTGATCCCGTCGAAAGAGAAATGAAATACAAGATGTAGTTTGAAGCATGAGTAGCTCGCCAGAATCTAGCTGATCCCGTCGAAAGAGAAATGAAATACAAGATGTAGTTTGAAGCATGAGTAGCTCGCCAGAATCTAGCTGATCCCGTCGAAAGAGAAATGAAATACAAGATGTAGTTTGAAGAATATGAGTAGCTCGCCAGAATCTAGCTGATCCCGTCGAAAGAGAAATGAAATACAAGATGTAGTTTGAAGCATGAGTAGCTCGCCAGAATCTAGCTGATCCCGTCGAAAGAGAAATGAAATACAAGATGTAGTTTGAAGCATGAGTAGCTCGCCAGAATCTAGCTGATCCCGTCGAAAGAGAAATGAAATACAAGATGTAGTTTGAAGCATGAGTAGCTCGCCAGAATCTAGCTGATCCCGTCGAAAGAGAAATGAAATACAAGATGTAGTTTGAAGCATGAGTAGGTCTCCAGAATCTAGCTGATCCCGTCGAAAGAGAAATGAAATACAAGATGTAGTTTGAAGCATGAGTAGCTCGCCAGAATCTAGCTGATCCCGTCGAAAGAGAAATGAAATACAAGATGTAGTTTGAAGCATGAGTAGCTCTCCAGAATCTAGCTGATCCCGTCGAAAGAGAAATGAAATACAAGATGTAGTTTGAAGCATGAGTAGCTCGCCAGAATCTAGCTGATCCCGTCGAAAGAGAAATGAAATACAAGATGTAGTTTGAAGCATGAGTAGCTCGCCAGAATCTAGCTGATCCCGTCGAAAGAGAAATGAAATACAAGATGTAGTTTGAAGCATGAGTAGCTCGCCAGAATCTAGCTGATCCCGTCAAAAGAGAAATGAAATACAAGATGTAGTTTGAAGCATGAGTAGCTCGCCAGAATCTAGCTGATCCCGTCAAAAGAGAAATGAAATACATGATGCCTTCGGCTGCATTATATTTCAAAATCAAGAATCTAAAGCTTGTTTGCCTCTTTTTAGATTTGTTTGCAGTGTTTTTTGTTTTTTTTTTATAATTATTTGTTTGTATTACTGTGCTGTAATGTAAGTATGACGATCGTTGGATATTTTAATGTTAAAAAAAGAAGTAAGTTCATAAATTAAAACCGACGGACTACTGAAAAATCACGCTCTAACCACATGAAATAAGAAAATATTCTCATCTGAATAATACATAATATTCATAGTGATGTTCAGAGGATAGCCGTGGTTGTATGCCACCTGCCCTAACAAAACATTCTAACGAAGTAAGAGATCGTAAGCTAAAGCGGCATATGACCACGCCTATCCTCTGAACATCTCTATGAATAGGTATGTATTATTACAATTTCAGATAGAATATTTTCTTGTTTCATACTTTTTAGAGTGAGATTATTCAGTAGTCGGGTTTTAGTTTTTGAACATACTTTTTATTTAAATTATTTTGGGGTTATTCTATTATCGGGTGCATGCAAGCAAAGCCGCGAACAACAGCAGTGCGATTACGTAATGTTGATCATGACAGTTTCAAGCAGTCAAATTCAATAATGCTTTGCGATAGAGTCGATTTTGCTATGAAAAAAGTGAAAATCCGATTGTAGCCAAGTTCTGTAATTGGGCCACAGTTAACAATATATATATTTGATTTGAAATGTAATAATTAAGCCCTTTCATTTGACACAAACACGTCATAATGTTATTTTTTTCTTGTTTATTACTCCATACATTGGCGCCGTATTCAATTTAATGTGACGTCACATAAAACAGCGGACGATCAAGATGCTTCTAAACCTCATTTGTCAAATTATGATATGTAGGTACTTGAAGTTAGAATATACATACAGTAATAAGTCAAAATCATAACCATCCTTTTTGATTCGCCATAGTCGGGTAAAAATAAAGAAACATAGCACATAAAATAAATAGATTCAGTTTTTTTTCATTTTTATTGCCTACTAAGTATATAGTAAAATTAATAATATGATTATTGTTGACTACTTTTTCATGTATTTTAAATACTTTTTAGCATTAAAGTCATCTTCGATGTCATCATTAATCTTGACTTTCTTCTTTGGTTTTCGTTTGTCCACCCTAAGTTTTCTTTCCTCTTCGGACAAAGTAGACAAATCCAGAGGCAGCTGTAAAGAAATACAATCAACTTAGTGTATTGAATGTAGGTGCAAATTAATTCTCAGCACACATAGTATGTATTGAATGTAGGTGCAAATTAATTCTCAGCACACATAGTATGTATTGAATGTAGGTGCAAATTAATTCTCAGCACACATAGTATGTATTGAATGTAGGTGCAAATTAATTCTCAGCACACATAGTATGTATTGAATGTAGGTGCAAATTAATTCTCAGCACACATAGTGCGCATGTTTTTTGTAATTAAGCAAACAGTGATGAGGAAATTACTGGGTATGCATTTAAATATGTCTATGTAGGGACGTCCTCGCATTCGCGCGGACTCCATTCATAGAAACGAATGATAATGTTGAGAGAATTACACCTGTGCCAGCTAGAAAATCCAGAAGCACTTATCAAGGGTTCAGGCCGGTGACCGCCTAACTCAAAGCTATAGCGATAGCGATACCAATGCACTGTCCGTCCTTATCATTGTGTTACGATATGACAAGGACGGACAGTGCATTGACGTCATAAACGATTACAATTCCATTACGATCGCTCAACCGCGGTCGCCCTGCAGATTGTACTTTGTATTAACGATTGAGGTACATTTTGCTGGGTTATGATTACCCAATGTTCTATTCCAGAACCTAAATTCAAAATTCCTTTATCCGTCAAATTTATCGATTGCTCGGCTCTAAGCACACCAGTTTTTAATTTTAAACCTAAGTTATCCAACAGTGAAAACCATACCATAATCGGTCCAGTAGTTTTTACGTAATGCGCGAACAGACAGACACGAATTTGAAAACGGTATATTCTTGTTAAAGTCCCCTAGGCCAATTTATTTTTAATTAGTTTCATTGCACAGTATTTCTAACACGTACTGCTTTATTATAAGTACAAAGTACAATGTATAATTAATTACCAAGGATGCTTGTTTTACTCAGAAACCTACTCCGAATACTCATGTTAGACTCATTTTGGGTCACTGCCCACATAATAAGTCTTATAATTTTGCAGGTGGATATAAATATGATTGGATTGGTTCACGCGCGTAATGCAATGTCTGCTATGACAGCCGAGTCATAGCGGCGTGGACGATGTTATGCAATAAGTGGACCGGACCAAGTCAGTAATAAAACAATATTACTGTACAATGTTTTTTTTTTGGCTCACTTTTTACAATTCATTAAATTCTTTGTCCCACGAAATATAATTAATTTAAGTTTTTGTCCAGAAGACATTAAAAGAGAATCTTTCTTCGCAATGTACTGAAGACGGATTCTGAGAAATTTAAAACGGAATGTCCTCCTGTCAGCCTGTGAATTTAGAGCTGAGGTTCAAGTTCAGTAAATTATTTTTATATATTTCCATAAACTGTCAGGCGTTTGGGTTATTGTTGCAACGGCCGTGGTTGCGGATCACTCCAAAAACAACTCAATATGATCTTGGCTTAATATGGTTAAATAAATTTCTATATTTGTAACTCTACTAGCCGTGCAAAAAGTAATTTAAACTTGAAATACATATGAGGAGTCCTAGAAGTCCAGTTTTGGACTGAGTTTTGGTCACTGGTTTCAAAGAGTTAGTATATACTGTTACTCTTTGTCCATTTACTGTTCGAGTTTTTTTTGACTGCACATTGATTTAGAGACCTTTAATATATTTTTCGCTTTGATCCAAAACGTCATGTAGTTTTTCTTTTTCTACCACTGAAAAAGGGTGTTTAAACACGTATCGGTCGCTCTTGAATTTAGTATGTCGAAAAGGTTGTTAAATGTTTCTAAAAAGCTAACAGTTGCATCTGTTTCTTGAAAATCAGGCATGTTTAACTGTTGCGAACCAAACTTAATCGCATCAGCTACACTATGACTTAAGGTTTGAATCGCTAGTTTCACGTTCATGATATTATTTCGGAAGTATAGATGCGGATTTGACAATTTATTCCCAAAATGCAATCCAACGATCTTGAACATTTTTCAGTTTCTGCAAATGTGCCCACTCAATTATTTTTCTTGTTTTTATCTACGAGTGTATTTTTCCTCTAATGTGTTACGCACAAGTTTCACCATATGAAATGGATCTAATATTACAACTACTGGGTCTCCGGTAGATGGGTGGTCAAAAAACGATTTTGAATTGTTTGTGTCTTCAAAATTGCAACCCAACATCTTAGCCGTAGCGATGTTAGATGCACAGCCATCAAAGATCAAAGTAACTTTTGACTTTTTCCTTTTAAGGGCTAAAACTTTATCGTCCGAAAAAACATTCAATGCAGTATTTTCTGTAGTATCGCCAAATCCATTTTTCTTCAATTGGGATAAAATATTTTAAGTGAAATATTCTTCATAGTTAATCTTTTATTTGGGCGTTGTAGATTTCTGATCTGTGATAGTCGTTATACTGCCAAAATAGTTTTTTTCTTAGTTTTTGCTTTAAAATGTGTGTTTTAGGATTATTCAGAGCAGATTCAATATCTGACGATGGTATATTTATCGGCGTAACGCATGATCCTCTTTCTTCAAAACTAAAGACTACGGTTGAAATAAGATTATTTTTTAATTTTGTTTTTCTTGGTTCTTTTTCTTGGTTGGTAAGGTTATTTTCAGGAGAATAATATCAACACTGAATGTAATGACGGTGTTGTTTTCGGGTGAATAATATCAACACTGAATGTAATGACGGTGTTGTCTTCAACACCGTCATTACATTCAGTGTTGATATTATTCTCCTGAAAATAACCTTATTGAAGATCTGTTTCAAATCTATGAAAGACTGTCTCTAATTGAAATAGATACACATATACAGCTAAAATAAAAATTCCTATCAAACCTAAATATTAAGTGCAGAAAAAATAGTGAAATATTACAAGTTTTTGTGCCTTATTCCTTGAGGGTTTGCATTATTTGTTTTTTTGAGCAACTCAGGTAAATCAATCAGGTGAAAAAAATAACAGCTTAATTTCAAAATTTCATCGAGTAGAAATTAAACTTTAGTGCAAAAATTGACTGACTTCATTTTGCATAGTATTGACCATCGCGGTTTGATAATGTACTTGAACGTCTTTGAATATAATTATAATTTTGCAACTACTACTAGTGAAAAGTGATCGCTGGACATTTTAATCTTGTATGTCTCCTGCATCACTTCACAACACATGCTGGCGTGATGATTCACAGCTGTAGTTCACAATGATAAAATTAAAACGTACGCGAAGATATGACGTGTGCTCGCTTGCATGAAAAATGTACAACTGGTGATGCGCTGGACACGACTTTTAAGCCCCGCCTACTTGGGCACGACTTTTGTTGGGTAATTTTATTAACGCTGTTACGTTTCCTGACTTATTACTTATTCATAGCCAACGGGTGAAAAAAAATAATATAATACAATGACATTTCCGGTTTGGACGTCAAAATTGTCAACACAGTATACTTCCGACCCAGTTTTCACACATCACATATCACAATGGAAGTTTAGACACTTTGACACCTGTCACTTAGGTACTGAGGGACAATGCCACATGGTTTGTATATCCACCACTGGGGACAATGGGAATAGACGAGGCAGGTTATATTTTAACCTAGGACCATGAGAAAGCCTTCTGTATTTTGATTTAATTTTGTTTTTTATACATGTCCCAGTCTAATAAATCCCCCAGGGGATCTTACAGTGATTCTTCTTGGCCAGGGGATCCGTGTGGACAAATAATCCAAAAAAATCCCCCAGGGGATCAATGGGGAGCCAACTGGACTTGAAAAGACATGAAAAACTAAACATAACAACAAAGAAGATGAGAAGTTCATCTTATAACTGTTGATTTGGAAAAAAGATTACCTGCTCCATATTTGCAAACAGATTTGGTTTACTACAAACAGTAATTTTAAACGTATAATCTAGGGATTCACGACTGCAAAACAGGAGATGCACACGTGCATGTGCATGTATATGTGTGGTGAAAATATTGCATCACGAGGAGCATCAAAAGTGACTATGTCTATTAAAATATATCAGGAATATCATCCCTAAAGATAGTAATAGTAGATAGTGCACTTTGTTGCATACAGTGGCAGTTGCGGTGTCAGGACAAATGGGTATTTTGTTACAAAAAAAAAGTATTTGAAGTCAGTTTAATTAGTTTGTGGAAATTACATGCATACAAAAATAATATTTATTGACCATTTGCTTTCTTATTTTTTCTGATTAATCTTTATGTACAATGACACTTATAATGACCATAATTAAAATAACTATAAATACCTATTGATCATAATACATGATAAAAACCTATTCCATGATTCTAAACTTCCATTGTGATACGTAGCACAATTCCTTGTCATTTGTAAGACACAGGAACGAAAATCTCTAAAACTTCACAAAAAAAACACACTGCAAAAAATAAACAGCTAAATTACTACACTTCACAGTTTTTCGTTTTAGTGTGGCGTCGCACAACTGTGTCGCAAGGAACGAAACTTGGGAAATAAATAAATTATTATTATTATTTTTAAAACTGTAATGCCTTACGAGATCAATCAATATAAAGCTTTGAATAATATACTGATAACTATAAATACAACAAAATATCCGTTACAATGTTAATATTTATTGAATAAAATATAAATAATTTAGAGGAGTCGGGGTTACCAACATTTTGTATGAAATACTTGCTTTCCCACCCGCAACTTCGTCCACCCAGACTGTTTATCGCGGAAACAGCACCCTCAGTTCTTCTAGGATATTAAAAACCAATGCAAAAGTAAATATAGCACCAATGCTTTTGAAGTTTTTTGACAGAATTGTTATTTCGTTTCCATGGTAACCGTAGCGTAGCGAGTAATCAACATGTTCAAATTTTCAGGATAAAAAGTATCCTATGTTTTATTCTAGGATATAAGCATAAATGTAGATAACATTACAAATGACATCAAAACCCGTGCAGTGTGAAAGCTCCCCAAACAAACAGACAATGTTTCACTTTTATATATTGGTATGGATTAATATGGATTCAATATTTTTGTTAACTGAAAATTGATTTAACAGTAGACTAGTAAAAGAAATCGTTTTATGAATTTTCTTCTGGTTAAAGAATAAGTTAAACTTACAAATAAACTGAAACATAACTTTGAAGTAACACAATTTTTTAAATTACGATTTCAAAGTGGCCAAAGAATTTGGTCCTGACCCATTCAATTTATCTTAATGGACTCTCTTGAATAGTTTTTATAGTTCTTTCAGTCCTCGCTTGAAATTCATTGCCACCCCTTGGTGTATAGCATACATCCATTTTAGCACAAAAAAAAACTTAACATTTATGGCCTAATTTCTTAGAGTAGGCTGGTATTTAATCAGTTAACACTATACCAAAAGAACACATTCCTCCTAACGCCAGTAAACTTAATTCAAGATCTTTGCTCCTACCCGATGTCAGCTAAACTACAACTTAGCCAATCTATCACTGTGACCCATCTTCATACAATAGCTACAAATGGGCGGGCTGCCCGCTACGATCACCGTCAACGCTCTAGCTCTATGTATCAAGCCTAGTATATATAACTTGAAGGTTATTATAATGTTTTATTGTGCTTAATACCAGAAAATTAAGATTGATATTCTTACCTTTATGATTTTCCGAGGTTCATGATATCTAATATTGAGAGAAGAACCGTCGGGGAGAACTACTGTTGTAGGATAACTTCTAGCATAAATCTCTCTATGCACGTTCGTCACTGCAGCTATATTACTGTTCAAATATCTCATAGCAAAGTTATTCAACAATGCCGTTTTACACTCTAGCAAAGTTCTTGCATACATTTTTATTGAAATTATTAGCCTTGAATGTATGTATTTTATGCTAAATAAAATCGGAGAAGCTATTTTCCATGCAATTTTTCAATCAGCTGTTTGAGACAAAGAGAATGTAAATACGACGTAATTTGACATTTATCCCTGCGTTCGAGATGATGAGATGGCGTTAAGGGCAGGTTCGAAATGCACATATTTAATAAGCCGTTTTCTTTGAACATTTACAACACTTTTGTCATTTTTGCAAATTTTGACACTACCGATTCTTTCCAAACTGAATGACAAACGACCCTATGCCTGACGGAATAAAGTCAATTTTCCTATGTCAACATGTCATCGAAACTTGCAAAACGAACGGAGATTGAAAACGTTCAGAACGCTAATTTCACCCACAAATGGCCAAAGGGAACGCCAATTGTGATCATATTTAGCGTTTTTAACAGTTATTTTCGCCAATTGTTACAAAACGAACGGCCCCTATACACTTACTATAATTTGTTTTGTTGTTGAATCTGTGGGTGATTGCAAGCTATCATTGGGCCGTTCTTGTTGAAGCGAAATGATCAAAAGTAACAGACAAAAATCTCTAAATGTTTCGATCACCGTTCGTCTTGAATATGACAGTTAAATTTTGGCATGGAAAAAGCTACTTTATGCGTTCAGATTAGGGTCATTTACAAAAACGCACTCAAAAAGATTTAGATTTTATAATGTACTCCATGGCTGTGTTCACTTACACGCTCGTATCATCCGTGCGATTATCGCTCGATCATCCGGAGATAGTGAACGACTTTGGACGTCCACATACAACTGACAACTGTCAAGTGTCAGTTTCATACTATTCCTCCCCTCCACTACTATTTTTCGGATGACCCAGGCGAACGCCCGGACGACGCCGTGAACGATTTCGAGTGTATGCGTGGGTGATCCGTGCGCCCTCGAACGTTTATGTGAACGGGCCCCTTGTGTGTAGCTCTATGGTGTATATTTTATGCTCTTGTCATGTGGAATAAATATTATAAAGAGGAAAGATTTGATTGTTTGTTTGTTGTTTGTTGGTGTTGTGATAAACCCAATAAATAAAGACCCGATTTAAAAAATTCTTTCACATAAGGAAAGTTAAATTATCAGCGATTAATTCCGGGTCCACACCAAGAGAACGAGAGCCAGCGAAGGCAAACGGATTTGCCGATTAGTACCGCACGCTCGCTCGGTTTCGTCGTAGTGTCCACCAATTCAAAGTACTCTGTGGTGTCCACACTAAGTGAACGCGTGTGAACGGTGTGAACCCGGAAACAATCGGCGAATCACGGCGAATTAGGGTGTCCAGATCTGGGGTTTTTTTTCCACATTTTAGGAAAAATTGATATGTTTGGGTAATCTTTGGGGAAACAAAAAGACAAAATCACTTTGACATAGATCTAGTTAAAGGGCATACGGCACGTTTTAAAACCAAATAAACAAAAAGTGGACTAGATACTACTACAGGCAAACACAGCTACATTGCCACTGTCGTGCTTCGTGTGCATCCGATATAGACATAAGCAGACTGTAGCGTGCCATTAAGCCATTAAGTATTTTTAACCCTACTGACACTTTCTACACAAACGCCACTCCGACTGTGACTTTTTCGATCGCCATCTCTTGACGATGAAAGAACTAAACTGACAGTGCCTAATGGAAAACTGCTCATTGCCAATAAAAAAACCTAAAAAAAAATAAGTAGGTAACGTCCCCCCCATGAGTTATAGAATCCCTTTGGCCGCAGTGTTCCCAACTTAGCACTTTTGTTGCTAGATTTGGCGCTATTTTCATAGGTATAGCACTTTAATCTAGCGTACAGCACCTTGCACTTAATCTAGCACTAAATAGCGATCATGCTGATTAATTTTCAATACCGCAGAACAAAATACAGCCAGGCGAGAAGTAACAAAACTCTTTAGCTCTATTCTTTGCTACACTTTCGCAGGGGACTCCCTATGAATTAATGACGACATAGAGCGCGTTCCAATTCACGCCAACACTAGTCATTAAACTTAAAGCGCTGACAATACCTCTCTATTGAAAACGTTTGACACTATTACTATTCGGCTAAGCTGTGACGTTGCTATTATTAATGTAGAGCGATGGTGGCCTAACGGTTCTATAGTGCAGTTTAGAATCTACCGATACCGGGTCCAAAACCTAGGCTCTGCACCAATGACTTTTTTTAAGTTATGTGTGGTTTTCCATAGCTCCGTGCTTCGGAGGGCACGTTAAGCTGTCGGTCCCGGCTGTTATTGATTAATAGCAGTCGTTAAGCCATGTCAGAGGCCTTCGGGCGGCTTGACAAACTCTGACATCAGAGGGCTGGCCTCTGATGTCAGAGTTTGTTTGGTAGCTCATACGACAAACAAACAAACAATTATAAATGTAAGTGTGAGCGTGAATCGGACCTCGCCAAATAGGGAAGAAACACTGCTAAGTTAAAAGGAAAGCTCAATGGATTAGCAAGCTGAAGTGGCAATGTGCTGGTCACATTTCTCGAAGGATGGACAACCACTGGGGTAGACGTGTCCTCGAGTGGAGACCGCGTCTTGGCAAACGTAGTGTAACGTAGTGGACGCCCACCGGTCAGGTGGAGTGACGACCTGCGAAAGGTGGCTGGCAGAAACTGGATGAGAGGAGCCGAAGATCGGGCTCTGTGGCGTTCATTGGAAGAGGCCTATGTCCAGCAGTGGACAAGCACGGGCTGATGATGATGATGATGATGATGATGATGATGACTGCTATGATTGTCCTGTTCTTATAATAGAACCCTGTCTTTGGTTTGTTTGTTGACAACGCGATCGGGCATTTCTTAAAAGTAAACATTATCTGTATAGATTATTATTCTTTAATACGAAAGCATAAGTTTAGTGTTCAATGAGTTACAACTAGTGGCTCTGTGTGCTGTAGACCTCGCGCGTACAAACTTATTTGCAAACAATCCAGCAGTGCACCATATTGTACAACTAACATTAATAACCAAGATGCTTCATCAATCTCAATCAAACCTAGTAGGTAAAGGCATATGTGTAATAAATCCTAATAGTGAGTCAACTCCTGTGTCGCGGCACAAAATGCCGACAAGCGACTAGTACTCGTAGCTACGAGTAATAATATGCTAGGGATGACACAAAAAAAAGAATATCATTTTTACAAAATAATATTATACCATGTAAAATTTGTATTCCTTATAATATATTATTCTATACTTACTAGCTGCGCCCCGCGGCTTCGCCCGATTCACTGTGATTGTATAACAAAGGAACATCTAAAGTTTTGCATTTAAAATATCAGGATACGAAAAGGAATCGATATTTTGTACCTATTTTATTGCAAACTACCTAGTTTGCAATAAAATAGGTACAACATATCGATTCCTTTTCCTATTTTATTGCAAACTAGGTAGTTTGCAATAAAATAGGTACAACATATCGATTCCTTTTCGTATCCTGATATTTTAAATGCAAAACTTTAGATAAATTAGATAGATAGATTTAGATTTATGTTTAAAGATTTTATTCGATATAGGTAGGTACCTACCTAGGTACCTACCTATATCGAATAAAATCTTTACTTACTAATGTACTTAGCTTATTTTACTGAATGATTTTTCCCTAGTCGAGATCCCACGGTCTTATATTTATATGTGTACCTACCTAGATAGGTACTATTCACTAAGGGTGTGCAACGGGAAATTCAAAATTGTTCTTACATGTGATAGCTAATGTAAAGAATAATCTCCAAGTGTGACAAAAGGAATATCACTAATAATAGTTAGGACCAGCTAACAAAAGCAAAAAACCTGTAAAAATATTGAATTTCCCACTGCAGGCGTACCCAACTAAACAGAAATGAACTTTCTATAGGTATGATTATATATCAACTTCTAGAAGGTAGGTAGTTAGGACCTACTTACATAACTAGCGGCTCTGTGAGCTGTAGACCTCGCGCGTACAAACTTTTTGGCAAACAATCTAGCGGTTCACAGTAGCGCCATCTAGTTACCTTATTGTAACGCCCAACCACAAAAATCCCCGACGATCAAAACATTCTAAAAATACCCTTTATATCAAGTTTGGTCTAGATCGGTTGAGAAATGAGACCTGTAGAGGAGAACAGCCGGAAATCTAGACAGACATCCGGACATACGAAAGAATTTTTGCCGAAGCTGAAACAGAGACGCTTCGCTCGCGCTTCGCGCTCGATTGGTCAATTATTGCTAACAACATAGGTAGGTACTTCGATTATAATAGCTACCTAATGTTGTGGATATTGATAAGAAATCATATTATACATATTATATCTACTCATATTTCCTCACCCTTTGGAAATTGATGTATTCGCAATTCTCTACTATTATTAGATGATGTTGACGCTCAACCATTTTCCACACAGATGGTACGCATATTTAAAAGAAATAAATATATCGCCTCGTTGCGTGAACACCAAACATACAATATAATTATTATGTACTTTGGAAAACACGTGCGAGCGATTTCGTGTACCTGACACCTGCACTGCGATTACGTAATGTTGATCATGACGGTTTCAAGCCGTGAAATTCAATAATGCTTTGCGATAGAGTCGATTTTGCTATGAAAAAAGTGACAATCTGATTGAAGCCAAGTTATGGAATCGGGCTGCTGACACACATAATACGCTGTACCGATTTGCAATAGACGCTCGCCTTCACATCGCACCTCATCGTTGCTCTGTCAAGCGGCCGAGTTGACTCACTATTAGGATTTATTACACATATGGTAAAGGGCTGATTCCACTAGTAGAAACCAAAATGTGAGAAATGTATTGCATATTGAGGAGCTATTCTGCTCATCACGCCGAAGACCCTTATCAGATCTTCACCAATTTTTTATGAGACTAATTTAACGTTACTATTTTTATATTATCCAGACATACGAAATAATTTTTGTCCAAGCTGAAACAGAGACGCTTCGCGCTCGCTTGGTCAAGAATTAATGTTCCTTTAAGCAAAAAAGTGAGTTATGTTCAAATTATAGAAATGAGTGGGACTAAAATAATTATAACAACTATTTGTCTAAGACAAATACAATCATTTTATGTGATACTATTATTTTATTTCATATTCAATAAATTTAGCACAATATTTGCAAATCCACTGCAATCTAGCACTACTTGGGATGCCATTTAGCACCCAGTCGTGGAATTGAGTTGGCAGCCCTGTTTGGCCGTAGGTATTAGTATCTCTACCTAGTCTGTGGTAGGTATAGACGAGAAATTGGCGTACCGTAGCGGTCGGTTGTTTTCTCTTTTTGTATGTTTGTTTGTAGTGGTTTTATTTTAATGTTTAGCCAAAATCATAAACAACCATCCTTAGAATAGATGGAAATTTATAATTTTATTTTTTAGTAATATTTTGCTTGTTTTAGAAGTATACTTCTATTTAAATGGGTTGTGCGCAAAGTGAAATATCTCCTCAAAATGAGACGCCGAGGAAAGGCTGCACCGACGTGCTATGGCTTATTATTTACATAATATTCTGGATTCTAATGGTAAGTTTATCCAGCCTAGGATATATTCATTACTATCTTTTATGATATAAATTATGTATCTGTTATAAATTAATTGAGAACTTTGTTCTAGATTATAGTTGCGGCTATATCTTTCGTTTATGGGAATCCGCAAAGACTTATCAATGGTTTCGACTCATTTGGGAACACATGTGGTGTAAAGAGTAATGAGAAACTTATAAATTTCCCACTAGCCGGCCTTGGCACTATTGACAAGAAATATCTATTTTTTATGGATATAAAAGAATTGCAACGATCTCTTAAAATATGTGTTAAGGAATGTCCCAACAAGAAGATGGAGTCCTTATCAGACTTGCAAAATTTCTATCGAGAAACGGGATCAAACCTATGCCGCTACGATATTAACATTGCCAATGTGTCCAACTTACCGAAACCGCATGATTTCATTGGACCATGCCCTACTTTACCTGTCTACGATTCATTTCCATTACTTAACCGATGTTTCCCAAAGAAGGCCCAAGATATTGCTGCAAAAGTTTTCACAGATTTCTACAAATTACTGAATAGCTGGGACACTATTGAACAGATGCTTTCGGATTTATATTCTTCTTGGAAGGAGATGATAATATGTGTTATTATAGCATTCAGTAAGTATGTATTGACATTTTAAGATTATGCTTTAGCTCTCACACTTTTACAAGGTGAGAAACAAGTCTGATCCCATCATCATGACTCAGTTTTCTAGAAAATATTTTCTCATAGATAGGTGATTCCACAGAACAGAATTATTGCTAAATGGGCTATTCTTACATGAGATGTTTTTATACTTTTTATCTTGATATATTAAAAATTGATGTCAATTTTTTTGGTGACAATTAGGATAATAGTGAATGAGTATGGTGAAATCCTCCAACTTTATCCACCTTTCCAATCTTTATCCACATACAAAAAATAACTTTAAATCGATTTTCCAAAAAAATATTTTTTCTATTGACGTTTTTACGTGTTTTTATAGGAATCTACGTTATTTATACTGGCTAACAGTGGTACATCAAGGGCATGTTCACTTACTACATTCGAGGACGCACGGATCACCCGCGCGGTCCCTCGCAATCGTTCACATCATCGTCGGGCGTTCGCCTGGGTCATCCGAAAAATAGTAGTGGAGGGGAGAAATAGTATGAAACTGACACTTGTCAGTTGTCAGTTCTATGTGGACCTCCAAAGTCGTTCACTAACTCCGGATGATCGAGCGATAATCGCACGGATGATTCGAGCGTAGTAAGTGAACGCAGCCCAGAAGTGGTAGGATTGTAGTTGCTATACCGTTGATTTTGGGCGGGTGGAGGGGGTAGGGAGGGGGGATGTAGGAACCCCCCCTTTGAAGGAAAAGATGCGCAGCCTCCCCCTTTCCGTTTTTTTTTTTCCATCCTTACTTTCAAATTTACCTTTGATGTAATTTATTTAAGGTGGGGGTTGGATGGGGGAGGTGGATGGCTACCCCCTGCTACTCCTCCCCCCCAACAACAATTGCCCAATGGTATTTGAATGCATTGGATGGAACAGCCCTAACTCCTATTACCTATATGTATGAAAGTTGAAATAAATGCCAGCCCAACATTGCCCACTTCACTATGAACAAACAAATGACTTTTATGTTCTGAATCGCATCTTTGCCCCTTTTTCATGCTTGATTCTTAAAAGCAGCCTCTTAAGTCTTAAAATGGCTTCACAAATGGGGATACGGTTTATTCCTGTGAAGGGTTGTTTGTTCGAACATTCTAATAAACGAGCTAACACACACATCCACAATATTTTATTCCTGTTTATTACACTAATGCCCAAAAAAGAAGTGTAATGTTTTCAGGGTTTATGTATGTTTCTGAGTTTCTTTATTCCACCATAACTTTTAATCGGCTGAACAGATTAGGATGTATGGGGTACCGTTTGAATCCTTACATAATATTGAGTAAAAAAACGGTGTGCCTGCCGTATGGCTCCAAAACAAATGCGAAAATACTTTGTGTTTTATAATATGGGTATCAAATTGAAGGACTTGATGACACATTCCAACAAAAGGTATATAATTTAATGGCTTAATTTTTGGCAGGCAGGCCTTTTTTTAATTTATGGCTTGTATCTAAAGTTGTTTCTACCTGTTAGCTTTTAGATTATATGAACAAAAACAAAAAGTACTAGGTTAGCATATATTGCTAGCTGAAGTCAACGGTATTTCAAGACGAGACTCATTTGGTGTCAGTCAAAGCAAGGAGAACTTGTACTCAAGAACTTGTTACAGTACTATAGTATGAACTTAACACAATATAATATCTATTTGATATTATGCTGTCTACTTACAATAAATACTTTAAACTATTAAAATCTATACCTATATAACATAAGGTTGTTTCGCCGGTATCGCAACCACCTTCTAATAAACAAACCTTTAAACCTTTTAACCTTCTAACCTTTTGTTTTGCAGTAGGCGACCATTTGACAAACTAAGTTTCTTTAAATCAAGTTAATAGTATTTGTAGAGGTAACATAAATAAAAAATAAATCTAACACGCTTTATATATAATTATGAAATAAGAATTTACACAGATTGAAACAAATGGGTTAACCCAGAGCCGAAAAAAAATTGCTCAGTGAGCGTCTTGCTTCAGTGGTGAGTGGAAGCACCGCGAGTTGGAAAAAAAATGACACGGCGCGCTGCGCTCAAATGTAAGTTTTATTACTTAGTTCATGTTTTACACACACGTTAAATGTTAAATTGTACAATCGATAAGTTTTGGTTATTATTTAGTTGTATTTTGCTATTTTTAAACTTATTATTAAGATATAATTAAGTGGTTGGTAATCGAAATGCTTATTTATCAAAAACATTAGATAGCAACCACATGGTTGCAAACCGACGAGAACCGCATTATTTTGTTTTGATTAATATAATCCTAATGCTTCATACAGGACTGCTACAATTTTGAATGTAGCATTGTAATAGTTTTTCTTTGTAGTTCTTTGGTAAGCGACCACCACTTTCTTTGAAAGAACTTTGTTTAATTTACGTACAAAACAGGGTGGTCGTAAACCAAAATAATCGAAATAAAGTCATTGGTTTGCGGCCACCATAATTTAGTATGAGAAATAACGGCCGCTAACAGAAATGAAAGTTTATTGAATATGCGACCACGTCTGATTTTATTAATTTGGTTGGATACTTGGTACTTGGTGGTTGGGCTTCTTTTCCGCAACTAAGCCGATCATCGGCCCCTTTTGCGTGAACCGGGCGGCGACAGCTAGTTCAGCCACCCGATGTCCCTCAGGAACGCCAGCAGCTCACGAATTCCGGCGCAGGCCTCCCTCAGGGAGAAAGTTGTTCCCAGGAACTGTTCCCTTTGTGGCGCCACGCTTTCGCAATCGAGGAGTACATGCGTGGCCGTTTCTTCAGCCCCCATGCATCCTCTGCACAAGGGACTGACTGTGACACCTAATCTGTGAAGGTGTTTGTTAAGAGGACAATGACCAGTTACAATTCCCACCACTTGTCGGAGACTGTCTCGTTTAAGGTTCAGAAGTTTTCGGGAGTATCTCGGATTTAACACCGGTAACGCCTCCCTAGACTGTCTACAATCCTTTATACTTGCCCATAGTTCCTGATGTAGTTTATATGTCCTTTGACGGATCCAGGCTCGAATTTGACTGAAAGGCAATTGAATCATTGGCTCTGGCCCTACAGGGCGCATGCCCGAACCTCCTTGCTAGTTCATCAGCTGCCTCTGGATCCGCTGTGTCCCTTTATCTATTGGAGAGTAAGGTAATTATCTTTACTGACCTCCTCCAGAAGATGGTGACACTGGATAGTTAGCCCCGAGGAATGTTCAAACCTTTGAAGTGCTTTAAGGACTGCGGCACTATCAGAGAGTATTCTGATTTTAGAGTCAGTTACCTTCCTGCGCAGTATCGCTGTTGCTGCCTGGATTATACCCACACATTCCGATTGGAAAATAGAGTTGTGAGTACCCAGTGCTGCTGCCATATGCATGTTCAAGTCGTCCGAGAACGTCCCCGCTCCCGTCCCAGCTTCCATTTTGCAACCATCTGTGTAGATTCTAACTTCGTCAGTGTTTGACCTATCACTTGATTCCTCATGTAGTTGTATCTTTAATGTTTATTAAAGAGGTGTTGTTTTGGTACCCTATCATAAATAGAGAGCATGTCCGGGTTACCCTCCGCATAATCCCATATGATGTTAGTGTGGAATGTTCGACTATTATGATCCCAGAGATTGAGAGCTTTGAGTCTGTAAGCAGACGCAGCAGCCTCCTGCTGGATGTGCAACTGCAACGGTGGCAAACCCAGCTGTGCCTCTAGTGCAGCAGTGGGTGCTGTTCTCATGGCGCCAGTCACTGCTACACAGGCCAACCTCTGGAAGGACTGTAGTTTATTTATGGTAGATGCCTGTTTAGTCCTTGGCCACCAAACTAGTGAACCATATGTTAGAGAAGGCCTAATCACAGTATTATATAAACAAAGTGTTATTTTTGGACTTAGGCCCCAAGTTTTACCTATCATTTTCCGACATTGCCAGAAAGATATGCTTGCTTTCTTAATTTTGTTTTCTAGGTGTCTAGCCCAGTTCAGTTTGCTATCTAAGATTATACCCAGGTACTTTACCTCATCAGTTAAGGTTAACTGTGTGTCGAAAATTGGGGTAGTGTGTATCGTCCTAAGTTTCTTTTGTTAGTAAACATAACCAATTGTGTTTTTGTTGGATTCACAGTTAATCCATAGTCTAACTAAGCACCAGGTTTCTACGATCTTTAAGGCGTTATTCATGATGTCACATGATACGCTAGCAAAGTGTCCTGATACAAGGATAGTCAGATCGTCCGCATAGCCAACTGTGAAAAAGCATCTGTTGTTAAGCTTTGTAATTAGGTCATTTACCACCATGTTCTATAGTAGGGGTGACAGTACTCCCCCTTGAGGGCACCCCCTTGACACCACCCCTCTAATGGTTCCACCTAGGTCGACTCTAACCGCCCTAAGCTTTAACATGTTAATGACCCAATCAACCAATGTCGACTCAACACCATGCTTCCTTAGCGCTGCGTTTATGCTTCTAAAGTTAGTTCTGTCAAAAGCACCTTCAATATCAATGAAGGCGCCCAGGCACAACGTTTTGTTTCTTAAAGCTTGTTCTATTATGCTGATTACTTTGTGTAAAGCTGATTCTGTTGATTTACCCGAGCTATATGCGTGTTGTTGTGGGTGTAATGGTGATATAGTTAGGATGCTATCTCTAAAGTACCGATCGCAGTCTTTACAAGGTTTTAAGGAGAAAGGATGTAAGACTTATCGGTCTGTAAGATTTAGGGTCTGTGTAGTCACACTTTCCAGGTTTGGGAATAAACAGTACTCTGACCTCTCTCCAGCCTAAAGGTATGTACTGATAGGATAAACACGGCCTGAAGATTATTTCCAGTGTACCGATAATATGTCCCTCTGCCCATTGGAGGAGTCCTGGAAAGATACCGTCCAGCCTAGCTATTTTGTAAGGTAAAAATGTATTTATAGCCCAACTGATTCTTTCCTGACTTACTACTGACTTTGCAACATCCCAATCCGCGTCAGCAGGTATAGCCGTCTCACTGTCAATCCATGTAATGGTGTCAGTGATTTGGCAACCTGGGAAATGTGTCTGTAAAAGTAGACCGTTTGTTTCTGTTTCTGTTTTAGTGTAAGTGTTATCTACTTTCTTTAAAGAACCAATCTCACGCTTAGGATCAGCAGCCAGAATTTTCCTGACCCTATTTGCTTGAGTATTCGTTTCTATGTTTGTACTATATTTTTTCCATGACTTACGACCTTTGGAGCGAAGTAGTTTTTTGTACGCCACTCGCGCCTTTCTGTATCGCTCCCAGTCTTCATCGTGGTATGTATTCATGGCTCTATTAAATAATTTACGAACCTTCTCTTTTAGTTTCTCCAAATCTTTTCCCCTTACCTGACTACCAGCTTTACTTACGTATGGTGGGGAGAGAGGGCAGGCTTCCTCATAGCTTTTGGTGAGATTGTCTGTTAATTGTACTACCGCCTGCTCAATATCAGTAGTGCTTTTTAGCCGTGAACCCGTAGACATGGGAGTGTGGTGCTGTTCTAAGGAATTATAAAAGATCACCTTGTCCGTTCTACGGGGATTTCGAGTTGGTGCGGGTGGTACCCTGTTTAGCTCCATTTCAAATCGGATCCATCTGTGGTCCGAGCATGAAGGCTCCTCCGAAACTCTCCAATTCTTAATGGTGTTAAAATTATTGTTATTGTCCGAGAATAAGGTTATATCAACAATGGTGCAGCATCTGCGTGTGACAAAAGTTGGTTCCGCTCCTATGTTCGCTAGTGAGAGAGTAGTAGTGAAAATAAAGTTTACCAAATCTTCACCTCTACTATTAGCTGTCGGCATCCCCCATAACGGATGATGTGTATTGCTGTCTGCCGCTATGGTTAATTTAAAATTGTTAAGCTCACAGTATCTTACGAGGTCAGCGATTTCCTTTGGTGGGATGTCCTCGTCGGCGGGCAAGTATGCCGACGCGAAAATCACCGCCTCTTCTCCCCATCCGACACCAGAGGGTAACCTAACGGTTACCAATTCCCTGGAACAGAACTCGGTGAGGGGCACTGCTGGAACACTACGCGGTATGAACAAACATGCGCGTGGGTTGTTACAAGTGTTATCTAGTATTAACTTACCATTCAGGTTACTGAGACCACATACACGCCCGCTCCTGATCCACGGCTCCTGGATCAGGGCGATAGTCTCTTTGTTAGTTGCCTCCAGCACCCTGCGCAGGTTAGCCGTAGCAGTAATGCTGTGCTGGAGGTTAGCTTGGATGAAGTAGTTTTTGTTGTTGTGGTTTATTATTGTTTTTTTTTGTTATTGTTGTTGTGGTTTCTGTTCTTGTTCATGTTGTTTTTCTTGTTGTTCTTGTTGTTTTTATTGTTGTTCTTGTTGTTTTTTGATGCTATTATTGTTGATGTTGTTGTTTTCGTTGTTCTTGTTGTTCTTGTAGTTTTTGTTGTTGTTCTTGTTGTTTTGCTGTTTTTGTTGTTTTCCTTGTTGTTTTTAATGTTATTGCTGTTTTTCTTGTTGTTCTGGTTGTTTTTGTTGTTGTTGATGTTTTTGTAGTTTTTGATGTTGTTGTTTTCGTTGTTCTTGTTGTTCTTGTAGTTTTTGTTGTTGTTCTTGTTGTTTTTGCTGTTTTTGTTGTTTTACTTGTTGTTTTTAATGTTATTGCTGTTTTTCTTGTTGTTCTGGTTGTTTTTGTTGTTGTTGTTGTTGTTGTTGTTGTTCTTGTAGTTTTTGATGTTGTTGTTGGTGTTGTTTTGGTTTTTGTTGTTGTTATAGTGGGTTATATATTTTTTTCATCAGTTTGCTAGTTTTATTTAAATACCTCGCATTGTTTGAGTAAAGCACTATACAAGCCTTGGTCCGCAATGACTGCCCTGCTGGCCACGCTATGATGGCCTCGAGCTTTGCTTAGTTAAGTTCTCGGCCTTCAAGCTTGGCCATCAAGGGCTGCAATGCTAACCGCGCTGTGATGGCCTCGAACTTAACTTAGCTACGCTCTCGCCATCATCATCGCTGCCAGCAACGCAGTCATTACAGACCGCGGCAGTAATGTACTATTAAAGCGATTATAATTGTTTTAATGGCATATTTTTCATATTAAAATAGCAGTCGCAAACCAGCTCACTGGTGGTCATAAACTGATAAAAATGGTCGTAATCCAACGTTTTCGCTCTATTTTCACTTTTTCAGCATTTTATAAATATTTTTTTATAAATGTATTTTATTTTATGTTTTTATATCCAAACTAGATTATATTTGGGACAAATTCACATTAACATATACTATTTTGCGTGTAGACAACATATTTTTTTCCTCTTCTTATGTGGGCAACCCAGCTAACTGGTCGCCAATCGGCGCAATGACTACTGAGTAGGTAGGCTACTGAGTGAATGACACGCAACGCACTAAGCTGTGTGGTGTGTGAACTTTTAAAAATAAGCGAATGTTTCCTTTGAGTAAAATTTGCTAGCTTCAATTTTGAGGGTACTTTCCTTACAGGTCCCGTTCGAACTATCCATTTTGTATATGAGTATTACGCATGTTACATACAACAATATTACATACATAGGTACATGTGAAAAACTTTTTTGGAGGATGTAAGCATTCGATGAATAGACATTCGCAAAAACGACATTCGCACGTATCCCATCTGTCTGTATGTTTGTTACCTTTTTCACAACTAAACAGATTTTATTGAAATTTGGTATGGATATAATTTGAACCCAGGGGAAGGACAAAAGTATTTTTATTGCAATAAACAGTTGAAGTTGTGGTCAAAAGTTAGTAACTAAATATTTTTATAAGTGTTTTACTTGTCAAAATGCTCAACGACACTTGGCACTTAGGAATTGAGATGGCTTGGATAGAGACCTGCAGGGTCAGAGACCTGCAGGGTCAAATGCACAATACACCTCAAGCAGGCAGCCAGCGCATGCCTTACCGCCCCTTCACAAATAAGAAAAATGACCAAATGCTGTAATATGATGTACCATAATTATGTTATTTACAACTATTTATACAATCATTCAAAAATAATAGTAAGTAAAAAAGATAACAATTATAGTAAGTAATAAGTAGTAAGTGTAGTAGTGAATGACAATAATAAAATACATTCAGCAGATTATAGTGTACATCGATCTGTTTAGATAACAATGTTGATTTTGAATGGCTTGTGCGGGGCTGCCAACGTGCCTAATACCAATGTCACAGTTTAGAATATTGTAATACTAAATAATGTGCCAATTTAAGAACTTATTTTTTTTGTTGGGCTGTTTTAGTTGAAACTTCGTAACAGACTGCGTTGTGACTTTGTTATGACCTGTCAAAATCTTCTATTGATAACCAGTACTCCTGAAATATATTTTTAATTGTAAATTTAATCTTTTAATAGTGTAAGGTATAAGCGATGGTAGCCTAACGGAGAAGGCATCGTCTCAAACTACCTGCTAGGAGGCTTAAGAAGTCACAAAAACGACTTGAGTATGTCGGTGTTAAAATATATAAAACTCTTCCTCAGAGTGTAACTCAGGTGTCTAGCTGTATCTCGTTCACACGGTCAAGAGGCTATTGCTCAATAAAGCTTATTACAGCGTCGATGAATTTTTAAAAGATAAATTGATCGATGATTCAAACTTATTTACCAACTAGCTGTGCCCGCGGCTTTGCCCGCGTGGTCATTTCATTTAAAAGTAGCCCACACGTTTTATTCCAGGACCAAAAGCCAAACCACCACCAGACCAGTTGTAGGTTTGGTCCAGAGCACCAGGAGGACCAGGACCAAACCTAATAATATTATATTACATTTCTTCAAAATTCGTTCAGCCGTCAAATAGTTTTTTATCGATTGCTCGGCATCTAATCATCGGAATAAGGCACTGCCTTGCCTTTTTATAATGCATATTCTGTGAAGTACGGCACTCCGTACTTCACAGAATATGCGTTATAACACACTTGCACTTCTATGACACTTCATAAAAGTGCACGTATTGCAATGAAATGAACGCATATAATAAAATATGAAATAAACGCATATAATACAATGTGAAATAAACGCTAGAATGGCAGTGCGTGCAAGGCCTAAGATACCAAGTACCCCAGTTTTTAAATCAGTCACAAGGGCTTGAGAGCAGGGCCTGGATTATGTATGACCACTCACGCCAATTCCACGCCACCTGCGTGGAGTTAGGGAAGGTGGGTATTTACGCAACCAGGTTTTTAAACCAGGTTTTGGCTTGTAAGTACGCCGCCCTGGCGCGGACCCGCAATACTTGCAAGACTTTCGAAGTATTTTACGCTCTTTCGCCCCGTCCGCACCTACATGTACATACTCGGTGGCGGGTTCGGCATGGCCTCGGCTGAGTTCGGCCGCACTCGGCCAGCCGGATCACAAGAAGCTAGGTGGCCGATACATCGCTCAAAAAACTTGCAAGGCTTCGAAGTTTTTTTATGCAAACGCAATTGTGCTCTTTATTTAAAAAAAAAAACAATTTCCTATGCAAGTATTTTTTACTTTCAAATCCACGCTTCCAAGTACTTTTTTCGCAAACACGATTGTGCTCCTTATTTATATGGACACGAAGATCAATTTCCTATGCAAGTATTTTCTACTTTCAAGGCTTCGGTTTACAAAGCACTTGAAAGTATTTTGAACCCTGGTTTTTATAATGAAAGATTCATGACATGAATGAGTTAAATTTATTTTTTTAATTAATAAATTACTATTTTACTATACATAATTCGCTTAATTTCGCTGCGAGTTTTACAACTGAAGTCGACTTATACTATTAAAAAAACACAAATAAACATCTAAATACGTTTTAAGAGCCTTTAGGGACTATAAAGTATAAAACAGAAGGAAACGTGTTGTTTGAGTTCATTCAACGTTCAAACCACTTCGTAACAAACCGCTTGCGTGTTTTAAGGGTAGACAACGCCATCTAGTTTAAATGAAGTAACTTGTTATCATGAACGGCTTGTTAATGAGTAGAGAAAATTATCTCCGAAGGTAAGGTGGCACAGATTAGAGAGTAATTAAGGTGGTGAGGTAAATTGGATGGGGCATCAAGGTTAGGTCATTATTATGAGGCCCATACGAACAAATTTTAATACAACGAAACATTGTGTTTTTAGTACAAATTATTTTTTATGATGTTTCACAGAACGACGTACTTACTGGCACTTTAACTGGCTCTTAATAATTACCTACCCTACCTACCTAGTTTTTGAGCTTTTTCAACACGATATGAGGATTGATTTGAAAAAATAAAAGTTTTCTATACTTCCTCTGTGAAGAGCAATACATGTACCTACCTCTGTATGTACACATTTCAATACCGACAACTAACCATTTTGCCAGTAAGACATTATGAAGAAACCTCCGATATAACTATATAATTATGTAGGTACGTAGGTAGTACATTATAATATCTCAATGGAAGAAACAATCGATTTTGAAGTTCATCTCAATTAAAATTTTCATAAAATATTTAATGTACAGATTTAGCCCAGTTACAGTTTTATTATAGTTATAGATATCAAGGAAAATGTAAAGAATAACGCATAAATAATGTAAAAATCTTTTAATTATGGAGCAAAACATTTCTACAGCGCTTGATTTCGATCCACTTACGTCTGGATTACGCATCCATGCATCTGTCCAACTGGGCCAGTGAGCCTCGTAGCAGAATGACGAAATTCGGTACCAGTCTATAAACGCACGTATGATCACTTTAAATTTAACATAACTTTGGACCCATAGGTTGCAGGAACCTTTTAATTTTTCGGCATAAAAAGTATTCAATGTTTTAACACATTATATAAACTTTGACTGTGCCAAGTTACATCAAAATCCGTCCAGTAGTTTTAGCTCGATACGTGTTATTTTAAATAACTTTCTAGCCCTATCCTGCGGGAACCGTTGATTTTTCCGGGATAAAAAGTATCCTAAATGTTAATCCAGTACATCAGCTATGATTCTGCCAAGTTTCATCAAAATTAGTCTGGTAGTTTCAGCGTGATTCGTGTTCAAAGATACAGACAGACAGACAAAAAATAAAAAAAAAACCTTTTTGCACTCCATATCGATTTTGAAGTTTATCTCAATCAAAATTTTCAAAAAATATTTAATGTACAGATTTAGCCCAGTTACAGTTTTATTATAGTATAGATAATTAAATTTTATTTAAATCATATGACAATACTATAACAGAGTTATAATTTTTATTAATAATAATGTTCATTTAACATGTAAGATTTTTACCTTATTAATAAATATTGAATTGAATTGTTCAATAGCCCAACTTAAAACTCAACAATACAGGGTTTGGTCCTAGGCTCAAACTAGTCAAAGGACATGTTAAGCTGTTGGTCCCAGCTGTTATTGATTAATAGCAGTCGTTAAGCTATGTCAGAGGCCCTGGAAGAGAAACTCTGAACCAGAAGCCAGCACTACCTCATACGACAAACAAACATAGGATAAGGTTTCTAATGTTTGTACCTTCTCCAACAAAATGTCCTCATTACTTATTTTAAGCCCGCCACGCCACATATAATCCAAAGTAATTGAAGTGGGTGGGAATTGGACTGATAGCAACGCTGAGTCACCAATGATGTCACTGGTGGCGTGCAAACAAGTCTAGAACTAGGTACATTTAAAATGAAACTCTAAACGTCTAGGAATAGGGTTGCAGATGAATCTATTTGTTTTCTGTAAAATGTTATTTTGTGGCAGCTAATTATTCAAATCTTTGGTACCTACTGTTCTCTGTTTGGTAGGTACCTAAGCTAATTACAATGATGACGGATTAAATAAGTATATTTTAAAAGAGCAGTACCGCAGGAATCGGAATTCCGAGTGCTGTGACCTACATTGAAGATAGTAAAAAAATGCAGGGGTACTTATAATGAGGCCTAATAAGTTTTTTTGTTAATTGTATGTATATGGTTCGTTCGCCCCGCGGTTTCACCCGCGTGAATGACGATGATGACGATGAAAAGTATCCCACGTGTTATTCCAGGACCTAAAGTATCTATATCAAAACCTTTAGCACGAATAATGAACAAACACATCACGCACAATCTTGTGCTTATAATATTAGCGCGATGAAGATGTATGACGACTTGTTGCCTGATGTGTAGTTCAAAAATGTTATTTCTCTTCCAGTCTGTTCCCTCATCATGGTATCAATTCTTCACCTTCTGGCGTCGTTGGTATCATGGATATTCATGATTGTAGTGTCCATTGTAAGCGTCGCAGGGACAGCACTCTTGTGGTACACATACCACGAGTTACGGACTAAGCAGAAAAGCTTTGTTGACTCTGGATTTTTGTCTGTAAGCTCAAACAATCTCTGAACTGTATTTACATTATTATTTTTCGAAATAAAATATTAATAATTTGTGATTTGATTTTCAGGAATCATTAAAGAATGAGCAGGCGTTTCTGTGGTACTCTATTATTGCTACAATAATTACCGTAAGTTCCTATAATTTTCTTGAATAATTGTTTATTATATACTATTATTTTATTAAGTCATGTGAAGTAAAGATGGTGATGCTGGGGTGATAAAATAATTACTAAGAGCAGTTTTCTAAAAGTCATGTGAAGTAAAGATGGTGATGCTGGGGTGATAAAATAATTACTAAGAGCAGTTTTCTAAAAGTCATGTGAAGTAAAGATGGTGATGCTGGGGTGATAAAATAATTACTAAGAGCAGTTTTCTAAAAGTCATGTGAAGTAAAGATGGTGATGCTGGGGTGATAAAATAATTACTAAGAGCAGTTTTCTAAAAGTCATGTGAAGTAAAGATGGTGATGCTGGGGTGATAAAATAATTACTAAGAGCAGTTTTCTAAAAGTCATGTGAAGTAAAGATGGTGATGCTGGGGTGATAAAATAATTACTAAGAGCAGTTTTCTAAAAGTCATGTGAAGTAAAGATGGTGATGCTGGGGTGATAAAATAATTACTAAGAGCAGTTTTCTAAAAGTCATGTGAAGTAAAGATGGTGATGCTGGGGTGATAAAATAATTACTAAGAGCAGTTTTCTAAAAGTCATGTGAAGTAAAGATGGTGATGCTGGGGTGATAAAATAATTACTAAGTGCAGGTTTCTAAAAGGTTTAAGATACATAATTAGTTAATTGTAAGTAAAGATACTATTTAATTTTGTAATCGACGCGGTCTCTCCCCAAAATTGATAAATTCTGAGCATTGAACAACTTCACATCACAGTATTGCAAGGCCTGAGGTACGTATACCTCGCCTTGCCCTCGGTTCGCTATACATATGAAAATAATAATGAATATTTACCTACTCAAAAATCTAAGTACTTACATTAGGTGAAAAGCGATGTTCTATAACAAAATGCTATTCCTAAAAAATCGCATGGTTATATTCCGAAGTGGGAATAGTAGTGGACGTTTTCCACGTTTGAACACCCTTCTTGGGGTCCAATGTGAATAAAGATTTTGAAATTTGCGAAAGGAATACAAACTTTTGTATAGTTCGCGCAAATTATCTTGAGCTCTCGGAAGATAGCGCGAGTGTCTGCGCAGTACGCATATTTTAGATGTCAGAGGGACGCGGAAGTCACCGAGAAGGGTACCGCCCGCTCGTCCCGCGCCGCACACCCGCTTGTGCCTTGCGCGTCTTCGTGAGTGTTACGTACTTAAACTGAACACATGCGCGTTGCCGTTCTAAAGTACAGTAGTGAGACGAGTGCGATAATCTTCTGTTATTTTTGTTCTCTGTTTCCGTTATTTTTTCTGTTATTGTTGTTTCTTACTGGTACTCGCAGTGTACTGTTACTGTTGTTATTTTCGTTAATCATGCCTCCCGGACGCTCCAATACGAGTATGAATTAATATATGCTCATGTTTTTAAATAAACTTTTTTTTATTTCGGTACATAGCTAATTATCCTAATATTTAGTACATGTAGGTTCGATTAATTCACCATCATAGTAACCATTTTGAAATTTTCTCAATAATCTGTATATACTTATTTGGCACATAGGAGTTCTCGTCGTCGGATTACAAATGACTAAATCTAGCAGACTTTTTCAGCTCAGATATACTTCTGCGACTGGGTAGGTACTATAAAAAAACACTTTTTACAATAACGATTGTGCACTCAACTGTACCATGCGCTCGGACTAAGTTCAGAGAGCTCAAGATAATTTGCGCGAACTATACATCTAATTTAAAGGATGTTGGTATAACTTATTATGCGAACAGCCAAGAAAAATATTAAGTAACACCTCACTTTATTGCCCGACAAGTACAACCTATCTTCAGCCGCATCGACGCTTACCATCAGATGGACATTGCGGCCAAACTAATGATTAAAAAAAAATTAAGTAAAAAAAGCTTTCGTGTGTTTGATACTTTAATACAAGAATGTTTAAAAAAATACATTATTAATTATGTTAGTAACCGGCTAGGCTCCTGTTTTTGGGTCTAAATGTCGACTTGCCTTGTGGAGGTCACGCTGCGTGTGCGCGGCGCGATCACGAAGTCTAGAAACCTAGGTCAACATTTCGACCCTAAAACGTGAGTCCTAGCTAGATACTATCAAAATTAATATTGTATGGTTTATTGGCACGGAAACTTGAAACTTATTCCATCCACGATTACAGGTGATAATCCTGCTGCTAGTGTGGGTGATGCGCTCCCGCGTGTCGTTCCTGGCCGCCCTGTTCAAGGAGACGGCGCACTGTCTCGGCTCCATCCCAGCGTTATTCCTGCAGCCGGTTATCACGTTTTTCTTCCTTGTGCTGTTTTTTGCCTTTTGGTCGCTTGTCGTGGTAAGTAGAACAACTAGAAATACATATATATATATTAGTAAGAGATGTACTTTATTTTTTGTCTCATCTTTTAGTCATTTTAGGGTTCCGTACCTCAAAAGGAAAAATGGAACCCTTATAGGATCAGTTTGTTGTCCGTCCGTCTGTCTGTCAATACCCTCTTTCTCAGGAACGCGTGGAAGGTATCAAGTTGAAATTAATATCAAATACTCATATCTGCAATCCCTGTAGGAGCTGTGAAAAAAAACAAATTTTACATGTCAACGCATTAAAAAAGTTACACGACCGTTGATGCCGTATTTTGATACTCTGGAATCAAAACCTATAGGGTACTTCCCGTTGACCTAGAATCATGAAATTTGGCAAGAAGCAATATCTTATATTTAGCACAAATAAAGGAAAAAAAACGAAAACCGTAAATTTGTAGTAACATCACAAAAAAAACTATTATTAACCTGTCTGCTATCGGTATCTCGTACGAGATATTTGAGGTATTTTTTGCAAATTTTTCTAAACTTCAAAAAGTAAAAAGAAGTAAACAAATTTTTTTTTTCTTTTTTTTGGTTCATTTACCTTACTCAGATACAGATTTTGTGTATGGCAACCCTTTTAATAATTATATATTAAAAAAAATAGCCCAGTAACTCCAAAAACGCATTCGTCCACAGGTTAAAAAAAACTTCGATATTCGATTCCCGTGATGCGATGAAATATTTACATCCTACAAGTTTGTACGGAACCCTCGGTGCGCGAGTCCGACTTGAATTGGCCGGTTTATATGTTTAATTTGCTAGATTGTATTTTGTCATAGACTATATGTCGTTTTTTGAGTTACTGGGCTATTTTTTTAATATATAATTATTAAAAGGGTTGCCATACACAAAATCTGTATCTGAGGAAGGTAAATGAACCAAAAAATAAAAAAAAAATATTTTTTTTACTTATTTATACTTTTTGAATTTTTTGCAAAATTTGCAAAAAATACCTCAATCTGCCAGAGCTGTAGCTTACATACCCAGACGAATTCTTGCACTTGAGGCCTACCATTACAAACAACGACATAATTATAACTACGGCGAAGCAAGGGAAGGGTAATGAGTTTTGCAGTCTATGTATGTATGTCTGAATGTGGATGTTCCATCGTGTAACGTTGCTCCTATTGGTCCGATTTTGACAAGCGAGGTACGAGTATCAATCGATCGCAAGAACGTCATAGGCTATTTTGACAAGCGAGGTACGAGTATCAATCGATCGCAAGAACGTCATAGGCTATTTTGACAAGCGAGGTACGAGTATCAATCGATCGCAAGAACTTCATAGGCTATTTTGACAAGCGAGGTACGAGTATCAATCGATCGCAAGAACGTCATAGGCTATTTTGACAAGCGAGGTACGAGTATCAATCGATCGCAAGAACGTCATAGGCTATTTTGACAAGCGAGGTACGAGTATCAATCGATCGCAAGAACGTCATAGGCTATTTTTTTTACCGTAGACCGGGTTTTAGTTTTTGAACTTGTCTTGTTTTTGTACAATCGATAAAATAATTACATCAATTTAATATCAAATTAATGTAATAAACTAAATGTTATATATTCCAGGTATGTCTCGCAACCGCCAACTATCCAGGGGTTCCGTATAAAACTAATTTCTTCATAAATGGAACTATCGACGATCACCTCGACAATACTTCTATGGAATCTCAGAGCGTCAGTAGCAGTGCCAGCCCTAAAAGTAAGTTAGTTTTAAGTACAAGTATAAAACTTCAAAATTATCTTTATTCAATCAGCTCAATAAGGCAAGCCAAGTACTATCCGTGCCCACAGCAGGCCTAGCATGCATGCAGGTTCGATTTATGCCAACCGTTCCGCAAGTGGTGAAATTAATGGACAAAATATGTGTGCAGACAATAGACATCCAAGATCCAAGGTGTTTTGTAAATAATTGGCCCGTGACTCGTGCGTTTGGGGCTCCGGCCTTCAATAACCTAATTTCAATAGACGTAATACTCATTTCATCAACCGCAAAATTGAGTTGGTTGGAAATAGACAAATAATATAATATCTACAAAAATATTTTGTTCGTACAAGTTATTTTGGTAGCGTGCCACAGCAATAGGGTTCCGTTTGGACTATCTGGGTACGGAACCCTACAAATCATCGGAACGAGATTAGAGAAAGTCTTGTTCCTATACCTCTATCGAGTACCTTAACAAGTTGTGATATCGAGAAAGTCCTATTGTAGCACCAATAAACATTTCTGTATATTAATTACACAACTGCATGTTAGCACTGTTTTATTTTTTACCATTACTACACTTGTTATTGTTTTCTTAAACAAATTATAGGAGCACATGTTGACCGCTTGAGGACATTGACAGGAGAGATAATGTGGTATGCTAATACTAAACAACTAAATATGTAGAATAGAGCCATCAACAGTAGTTTAGAATCCTCTTGATCATACCATTGACAGTCATTTATTTAAGCGAATATTTATTGAGGGAAAACTGGATATAATCCATATTTAGAAGATCTACTTTTCTAGACATACCTTTAGTTAGCGTCCTACATCCACATTCTCTAGCATCTACTGGCACACATGTATCATTGCACAATTTGCGCAAGTACCTGTCTAACATGTTATGACGATCTGAGCTAGTATTCTTGACGTTTGGGGGCGGAATACAATATACCTACAATTTATTATTCACACTGCACCTCATCATTGTTTGTGCAACCCTTGTGCAAAATATAGGTAGATACGTGTATTGCTGGTATACATCGGAGGGCACGTTTAGATGTCGCCATGTCAGACTCTCTCCGGGCGGCCTGACAAACTCTGACACTAGAGGACAGCACTACCTCATACTTTATATACTACACACTGAATGTTATTATTATTGTATTTATTTAGACTAGCTGCACCCGCTGCTTTGCCCGCGTGGGCATTTTTCTACCCTGTCAATCTCCTTTTGGGCCTGCCGCGTTGTCTTCTGATGTTCTGTGGCGTCCACATTGGTGGTCCACAATGGTTTTTTCCAGAGATCGTCCGAGCGACAGATGTGACCGGCCCAGTTCTATTTCAATATTTCGCTTAAAGAACAGAGTTTAAAAATATGTTTCGATTGATAAATTAAAGTTTAATCGTGTTTTCCCTAGGTAAAAACCTAGCTAAGCAAACGCGCGCGGAAAGCGCAAATTGTTTACGCAAAGCGCAAATTATATTACGCTCGTACGTTTTTTTTGCGCACTCGTGTGGCTAAAAGACTTAAGAAAAATATAGGAATACAAATATTTACGAGTGTGTGTGAATTAAAGTCATTAGAAGTATTAATATGACTAGGATCTACTTAGTTAATATTTTGCATGTAAAATATGTTTGTGAATATATTTTTGTAATGTTTTAGCATTTATATCGGAACGTATAGAGTTCAACCCTAGTTGGATTAAGAGCATGTGGTGGATCTGCCTCATTTGCCTGATATGGGGCAGCGAGTTCATACTCGGCTGTCAGCAGATGACCATTGCAGGCGCAGTCTCGCACTGGTATTTCAGGTATGCACTTTCTCCCCGTGTTCGGATTGGGTTGAGGGCGTTTGTAGCAGTTTCGAAAGGTACCTTTTTAACAAGCTGGTCGGTTTGACCAATTTCAACACTTTTGTAATTATTATTGCCACTAAAGATCCTTTACCAAACTGAACGACAAATTACCGTATACCCTACGGTATAAAGCGTCGACGCGAGTATGTACCTACTCTATAAAGTGACATTTCCGATATAGTTTCTAATTGTCATTTTGTCATGTCAAAGGAAAACATTTCCTATCGCTAATTTCGCCCACACAATCCAAACCGAACTATCGCGTATCTTACGTCATAATATTAATGTTACGGTACGAACAAATCGCGTCAAACTTTATGGACGGCCTAGTACAGCAGCCTTATTGTCTAACTCTGGTGATAATGAAACTGACGTTCATTTACACCATTATGAACATGAATCTCCCAATTCGAATTGTCTAACTCTCCACCGGTGATCTCCTCGGTGATCTTCACCGAGTCGCCATTATCAGCTGTTTTTAAGCGAAATGAATGAACGAAACATCATATTTTGACATATATTGGTATTGTATAAATTTTCATCGTCACCGAGACATGTCAAATGAAAAAGGTTGCTCTGTCCTAACCTTTCGTATCAACTGGCTTTGAGTTTGTGACGAAATTATAGTTTTATTGAGACAATAAAAGGTCCAAGAAATCGTCATTTTTTAAATAAGAATCGATTACATATTTTAATAATCTTGTATTTTTTCACATCCCTAGAACAATGAAATAAAAAATAAAATATATATCAAAAAAACATACTTAGTATATTCGAACATATAACCATCTCCTTTTGTGAAGTCGATTAAAAAGTAACTTTTGTTCCATGACTACTCAATTGTAGTTCGATGAAAAAATGCCATTGAAACAAATGTCAAAGTAACGAGCAGACTACCGATTAAAAAACTATCGAGAGGTCACTGATTATCCATGGAATAGCCGAATACCAAATAAGCACCATTGCAATTCGATAGATAATCACTGAACGATCATGTATATTATTTAGCTAGCAGACTACCAAATGTGTAAAACTAGGCCATCAACATGCCAGCGAGATTCCATGGAAGCGTTCTTATACTAACAGACTTGTGCCCCTGATTGAGTGACATGAATACTACTGGCATTTACTCTGGTTTAGAGATTGCTGTAAGCGATAAGACTGCCGATTGTGTTACCGCTACTTCTATATTATATTATATACAATGTACGATTTACTTCTAAGTATATACAATAAAGAGTTATATATCTATCTGTTTTGTTGTTATTTTTTAACTACAAATTATTATGTAAGTAGAAACATACAACTATACCTATGAAATAGTATGTCACAAGCGAAATACGTACCAACTGATTCACAGACAACACACAGCCTAAACCGGTGGACCTAAAGATTTGCAATTTGGAGGAAATATTTCGTTAGTGCACTAAGGAGAGTTTTTAAATTTCGAACGGGGCTGGCAAAGTTTGCACACGGGCAAAGCCTCGGCGTGCAGCTAGTTTTAGCATAAACACAGACTGAGTATGGATAGAGAAACAGAAAATTAAACAAATTTTATTAAATCCATGTTTATTTTATTATAAAACCCTTGTTAAAAAAAATACAACTGTCTAGTGTCTTTATTAAATAAGGACTATACATAAAACATTCTAAAAACCTACAAGCCATTACTGGCTCACTGGTAGCCCACTAATTACAATGTAATTATATAGTAATTCACAACAACAAAGTAAATATTTCCAACACACCATTTTATTCAAATGGTATAAAAAAGTGCAGTAACTAGGTACATACCTACATATTATCATATAAATATAACAAGTAGATTTGAAAAGCAGCAGCCTTTTGCAATTTATGGACTTGCTATGAATCTCTTCCCGCTGCAATCCGACTTGAAATGATCCGGTTTACTGTGATAGACAGGTACTGAACTGAATCTAAAAATAAAGATATAGCTATGATCATTTGTCATTATCTACATACCAAGTACTACATAGTCAATATTGTAATGTGCAGTTTTACTTTTGTAGAGTTAGATCAAATTTGTAAACAATTCAAAAGAGAGGTTAATTTGTTGCATGTCACCTACAGCTACATCAGGCTTTGTGATAGCTCGAGATGTTCATACTGACACAGGTGCAAGCTACAGCCCATCTCCTGAACCCCGGCTGGTGATCAAAGCACACGTGGGGTGAGAAGGGATGGACCTATTATTACTCTGGGCCCACAAGGCACCTTACATTAACAGTTTCTTAAGGTGGTGTGTAGCTAGAGTATTATATAGTCAATTAATTACCTATGAGACTAAATATTGACAGATAGATAACTTTTTATTGTATACCAAAAATATACAAAGTCCCCCTTGGGGGGTGTGTATTGTGCATTTCTCCCTGCCAGCCTCTACCCAAGCCAGTCAATAATTATTATTAGGTATTTGATTGCCATTATAATACCTAGTTAATAAATTATAATATAAAATATACCTGCGGGACTACAGAAAGCTTGAGTTCTGTTGATGATAGCTATTGGGGAATGTTTTACAGGAGTCAACATTGGTTATGCAGCAGTATCTTATCTGTATATTTCCTTCTTAGTTTGTGCTGTGAATTAAAATGATACAAAATATAACCGATTATGTATGCATTGAAATGAGGTAAAAATCCATTAAAATAAAATATGTATGTTGTTGATAATTGATGAGCATTTGTGAAAATGCATATACCTAGTATATATGTCTATGTACCTAGTAGGTAAATTAAACTAGACTCGAATAGGTGCCTACATAGTATTCATTAGTCCACCAAAATTCCTGTATAGCCAAGCCAAAGACTGTCAGAACTTGCGATATATTTTTTCAAAGTTTCGTTCTAGCTCGATGACCAATTGTAGGTCTATGCAAAGACCACTTTATCAGATGACATTCTGAAATACAATATTGTACATAAATACGTATTTGTTGCTAAATCAAAGAATATTTGTCAATTTTATATCCCAAAACGAACATAACCTCGACATACCTACAATACATCTCACAAAGCAATTCCACTTTTGGTTTATCCACGTTTCGCACGAACTCGCACAAATCTTGTGTATTTAATGTTTCTTTTTTTTCATTCGATTTTCATTTCATTTCATCTCTTTCTAATAGAGTTCTTTGATTTTCATTATTGAATGTTATAGTAAACAACAAACAAACAATAGGTAGTTGGTCCAGAATAAATAATAACTTGCGAACCAACTACGTTTCGTTCTACTTAATGTCAGGCTATAATATACTTTTTTTGATGAATATCCATTTATTAAACAGCATAAAAATTAGATTATAATAAACAAATAAAACATAACACATGTTTTTATGGCTAAATTAACATTTTACAACCGTTTAGTTCAAAAAAGCACTAAAAAGTGTTCAAAGCTGTTCTTCTTGAAATGGTACGCAAGAGCATATTTTTTTTTGTTTTATGAAGTCTGTGGAAAGAACGAAATGGACATCACATTTTTCAATATTTCCAAGACGATTACCACCGAAAATATTAGACAATTCCCCTGGACGGCGAACTGGAACCGCTAATGGTAATGGTAATGGATTTGATTGCCATTACCACCAGAGTTAGACAATAAGGCTGCAGGTCCGCGTCGCAGTAGCAAGTTTGAGGGTCAGTCGTCCAACCCGGTTGGCCGACCCTTACTGCAAGTTCAACGGTCGCGGGTTCGATACCCGCAAGGTGCATACATTTGTGTGATGAGCAGAAATGTACGTTTCCGTGTCATATTTTTATAAATGTTTATCCGTTGTCTTGTACCCATAGTACAGGGTCTAGGTAGTTGGTGTGAATTGTCGTTAATATTATGTTGATTGACCGAGCGAGCGTGAAGCGTTTCCGTTTCAGCTTGGGCAAAAATGCTTTCTATGTCAGGCGGATGTCTAACTGTCCGGCTGTTCTCCTCTATAGGTCGCATTGCTCAACGGATCCAGACGAAACTTGGTATACAGGTTTAACAAATTTTTAGAATTATTTAGTCGTGGGGTATTTTAATTGGGAAGAAGGGGGAGGGGGGGGGGTACTTCCTCCAAAAAGGGGCAATAGCTACTGAATATCTCAGCCTTATTGGATCCGATTTCGATGGTTATTTTTTTATTTGAAAGGTAGTAACTTTAAGTTTGTCTCATAAAAAATTGGTGAAGATCCCATCTAGATCCTCGGCGTGATGAGCAGAATAGCTCCTCAAAATGCTCAATTTTTTTCACTTTTAGGTTTCTACCAGTGGAATCAGCCCTTTACCTACTAGATAGGGATTGATGGAGCACTTTGGTTATTAATGTTAGTGTTACAATAAGGTAACTAGTTGGCGCTACCACGGTAAGCGCTACTGTGCAACACTAGATTGTTTGCAAAAGAGTTTGTGCTCGCGAGGTCTACAGCTCACAGAGCCACTAGTTTATATTTTATTATTTAACCATGACTCATTAATGATTACCACAATTATTATTAAATTATATTTATTATTTACTGTGTTTGAACAGCTCTAAAGTTATAAATTTCTAAAACGTATGAATATTCTTGTTTGTGACTTTTTAGTTCAATAAGACCTTAGTCGGGTTTTAGTTTTTCAACTTATATTTTTTTGTATCTTCCACATCATCCACGCGATCTACCACGGTCACAACCACGCGATCTACCACGGTCACAACCACGCGATCTACCACGGTCACAACCACGCGATCTACCACGGTCACAACTCTAGCAAACCAGAAGAATGCATAAAACAATATTGAAGTTGGGAGTTCATTTTAAGTTTTCCCGGCCCGGGTGAGCCCGCACCAGGGCTATATTTGTTTATATCTCCCAAATAATTTCCTATATCCTGTACGATATAACACCACTGTTCTGTTCATTTTCAGAGGTCCTAACGCAAACCCGTCGCCAGTTCTGTATTCCATCGGCAAGCTGATAAAGTACCACCTCGGCTCGGTGGCCAAAGGGTCGTTCTTGATCACTCTGTTCAAGATCCCTCGCCTGATACTCATGTATCTGCATGCCAAGTGAGTATCTATTATTTATATTTTTAAGACTCATTTTGAAAATATAATACGAACATAAATACAGCAAAAAGCATACACTCTGCGAAACCAAAGTTTCATTAGTAGCGTTTGTCAGAAATTTTCAGTGCTGCAAAATGTTTTTGTAAACGTAGTGCATATACACGAAATTGCAGCTGTACGCACTACTACTAATAGCTGCGCCTTGTAGCTTTGCCCGCGTGGACTATTGTCATATGTCCTTCATAATTGTACACTATTTCCTCGTTAAATTTCATCAAGATCGGTTCTGCCGTTCAGTCGTGAAAAGGTAAAGACGCAGAGCTTATTCTACACTACAGGATAGTCCTAATAATCACTGTTACTTAATATTTTAAATGCGAAATACGATGCTTACTATTTTAAAATGTTAAGTTTCTGTGATTATTGTTCTATCCTGTAATATAGGTTTTATACAAGACGAAAGCGTTCGTTCTCACTTAGTTGGATGCTAATGGTCGGATTCTCATTTCGCTGGATTCAGTACAGACAACGCTTAACTAATAATACATAGACATATTATTAGTTAAGCGATATTTCGGCCAAAGATGGGTTTGAGCGAGGTTCACGCAAAAATACTACTAATACTATACTGGACGGATTTTGATGCTGTGTTTTTTGTATAGTGTAACGGTAACCACAGTTACCTATAATATTTAACACTCTCTTGTGAGATGATGAGGGGTTAAGTTTTGACCTGTTAAAGTGATATAATGTTACCATTACAATAAAAATACTTTGACTTTATTAGATAAATCCGGGTCCAATATAAATAATATGAGATGTTCATTAAAATTTTCAGAAATATGTATCCGACCCCACAAGAATCCGACCAAGTGATAATTAGCAAAGAAAAACTTGACTGTACTCCGGCAAAATGAGAATCCGACCATTAGCGAGTCAAGCCATGTGAGAACAAACTGACGAAAGTAGCTCTCTGTCTGCACTTTTACGATAACATCGCCCGCCCCCTCCAAAAAGCGATGTTTTGCAGCGACTAGTGACAAAACTATGATTGTTGTATTTTGAATGTTACTACTCATTTTAGGCTGTCAGCGAGAGCGGACAAAGGTTCGGACTGCGCGAAGTGCGGCTTGAAGTGCGGAATCTGCTGCTTCTACTGCCTCGAGAAATTCATCCGCTATCTGAACCACAACGCGTACACCATCATCACTATAGAGAGGTGTCACTTCTGCAAAGCGGCTGGCAGGGTGAGTACTAACTTATATATAAATATTTAAAGACTATTGTATGAAGCTTTATACAGAACATTGAAGAAGTGGCTAATTATTAACCTCAAATAATGAACGTCAAATTTACTCTTTTGATAACGACGAAACTCTTAATCAATATCTGTCCATTGCATTGGTTTGCTAGTTTATAAGCCAAACAAACACAAAACTCTTAAAATCATAATCTCATAATCAGTGACCTTTAAATTGCCGTTCCAGTTTTTCATAGCTTAGTTACGGGTTTGAATTACAATAATTAATTTTACCTACTATCAAACTACAGGGGAGCGCGTACCTGAGTAGGTTCCTGTCCCAGCGGTAGTGGCGCGGGAGGGATATTTAAACGCCACTTCTGCAGGAACCCGTAACCTTGTAATTGCAACATCATCATCAGCCTAAACTTGTCCACTGCTAGTCGTAGGCCTCTCCTAATACACAAAGTCAAAGTATTTATTGTAAATAGGCTAAATAATAGCCCGTTAGAGAAGAGAGCACCAATAAACTATATGGAGATGTCATTTTCTCAATTTTTGACAATTCCTTATATATATGTTAATGACTTTTGTTTTATTTAAAAATAGATATTGCATGAGTGAAGATAAAGTAGTATATGCAACTGCATATAATTAGGTCCTCATATTAAAACAATAGCCCCCATTATATGACAGTTGCATAAACTAGTATTATCACTTTGATTATTCTTACTACTATTTACGTTATCGCTACTATTATCTTTTGTATTTGTCATTTACATGTGTATTAATATATCTTCTGATATTTAAAAAATATATATATATGATATATATATATTTTTTTTTTTTTTAAATATATATATATATATTTTTTTATATTTATATATATATATATTTTATATATAATATATATATATATTTTTTAAATATCAGAAGATATATTAATACACATGTAAATGACAAATACAAAAGATTATAGTAGCGATAACGTAAATAGTAGTAAGACGTCCAATGAGAAATAATCAAAGTGATAATACTAGTTTTTGCATATACTACTTTATCTTCACTCATGCAATATCTATTTTTAAATAAAACAAAAGTCATTAACATAGGTAACCATTTATTTCTTATAGTTACTCAAATTTTGAGTAGGTTCTTCACATATAACGAAGAAGCCCTTTACTTGTAATTTAGGTACTGAATGTAGGCAAGCATAACGTTTTCTAAAAAAATTTTTTTTTCCATTTTCCACTCCAATGATTCCTTGTATGTTTTCCTCATCCCCCCACCCTACCCCGACTTGTCCCATCCTCCTCTCACTATCCCCACCCTCCCCTCACTATCCCCATCCTCCCCTTAGTATCCCCAACCCATATCCGACTTACCCCATCCTCCCCTCATTTTATCCCAACCTACCCCACCCTCTCCCCAACTTCCTCCACCCTCCCCTCACTTTTGCCAAAGTTTCCATACTTTCCCCTCACTTTTACCAAACTTACCCTACCTTCCCCTTACTTTTTACCAACTTCCCTCACTTTTGTACATTCCCCCCCCCCCCCCGCATTCGGAAATCTAAATTTAGGCTAGTTTAGTGAGTTTGTAACAAAATAATCTGTTTGACAGGACTAAAGTTAAATTTAGCGTGGTTTAGTCTAGTTGGGAACAACAGAATCGACCACAGTAACTCTTTATTAGAATACTAGCTGTGCCCACGGCTTTGCCCGTGTTGTTATTTAGTTTAAAAGTACCGCATACGTGTTATTCCAGCACCAAAAACTACATTTCATTAAAATTCGTTCAGCCGTCAAATAGTTTTTTATCGATTGCTCGCTATCTCTTCATCGGATTAAGATATTAAGTACCCCAGTTTTTAAATGATGGTAGTATTTCGTTTGTATGGACAATTCATCCTTCACTGGCCCCAGAATTAACCTTGCTATTAATTTGCATATACGTGTTTCTAAAATTTTCAATTACTTCAAAGTTACAAGCACCTTAACAGGCGGTTATTTGCGCCGAAACTATGACCAATTGAAAATGCACATTTTCATAAACAAAAAGCTTATTTTTTAATAAAATTAAAATGTGGTGCAGAGCGTAACCTGAGTAATAAAAATTTAATAACCGGGACCGACAGCTTAACGTGCCCACGGAGTGTAGATGCAACGTCAACATCGAAAAGATCGCGCGCGCATGTGCGTGCGTGTCCTGCTGTCGCACGGAGTGCAGCTCTCGTAAAACGTGATCGCCGGGACTACTATTTTGCAGGGTATTTTGATAAATCTCCATTAATTTTCAAGTAAACTTAGGAATCCTTGTGTAGGTACTGGTATTTGACTATCTGCCTATTATAATTTACGTTAGAAGAATAAACTATGCACATTTTACTATCAAGATTAACTTATATTTAATTTTGTTTATTGATTTTGACCTATAAAAACTTGGAAACAAAAATTGAATAAATTTAACCAACTACAGGCACTAGTTAATTAAATTAAAAATTAATGAGTGGAATATCATCCTCATCCTCATCAATCGATATCTAAAATCCCCTGCATTGCTTTTTGACACTGCATCGAGCCTAAAATCCAGTGGTATATTTTAATGCAGTCAAAGTTTGACCAAATAGGGAGCTATTTCATTTTCCTCCGTGCGCCTCTGCCGCGAGCGTACGTGCTACAACAGTCAAAGTCCGTGACAAATAAACTGCAATCTTATCTACAAATAAATTACATCCCGTGCCGCATGGTGTGGACTGGCGAAGTGGTGACAAACTCATGGATACGTACGTGTTATAGTGACATAAGTTTTTGCTGCGTAACGTTAAATAATTCAAGTAAGTGCAACGTACCGACTTGTTTACAAACGCATCACGTGGATGCAGGTACGCCGCTATCACGGTACTTACATCGAGGCCTGCGGTTCACCGAAGCTTGCGCCTAAACGGTAACCATCGCTGCTTACGTTCACTGTGCGAAGCAAAGCGGCCGCCTTATCTTTGCGAGCTACCGAGTAACAACGCTTGCGACATTATTTGGCGCTGCATATAGCCTGTGCGTGATCGATTTGGTAACGTTATCTGCTGCGTTGGGCCGTGCGTTTCTTGTAAACCTACCTACTAGTCTATCACATCGCACTTTACGCCAAGATGCCCCGAGTTGAGCGCACTTCGTCACCAAACAAGGATTTAGTGGAATCAGACACGATTGAGACAATGTCAGAGTGTGATACGGCTAATTCTGAGAGAAACTACTCAAAACATCCTAAAAATAAGAAAAAAAGAAAACTCAATAATAATAAAAATGAGTTTCAAACATTTCAAGATGAAATGAGAGAGATGTTCTCTCTTTGGAAGTCCGAGCAGGACAAGAATAATAAAAAAATGCTGGCCCAATTTAAGGACATTAAGCAGGAAAGGTCGGAGCTTCAAACATCTATAGAATATTTAGCATCAAAAGTGGACGATCTAAATAAACAGGTACAGTACTACCAGAATACCGTAAAACTACAACAAGAATATAGCAGCTTTCTTGAGAGTAAGATACACGATCTAGAGCTTTCCTCGCGACCGGCGTCCATTGAGATAAGGAATATTCCTACTAAGGAAAAGGAAACACTCCAAGACCTAACTACAGTGATTATTAAGACAGGGCAAGCCCTATCGATGGATGTAGACCCTAGGGAGCTCCGGGACGTATATCGTGTGCCAGGAAAATTAGGGAAGGTCCGACCTATTGTCGCAGTGTTTACCAAAATATCCTTGAAAAATGACATGTTGTTGGCAGTTCGAACATTCAACAGCTCGAGGAAACCCGACTAAAAGCTGAATACTGAGAATCTGGGCATGCCAGGTAAACGCTCCTCTGTCTTTGTTTCGGAGCACTTGCCTGCCTTCTCTAGACAACTCTTCTATCTGGCTCGAGAGTTTGCGAAACAGTATAGATATAAGTTCTGTTGGACAAACAACGGCCAAATACTCCTACAGCGGAATGAAACTAGTACACGTAAATTCTAAAAAATGCCTGGATGACCTCGTGCCACATCAGTGACTATTTCTAAATGTAACAATTAATGGTTTTTGTATGATTGCCCAGTACTTTCTGGGAATAGTGATGTGTTTTCGGTTTGACACCGGTTGTCTTGTTTATTGTTAAAACAAGTTTTAATTTTAGTTATTTACTACCAAACTTTGTAACTTACGTTTCCACTTTAGATAAAGCCTTAATGAAACTCTTTCAAAATAAACAATATCAGAATAATTCTACAAACACGCCACACTTTTCTAAAAATCACATATACCATATACTTATTCGTTTGTCAAAAACTGGGAATGTATCATCAGTTCTACAAACATACATTTTTAATATATTGTTAACCTTGCGATTATTTTTAACGATTATTAAAATGATTATTGATAAGCCCTCTCACTCAGAATATTGTTACATGGGACATACATATTTCACTGTCAGACTACACGACCAATTTAGGATGATTTTTAATGTTAAAAATGGCTAACAATAACCTAGATAATATCACTTCTGACATTGACACTTTCAGTATTTCATCTTCATATGAATGCTTTCCAGAACAGTGTAAAGCACTTATAAAATCTAACAAAAAGCCAATGAAAGTGATTCACTTAAACATTACAAGTATAAATAAAAACCTGGATGAATTTAGGACACTTCTTGAATCATTACAATTACAGTGCCAATTCGTTGTTCTTACAGAATGTTGGCTCAAAGATAAAGCAAACGCTTCCAGTATACCCGGCTATGCTTTATTTTCAACTAAAAAAGTAACATTACAAAATGATGGAATTGCAATTTATGTTAAAGATGGTGTGCATAGTACAATTTATGAACCCATATTTATTGATGCAAACTGTCTTGTTTGCAAAGTCGACAATTACATGGTTATAGTGTCCATTTATCGTTCACCCTCTCAGAATAATATTTCGAATTTTATTAATAGCATGAATGAGGTATTTACGAGCTTAAATAGTTTCAGTAATGTAATTATTGTGGGTGATATGAATATCAATATTTTAAATAATGAAGACCGAAATTGCAACGAATATCTTAACTTTATGGCAGCCCGTGGGTTTCTCCCAGCGCACACCTTTCCCACTAGAGGCACAAACTGCCTTGACCATTGCATGCTAAAAACAAACCGCGCTGCTACTACTATGGTGTTAGATTCTTTTATCACTGACCACCGACCTGTACTTCTAGCCATCGATCATAAAACCAAATGTTCTTCTCCTAAGACCTCCACTAAAGTACTTGATTATTCTGCTATCATTTCCGAAATCAATATAACAGACTTTCAAGAAATTTTAAAATATACAAATCCCAATGATGCCGCTGATCTTTTAATTTTCAAGTTGTTTAATATTATCACCAAGCATACTCGAGAATCTAATGTACCCAGGAAACAGCGTACGATCAAACCGTGGATAACCCCCGGGTTACTACGTTGTATTAGAAATAGAGATCATTTACACATCAAATACCCCGATAATTATATCCTTAGCACCACTTACAAAAGGTATCGCAATTTTTGTAATCGCCTGCTTCGGAAATTAAAGATAGAATTTGAGCGTAATGAGTTTCTGAAAGCTAAAAGCAATCCTAAAGCTACTTGGAATACGATTAAAACAATAACAAATACACATCGGAATACTTCACCACCCATGGAACTTTTTAAGCTTTGTGCTACTACTAAACAATCTGTAAACTCGGTTAATAACTTTTTTGCTAACATTGGTCGAAATTTGGCCACCAACATTCAAAGCAGTCTACAATATACACAGAACAGAAACTCTTCTCTGGTACCTAGCTCCCTTTGTAATTCATTTGTACTACTTGAGACTGACGAGGCAGAAATTGAACGAATTATTCTTAATCTTAGAGCGGATTGCGCTGTTGGCTGGGACGGCATTCCGTCACGTATACTTAAATCCTCCCTTGGAGTTCTAGTCCCACCAATAACTCATATCTGCAACCTCTCCATTGCCTCAGGAATGTTTCCTAAAAGCTTTAAGAAAGCCATCGTCCATCCAATCTTCAAAAATGGGGATAGATGCAGTGTAAATAATTACAGGCCTATTTCAATACTTACATCTCTCTCCAAAATTTTAGAAAGAATTCTCAACAACAGATTAATCAGCTACCTAGAGTCACAAAACCTTTTATCAAATAATCAATTTGGATTTAGGAACAACAGATCTACTGAGGATGCCATTTCTAACTTAATTAACTATATTGCAGCTAAACTGGACGGCAAAGAAAGATGTTTAGGCATCTTTCTTGACCTTTCTAAAGCCTTTGACACTGTCTCTATCCCCACACTTCTGCTCAAGATGGAGAGGATGTGAATCCGTTGTAACGCGCTTAATATTTTCAAGGACTATCTAAGTGATCGTTCCCAATATGTTAAAATAGGAGACATCATCAGTGACGTAGAGAATATCTCTTTTGGCGTTCCCCATGGATCAATTCTTGGCCCAACCCTCTTTATTATGTACCTAAATGATCTTTGTCAACTCCAAATTCCACACTGTCGTATAATTACTTATGCCGACGATACGGCACTACTGATTGACGCAAATAACTGGCATGAGTGTAAAAGTCGAGCAGAATTAGCCCTCTCAATCGTCACGTCCTGGCTCAACCAAAATTTACTCACGTTGAACATCCAAAAAACTCATTTCACAACTTTCTCCACAAACCACATCTCCCAACCTAGTAATACCTACACAATAAAAGCTCATGTCTGTAAAGACCCCACTTTACCTTTCAAAACAGACTGCACTTGTTCATCTCTCGCCAAAGCGTCCAGCATAAAATGGGCTTACAAATAGATTCTACACTAAACTGGCAACAACAAATAAACCAATTAGTCTCAAGAATCAGACGTCTTATTTATATTTTTAAGTTAATCCGGCACTCTGCTGATGTCGCCACACTAAAACTTGCCTACTGCGCCCTATGTGAATGCATACTCTCATACTGTAACACCATATGGGGCGGAGCATGCAAAACATCGTTCCTACATCTAGAAAGGGCCCAACGAGCAGTCCTCAAAGTGATGCTTAAGAAACCATTCAGACATCCTACCTCTCAACTTTATATCGATGCTAAAGTTTTGACTGCTAGACAACTTTACGTTTACCGAACTATACTTCGGAAACATGCAACTGTCAAATACGACACAAATATTGTGAAAAAACGGCGTTGGAAAGACAGGGTATGTCCGGCTGTAACTCATAGAACTGCTTTCTTTTGTCGTCACTATCCCGTACTAAGCTCACGACTATACAATATTGCCAACAAAGGTATTGATATATACGGTTTATCTAAATTTTCATGCAAAAAAGAGTTCACAACTGGCTACTTCCACTAACATACGAACAAACAGAACTACTTCTCAAACCATATAATTATGTCTTAAGAATGAATGTCTTATGAACTCAAGCTAAGACAAATTTGGCCGCAGGCACAACACACACACACACTCGGCCAAATGACCACACATAATAGTACACACTACCGTGGTACTATCATTTATTCTGTGACACCACACACCTACATGTCTCTTTTATTATATTTTTTTCGTTTATTTTATTTTCTGTAGCCATGCTATCTATTATAAGAAATGTCAATTTTTAGTTTGTATATGCTGTATAACATTTTCAACCCTAGGAGGAATCTTGCTATTCTCGAAGATACAGGCTTCCCCGAGTCTAGTTTCGGGAATAACAGATCCTTTGTGTTTTTTGTAATCCTACAGCCTTTTTGATATCTAATAACAATGTACTTATGTGTCAAATATCTTGTAATGGCTATGTAAATAAAGATTTTTATTATTATTATTTATTATGTAAGAGATAACAATGAATTATTTCTTTATTTTGTTCTAAACAACTACAACTTCAACTACTTTGTTTTGCAAAATTTTAATGAACGATTGCACATGAAACACGGCTCGGGGAAACCCTCGCTAATAGAAGACAGCACGAGCGTTCCGATACACACAGTCGCTTAATACGTCAATTTGAAGAGTTGCAAATTAGATATTTTCTTTTATAATTATCAACCTGTATTTATCACGATAAATAACCCTGCTATTTTGTATTCTGTGACGTAGTTTGAGCTTAATGTACTGTTTATTTTTCAGGATTTCATGTCAAAAATATGTTACTTATCCTGAAAACTAGCTTAAAAGCTAAAAAAAACAGTTCTAGTTTTACAATATGGTATCAAATTAAAGGCCTTGATGAGCACATTCCAACAGTATATAATTAAAGGCCTTGATGAGCACATTCCAACAGTATATAATTAAAGGCCTTGATGAGCACATTCCAACAGTATATAATTAAAGGCCTTGATGAGCAAATTACAACAGTATATAATTAAAGGCCTTGATGAGCACATTCCAACAGTATATAATTAAAGGCCTTGATGAGCACATTCCAACAGTATATAATTAAAGGCCTTGATGAGCACATTCCAACAGTAAATAATTAAAGGCCTTGATGAGCACATTCCAACAGTATATAATTAAAGGCCTTGATGAGCACATTCCAACAGTATATAATTAAAGGCCTTGATGAGCACATTCCAACAGTATATAATTAAAGGCCTTGATGAGCACATTCCAACAGTATATAATTAAAGGCCTTGATGAGCACATTCCAACAGTATATAATTAAAGGCCTTGATGAGCACATTCCAACAGTATATAATTAAAGGCCTTGATGAGCACATTCCAACAGTATATAATTAAAGGCCTTGATGAGCACATTCCAACAGTATATAATTAAAGGCCTTGATGAGCACATTCCAACAGTATATAATTAAAGGCCTCGATGAGCAAATTACAACAGTATATAATTAAAGGCCTTGATGAGCAAATTACAACAGTATATAATTAAAGGCCTTGATGAGCACATTCTAACAGTATATAATTTATTGGCATAAGTTCATTTTTGACAGGGCAGTATTGTAAAACTAGAAGTTCTTTTGTTGCAGTTGAAAATGTAGCCATACTGCAGCCAAAATGTTTTTTTTTCAAAAAAAAATGTTTCCGATGTTACTCGGGGGGATGTAAGGATTCTAACGATACCCCATACGTATAAATCTGTTCAGGCATTTCAAAGTTATGGTGGAATAAAGAAACTCACATACAAACATGAATGCTAAAAACATGACCCTCCTTTTTTTGAGCAGTCGTGTAAAAAGTATCTTATATCCTTCCATAGTTACTTTCGTTTGTTTAATATTAGAATGTATTGTTCGCAGGCATTCAGCACGATTGTAAACAACGCGCTTCAAGTGGCCACTATCAACAGTGTGGGCGACTTCATCCTGTTCCTGGGCAAGTGCATCGTGACGGCACTAACCGGCATCGTCGGCCTGCTGCTGCTCAAACGGAACAAGGACCTGCACTTCTTCGCTGTACCCACGCTCGTGATATGCATCTTTTCGTTTTTCATCGCACATTGCATACTGTCGCTATATGAGGTTTGTGTTATGCTTACTTTGTAGTAAGGTGTTTACAAAACAAACATTATTACTCTTCGGGCTATACAGTTGACAGATTATTTCTTATAACGTTAGTAGCGACTCGCCCCGCCCGGGTAGCTAAGGTAAGGGATTCTCTAAATATATTTCTCTATACAACATTTCGATTCTACTAGTGTTTTGATTGACTAATTTGAACAAAAAACTGTTGACTTAACTGTAATAGTTAGACATAAATAGCCTCGTGGACTTTTTTGTGGGTAATGATGAGTTCTATAAACATGTAGTACATTATTTTATATATCATGAATAGTTTTCGCAGCGCACACCAAATAATGACTTTTAAAGGCATAATTTTTTGACACATTAGGTAAATTATTGCAACTTTCGTAAGAATCTCAAATATTTTGAAAAATAAAACACAGCCCATGTTACTCGCTGATAAGATAGTTCTTTTAAAGTTTTTTTTTTAAATCGGTTTAGTATTTTTTGAGTTTATCCGTTACAAACATACATAAATATTTTCTCTTTACGACATTAGTGTAAATGGAGATAACATAACAATGCCATCTGTTTTGGATGCAACAAACTACGTTTATTTACTTAATAGCATACCGTATGTATTACTAATTTGAGTATACTAATGATAAACATGATAATTACTGATGACAATAGCATGTAGTTCACCTGATGGTAAGCGCTGTGCCTGCCTGGCATTCCTAATGATATATTTGAAACTCACTGATGAAAGTAAGCACACATTGCTAACACGAAAACAGCTCAATAATCTCGAATAGATTACGATTAACGAAAAATTTACAAGTTCAACCATTAAATTATTACTTATGCAATTAAATTATTACGATGCACACCGTCGTCAGTCACCGGCGTCGTGGAGCGACTATAGCAGTTGGAAACAACGCTGATTCTCCATTCATTGCATTCACCACTTTGTTTATTGTACGAGGCAGTGCTGGCCTCTGACGTCAGAGTTTGCCAGGCCGCCCGAGGGCCTGTGATGGCAGAGGCCCTCGGGCGGCCTAGTCATCAACATCAGTCCCCTCGTGCAACATAATGGAAACAGGGAGGCTAAATGTGCTGACCAATTACATATAACCACGTGCTGATTAACCTGAGCATTAACTTGTAAAAAAACATTAAGCAGTTGCTCTTTTTTATACGCTTTATATTAGCTTCACTTGTATGTTTGTAACCGACTCCTTTGGACGCTATTTTGAACGCTAGACTAAACGGTCAGATTTCATTCAAATTTTGCACACCTGTCAAAGACCGATGACAATGAAATAATTAGAAAAAAAAAGTCATAAATATAAATAAACCAAATTAAAGTTTAGAAAATAAATAATAGTTTAAAAAACTAAAAAAAACACGCTTTATATAGAAAACCAAACTAAAAAATAGAAAATAAATTTTAATAATTTTGAATTAAGAATAGTGTAAAAAATTCTAATAATTATAAATGAATAATAGTGTAAATAAGAAAAAAATGTTTTATTTAAAAAAAAGCGTGGGGTGCTTTTTAAGATATTATCGAAATGATAATCGTTCTTCTCATATCTGTCAATGAAATATTTATAACTATTGACCCATGCACCCCACGTTTTTTTTTTAAATAAAACTTTGTTTTCTTATTTACACTATTATTCATTTATATTTATTAGATTTTTTTACACTATTCTTAATTCAAAATTATTAAAATTTCTTTTCTATTTTTTAGTTTGGTTTTCTATATAAAGCGTGTCTTTTAGTTTTTTTAAACTATTATTTATTATTTTCGTCGAACTGAACAACGTTATTTCATGTGAGCCTGTCATGTAACATTCTCTAATGCTTATTACAAGTGAATGATGAAGTTTATCGTCGCCGTAAGGCTCTTGCTAACCAAAACATTTCAGGATTACCCTGTATTAAAAGTGATATTTTGATATTCATTTGTTTGCGAATAAACCCATTTTAGTGTTTTAGTAAACAATAGCTGTGCCCGCGCTTTTGCCCAAATGGTAATTTCTCTCGAAAGTTATCTGTTATTCGAGGACCAAAGTACAATATACTACATTTCATCAACATTTATTCAGCCGTATAACAGTTTTTATCGATTTCTCGGCTTCTACCTATCGGATTGAGATACAAAGTACCTACACCAGATTTTAATTTAAAACCTAAGCTATCCAACAATGGAAACCGCATTTTAATTGTCCCAGTAATTTTAACGTGATGCTCGAACGTACATTCAGATAGACTCACCATTTTTTAAATGTAATATTCATGTTCAGTGTCTCATTTTAAGTCCCCTAGTACTTTTTTATAACTTAACTGCATTGTACTAACTTTTTGTTACTGCTTTCTTTGTTTGTTTGTTCGTCGGATGAGATAGAACTGGCCTTTGATGTCAGAGTTTGTCAGGACGCCCGAGGGCCTCTGACGTGGCTTAACGACTATTATTAATCAATAACAGCCGGCACCGACAGCTTAACGTGTCCTCCGAAGCACGGAGCGATGGAAAGCCGCACATAACTTAGAAAAGCCATTAGAATGCTATAGAAGATATAAATTCGCGTTTCCAGTTTTAAAAGTTAAATCCCATTAAATTCCAGATGGTAGTGGACTCCCTGTTCCTGTGCGTGTGCGAGGACCGCAACATGAACGGCGCGGAGGGGCGCTGGAAGAGCTCGCGGCTGGCCGAGCTCGGCGGACACAAGCGCGAGCCCGCGGGGGGCGCTGAGCTGGAGGACCTGCAACAGAAGTACTGACGCAGTGAGTCTGTAGGCATGTGGCATGAGCTTTTGTTGTAGTTACACTTTTCTACGGTCATACAATAATACGGTACTTGACTAATCGTTAAATTGTGAACCTGGTCCTGCCTAATTGGTTGGTGTTGAATTTTTCTTCTGTTAACAATCTCGCCGGATTTATATAAACTGACGGTTATTACGGTTGTCATCGTAAAATTGGTGACATATCTGTCAACAAGCCGTCGTTATTTGGTAGTTTTTTAAATTATTTTTTATGTTATTGTGGTTTACAGATATGGGGACCGGGAATATCCGTACTTATAGTACTAATCTAATAATTATGTACTTATAGTACTAATTTAATAATCTATAATTATTCTATGAACAGTTGCATGGTGATATTAACATAACAGATTTTTAGAACGAATTTCTACTGGGTGTCTTCAAGTCCAGAGTGAAGTATCTCTACAAGCATGCCTCCTCGTCTACCGTATCGTCACTTTCCATCAATTGAGATGGCGGTCAAAAACTTACCTCCTGGCGCGTGCATTTTCACAGGTCAACCACACATTTCGGCGTGTCCTTTATGCCCTCATACCTAACACTACATAGCCGCGATATATTTTGATAATTAACCTTATATTGGCTGGGCCTCGTACAAATAGTAAAACTTATATGCACAAATAAACTAACGGATTTTCTTCGCAGAGGTGCATTATTATTTGCTGGATATCATTGTCGGATATTGGAAAACCAACATGTGAACTTTTTAATTCGTATTTGTTGTATGAAATTGATGCTTTAATGTCGATATGATCTTTAAGCTAATTGTTTGATGTATTTCCTCCGTGTTAGTAGAATTGGATTGATTATAAATAAATGTAATAGCTTGTTGCGTTACTTTGTATAACAATAATATCAACTTTTATCTGATGTCCGCTCAATGTATAACAGCATGGGTGTTGTGAATGATCCGATAATATGCACGTTACGTACGTTGTTCCATTGTGCTTAGCCGTAAACAAATTATATAGGTAATCTTGCTTCATCTTAATATACATATTATATTACTCGTGGATGCTGATGTGTGTGGATTTGTCAATAATATTTATTTATTATTTTTTACAGATAAAAATCACTGACTGAATCGAACACGAAGTTTTTCGCGCAGGAACAATACAAATAAGTAACGTATAATATTCCGCCGTCTTCTTGATATCATATAATAACTCTCCACTATAATTTTATCTTATTTTTTTTACACATTTACGATAGAGGTTTATAGTTTGTAAGAATAGTTATAACAATTTTAAACATTAATTTATATACCTACCATGTTGTGGCTACCACGGAGTATTATAGACGTTTTACACGATTTTGAGAAATGTTTTAAAGCACAAAATAATTTGTTGTATGTGATCATTTATTTTATATAAATCTCTTGCATTCGAGCAAATCGAACGAGCATAATAATTATATAATTTATACAATAATAATATATATTTTAATAATGACTTGAATCTACTGTTGTAGAAGAATTAAATTGACTATATTGTGACTGTAGAAGCAGTATTATAGATGCTTCTCTTTGCATTTTTAATTAATTTTAATGGAACGAGCGTAACAATTATATCATTTATACAAGCATCATAATAGCTTTTTTAATAATTACATCGAAATCGAATAAATTGTGACCTCTTAGGAGGAGTTTTACACATCTTTTTTGCATTTTTTATTAGTTTTAAGTTAACAAGTACAATTATTTATTATTTTTAAGTAATTTAGAGATACTCATTTTAGATTTTGTAATCTAAGGTTCCAATGTTTTAAGAATCAATTTTGCTTTTATTATTTTGTAGCACAGCACAAATGTTTTTGCATTCGAAAAGTTTTCTTGGTGCTCAATTTGTACTATCAATTTTTTTATGTAATTTATAGTACATATTTTTTTACTATTCATTTTTCTTGTACTTTTTATACTCTTTAGCAGAAGAAATGTTTGTATATTTCTGTGTGCTCAATTTGTTTTATAAATAATCAATTTTATGATATTTTTACCATATTAATGCAGTCATTGGGGGGAAAAGCTTTGCCCTACAAAAGTTTTTTATTTGTATTATGTTGGGGATACTCAAGACAAATTTCAAGTTTTGACCTCGAGAATTGGGGGTTTTTGGGATCGTTTTTTTATTTTTAAATAATGCTTCATCAGTTGATTTTATGACAATAGTGTCTATGAGAAGTATAAAGTAGATAACAATTTTGTACTATATATATTACAATTTTATACTATAGTATTCATATTTATTCTAAAAAGTTGCAAGCATATTTCTTGGGTTAAAATAAAAAAGACCGTTTTAGCATCGGAATTCCGGTGTTTTCTGGGTCAGTATATGTTACAATATCAATATTATAAGAACATAAGTATCGGAATCCCTACTTCCCACGGCGATATTCATCTTCTTAGTCGTTTCGCTTTTGACAGAGCGTCCCACGATGTCTCACCACCATTATACTCCATTTGTTTTCATCCTGGTGAAAGGGGCCACTCAAAGCTGAATTATAGCTATTCGTTCCATAACATGGGTAACCTTCCTGCTGCCCTGTCTTCCACATTGCCCTGAGCGACAAGACGCTTTACGGAATCATTGTCCCATCTCAAAACGTGGCCGAAGGATGAGTTATTAGCAAGGTCAAATAAAAAGCGCCTCTTCTCTATACAGAGTTGTTGAGGCATTAATAAAACAAAGACTAACGCACCAAACTCTCGTGGCCGAATATTTGGATTTTTCTTATATACCTCACACGTAAGCAAAGCAAATCAACACATTTAGTACTCCACCATTTTAGGGCAAAAATACCTACTAATTGGCCAATATTGACTAAAAGTATATTTATATAGGTACTTTGTTTGAAGTCTCGACATTTTAATCTAATTTATTATGGTTTTATGTTTCTATCCCTTTTCCTAGGTGTCACTATTTATACAATATTTATAAAATAATATGAGTGCCATTATAGTGTTAACGCATAATATTTGAGTATAATATCCGTCCAATAATTATTTATTTGTAGCTTTTATAGCTAACTACAAAAGCACTGAAGACTTAAGATTTACGTATCTATGTAACAGCATTTATTGATAAAGGCTAGAAATTGTCTGAACTAAATTATAGTGTGTATGTGAATGCGATCCTTCCATAATTTTTTTACTAGTCCTTTTTGACTGCATCTTTTAAAATACGTTGTCCAGCTGCAGCACAAGATATTTAAGTACTTCTTTTTAACTTGACAAGTGCCTTTATTAACCTCTACAGCCTTAGATTAAGGTCTTGTCCATGGACAATGACCTTAATCCCTCGAGGATGCGTATTGTTCTAGAAAGGAGGGATAGAACAAGTCTCATGAGACCAGCTGAGGCTCAAGGGAAGAAAAAACAGGTCTCATCAAACTGATCTAACTAAGCAGGTCTGCAGCTCTAGAGCAGGGGTCGGCAACTAATTACATGTGGGGTCCAGATGTTTTTTTTCTTCAAATACCTGTAAAGTCAGTAACAGAATTCTAAAAATATGATATAGATGTTTTTCTTGATCAGTAATTAGATTGAATAAGAAAAACATCCTAAAAATGTGGTCACTACTTTTATCAGCCAGAAACTTTATCCTTCACTTAGTCATCCAACATGATTGTGTTGCAGTAAATCAGATTAAGTATGCAGTCACATTCAGACATAAATTGCCTGTGCTGAAAAGTGCAGATCTCATACAATTTTCCCTATTTTTTTTCCATTGTGCATATTTACTGAGTTTGACTAATAAGACAGTAATCTAGCTTTCTCAACTCTAATATTCTATACTATCGTCGCTGGGGCACCGTCAGTCTAAAGGGATTATCATATTTATAATGGATTATACTTTGTCAGTCCAGTATCGTGGTCCTCTGCCGAACCCTGCTCTAGAGGTAAACTACTACACAACTAGCTAACTACTATATATTACAGTTTGTCGTAAGATGTAGTGCAGGCTTCTGGTGTGAATGTATCAGACTACTCACATGCCATTACAGGCTTATACGTAGTCTAGTGTTAAAATACATACAGCCAACATTGCCGCCAGCTGCTGCTATCATGTTGGAGGCATTGCCCCATTGAATTACAATGCTAATATAATTCAAGTTCTTAACCTGTACCCAACTTACCGCAACTGTAGATCTTCCGTTTTATATAATAACTATGTAATTTTGCTTGAATAAAAGACATTTGTGTGGAATATGTAATTTTATTTTATTTCCTAATATAATCATCAGGCTTTGCCAGGTTTTTTTTTCTTAAACTGCTTCCTCTTTTTGATTTGATCAGAAATAATCTTGCTCTTCGCCTTAAGTTGCTTGCGCCTAATAGCCATATCTGGTCTACTTTTGGACTTTTTCTTCACAAAAGCTGGATTACTGACTTTGTTCTCTTGTTCGCTGTCTTCACCAGATTCACCCTCTTCTTTTGGCTCCTCTATAAACAAAATAATTAATTAGTCATTTAAGTGCATTCAAACACATTTGGTTGAAAGTATTTGGTTTTGTTATTATAACATTTCAGTCTGAGGTTAACCTGTGGACGAATGCGTTTTTGGAGTTACGGGGCTATTTTTTAAATATAGAATTATTAAAAGGGTTGCCATAAACAAAATCTGAATTTGAGGAAAAAAAATGAATAAAAAAATATTTTTTTTCTTTATTTTTACCTTTTTTTTTTTTTTGCAAAATTTGCAAAAGTAACCTCAAATGTCCCATACAGGCTACCGATAGCCGACAGGTTAAGGACAGGATTCACTTTAGTATAATATTTTTACCTTTGACAAGAAGATCCTGAGCTCTTTGCATAGCATCTCCCTTGAAGAAATCGGCACCTTCAATATCAGGATACCCAGTCTCTGGTTTAGTAGCCTCGTACAAAGCTTTCTTCTCAATCCTTCTCTCATATTTACTTCCTGCTTTCTTAGTGAAGGCCTGTCTTAGTTTTGCAGGGCTGACATATTTAGGATTCTCCCATATTGTTGTTCCACCGAATGAACCAGTAAATATTTTAACCTGAAATTAATGTTTTTTTAATTTGTATGTAATTCTCCTTTATTGCTGCTTTAACATCATAGGAATGTTTGGGCCAATTCTTCACAATGCTATGTTGATGAAAATGTTCAGCTGTTTACTTTAGATTACTAATAAAACAATGCTTTTTTGAACTTCAAGTCAAAGAAAGCAGCATTTTAAAATTTGTCCCTGAAATTTGCTGCTTGGCTACACTGACAATTTGATACCTAAAAACATTGCAATCATATGGCTAACTTCAGGGCAGCCTAGTTTCAACCTTCATAGTGTAACTAAAACTATTGGTCTAGAACATCTTGGATATGGCATCTTAGGATGGATTTGTAGATCCTGGCAAGGTTTTACATTAACATTTTATACTTACAGGGTTCAAAACAAATCTAGGCCCAATCTCGGCTAGAGCTCCGTCTTCAGACAGGATTTGATAGTTTCTGAACCAAATCCTGTTGTCCAAAATCATGAAAGTATAGACATGGTCAAAGAATGGTTGACTTTTTGGATGGTGATTGGGCACACCAAACGTCTGAACAAGAAGCTCCTTCAGTAAGCTGTAGTGAGGGTCCTTTGTGAACTGAGGATCAAAGGACAGGAGAGGCCTCGTACCTCTCAAACAGTTCCCAGTCATTTTGAGTTCTCCCATTGTGTAAACTGAAATGTAAGAAGTTACATAGCTTTGGAAATCATGGCAGTAGGAAAAAATATTTTAAAAGACTACAACCACAACACAAATAAACCAAGCTAAATGCAGACATTCTATACAGTCGATACTTACTATTCTCAACCAGGAATTTAGCACTAGGTCCGTTAGGCACATTGGCACTCCATAAATACAAATCTCTCATCTTTCGTCCCTCAAACAGAATGCATTTGTTGCAATTCTTCATTTCGCTGATTTCGTTCACAACATACAAGTTTTTGCTCCTCTCCATTTTAGATTCTGTTTTGTGATGAGGCATCAACTTTTTTATATCTTCCATTAAGTGGCGGTGCCGGTGGTTGATGCCTCGCGCAGCAAAAACTAGTACTCTTTGCCTGTTGATCCATTTAACCTAAAAAATAAGTTTTAAATTAATTACTTGTACAGACTTGCTAGAATTGATTTAGTTCTAAGCCTTGTTGAGTAAGTTCTTGTATACAGCTAAGTGGAATTTAAGATTCCTTTAAGGTAGAGATTATGATAAAAGTACCTGTCTAGGCGCAGGATCATCAGACATTCGGACTGGCGGTAATATAACTACATTTTCATCGTCTTTTTTCGGTGGGATGATTTCTTTCTTTTTCTTTATATTTTTGGACTTTACTTTAACCATTTTATTGATTTAATTTAATTTTATAACAAATTAATCTTCACGTGCAATGCAAAACACCACGCGGCTGCGGCAAAAAACAAAACAATAAAACACACGAACACGATGACACTGATGACAGTCAGTCAGTTGTGACGTCACTTGTCAGTAATGTCAGTTCCAGTTTTTTTTTTGGATCCGCACTAAATGTTCATTTAGCCAGTGTCAAGTAATCAAGTCTAATCGTAGACAGAGACCAATTCTCTGTCGACGAGTCTAATACTCTCACTACGGATCAAGTGTATGTTTTTTTAACAAATAGTCAAAATGACGAGCAAAGAGAATGTAAATACTACATGACGAGTCCCAGTCAGTCGTGTAATCAAAAGCCTTACGTAGTATTGTATTCTCTTTGTCAAAAGCCTAGTCAAGTCGAGATTCAGTGAAGTGGTGGAGTTATACTGAAACTTCCTAGGTTCTGCAGAGAACACGAAATGACAAGTTTTTTCGCGTTTGTATAATTTGCCCACACTCGTTCCATTGGAGTTATTCCCTTTATCCCCACCAGCTTTGTCCCACTAGTGGGGAGAAAGGGAAAAATAAAAAATGTATGGCCTTTCTCCCCACTATGGAATATATAATTCGAGAGTGGAGAGAAAGATAATAGTTAATCGAAATAGTATCTTTCTCCCCACTACTATGATAGGTATATTTTTTGATTGCATAGAAGGGACAAAGAGAACACTTTTTCGATTATTACCTTTCTCTTCACTTGTGGGACAAAGCTGGTGGGGAGAAAGGGAATAACACGTTCCATTGTACACATTAGATTTGCATTCCGATTCACGATAAAATTGTTGTGAGCGGCGATAGCAGTGCTAATTTGGGTTCCGATTCAGGGCCCCGACCACAGAACTTGGCTTCAATCAGATTGTCACTTTTTCCATAGCAATTTCGACTCTATCGCAAGGCACTAATAAATATGATGGCTTGAAACCGATATGATCAACATTGCGTAATAGCAATGCAGATAGCGCGCCCGCAGTGTTAACTGTTAACGGGATTTGGAACGATTGTGAACGTGCAACATAACCACAAAATACAATTTATTATTCGTGGGAAAGGCAGTCTATCGTGAGATGATCCGCAGCAGTATCACCATAATCGATGGGGATCAGTCAAAGTGGAATGCAACGTACGTTGAACATACATCATGTACTTTAACCGATAATTGCTGTACCTACTTATAACAGAAAACTAAATAATGAACATTTTAGTATTCGTATAGTTTCTAATATAATTAGAAACTATTTAATAATGCAAACTAATGTACGTACTGTTATATGGATTATCAAAAACGTCTTTTAAAAAAAAACTGTTTTAAACTTAAACTATTTAATAGATTTGAAGAAATATATATATAATACAATATTTCTTTTATAGTTTCTATTGGCAACCGCTCTGGATGATGGGTCGAGTCAGACTGAATTTAATTATAATTAAAAGAAGCATTAACCAGCAAGATTGCTGATCAGGCTAAATGAAACTGCAAGAGAGCACTAGGGCTAACAAGGTTGGGTTGTAACATCTCCCCCTTTTAGAGGAGACTTTGGGGTTGAATCAAAGTCTCCGTTAAACTCTAGTTCTAAGTGAGGCGACGGGGCTAGTTAGTTCTATTTCAAGGTCTTGTCCGTCTGTGATGTTTGTTGTTTTCTGAGAAGATTGCGAAGGTGTTTTATCAATGTTGAATTTAAATTGGAATGGGTGGTTGCTGCCAGATCTACAAATTTTCTTAATAATAAAATATCCTAAGAATATTAAAATCAATATTAATATTAAAATTATAAGTATGGAATAATGTGTCCCATATTTTACAATGTGCGGACTTTGCGGGTGTTCCAAAGTATTTAAATTATTTAGGAGAGACTTTAGTTTTATTATATTTCTAGAGTTAAAATCGTCTAGATCAATATTTTGTAAGTGAACAGGAGACACATTATTTACTACATTATTAAGCTTAACTAGGTTACAAGTGTCGTTGATTAGGTTAAAATCTGGAATGCTATTAATAGGAGAGGTAATATTTATAAAACTACCATATTTTGGTATTAATGTAGTGCTTTTACAATAACCTATACAATCTCTGGGAATACTAAGAATACCTGTACCTAAAATATTTGTTTCATATAACTTAGAATTAAGACAGTCAATTGAAATTTTGTTTGGTTCCGATTGTATATAGACCCACTTATTGTTTGTCAGCGGTTTCCAAATGTCAAGGGCCCTTATTCGCTATGACCATTCACGCAAGTAACGCGCCGCGTTAAGATATCTTCGTGGAATCGTACGGCAATTGCCGTACTGACGTCACACGTTTTCGGCAAGGAATTTTATGCGGCATAGTGAATAAGCGCCCTGGATTCCTACTAAAATTTTCGTTTCACACTGCACTGGTTTTTCACTTATTACTTTGGCTAATAGTTCAGTTTCACAGATCGGTTTCGCGTCGGTAGAATACACATTTTCGAGGTCACAGATAAAATTTCCCGGGCTCACAGATTTCCAGATTATCAAAAATGCAGTAATACGATTTGTCTTTAGTCATTGCTATGTATTTATTATCAGGTGTGATCAGGCTGAATGAATTTGGTTCCTTATTTTTGTATGGTGTGGGAAGACTACCTTACTTAGAAATGCTTAAAATAAGGTGTATAGAATTAATGTCTAAAGGTACGGGCAATTCAAGGTCACTGGGCAAATATCTATAGTTATCGGCAAGCTCTTGGTATAATTGTTTTGGTGTCATGATTGAGGGGTGCAGAATATTTTGAATAGTATGGCATTAGTTGTTGTTCCAATTGAAAAGACAAAGTGAGTATTGATCTTTCTAAAATATCAAATATTTCATTAATGTTTGCAAGTATTTGTAATCCATTAGTAATTTCGGAAATATTTTTAATATTAAGTTGGAGCTTGTCGATAGCTTTGTTGAGGTTGGCTTCATTATCTTTTATTTTACGTAAAGTATTGTTATTAGAAATTAATATTGAGGTAGTAACTAAAATGTTTTCTTTTAAAAGTGAATTTAACTGTTTTTCATTATTTTGCAAAGATTCAATTGCCTCATCATATCGCAGCCCATCATTCTTGTCTAGGGAGCCAAAGATTTGTTTCAGGATTGTGCCCATACCTCCTATCCACGCGCTACATTTAGTTCTATTATCTACCAAATGGGAGATGGAGGAAAATTCTCTGCTCATATCTTGGAATCTCGCTAATAATGGTTGCAACATGTTATAGCATTCTGCATCAATTTCTACAATCCGCGTTTGGTTACACAAGTGTCTGGTGTTTCCCAAAGCCGTTTGAATATTTTGTATGTGTGGGCCAAAATGTGAAATGTCTACTGGAGTTACAATTTTTAACTGAACATTATTAATTTTGAGTTTTCCTAGGTAGTCATAATAGAGGCCTGAACTTGAAGTAATCGGCTGGATGAAATCTTGATCAGATTGACTCCGAACGGAACTGCAAATAATAATTAAGCTAAGGTTAGTAAATCTATTTTATGTTTCTTATCTATATTCATTTTTTAATATTATATTTTAGTTTACAGGTCCATTTAGATGCACCATCGCGAGGTGAATACAAGGTAAGTATAACTACTTCTTAAATTAATTAAAAACTATTTACAGGTTTGTTCCGATGTCGGCTGGCTTCACTTGATCAAAGTGATGAGTAACGTGACGTGGGTTGATAAGCAAGGTAAAAGTATTATTACCGTTTATCTTAACTATTTTGTAGGGCCCTTTCCACAGCGGCGAAAGCGCTTTACGCATCCTTAAATGATTTTTCAGATATACATAGTCGCCAGTCTTATACTTAGCTGGTCGAGTATGTGTATCATAGTATGTCTTAGAGGATTCTTTAGATTTCCTTATAAAGTCCAAAGCTTTCTCTCGTGAGTATTTTAGTCTGTTTTGAAGCATACGGACATAATCAGGATATGTAGCTCCTGGGGATTCATCATAGATAGAATTCGGAATTACCGGTTTGTTCCCAAACATTAGTTCATAAGGGTTGAAATGGGTTGTGGCATGAACAGATGTATTGTAAGTAAGCATAGCTGTATAGACATAGCGGGGCCAATTTGATTGTTCCTCATCAGTAAAGGATCTGAGATACTCCTTGAGGGTTGAGTGGCTTCGTTCCAGAGCACCCTGGGTTTGCGGATGGTATGGAGAAGCCCAGAGGTTCTTTACTTTAAGAAACTCACAGGTCTTTTTAAAGAGATCAGAGGTGAAGTTGGTTCCCTGATCCGTGAGGATCATTTTCGGGATACCGAAGATGGATATGTAGTGGATCAAGTAGTGGTTCACTCGTTTCTTCTGCCGTGGTGCTGCGGATTGGATATGCAGATGAGAATTTGGTAAGATCATCCTGTATTGTTAATATGTATTTAAGTTTCGCAGGGCCCGCTTCTGGTAACGGCCCAACGATGTCAAGATATATTCTTTGACAAGGTTCGGTTGATGTACTTGTGATTTGCATAGGTGCACGATTTATTTGTCTGAGAGCTTTATTAGTCTGGCACTGTGGACATTTCTTTACAAAAGTTTCAATGTCACTACGCATGTTTTTCCAGTAGAAGGTTTCTTGGATTTGTTTAACCATGCGAGTACTACCGAGATGTCCGGCAATGGGGATATCATGATTTTCCTAGAGTATTTTCGGAATTTCCGAAAGGGACGGGTATATGATTTTGCCTTTGAATATATGGATATTGATGCCTGTTTTGTCAAACAGGTAAAGAAGCATATTGTAGATTTTGATAAATTGGTGCGTATCAAATGGATTAAATTCGGTTATCGCAATATCTTGGGTAGAGTCTTTATCGAGATTAGTGACTAGTTCATTTCTAAGTGATTTAAGGCTCTTGTAAATATCTCCGTAAGTAGATTTGTCAAAGTGGTAAACTTTGAAGAAAAGGAAATAATATGTTTTGCCTTCATGTGTAAATGATATGGTAGAGTTGAGAGGCCTTTCTTTATATGTAATTTCAGAGTTATTGGGTATATTGTCAAGAATATTCTGTATAAAAGGATTGGATTCGTCAAGGTCAATAGTAATAATATATTTTTTTCGATGGGGCGATTTCGCCCTACGGGACCTTGTGATAATATTGCAGATATTGCATAGTTTGAAGCGTCGCATGTCAATAGAAAAGGTTGTGTAAAATCTGGATATGCTAAGATTGGGGCAGAAACTAGTTTGTTTTTCAGGGACTCGAAAGTGAGTTGTTGCTCATTTTTCCATTTAAATGGGATGTCTTTTTTCAAAAGAGAAGTTAAAGGTTTGGCCAATTTAGCAAAATCAGATATGAATCGCCTGTAATATGACACTAGACCCAGAAAAGATTCAATATCTTTTGGAGATTGAGGGGTCGGAAACTCGGATACGGCTCTAGTTTTATCCGGATTTGGTTTCACGCCATTTTCGCTGATAACATGACCTAAATAGGCGACTTCCTTTCGTAGGAACTCACATTTTTCCGGTTGAAGTTTTAAGTTGAAATCACGGATTCTGTCGAAGACAGCTCTCAGGTTATCGATCTGGGAAAACAGATCATGAGAATAGATGACTATATCGTCTAGGTAGACGAAGCATCGTTTACCTTGAAGGCCAGAAAGACAATTATTCATAAGTTTCTGGAAGGTGGATGGCGCATTTTTTAGCCCAAATGGCATTCTATTAAATTGGAAGTGTCCCTGAGGTACAGAGAAAGCCGTCTTAGGGGCGTCTTCGGGAGAAATAAGGATTTGATGGAAGCCGGAAGTAAGGTCTAGAGTTGTAAAATATTTACTGTTTCCTAATTGATCAAGAATTTCGGATATTTGTGGAATAGGGTATGTTTCACCAATGGTTATATCATTCAGCTTTCTATAATCTATTAAAATTAGCCATTTACGTTGGCCATGTGAATCTACCTTTTTAGGCACTATCCAGATTGGAGAACTCCAAGGAGAGGATGAAGGTTCTATGATTTTCTGGTCAATCATTTTTCCAATCTGAGTTTCCACTTCTTTCTTGTGACATTCTGGGAATCTATATGATTTAGTATGAACAGGGATATCGCTATTTGTCTTGATTTGATGATCAAGAGCAGAAATATGAGTTAATTGGTCATCAGGTAGGTGGAAGATGTCGGAATATTGGGAGCACAGTTCTATAAGGGCATCTTTCTCTTCCTGATTTAAATGATCTGTTCTCAATGAATCAATTACTTCGTTAGTTCGTCTAGATGTTCCTTGGAGATATGCACTAGTCAGATATGCAGTGGAATGCAGAGGTTCAATATTGAGATTCAAGTTTGTTTTGACATTTACAAAAGTTTCTGATGTTGTTATCTTTAATTTTAACAATGCAATTGGATATTAGTAGGTTATCGGAAAGGTGTTGATCTATAACAAGACCTTCTTTAAGATTTGTTTTTTGAATAGAATTCTAGGGTATACTGTTCAGTTGTCTAGGATGATGGATTTATATCCCTAGACTGTAGTAATACAACAGTCTTGGGCAGCGGTCAGCAACAAGCGGACCGCGGTCCGTATCCGGACCGCGGAAGGAATATTCTATAATATGACTAACTACATATTAATTTATTATAATAATTTCATATAACTAGCACTATATTCATACGTTTGAAAGCCACCTAGAATCTAATTATTGTAGTTACTTAGTACCTAGGCATTTGAAGACACTTCGCATTTGCTGTTGAACCAAACCTTAAAAAATTGTCTCAAAACGTCGTTGTAATTTCTCACATTAATTTTACATATTATGTTTTATATAAAAACTTAATTTGAAAGCAAAATAAAAAATGTACTTACCTAGGTACTTAATTATTATAAGTTTTTTTCTCGACCGCGAAAAAAATATTCATCATTGTCCGGACCCCACACAAAATAAATACAGAAATTAAATAGTAGCGGCACTGAGTTATCGTAAGGTCCTGAATCGGGGGGACAGCAGAAGAATTTGCCATTTTAGCAAAGGGTTATATCGTCTCACTTTTAATGTCAGCATAATATTAGCATTTTAAATGTGTTTTGATGTTGTATTAGGCTTCGTTAACAAGTCACCCACAAATTAAATAAAATAAAGATTTAAAAAAAAAAAACACTTTAATACTATTAAAACGAACTAAAAAGAAAAAAGAAAAGCAACGATAAAAGAGTAAAGTGATTAACGAGAAAATTAATGTCATTGTAAAAATTGCTCGATATTAATTGTTATTTATATTTTACCAAGATATGTTATTATTTCTATTTCGAATTACAGAGTTAGTGTAAGAATATCGTACAAAGCACCCCACGCTATTTTTATAATGACATTAATTTTCTCGTTAATCACTTTATTATTATATTTTTTTCTTTTTTTCTTTTTGTTTGATGGTATGAAAGCGTGTGTTTCAATCTACAATTTATATAATTAAAAAAAACTAAAAAAAAACTGGTGGTCCTGATCTGAACAGGTATTAGGATAAATATTTTAATTTATTGTATCGAAGTTATAATAAATTAAAAATCGTTAGTTAATAGCAGCGCAGTTGTCGAACGATTCGGTAGTATTTATTCCGTGGATTTGGTTTGAAATCGTTCAATTCGATACATTTTTAATTCACAATATCTGAATCGAATCAATTCGGTTCACTATCGAAAGGTTCTGAACTGGGCTGGTCACAAAAGATGTTGAATTACGAAAATGTATTAAAAATAATAAAATCTCTAGGGATGAGATGGAATTGCATTATATACTTATTGTAATAATTATTTTGTAATTAAGTGACGTCTCGTAGCCGAGGTACAGAAAGATGTATTTAATACGTATTATTAGGCAGGGGGGGGGGTCTTTTAGTACTTAAATATCCACCATTGCATGACATAAGATAAGATAAGATAAGATTTCTATTTCGTGGCTCAGACGAATAATCACAATGGGTAGGTACTTCCTTAGGTACCTGCGTACTAACCAACATACCTAATTACCTATCTACATACAATATAGCACCTAGCCTAGGTACTTACTTAATAATGCACACATTTTTTTGTTTTATATACTCGTAAGTTCCCAAGTAAAGCAATTTGAATTTTAGCGCTCTCGCGTTTTATCAACGCTCTAAGGTTTAATTATGTAACCTCGAGACTGGGTACAATTAGCATTGCAATCATGTTCAACTTCTATGCTCGCCTCAGAGAAAATGTTCGCAGTGCTCGCACAGTCGTCGGATCCTGAATATTTATATTTTTATAAACCTACCTACGTACCTCATAGAGTAAGGAAAATTTTCTCTATGAGGTGCTTAACTGCTTACGTAGGAAAGGTAGGCCCTTACCTACATCCGTAGAGACTTGATAGTCTCCCTACGCCTACATCATTTGCAACCGTGTCATCATATCTCTACCTAGTCTGTGCGTGTCATACCCAAAGAGTATACAAATACTATGGTCATACCGACCGAAACGTAGTAGGTACTGTAGGCACAGGATAAATAATAGTACTAGACTAAGTACTATTATTTATCCTGTGCCGAAGTCGTATTGTTGTCGTATTGATGCTTCTGTGCTAAGTTAGAGATTGCTGAAGTAGTGACAAGGCCTAGTCTCTACTAGGAAGCTCACTTCACTGAAGTGCACCAATGACAATGAAGCACTTCACTACTTCATTGTCATTGGTATGATCACAACTGTCACAGATTGGAGATACCTCTATGTTGCTAGCTACAACTCTGTTTGAGCTAGTCGAGACGCGTGGACCCGACGCGATAGCTGTGACTGTGACACATATATAGGATTATATACGTAATGTGGCTGTGATAACAAACATAATAGCGTTATAGATAACAATAACCAAAACTAGATATCAAATTTTAATGTTGCTATTAAATATTTACCGGAACTAACAATGTGGAAGTCTGTAACGTTTTTAGTGAAAATTAATAAAAACAATGTTTGGAAACAAGTTAGATTTGCGTCGCAGCAAGCTCTACCACAGTTATCTTCGGTAAGTTTTTTTTGTTGGTCATATATTATTATTTTTACACGACTGCCCAAAAAAAGGAGTGTTATGTTTTAGCATTCATGTATGTTTGTATGTTTTACACGACAGCCCAAAAAAAGGAGTGTTATGTTTTTAGCATTCATGTATTTTTGTTTGTGAGGTTCTTTTTTCCACCATAACTTTTAAATGCCTGAACAGATCTAGACGTATGGGGTATCGTTAGAAGCCTTACATCACCCCGAGTAACTTTTTTTTTTTGAAAAAATTCAATATGGCTGCAGTATGTCTCCATTTACAATATCAAAAAAAAACTTTTACAATATGGGTATCAAATTAAAGGCCTTGATAAGCACAGTCCAGTAGTATATAATTTATTGGCATAAATTCATTTTTGGCAGGGTAGGCGTGTTTTTTTTAGCTTTTAAGCTAGTTATTGTACCTGCTTGTTATAAAAAAAGGGAGTTAGATAGAATAGAATAACACTACATATTAGAAGAAGATTAAATCAAAACACGGGACAGAATGAGATGGAGCTACAAACAAAGAAGATGAAAGAAATTATTATTTACGCTACTTTGTTGTATGTTATACAAATATTAGTTTACCTACTTACTAATATTTACGTAAGTTTTATTAAATTAAATTTTAGGAGAAATACAATGTACAGAGGAAACCTTTTGGAACTATATACGAGACGGACGTGAATTATTTCAAATCTATACTAAGTCAAGACAGAGTTTTAACACAAGAAAGCGATGTGTTACCTTTCAATATTGATTGGATCAAGAACTGCAGAGGTAGGTACCTTTAAATCATTTTTTGATATTAAAATTATTTCTCTCTAGATGCCTTTACCAACCCACTCTAGTACACGCATAATTAAAGACATTTTGATTTGGTTCCCCGAAACCCCTTTTCGGAATTCAAAAGTTTCGAACAAGTGTGGGAGTTTTCAAAGAAACTACATAATACCAATGAGATTTTACCTCAGTTTATATATAACATCATTGCATAATACCTAAATTTACGAACCCTTTTGTACCTAGTACCTACATGTAATCGCATTTTGCAATATTTTTTAACCCCCGAACAAAGAGTCGGGTGTTATAAGTTTAGGTGTGTGTGTGTGTGTGTGTGTGTGTGTGTGTGTGTGTGTGTGTCTGTCTGTCTGTGGCATCGTGGGAGATGAGAATCGTAGCTTCCAAACGAATGGACCGATATTGATGCGGTTTTTTTGTTTGTAAGCTGATGTGATCAAGATGGTTCTTAGTTATACAGTGGAGAGGGGGAGAAGGGGGGAGGAGAGAAAAGGATGGTGAGAGTCGTAGCTTCCAAACGATTAAACCGATTTAGCTGCGGTTTTTATGTTGGAACGCTGGGGTAAACAAGATGGTTCTTAGCTATAATGGCGGAAAGGAGGGAAGAGGGGGTAGGGGGGGGAGACAGTAGCTTTCCAAACGAATGGACCGATTTAGATGCGGTTTTTTATGTTTCAAAGCTAAGGTAATCGAGTTGTTTCTTAGCTATATGGGGGAAGGAGGAGGTGAGAATCGTAGCTTCCAAACGAATGGAATTCGCTGCGGTTTTTTATGTTTGAAAGCTGGGGTAATCGAGATGTTCTTAGCCGTAACGAGGGGAAGGAGGGAAGGGGAGGGGTGAAAATAGTAGCTTCGAAACGAATGGACCGATTTAGCTGCGATTTTTTATCTTTCATAGCTGAGGTATAGGATATGGTTCTTAGCTATTTGAGGGAGAGGGAGGGGGGGGGGGGATGGCAGTGAGGATCGTAGCTCCCAAACGAATGGACCTAATTTTATTCTGTTTTTTTTATATTTGAAAGCTGATGTGATCGAGATGCTTCTTAGCTTTAATGAGGGATGGGGGAATCAAGGGGTTATCAAAGACTTTAATAGGTCAGTGGGAGCTATAAATAAAAAAAAATTGTCCTTGTTACTATCTTTAGCGGTTTGTTTTTCACAGGGCAATCAAAAGTAGTCTTGAAACCAAAAAGTACAGAAGAGGTTTCCAAGGTATTGCAGTACTGCAATGAGAGACGACTGGCCGTGTGTCCTCAGGGAGGTAACACCGGCCTAGTCGGGGGCTCCGTGCCAGTTTTTGACGAAATCGTTCTTAACTTGGGGTTGATGAACAAGATTATCAGCTTGGATGAAATATCAGGTAAGTAATGAGTAAGCAATAGGACGAAAAATACACAAGCCTAGTAGTCTCAGCCTTCATTAACGTTACCTGATATGATAAAATTTCTTTCCATTTTTTTGAAGGAGCTTTAGTTTGCGAAGCAGGATGCATTCTCGAAAATCTGGATAATTACGTGAAGGAACGGAATCTCATTATGCCACTGGATCTCGGCGCAAAAGGAAGTTGTCATATTGGTGGGAATGCTAGTACGAATGCAGGGGGGCTGAGACTTCTGCGATATGGAAACCTACACGGGTCCGTTCTTGGAATAGAAGCGGTAAGTTTATTGCTAAAGCACGGCCACGATATAGAGATAAATATAGACAGATAGCGCCGTCGCTCTCGCACATAACGTGCGACTGCGACTACAATACACATTTATGCGCGAGGGATAGAGATAAGTAGGTAGCGGTCATTGTACGGATTTATCTCTATATCGTAGCCGTGCCTATTATTTATTCTGTGCCGTGCTTTAGCACTTGACTACTGCTAGGTATACTGTATACAGGGTAGTCCTGTAAACAGAGATAAGAATATATTAAGCAGATATTACACAAAACTGACATGTTCCTAATTCCAGGGTATACTGTTCAGTTGTCTAGGATGATGGATTTATATCCCTAGACTGTAGTAATACAACAGTCTAGGACAGCGGTCAGCAACAAGCAGACCGCGGTCCGTATCCGGACCGCGGAAGGAATATTCTATAATATGACTAACTACATATTAATTTATTATAATAATTTCATATAACTAGCACTATATTCATACGTTTGAAAGCCACCTAGAATCTAATTATTGTAGTTACTTAGTACCTAGGCATTTGAAGACACTTCGCATTTGCTGTTGAACCAAACCTTAAAAAATTGTCTCAAAACGTCGTTGTAATTTCTCACATTAATTTTACATATTATGTTTTATATAAAAACTTAATTTGAAAGCAAAATAAAAAATGTACTTACCTATTATAAGTTTTTTTCTCGACCGCGAAAAAAAAAATCATCATTGTCCGGACCCCACACAAAACTATTTGTCGACCCTTGGTCTAGGGCCAAGGGCGATTTCTGTAGTAGGTACCTAGGTAGGTTTGTATAGTTACCTACAAATTATTTGTATACCATATAACACACAGTACCAGTAGGTAGATAGGTAAGCATTTAGCAAATAACATAGGGTGGAGTGGTAGTCAATGAACCACGAAAAGTTTGAAAAGCTGTAGCACTGTTTCTATGATAGATCATAAACATATTTTTAGCACAGGACCTAGGTAATTTCATTAACATTCATCGTGTATATTTGAATTTGGCTTACATTTCGTAGATACATGTCATGAAGTTTATTTTTTTAAATTAATATATGATTCATTGTGTACACCCGTTGGTATGCTATGAACCGGGGTGGTAGTAGTCTATGAGCCACGTGGTACACAGTGAATCTTGGTCCTTGATATATTTGATTTATTCACAACATTGTCGTAAATAAAACAGAAATAATTATTCTTTAAGTTTATCAGGCATCAAATGCTACATCAAACCCATTTAGGAGTTGTTCTAAGTATGATCTAAAGTCTTTTCCAGTCTTATGAAATTTTTATATTAATCAGGTACCTAGATTATTTATATTAATCAGGTACCTAGATTATTAAACAGAGATCAATTTGGATAGAAAAATGAACAGCCCCAGAGAGACATTAATCAATATCGTAAGTTCAGTTGCGACATATCAACAGGGAACTTGTAGATAGCTTGTTGACGCGATGTGCTTCCGCTCATTTTGGGACGCGGTAAAATATACTTCACATCTTTCCGGTTTACTCCAGCTGTATGAGGTTCCAGTGGTAGCGTAAATAATTGCTTAGCCTTGCTTTTTTTCATTTCAAATAAGAAACAATATAGTCGCAGTTCTCTTCTTCCAGCTCTTCCAGAACTTCTGCCAAGTAATAAACTTTAGTTTTCTTGGATGTAAAATCTACAATGACAAAGTCTTTTGGGCGTGGGTTCCGTGCTAAACAAGGAAATTCATCGTCCAAAATAATTTCTTCTTCTTCTGATCCGCTTAAAAAATCTTCTCCGCCCCGAAGATGAACCACTGCACTTAAACTCTTCCTATTCATCGTCTGATGTAGCAGACTTTACTCTCTTTCTTTTGGTATTCTTAAATAAATCCGTCTTGACTACTTTCACTCTCTTCAGAGTCTTCTGCCTATTCTTGTTTTTTTTTCTTTCAGGAGGTCGAAAGATCTTTGGAGAAACAAAGCTACCAGTAGTATTATAAATCTCACTAACAGTGGAAGTTGAAGGCTAAGGAGCAATGTTCTCAGTCCTAGAATCATCGTGTTCCTCAGAAGAAGCTGCCGGTGGTAGAGATATTTCTTTAGGTTCTTTGTTTTCATTGGTGTTCAAAATAGACGGTGACCCATTAGGTGGCCCATGGTGATGTTCTTCAGTATTTTCTATCACCACATCTGTTTCATTTTCGCTATCCTCAACTTCTGGTGTAGGCCTATTGGTCACTTCGCTGGGTAAAAAATCTTCATCTGTAAAAATGTTATCATCAAAAGGGAAGATACCACATTTTTTAAACGCGTTAGTTATATTCATCGGTGTCATGGCCCTCATGTATGCAGGACCAACACATTCGGCAACGTTATAGATCGTTAATTGCCTAGCCGGGTTGCGCACCATCCATGCGTCGACTGCGGAATTATAATAAGATTTGAAAGGGCCATTTAGACCAACATCCAAGGGCTGCATCTTTGCAGTGGTGTGAGGATGCAGTGTGAGCATTGTCACACCAGAGGCTTTTGCCAGATCAATGGCTTCTGTTGACAGGTGGCATGGTTATCTATTATGAGTATGGCTGAGTTTTCCTCTGATGCAGAAGAATACTGAAAAATAGACTGAAGCCGTAATACCCATGGATATCTATAAACGCCGAGAAAATAAGACCGAACCTAGTACAAGAAGATAGATACAATGAAAATTCGCTTACCTGGATGAAATGCTTCATTACGTCTACACATAGCTCCGCATTCATCCAACCGATAGGGGAGGCCAATCCTAGCGTCCCTGAAGGAGCCCCATGAATCATGTGTTCTTTAAAGTTTTTTCTGGGAAAGACCATGACTGGTGGCAACGCCTGACCTGCTGCATTTACTATGCAGCAAGTGGTAACTAAGATTCCACGTTCACCACTTGTAATTTTACACACGCTGCGCCCTTTAGTTGCAAGCACTTTATGTGGACGATGGACGGTTGTAGTGGAAGTTTCGTCCAAATTGTAGTCCCTGTTTCCACTGGTAAAAGATGGATGGCGACTGTAAACCTCTTGCAGGTTATCAAAGAATTTTTGAACATTGGCTTTGTTGAATGCGGTGGCTCTTGCTAAGCTGCATGCCTCTGGTTTCTTGACTGAGAGTTCAGGGTGTCTTGCTCTAAAACCTCTCATCCAATCTTTGCCTGCCATTTCTTGCGTGTTCCAGTTAACGGTCATTTCAATTTTGTTAATTTTTGCCATTTGATAAGCAACTTTTCTGCAGTCTTTAGATGTTAAGCCATAAAATTTATTGGCACAGTCAATTATATAATCCTTGATACTACTTTCCTGCTCGTCAGTGAAAACTTTTTTATTATGGCTCCAATCGAGCCGTAGGATTTGCCATATATATTTCAAAACTTATCAACGTAGCGTCGGATACGGCAATTTTGCTTCTTTTGCAGCTGTTCGGAGGCTTAGTCCTGTCAGATGAAGGTAAATTCCTTTTTTTATCTCGTCTGGAGTGTGAGCACCTTTTTTCCGAAACTGTCTGCCTTTTGTGTTTCGGCCCATGCTAAAATAAATGATAAAACCTTTAAAATTCAAGAAAACTACTAATAAATACAAAAGTGTAGTACTTAAAGAATCAAGCGTGGTATGAACCATGGTCCATTGATGATCCCCCCCCCCCCCCCCTCTTGAGGATCCGAGGTTAAATTGGTTCCTCTCGAAACAAATTATGCCCACAAATAATATCCTAAAATAAGCACAAGAAACCACTTCAATGACAGAAAGTATGCGTGAGATAATACAATACCCAAAAACAGATTGACTTTGCTAGCGCGGACGTTCCACGTAACCACAGAATAAATAATAGTACAAGTAACAGACCGCCCGCCGGCGCGGCAACTGAGTAGGGAAGCACTGTGCGGGAAGCCGGTCAAAACTTGTAAATTACATTAACACGAGCTGGCAACGCCGCGTTTCGTCTATAGCTATGGTGGTTCATAGAGTACTCCCGGTTCATTGGCTACCACTCCACCCTACCTACTCTTTCTATAAAATTCTACAACATAAAACCATTTGATGATCACATAAAAAATATTTAAAATTAAATGCTGTTTTTTTCCTGAAATAAAATTATTATATTAATTAATATTAAAAAGTGTCAAAGGTTTTGCCGATTAAAATGATCATAGTTTTAATTATAGTTTTGTTTCTTATGATCTCAGTTTAAGTACGTATCTACCTACTACATATATTAAACGTGTTTTATTTAAAACGTTTCTCACATATAAATTTTATTTAGGGTAAAAATATCATTCTGTATGGATAAAAAATACCCCGTGTCTTTCACTTTCCATGGTTTTAGCTCCGCCCGCACCGTGTGCGAAAATTAAGCAAGTCAATATTAATTAGGCAGGTATCCTATTAGGTCCGTGGAATAATAGGTCATCCTATTATTCCACGGACCATTATTCCATCGCTCCGTGCTTCGGAGGGCACGTTAAGCTGTTGGTCCCGGCTGCTATTGATTAATAGCAGTCGTTAAGCCATGTCAGAGGCCCTTGGGCGGCTTGACAAACTCTGACACCAGAGGCCAGCACTACCTCATACGACAAACAAAACAAAAATTAGGTACTTACTTAGGTATGTGGTGCTCCACCATGGTAGAACTAGAACACGGTCAATATAGCGTATCATAAATTATTTTTTCGCCTATCCTCCCGTGCTTCTAGATAAGCCTCGGTGTCAAAATTACGCGACGGATATTTATGAATTCATGTAGCTTTCGCCGGCAAAAAAAAATAATTTTAAAGAAAAAACATCGTATGTTCTTGGATATTAAAAACCAATGCAAAAGTACAGTACTAACGGTCTTGATGCTTTTTGACAGACTTGTTATTATTTCGTTTCCATGGCAACCGTTCCTTACAGCGATTAATCGTAATTTTCCGGTTTTCCCGTGGAAACTTAGCATTTTCCGGATAAAAAGTATCCTATTTGGTCCCCCTGTATGTACGTATAGTACTTATCAATATACAAAGTTTCATCAAAATCGGATCAGAAGTTTTGGCGTGCAAGCTTCCCAAACAAACAAACAGACAACGTTTCACTTTTACACATTGGTGTGGATTATAACATGTAAGAACTTTTGAGTATTTCTCCTCTCAAAAATTGTATTTTTGGTATCTCGTACCTAGGTAGGTACGTGCGACTATCCGTGTAACAAAAATAGCGAATGGAAAAAAATATGCTTGACTTATTTCATATTATTATTTAGGTTAACTTTTTTCTTAATTTAGCATGAATCATCTGAAACTAATTTAAAACTTTCTCATAAGATCTTCCGTTAGACAGAGACACAAGAAAAGGAGACTATAACTTTTTCTAGAGCACTAATAAGTGTTTTTTTATGAACAGCGATGAGTATCGCGAATCGAATCAGGGGAAAAAATGGAAAGAAAAGGCAAATGTTGGCTGCTGAGACCACTAGAACATAAATCCAAAAAAAGTGGTGGATGTGTTGACATCTCCATCTAGCACAAAAGTGTTAGTTGTCCTCATCTCCAAGTTGTGCCATGCAGCGAATAAGAGGATAAAAAGTAGTAAAGCATTTCTAAGTTTAATTCTATAGTTTTTGAGCAGACGTCGATCGTTCCCAAACTAAATTAGTAGTACCTACTACAAAAGTGTTATTTATTGTTTTAATTTTATAACTTAATACATAATTGTAATCTTTAAATAATTCAAGTTTATTTAGACTCAACTCCTTCAGTTTTGAAAGTATTTATTTTGATTTTTCTACCAAAGCACGCGTGCAAACTTGTAAAAAAAAGTGAAGTGAAAAGTGAAAAATAGTTTATTAGCTGCAAAAATTATACAATAACACACGTTAAACATAAAACTAAATAATGGTTATGGTTACTTTGCAGGCAATTCTTAATCTAGTATTATATATCTTTTCGTTACCTCACTAGGCAAGCCTGTATCGAGGTTATAGCGTGCGCTACAGTGTTAATAGAAGTACCTACACATAAGCTTGTACTATTATTTATTCTGTGACATAAGGTAGGAAATTACATTACCTACTTAAGTGTAGGCAATGTAATTTCTACAGGCAACTTGACCGGGTTTTTAAAATTAACCTACCTTATCTACTCGTTACTGGAGATAGGTTTAAAACAAACTTTCACCTACTTATGTACAATTTTCAAGGTCAAAGCTGATGGCACTGTAATAGACTGCCTCAAGACTATGAAGAAGGACAACACAGGGTACCACTTGAAGCACCTCTTCATTGGTTCGGAGGGTACATTGGGTGTGGTGACCAAAATCGCCATCCACTGTCCGGTTTTACCTAAAGCCATCACAGTGGGTTTCTTTGGTAAGTTTAAGCCCTAAAACGTCAAAAAACTTGATAAACGAATAGTTTGTTAGATCATCCGTTATTTTTTCTTCCAGGGGTAAAGAGTTTTGAAAATATTCTGCAATTGTATAAAAGCGCCAAGTCCTCACTGGGAGAGATTTTATCAGCATTCGAAATGGCAGATTTCCATTCTATCAACTCTACAGTTAGAAATCTGAAATTACCGTAAGTGGACCAGCTTTTTTTAAGTCTTTGTATATGGTCGTGTAGTACCTAAGTCATAAGTATAGGTACGTAGAGATTGCAATCCCGCGGGATTCAGCATCATAGAAATCTGAAATTACCTTAACCAGCTTTTTTAAAGTCTTCGTATATGGTCGTGTAGTACCTAAGTCATAAGTATAGGTACGTAGAGATTGCAATCCCGCGGGATCCAGCATCATTTGAAGGCCTGCGGGATCGAAGTGATGTCGTAGCGCAAAATCTAGCGGCCCTGTAAAAATTACACGTACGTAATTGACGCTCAAACCAACAACACAAATGAACTGAATGTTTAAATGTGCTTAGAGGTAGAATGAGCGTTTTTGACGCTGCCTTCATATTATTGTAATTCTAAAAAGTAAGTTCAATATCCATTAGTACTTAGTTAACCACAAAATTGAAAATAATTATAAAGTTATTTTAAGTCCAAATTATTTTTGGAGAAATTATATTAAAAATCAAATAGCATTACTCACTAATAAAGATAGATTTTAATTACCTCAGGTAGACAAGTTATAGATTAGATACCTACTCGTAATACTATAAACTGGTACAAAGTTTCTTTGCTATATTTTAATATCTGAAAAAGTTAGTCATTGTGATGTTTTGCAGTTAATTATTATAAGACGCCAACTCCGATTTTAATAGCTTCATAGAGTAGGTAGGTACTCCTCTACTAATTCTGTAGGTAACTAATTGTTGATTTTTATTGAACTTTGTGTGACTATTGCCAAAATAAACGGTACAGTAAACTTTTTATAAAAAGTAAAATAATTTCGCGGGATTGGCACCAATCCAGCAAGTATCCCGCCCCGCGGTATTGAAAACATTGCTGGAGGGCATAGCGTATTTGTGGTATACGTACGTAATATGCATAGTTAGTTAGTGCTACCGATCTGGTAGGTATTCTTGTATTTGATTTAGAGGCTATGCAGACGACATTTTTCTCACGCGATTCTGCTATGACTAGCGAGGCAAACGATGAATTCGTAGCCTGTGCTGTGTGCCTTTGCACCATAGATAAAAGATACAACACTGTGTTGTATCCTTGTATCTGTCTAGTAGTTTAGTCCTAGTGCAGACATACAAGACCAAGGAAACTATTTTTACCGACTTCAAAAAAAGGAGGAGGTTCTCAATTCGAAGAGATTATCCTCACTCCACACTAATACTATAAAAGCCAAAGTAACTCATTCTATGTAATATAATTTTCATAAAAATTTGCATTAGTTTACTTTTTTTCCTTTTGATGTTGTTTTTTGGTTCAAAGATAACTAATTAATGATAACATAATTGGTACTTACTAGACACATTTGAATCTACAGAAATCCAATATCCGAATATCCATTCTACGTGTTGGTGGAAACGCACGGGAGCGACGAAGAGCACGACGGCGAGAAGCTGAACAGATTCCTGACGAAGGAAATGGAGAGTGGGCTCATTTTGGATGGAACCGTCACCTCGGAACCGGGGAAGATGCAGGTTTGTGATAGTTACCTACTGCTAGGTATATTGTTGTGTTGTGTCAGTAAACTAAGAGAGAAAGGACATTATATATATCACATTGGCTTTGCCAGTATTATGTAAGTTCTTATAGGGGACCGCCCAAGCCGAGGTTCGTACCCCCTGTTTGCCCTTGAACTGGTCGCCAAAATTTAAAGTTTGGCGTGCGCCTTCTCCGTCGCGCTTTCGCACTCGCCCCAGTCCGGTGACGCTGTAGAGGTCGGTAGAGACCAACAGCAATATAATTCATAAAACAATCGCAAAATTTATATAACCCCCGCCATTATAGCTAAGAAGCTTCTCGATCGACGATCACATCAGCTTTCAAACATAAAAAACATCAAAATCGGTCCATTCGTTTGGGAGCTACAATGCCACAGACAGACACACACACACACACACACACACACACACACACACACACAGTGATACACACCGTAAACACCCGTCTCTTTGTTCTGGGGTTAAATCGGTCCATTCGTTTGGAAGCTACGATTCTCACCCCCCTTTTCTGAACTCTCCTCCCCCGTATACCTAAGAACCATCTCGATCACATCAGTAACATCACAACATAAAAAAACCGCATCAAAATCGTTTAGAAGCTACGATCCTCAACCCCCCCCCCCCCCCCCCCCTCTCATTATAGCTAAGAACCGCCGCCCTCAAGCTTTCAAACATAAAAAATCGCAGCTAAATCGGTCCATTCGCTTGGAAGCTAGGTAAGATTCTCACCCCCCCTTTTCTTAACCCCTCCCCCCATGTAGCTAAAAACCATCTCGATAACATCACTTTTCAAACATAAAAAGCCGCATCAAAATCGGTCCACTCGTTTGGAAGCTACGATTCTCACCTTTTAGGTTTCTTGTATGTTGAGTTCCACCATAACTTTTAAATGCCTGTACAGATTTGGATGTATGGGTATCGTTAGAATCCTTACATCATCCCGAGTAACATCGTTATTTTTCTTTTTTAATTTTATTTTGCTGCAGTGTGTTTTCGTTTTGAAATGCCAAAAAAAAATACTTCGTATTTTACAATATGTTTATCAATTTGAAGGCCTTGAGGAGCACATTACAACATTATACTAGTGGCTCTGTGAGCTGTAGACCTCGCGTGCACAAGCTTTTTGCAAACAATCTAGCAGTGCACAGTAGCGCCATCTAGACCTTATTGTAAAACCAACATTAATAACCAAGGTGCTCCATCAATCCCTACCTAGTGGGCAAAGGCTGATGCCACTGGTAGAAACCTAAAAGTGAGAATTTTACTGCATTTTGAGGAGCTATTCTGCTCATCATAATCAGATCTTCACCAAATTTTTATGAGACCAATTTAAAGTAACCATCGAAATCGGATCTAATAAGGCGGAGATATTCAGTAGCCCCCTTTTGAGGGAAGTACACCCCCCCACACTCAAAAATCCCCGACGACTAAAAAATTCTGAAAATTCGTTTAACCTGTTTATCAAGTTTCGTCTAGATCGGTTGAGAAATGCGACCTGTAGAGGAGAACAGAGATCCGGACTGACATCCGGAAGGACATACGAAAGCAGTTTTGCTCATGCTGAAACGGAGACGCTTCGCGCTCGCACGGTCAATAAAAAAAAAACTGCCCCGCCAAAAACGAACAAAAAAGATAATGTTAATGTTTTTGTTGTTTTTAATTTATTTTTAACCACCGAAAGAGATGGGTGTTATAAGTTTAGGGGTGTATCACTGTGTCACTGTGTGTGTGTCTGTCAGTGGCATCGTAGCTCCCAAACGAAGGGACCAATTTTGATGCGTTTTTTCTGTTTGAAAGCTGTTGTGATGGAGATGGTTCATAGCTATAATCACAGACTAGGAGTGATACGCTATAATGGGCGGAAAGAAGACTATGTTGTTATTATTGTTTTAGTACGGAAGTTACCGAATGCCAACCGAACGTTCAGACGCTATCTCTCTTTTCGCTTTGCCTCTTTTTCAAACCATGGTCGAAAAGCTTGTTGTTTCATCCAGCGTTGACGATAGACCTTGTACCTACTATTAGTATTATTCTATGACACACGTCAGATTATGGTCCAACGGTAGGTAACTATTATTTATTTAATGGTCCTGGCCGGAAATGCAAAACAGGCGAGCACCTTCAAAAAGTTACTTAACCTTTAATGATTTTCGACAGACTATCTGGAACCTTCGCGAGAGTATAGCAGGCGCAGGGATGGTGCAAGGCTACGTGTTCAAATACGACGTGTCCCTTCCGCTGAAACATTACTACGAGCTCGTGCCGGTGCTGCGCGAGAAACTAGCCGACCGAGCGCTGATCGTGTGCGGCTATGGACATGTCGGTGAGTGTTTAGTAACCTCCCGCTGAAACATTACTATATACGAGCTCGTGCCGGTGCTGCGCGAAAAACTCGCCGACTGAGCGCTGATCGTGTGCGGCTTGGACATGTCGGTGAGTATTTAGTAACCTCCCGCTGAAACATTACTAAAAGCTCGTGCCGGTGCTGCGCGAGAAACTCGCCGACTGAGCGCTGATCGTGTGCGGCTTGGACATGTCGGTGAGTATTTAGTAACCTCCCGCTAAAACATTACTACAAGCTCGTGCCGGTGCTGCGCGAGAAACTCGCCGACTGAGCGCTGATCGTGTGCGGCTTGGACATGTCGGTGAGTATTTAGTAACCTCCCGCTGAAACATCACAAGCTCGAGCCGGTGCTGCGCGAGAACCTCGCCGACCGAGCGATCATCGTGTACGGCTGGATGGACATGTCGGTGAGTATTTAGTAACCTCCCGCTAAACAACTATAACGGAAAAGGTAAGAGTTTTCGATAGATCTAGGTATAACACCAGACTTGCCCATTGACATAGGTCTTTCAGCAACTATATACAAGCATTGTATTTAGATTATTCTTATTTATATGTTTTTTGTACTGATAACTTGTAAACTTTTGGAAATATATGTATTAACGAGCCCGTATCGTTGTTGCGCGAGAAACTCGCCGACCGAGCATCGATAGTAGATGCGGCTACACTGAAATTAAAAAGCGAAATATTAAAAGAGCGTATCATGTTTTCCTAACTAATAATGAGCAATATTTAAATTATGTATTAAAAGAAAAAACATACTAACCAGAAATCAACTCGCCCAACAAAATCTAGCATCTTCGATACTTACAGGAGACGGGAACATCCACATTAACATAACAGTGCCGGAATATACCAAAGAAGTTTGCTCACTACTGGAGCCCTACATCTTCGAGGAGGTGAACAAGCTGCGAGGGTCTATAAGCGCGGAGCACGGCGTCGGGTTCAGGAAGCCGCAGTTCATTCACTACAGCAAGGACGCGACCGCGTTGCAACTGATGCAAGATTTGAAACTACTGATGGATCCTCATGGCATACTCAACCCTTATAAGGTGCTTCCAGACTTGTGAATTTGAGACTGATTACGTTGTTTTTTTTTATCTATTTTGTAGCAATAAAGTAAAATGCGCACAGAGCGTTCCTATTTACTACCAATGAGTATAAGGTATTTTTAAGAATAAGTCAATCGGCGAATAGGTCTTCATTTTAATGGTAAGTCGTTTTGCGAATAAGTCCAATGTCGACTAAACCGATCAGTCGTGGTCGTGGTGATATTATACAATTGATAATTTCATGAAATGGTTGGCCACATCATAAAAAAGCTATATTTCATGGGTCACATCATAAAATGGTTTGGTCACATAAAAGAATAATTAGCGTTTGACGATATGAACAGCTAGACGTACTAAACGCAGGCTACTTCGTGATATGGTCAAACATTAGTGATCATATCTTAAGATAGAAGGTGAGGGCGGAAGCCAGACTAGGCCGTGATAGGTTAGAAGGTATTCTTGTTTTATTGTTAACCTTAATAATCTGTTTGAAAACCTTTGGTATAATGAAAACTCTACATTAGTTATATTTAATAATATGGCCAATCGTGGATTGAAATATCATTAAACGTTGATGTTTCAACAATATGGTCATTTTAGCTGGCCATTTCATGAATTTATCGACCACATCACGAATTTAACAATTCTATGAAATGGCTACGACATATCTATTAACTATACTTATGTATTTTAATAATAATTTAGCTGTAAAGACGTTAATTTTGTATTCATTCAGATGAGAACACCATACAAATTGTTTTATCTTAAACTGTGAGAGATATGAACTTGTTTTGGTTTCTGTGACATCATATGTTACATAAGCACAGATACCTGAATAAACAAACTACAAACAACTGATAAAATTATAGTTATTATGTTATCTCTAAAAGGAGTTCAACACAACTTATTTAAATGACTTTTATTAAAATATCCATTTATTCTTATAACATTCATAATATCACTGCAACAAAAATACAATGGAATATTACAAACATTTACTTAATTGCGTCAAATAAATAAATCCGGTATTCATAAATATATTCGAAAAATTATTAAAGAAGTTCATTATTATGGTACGCGGCAGGTAGTCGATTGCTTTTTGTTGTTTTAGGTCTCTACAGCGAAAAACAATTAGCTCATTATTATTGAACACATCTGTTCACATCGAGGCAACTCGTACACACGTTTCAAATAGGCAAATAGAATCACTTAACAACAAATGAGAATTTGGCAAAATAGACCATTTAATTTGAATAGTCTTCTATGAGGAAGTTTTTAAATGAACATAAAAAAAGTATTTGATATTTGTTACTCAGTTGCATGTTAGTTATTTGTGCAAACATGAACGTGCTATGTCATTTAATTTGAATGAATGCTGTGATATTGTACGCTGTGATGTGGCCGTTATTTCACACATTGCTGTTTAAATTAAATTCGACGTGTTATGAATAAAAACAATTACGAAATCATAAATAACTGCTTAGTTAATTGTCAGCCTTCTGTTACGCATATTATTATGATTCCAACGTTTTGTTTCGAATGAAATGAGAGAAAGATTTTGTACCAAAAATCTCACCAAGTTGGGCATTTCATCTGTTTCTGTTATTTACACACAGAAACGTGAGATAACATTGTTCATTGTTATACTATGAAAAGAAATAAATGGAGAAATTATGAGATCACTAAATATAAGACTGCAGACGAAATGTAAACAAGTGGCAAGTGGTCCACAATACAGAGTTCCAATTTTAGAGGTGGGAATTTAACATCCTAACGAACAAGATATAGAAATTAACCGTGCATATTTAACTTTACCAATTTCTCATAAACGCTTGTTTACACTTAGTCTATAGGGGTTTTATTATTTACCTGGTGTGTTTACGTATAAATAAAAGAAACCGGTATGTTCTGCTCATTTCTTCATTGAACCAATAATGACATCGCAACAAACGTGTACTTTTCACAATGCTTATACGTAAACACTTATCCTCTCAGAACAACAGACCAAAAATTATTCAACATAAAGGGTAAATATACTAAATATCCTATTTGGCTCATTTACACAAAAAAAAGCATCAAATGTCAATGTTAACAAGCTTTCGTGTGTTGATGTTTAAATGCTTAATTACTATGAGAGCACCTAAAGTAAAATTATTAATGCTATCATGTGACGCGTGTCCGATCTTATTAGCATTCGGTCGGTATATTGTCGTTCACACCTGAACAGCGGGATTACTCTTGAACAACATTGCAATTGGCTCAGTAACGGAATAGTGACGTTTCAATGAGTCACTGCTAGAAAGTTCCGTACAGTGAGTTAGTACCCGTCTCTATTTCATTACCCAGTTAATTCGAATGTTGTTCAAGAGTTGTTGTTCCCTGCTGGCATTAGTCACAACGCTATCGACCATGCTGGGCCGCGAGGCGGGCAGCGCGAGGCGGGCAGCGCGAGGCGGGCAGCGCGGCGCACTGTCGCACCATTAAATAATAAAATTTAACTACCAGTTTAAAAGGACGTATCGGCTTTCACATTATGTTCCATGCTGACCAACACAGTGTTAGCTCGACGCTGCGAGCCCGCCACGCCGATGTAGCGGCATCAGGGCGTTATAAGTTTGTTCATTTCCCTATAAATATTTTTGTGTTTTATAAAGTTTTATATTTTTTTTATTTTTCGAGGCTAGTCGTAATGTAGACACGCGTTGGTCTGTCGCTGCGAGGTAGCGAGCCGGCTCGGTTATCGCTTGATCTGGTTGGACATTTTGAGGAACTCGAGGAACCCGGCCTGCATCTCGGCGTCCATGCCGGTCTCCCACGCCTCGTTCTCCAGTTCTTCACTGTAACACATACAAAATATTTTATTGAACTAAAAAATCAACATCAAATAGATTCATCTTAAAAAGTGTACTTAAACCAATAGTGATAAAATGTATGTTTGACCATCATGCAGGTCCTTCGCTTCTTTATACCCTTTAAAATTTCATGAAAATCGGTTCAGAAATCCGGAACTTATGATGGAACAAATACACACGAAGAAAACTGTTGTATTGTGAACCTCCACTTTTGAAGTTAATAGGTTCCTATATAATTCCGTAAGCCTCTCAGAAACAGGCTAGATAATTGCCGCAATTGTACACCTCGCCGAAAAGCTACTGCAACAAAGAGCAACAATGCTGGGGTACATTTAGCAAAACCTATTGCACTGGCTAAACATCATCATCAGCCTATCCCAGTCCACTGTTGGATGTAGGCGTCTCCTAATGAACGCCACTGAGCCCGATCTTCAGCTCTCCTCATCCAGTAGATGCCAGCTGTCTTTCGCAAGTCGTCACTCCACCTGGCCGGCGCGGCGGGCGTCCCACGCTACGTTTGCCTAACCATACGGTCTCTCCACTCTATATACAACTCGTCCATCCCCAACGGTTGTCGGTTCTCCGAGAGATATGACCGACCAGCCTATTGCCACTTCAGCTTGCTTATTCTCTGGGCTATGTCGGTTACCTTGGTTCTCAGGCGGATAAGCTCGTTCCAGATTCTGTCCTTCAGTGATAGCTCGCTCAGGACTTTTAAACTTATGGACCAGTTTCACCGTGAGTGTCCACGTTTCTTGCCGGGCGGCAGGTTGCTCTGCAGGAAGGCGCGCTCCTCCGCCGTCAGCGCGTGTGTGAGGTACAAGTACTCAAAGTATGTCCTCATCGAGCGCGATGTTCTTGCCGGGCGGCAGGTTGCTCTGCAGGAAGGCGCGCTCCTCCGCCGTCAGCGCGTGTGTGAGGTACAAGTACTCAAAGTATGACCTCATCGAGCGCGATGTTCTTGCCGGGCGGCAGGTTCCTCTGCAAGACGCGCTCCTCTTCCGTCAGCGCGTGTGTGAGGTTCAAGTACTCACAGTATGTCCTCATCGAGCGCGATGTTCTTGCCGGGCGGTAGGGTTGCTCTGCAGGAAGGCGCGCTCCTCCGCCGTCAGCGCGTGTGTGAGGTACGAGTACTCAAAGTATGTCCTCATCGAGCGCGATGTTCTTGCCGGGCGGCAGGTTCCTCTGCAGGACGCGCTCCTCTTCCGTCAGCGCGTATGTGAGGTTGAAGTACTCACAGTATGTCCTCATCGAGCGCGATGTTCTTGCCGGGCGGCACGTTGCTCTGCAGGAAGGCGCGCTCCTCCGCCGTCAGCGCGTGTGTGAGGTACAAGTACTCAAAGTATGTCCTCATCGAGCGCGATGTTCTTGCCGGGCGGCAGGTTCCTCTGCAAGACGCGCTCCTCTTCCGTTAGCGGGTGTGTGAGGTTGAAGTACTCACAGTATGTCCTCATCGAGCGCGATGTTCTTGCCGGGCGGCAGGTTGCTCTGCAGGAAGGCGCGCTCCTCCGCCGTCAGCGCGTGTCCGTCCGCCAGGTAACCCTCCGCCGTCTCCGCTTCGCCGTTCTCTAATAATACAATATAATATATTAATCATATTAATATTATAAATGCGAAAGTTTGTGTGTGTGTATGATTGTTACTTCTTCACGCTGAAACGGCTCAACAGATTTTGATTAAATTTGGTTTTTAGATTACTTTAGGTCCTGGAATAACATATACTGACACCACCACCACCACAAAACCATCATAATCAAAACCTAAAAATTAATGTATAGAAAAGTGACAGATGCCAAAGATACAGGTGTCAAAATGACAGGTGTCATGAAGGTGTGAGGTTTTTTGCCAATGTTACCTAAAAGTTCATTCTGGTATTCTCCCTTATTTTTCGGATAACGACTTACGTGACATTGGCGGAATTGTGGAATGGCAACTCCACAAATACCACAAAATAAGAAGTGAAGTGGCACAATTGACGCCAGTAAGCGTAATTCATATAGTTAAGGCGCTCTTCTAGGGCAGTATGTAGGTATGAAAACATTTACTCAGCCCCCGCAAATGTTTCGAGCGTAAAGACGCAGCGAGCGAGAAACACGGCGCGAGTGGGGAGGCCCTCGCGCTTTTAAGCATGCCACAGTATAGTAAATGCAGAAGATATGTAGATCGGGTTAGGGTATAAACTGGTTTAGCTTTCCGCTATATTGGGTGGGTACGAAAGAGAAAATAAATTTGCTTTTTTTTAGTACGTTTAATTGTTATGTAGGTCTGAATTATTATTGAAATTGCAATCTAATCTTAATAATTCCACACCACCTATGTGTGTCTGTTACCATTAAGCGCTGATATGGCTGAATGGATTTTGATGAAATTGTGTATATGTTATCATCATCATCCATTATCATTTCTCCACGCAGGTAAAACCACTGGGCACAGCTAATAAACGTATAGCTGTAATAATATCATACTAATAAAGTTTGTGTGCCTATTTATGATTGAAACTATGTTATCTATATCGGCTGAACGGATTTGGAAGAACAGCTAAAATTAGAAAAAGTGTCATATGGCATATTATTTTTATTGTATGTATAAATCAATCAATCAAACATTTATTCACAAGAATGTTGGTAACAACATAATGTAAATTATGGTGGTAATAATAATTATAAAATTGTTCATTACATTCTACCATCATAAACAATGGTGTGCAAAATTGTTCATTACATTCTACCATCATAAACAATGGTGTGCAAAATTGTTCATTACATTCTACCATCATAAACAATGGTGTGCAAAATTGTTCATTACATTCTACCATCATAAACAATGGTGTGCAAAATTGTTCATTACATTCTACCATCATAAACAATGGTGTGCAAAATTGTTCATTACATTCTACCATCATAAACAATGGTGTGCAAAATTGTTCATTACATTCTACCATCATAAACAATGGTGTGCAAAATTGTTCATTACATTCTACCATCATAAACAATGGTGTGCAAAATTGTTCATTACATTCTACCATCATAAACAATGGTGTGCAAATTGTTATTTCAGTTTGTCCTCCAAAAATTCTTCAATTAAATAGTAACATTTGTCAATCAAAAATTTAAACAACTTAAATTTGAATCTCGACAAACACAGTTCTTTAAAACTATCTGGCATTTTATTATAAATGCGGATGGCCATGCAGTACACATTGTGTATATAAAGTTTTAATCTTTGCTTAGGAACATATAATTTATATTTATGACGACTATTCCTGCTTACAACATCATTATGCAACTCAAACAAAGAGTTGTGCTGATGGACAAACAGACAAATTTGAAATATGTACAAGCAAGGCAAAGGTAGGATATTATGCTTTTTAAACAGTGGTTTACAACTATCTAGGTAATCTGCACCACACAGGGATCTGATGCATTTTTTCTCTAAATGCTCTAAAATATTTCACAATATTTTCACTCTGTAATGTCGTACGGGTTATTGCTCTGGGACAATGCTGCCGACACACCAATAGCATTTATGTATTACAGAAACGAGTTGTAAGGGATATCTATAGGCTTAGCCCTAGAGAATCGCTAAGAAACGTCTTTTCACAAGTGAACATTTTAACATTGCCTTGTTTCTATGTTCTCTTGGATATTCTGTACGCTCGGAAACATTTAAACAGGATTACAACATGCAGACAACGTCACAACTATGAGACAAGTCATAAGTATAAACTTGTGCTGCCAAAAACTAGACTAACAAAAATTTACCGATCCTTTTTTAAAAACTATGTTCGTTTTTATAATTCACATGGAGTGAATAATTTGTGCGAGTGGATAATTTGTGATTGATATACAATTTTATCACAAAAGACTGCATTATTTTTGATGTTTCATGAGAACTTGACAGAATTGAAACGACGACCAAGGTCTAGCTGCGAATAATTGAATTGTAACAGATTTGTATTTTATGTTTTCTTTGTTGACGCTCATAAGTGTACCGTGATGTACCTATATTGAAATATATGAATTGAAATTGAAAATCATACTCAAATATAAACAGAACAGAAACAAAAGTAATCAAATTAGAATTACATGGAAACTAAAATCAGAGTTCACATCAACGGTCTGCTGATTGTATTTATTTCTTCTCATCAAAGCACAGCATTTTTTTTGTGTTATCCTCACCATTTATACGGCAATTTTTCGACCTTCTGATGTTTCATTATCAATCAAAGACAAAAAGAATAAATATTGACATATATACTTTAAAAATATGTGTTTATGTAGCAACCATCTTAGCAGCACAAACACATACACACAAAATCACTTGCGCAGGCGTATTATTGAAAAGAAAAAAAAACAAACTATGGTATGAAACGAACGTGTGTAGATGCAGCAATGCCTTTTAAACTCAAGGGTCTCGTGTACAGGTTGTCCCAGAAAGTGATGAGATTCGGTCTGAGAACGGATACTTCTATGGCGGATTGTATGACTCGCATGCTTCTAGACCTAAACCCAGCAAAGAGGATTCCCACGCAATGACCCGCCACTAAACTGACGAACTACCCGACGTCAGCCTAGACGAGCCTGAGATGGTGCTCAATTAATTTAAGAATAGAAAGGCCCCCGGTAAGGATAGTATAACTTCAGAGCTCTTGCTAGTAGGGGGAAACCCGTACTTCGGGGGCTTCAGGGGTTATTAAGGACCATTCTTAACAGTGGAAGAACTCCAGAGGCGTCGAGCAGGACTTTGGTAGTACGCTTCTTTAAAAAAGGGGATAAAACCCTTTTAAAGAACTACCGATCTATTGTATTCTTGAGCCACGTCTATAAGTTGTTTTTGAGGGTCTCAAATCGTCTCGCAAGAAGACTTGACGTATTCCAGCGTCCTGAACAGGCTGGGTTTCGCAGAGGATTTAGCACCAAAGACCGCATACACACGGTGAGGCAGGTAATATAGAAGTCTGAAAAGTATAACCAGGCGCTTTGTCTTGCTTTTGTAGACTATGAGAAGGCCTTTGACTCTGTTGAAACCTGGGCGGTCCTGGAGTCTTTGCAGCGTTATCAAGTTGACTTACGATACACCGAAGTGATGAGATTTCTGTATTACGCCGCGACTATGAGTGTCCAACTACAAAAACAGCAGTCTAAACATGTCCAACTGCGCAGGGGAGTGAGACAGGGGGATTTTATATCCCAGAAACTGTTCACTAAAGCCTTGAAAGATATGTTTAAAGCGCCGGATTGGCAAGGAATTTGAATTAATATCAATGGCAAGAACATTTCACACTAACGATTTGCCGATGACACAGTCACGGAGTCGCTGCAAGACTTGTAAAGTTTTCTGACCAACCTAGATGAAGCTTCTCGACGCATCGGTCTCAAAATAAACATAGATGAGACCAAGATCATGTTGAATGATCTTTCTGAGCCGAAACCGATTGCAGTGAATGGTGTTTATTTTTGAAGTTTTCCGATAATATGTTTATCTTGGGCAAATATTGCAATTAGGTAAGAATAACTTTGAGAAGGACGCCAACAGAAGAATTCAGCTGGGTTAGGCAGCATTCGGCAAGCTTTGTCAGGTCTTCTCGTGGTCTATACCACATTGCCTGAAGGCAAAAGTATTCAATCAGTGTGTCCTACCAGTCATGACCTACGGAGCCGAAATGTGGACACTCATAGTCAAACTAGTCCACAAATTTAAGGTCACATTTCCCGAAGAACCGATAACCGTTGGGGTAGATGAGTTTTTGAGTGCAGACCACGTTAAGGCAAACGTAGTGTAGGAACCTCTGTGGCCAGGTGGAGTAACGACTTGTGAAAAGCAGCTGGAAGAAAATGGATGAGGAGAGCTGAAGACCGAACTCAGTGGCGTGCCTTAGGAGATGAAATTTTTGCCTAAACGGCTTGATAGATTTTGATAAGTGAGGTATCATTGGATTCGTATTAATCATGAGAGTGCTATAGAATATATAAAGTGTCAAGAAAACTAATATGACGGCATACAGCTGCCATATTGTATTTCCCACGGAACATCCAATGATCCAAACCTATCGAGTGAGGTATCAAAATGTAGGTCTTTAAAGGACCATTCCAAAAATATACAATTCTTTTTCCTTAATAGTAACAAATGTATTTTAAGCTTCTTACAACATTTTCAATTTTAGATTATTCACGTTAGTACTATAGTCCAATATTGCAATTGCAACTATTAAAGTAAAATATGTAAGTAAATATGAAACGTTAAAATTATATTACTATCATTTTTGCAGGTCCGTTCGGTAACGCGGCTGAAAAGCAAAAACACGAGCATATGTTTGCGTCGTGTGTTCCGCGCCCCACGCCTGCACGCCATTCGGGGTTTTTGTATTTTTATAACATTTTTTACTTGTTAATTACCTACGTCTATCAAAACATTGTTTCTACTTTATCCTTGATTTCAGTGATTGGTCGAAAACTAGTCAGCAGGTGGACGAAACTGGATTTAGGGGCTAAAACTAGCGAAATGTGCATATTCAGTTACATATCAAATAAAAAAACACCTTTACTAGCAATTGGCCAAGAATTGGCGAACTTACCACACTACTTTTTCATTTTCCATCGTTTCAATTATATACTGAATTACTGACCTAAGTATTAGTTTTGGGGTACTTGAGCAAATAATTTTAACTAAGTAAGAATCTGTTCAGAAAATCTTACCTACTGTACTTTTTTATACTGTGGCATGCTTGCCTAAACCTATTATTTATTCTGTGCCTAAACAATGTAGGTCGTCAACCTAAATCATATACTGTTAATAAATGAGTTAGGTAATTGATTATGTATCGGTAAGAATTTTTTGTTATTTTTTTGTAACAAACTTTTTATCTACATAATTAAAAATCAAAATACTTACCTACTAATTATTATTATAAAAAAATTACCTGCCTACAACTTTTCAAGTATTTACATACCTATTTTAGATAGAGATAGGTAAGTATATATTATATTTATTTAATATATAATTTTTATTTTCAGTTCCAATCTGAATTATTTTATTATTCTTACCCATTTTGGAAAATATAAATCAACATCAATGAATAAAAATACGTTACTCACAATTTTTACCTATACGATAACTTTATTACGCCAAACATTTATTTACGCTACAATGATCATACATACTAAGCGCGAGGGGTATTTTTGCGGAGACAAACGACACAGGTCCTTCCTCGGAGAAGCCTCGGCGGACACTGACCGACGACGACTAGTGCTCGAAATGCAAAATGTTTTTCCTTCTTGGAAAAAAATAAGAACGAAATTAGAATATTTTTGTCATGCAGCTCCTAAAGAATAAAAAGCCACGTCTATTGGAATAACTTTCACGTGGCTTTATGATAGTATCACTTAACAGGACACTTTTTAAATACCGATTTAGAGTCATCTTTGGAATTATTTTCTATCTAGCCAACAATTCTCAATCACGTTTCTATCACTTACAATTTCTAGAGTGTATATTCAAATTTAATAAAACAAATTCAATATATTTTTTTTACATTTTAGACGTTTTACAGAGGTTCAAAAACTTTTAAATGTGCTAGAAGCCCGCCTTAACCTGATGATTGTTGCTCCCAAACGAATGGACCGATTTTGATGCGGTTTTATGTTTGCAAATGGAGTGATCGAGATGCTTCTTGGTTAATAATGGTCGGGGGTTATATAACTTTTTAATTTGCGCTTGTTGATTATGTATTTTAAAGAGTGTAAGGTTTTATTATTATCGGCATGCTGTGTTCACCTCGACAAGGGCGTGCACTCATTGTACAATTATCGGCATGCTGTGTTCACCTCGACAAGGGCGTGCACTCATTGTACAAATAAATTTGCTTGTTATAATAAGAGCAAACATGCATCGTCCAGTTTGGTGAACCTATAAATAAAAAAAGTTGTATTTTTTTGTATTTGTAGGCCGCTCTGCCGAGTGATTAGAGACCCTGCCTGCAAAGTCAACGGTCAACGGTGTATGTTTATTCATTGTCTAGTGCGAGTATCCTAATTTGGGGCTAGGTAATTAGTATGAATTTTCCTGAGTATTTATTTTAATGAATTTTAAGTTGATTTTTGTATTCAAATTATTATTTCCACTATTGTTTGCAGTGTATCTTATTGGTGTTTTTATCCCTATCTAACGCAGCTTATTTTCGATTCACGTCTCGGGTGGACGAACAGCCATAAACCTCAATAAAAGCAAAGATAAAAGAGAAGAGAAAAGCATTTCATTCGAAACTCACTTATAAGTAAATAACGAATACATGATTTCATGTACTGATAGTACATGAAATCATGTATCAATAAAGAGTTATCTATCTATCTATCTATCTACATGCTTTAATGACGTGCCAACCAAAGATTAAGTTTCATTAAAGTGGAAAAAAATATTGAAACCTTACATCACAAGTTTCGTTTCAGAGCAGTATTTCTCCCGTCCGTACACGTTTACGAACACCCAACGGTTACATCATAATTGAAACATAAACCATTCATAGAAACAAGACTTTAAATTACATAATCTATCTATACTTATAATAAAGCAATATGGACGAAATAGTCTGTACAAAGAAGATAAGAATATAACTTTTTATTAAATCGTGTCTGTTTATTTGTTTGTCTGTTTGCTTGCGCATCACGTACTACTGGACCGATTGCGATTCGGTTTTAACTGTTGCTTAGTGTCTGATTTAAAAACTGGGGTACTTGGTATCTCAATCCGATGAATAGAAGCCGAGCAATCGATAAAAACTTTTTGACGGCTGAAGGAATTTTGATCAAATATTGGTAAATTGGTATTTTAGGACTTGGAATAGAACATTATAGTACTTTTAACCTAGGGACATTACCACACGTGCGAAGCCGCGAGTACAGCTAGTACTTATAATAAAGCAATATGAACGAAAAAGTCTGTACAAACATAATTTAAAAAAATGGTCTTGGGTACTTGAAACAAGCTACTGAACATATTTTTATCATCGTGTCTGTCTGTTTGTTTATCTATTCGCGCATCATGTAAAAACTGGAACAATTGCGATACGGTTTTCACTAATGGATAGCCTAGGGTTTGACTTAAAATCTGGGTGCTTACTCTTGAATGCAGTTCCAATCGCAATCAAATTCTAATCCCTAATCCGAATCAGTTTCAATCGCAATAAACAGTTATTTGGCACTCTCGAACAAAATCGAGATTGAAATTGAAATCGGGAACGCGATCGACTTCACATTGTGACTCATAGAAGAACACCACTAAAAAGGTGTTGCCATACACAACGCAACAATACGTATAATATGAAATTACCTTGCAATGTCCCCAATATTTCAAAATTTTCAACTAATAATAACTATATTGCAAAAACTATCATGTTTTATGATTTTTAGTCATTATAAAAAATTAAAAGCATTAGTTTGCCGACGTAGTAACAATGGCTGTACCTATGTCTAAGACAAAAGGACTCCCGCTTTTATGCTCAGCTGTCTCAATTTTTCACACAAACTTTGTGGTTTGGTTACCTATATTTTCTTAAATAATGAGTCGCTCAACCTACTAACTTGGGGCTCTTGCTGATTTCCTTATGAAAAACCCAGGAATTGCCAAAGGTCTCTGCCCTTTCCGCGAGCAGAGCGCAAGAGACCTTGCAAGAAACGAAAAGGAAATGGGACGAGATAGCAAGCAATATCAATGCGCTAGGCGGTGCACAAAAAGATGGAAAAGGTTGGGCAAAGGTATCGTCGATGATAATAATTTCGTAAATAAATATAAAAACTCTTTTTAAAATATAAAAAATAAGTTTAGGTACAAACCTAGTATCTCGTGGATATAACACTAAGACGAGTAGGCTTTGGCATTAAAGGCTCCAAATCGTCACATATGATCTCAAATAGTAGATTAGTAGCCAAGGGCTGTAAGGCATCAATTGCAGCCCGAGATATTTAGGCGCACGAGCGCAGCGAGGGCGCCTATAGTTCGAGGGTGCAATTGATGCTTACACCCGAGCTAACTACTCTGCTTTACATCTCGATTGTGAGGTAAGTAGAAAAAAACCGGCATTACAAGAATAAAACATTTTATTAGTTAAAATTTATAGTGAAATGAGAACAATTTTCAAATTTTAGGGACAGGTGTTTTGTGGGTATGTTAATAGTTTGAGATTGTAATATTTGTTGGTCATGGACAAAATCTGACGGGATGAAGCTTTCTTCAGCAGAAGTTGATGGTTGCGGATCATCTCTTGAGAAAGATGTTTCATTTTTTGAAAGCTGAATAGTTTCCGTTATTTGGTTGGTAATTTTACTTTTATTTTGTATGGAATCTTCGATGTAACCTTCAGCCACCTTGCTGGATTTCCACCCACCGTGCCTTTTTATAGTGGTTAAGTTAGCCCCAGCATCGGCTAAAAGTGTAGCCGATGTTCTCCGGAAGCAATGACCTGTGTACAATTCCGGGTTATCTAACTTTAAATAACTTGCGATTTGCTTCGGCATACTTCTGATGGTATTTTGTCCAATAACTTGTTTGTAGCATTTGCCTTGGTGGTACTTCAAAAAAAACGGTTGGTTTCAGGACGAAGATTTCTGTATTTTTGTATGAATTCAGAGAATTCTTGAGGAACTACAAATGTTCGGTCAATTTTAGTTTTTGTGTTCGGTAGTTTAATTACTAACAACTGACCCTGTTGTTCTATGTTCTCTATTGTTATATTTGTCAATTCAATACCTCGGCATGCGCCAGTTATACCGAAGATAAGAACCACCTAAAACAAGCGAAATATAAAAATAAGTAAGTATGTTTTATAGGATTGTAAGAATTTAAAAGATAAATGATGAAGTATTACCATTATGTGATTTGTTATTTTACGGTTTAAACAAAATATATGTCAACAGCTAAATATATGACATCACGGGCTTGATTTATGAATGTTTTCACGTCTTGCGCTGTAAAAACCTTTGACTTTTTGCTTTTGTGCCCAGCTGATTGTCTTTTTAGTAAAGATGATAATTTTGAAAAGTTGTTGATATTGATGTCGTGTTTAGTACTCATAGTTGCTTCTAACATTGAATAAATGCACCACAAACTAGATGCTGCAGCTTTTTTGATAGCTCACTAAAGTATGTTAAGAATACAGTCTAAAGACTTTACTCGTTTTTCTTTTCGCCACTTCATGAACTCGTCGTAAGTTTTCAAATATCTCTCTTTAGAACTTTCAGGCAAAATATTGTTAATTGCTGCTTCAGCTTCCATTTTCATTGAATCGGGAGTGCAGCTTATATCTTCATCACTTGCAGAACTCATGTTTTTTCGTAATTAGCACGTAATTATAAAAAAAAACCCAAAAACAAACAATATTTAAAGTCAGTGTGACCAGATTCAAATGTCAAATTCTGCTAGCCTGAATGACAAAAACTGCTAAAATATGCTAGACATTTTTCAAATAATGCTAAATTACTGCTTTCACAGATTATTGCTTAAACATTAGAAAATATGGACAAAAATGCCAATTTGGACGATTAGAATGTCATTTTTATTAGGGTTCCGTACCCAAAGAGTGTCAACGGTCAACTATAATATTTTTAAGCCTAGGCTGTCTGTCTGTTTGTCCGTCCTACCGTTTAACGACTGTATCTTTTTAACCGATACTGTATCTTTGGAGAGCAATAGTATCCGAATGGTATCATGTTGCGCTATACAATCTGACGGATTATGGCCCATTCAATCTCTTTCTGAGAGAAGGCCCGTGTCCCAGCAGCGGGAACTGATAACGATGATCTTTTGAACTGTAATAGATATTAAAATGTTTATAGAATATGACTGTAATGTTATGGCGGATTAATTAAGAAATAATAATAATAAAAAAGGGGGATCCCTATACAACAAAAGTACTTATTACGTATTTTGTCTTTGCTCTAAGCGGTGATAAGTACAAGCGTAAGAGGCAAACTTAGCATGATTACACACTCTAAAGTAAAATTATAATAAGAAAAATAAAAGTGGTGTGGTAACGCGCGCTTAGTGCGCGGCCCAACTCGCACTTGGCCAGTTCATTCCTATTTACAACACATTTCACTCGTCACTATCACTGTCCTTAGCAAATCCTTTGTATAATGATGATGAGTTAAGAGATAATTTTAACATATTTTTGTTGGCTCGAAATTCACACACCCATTTTCTCATATATTTCCTTTTTGCGTTTTTGGAATGCCAAATTCCAGAATCGTCATGTTTATTTTTGAACCGATTTCTAAGCTGGATTTTTATATTGTTAATCAGTGAAATGATTCGTTCACAATAAGTGTGTGGCATTAGTAAAATCATAATAGCCCACGCAAGATTCACAATGTTGGGTTTACCAATACCATTACCATTACCATTATTATTTATATTTACCACCATTACCATTACCATTTAAATTAAATAAAATTCATCGTTTCAATTTGTCTTCAGAAATTTTCAGTATCTGTTAGTTTGGCATCAGAGCTGCTTCCAGAAGCCAATAAACTCAAATATAAAGGCTTGAGCGTACTGTGTGCACTTTTGGGGCATTTTGAAACGCGTTCAATAAATCCTGCCAGATTATTGCTATTATTGGATGCTATTATTGGATGCATTATTGGATTCTGCTAAATAATGCTAGATTTCAATAAAATGCTAAAAATCCTGCTAGGAGCTAAAATGAGAGTCTAATCCTGCTAAAATCGCAGGAACCTGCTAAATATGGTCACACTGTTTAAAGTAAAAGTTTTCTATTCCCGCCTTTTTTCATCTTTTTTTAAATTATTTTTTTCAAAAACTAAATTGAGTTTCGCCGTTCGATATTTAAAATTGATGACTATTATACTCATACGAAGACAAGGCTGAATAGCGAAGCGACCTCTTTTGTCATTGGGCTGAATGCATAATGTCTATTGCCAGTATGATGGTTAGATGTACGCGAACTTTTTTAAAGAGTGAAGTTTTTTTTTTAATTACTTACCGCCCTAGGGCTTTTCTAGCTACATTATTACCCTAGAGCGCTAATTGATCACATACAAGCCCCATTTGGGGGTAATAAGGACCTACTTACCGAATATGAGAGATGTAAAAGATCTTTAGTGACTCTGTAGCATTCTTTGAACTCGTCGTTCATGGCAAAAGCTTTCTTATTATAGCGCGCCTTTTAAAAAAAAAGGCGTAACATGAGAAGAAGGCCTGTCTACTCTATAGATTACAAACATAAAAAGGTACTACTCTATGAGCATTGCTCAAAATACTAAACATGAGAGCTAAACGTCCCATTTTTATTTGATAATCACTGAAAACAACACACTCGTTCGCAAAAAAGTTAACTTTTGAAAACTGTTTAGATTCTATCGCAAACTCAATTCCAATTCAATCTGCTAAACTCAAAATCGCGTCAAGAGTACCGAAAAAGAGAATAGAGTCGATTTCATTTTGTTCCATAAAAATCCACCATTGTCGATTCCAATCGTGCGTTAGTTTAAAATTCAAGAGTACCAAATGGCATGATTTCGATCCCAATCCCAAATTACGATTGAAATCGAGTGTCAAGAGTAATGTACCTGGTGTAATCCAATCCGATGGGTAGAAGCCCAATCGATAAAAACTGAACTGCGAACGAAACGGCTGAACGAAATTTGGCATTATGTACTTTATGGGTACTTTTAGTCCAGGAATAACACAGGTAACTTTTAACCCATAGAAATGAAATGACCACGCGGGCAAAGCCGCGGGCACCGCTAATTATAAATAGAAGTAGGAACTGAACTGCTGGAGGAAACCACTGGAACACAAACACAATGGAAATGTACAGAATGATGAAAATAGGTCAAACAGGCACGCGGCTACGAAACGTGTCTTCACGAAAGCACGTTGACGCTTCGTCGCCGCCGGTCCGCCCCTCACGTTGCACGCGCACATTATTACAACTAAACCATATAAATGTATTATTTTAATTCAGAATTCTACTTCTGAATTGGTTCTGTTAGCAAGCTTGTAGCTTTAAAGTAATCATTCATTTTACAACTTGTTGCGAACAAATTTCGTGATCGGTTTAAACCGGCGCTTTCACTTGACTCATCGCTTTCAAATTTCTTAGACTTGCATATATCCGATGAAAATATAACTAGTGGCTCTGTGAGCTGTAGACCTCACGAGCACAAACTTTTTTACAAACAATATAGCGGTGTACAGTAGCGCCACCTAGTTACCTTATTGTAAAACTAACATTAATAACCAAGGTGCTCCATCAATCCCTACCTAGTAAAGGGCTGATTCCACTGGAAGAGACCTAAAAGTGAAATTCTTTCATCGAAACTCGGTAAATAATAACAAAATATCAACAAATTGATTACAAATAATTTCCAGGCAACTTACAGGTATCCTAAATATAATAAAAATACGTCATTCCACTATCAAACTGTGATAGACGTCAACCAGCTGACAGTAATAAAAATAACTTGCAATAGGGAAATGTGGATTCTAGTTTTATTAATTAATAATAAATAAAGTTGTTATTGTTAATACTATAACAATAACAAATGTAAATGGTAAGATAAGCAGATTAGTGTACGCACTTAAAAAACTTAGGCAAGTTTCGTCAATTCAAGCAACCAGAGATGGTTGCCTATCACGCATAATTATGTGCACTCAAATCTAAAATACGGGTTTTCGTTTCAGTGGGCGTTGAAAAACCAAAGAGTATACAAATACTACGTAATCCCATACAAGCATATGTTCTGGATGTTTTAAAAAATTAAATAGGAGTAAGGAACAAAGACTACGAGAGGAGCAAAAATTATATGGAAATTGATGAGGAAATTAAATCGTCTATAGAACTTATTTTACAAAAAAAAAACGGTTGGACACTGCCTTGAAATTATTTCACCATTTTCATTCCAATTATAATATTTAATTTAAAAAAAAAACATTTTATATTTCAGTTTAAGTAGAAATTCAATATTTAATAAATAATTTAATTTGTAACAGAATGATGTTAAGTTTAAACGTTTGTAGCAAATTGTATAATTGTCATTTGCATAAATTACGAACAAATGCCCGTATTATATATACCCTTTTTATTATTTCCTAAATAATTATTTATTACTCATTGAGTTTCGATGGAAGAATTTTTATTCTTTTATTGAAACAAGTTTCAAAGACGGAAATATTGGAATATTGGAAACCGATTTCGAAAAAGAAATTATTATTCTTTTCTTGAAACTGGTTTCGAATGAGTCTGAAGGGACAAAATAAGGGAAAAATTTGAAGCATGCAGTATCTGTCACGGTAGCCGAACTTGGTAAAGGCATGTGCCGCGCAGTGGCACGGAATGATGCGGGTACGAACCCCGTCCGTAATTAAAAAAAAACATTAATAAAAATTATTTTAAATGAAATATCATCAAAATGCCATTCCAGTGACTGTCCATCATCATGTATGACAAATTTGGTATTCCGCTAAAACTTTAGATAGCTTCCATAACTGTTCACTTGCCTGTCGATTCAATGGATGCCACGAACTTCACACTACATATTACTATTTCTCTTCCCCGCAAGAAAATAAATGAGAATAATGATGTGTTTGACGTTTTGTCTTTCGTATTTCGTTTTATCTGTGTTATTTTTGGGAAAAAATGATTATAGATTTACATTGAATTGAGGTGATAAATGGAAAGAACATATTTTTCTGATTCTGCAGGTACCTTTAGTCATTAATTTCGTTCAGTACTAATTCATCAGTACGGACCATTGCTATTTATATTTTGTTCAAATTCATTTTTGTTTTATTTGTTCGTAATCTTCTTTTCTTTCTTTTTTTTGGGTATTATACTCAAACTTTGCACACCAACAACTGCCTCTATTATTTAGCACATGCTTGAGACACATGCTCAAGTAATCTGACAACACTTTGATATTTTTTCAGGCCTGTCTCACTTGATGTACTTGCGCGTGCTAATTTCTGTAACGCGAGATAGACTAAGATAGACTTACGCGTTAGAAAGAGAGACGGATATAAAATGATACGCATCAAGGTCGTGCGAGCTGAATTGCACTTTATTGAGTGGCGGCAAGAGTCGCTTTTTATTTAATTGTCTTAGCGGAGTGAGCCTTCTGTACGTTAGTACTATTATTTCTCCTGAGATTTTATATCCATTTTATGCCTCAAGTGCGACATCTAGCTTCGATGTGATGCTTGTTTTTTTATAATTACTAGCCGGAAATCCTAGACTAAGTGTTTGTTTTATCTATTGAGTCGTATTTGGCGAAATAGAAATCGGTGTGACGTAATCACGACGTTGAAATTGTAAAGTAGGTAAATTGGTAGTGTTTCGCACTACAATAATATAAAAATACTAAATACAAGTTCAAGATACGATAACTGAAAATAGGTATACTTATACTTAATAACTAACTTACCTTTGTCTGTAAAGAGATTCTTTGAGAACTCCTGAGATTTGTATCTGCTGCCCTAAGGTGTATCCAAGAAAGTGTTATCTCAGCATTATATTTGCTTTACTGATTAACCCGTTCGGCCAATCTGTCAATTTACATCATTGTTGTATAATGTTACTATCCTCAATGATTTACCTACATACAATACTCGGTTAAAGTAATAATTATTGCAATATCTATTGTATACTGTAACATGAATTCGTAACGACAGCTGTTAATTTAATGAGTAAAGGCCTCTTTCACAACCTACAAGTAATGTTTATCTGCTCCCTCAGATTTTCCCTACAGTGACGGGGGATGATTGAGTGCCTCTGTCACTTGTCTCACAGTCCTCGAAACTGTAGCGTATCAAGCGTATCAAAGAAATCTCATAAAAGTAACTTTTGTTCCATGACTACTCAATTGTAGTTCGATGTAGAAAAAAAAACATTGAAATAAATGTCAAAGTAATGTCAAATAACGAGCAGACTACCGTTTAGACAACTATTGAGAGTTCACTGACTGTCCATGGAATAGCCCAATACCAAAGAAGGACCATTACAATTCGATGGAAAATCACTGAACGAACATGTATCATCAGTTGTGTAAAACTAGGCTATCGACATGCCAGAGATATTCCATGGAAGGGTTCTTAAATTAGCAAACTCGTGGCCCAATAATACAAGAGCGCTAGGTTGAATGGCCCGGACATGTGGGCTTGTGACCCATATGCAGCGAGCAAGGTGGGCCAAAGTCGACAATTAATGACGGACTGCAGAATGTACATCGTCAACGAGACTTCGTGATCGGCCTCGAAAAAGGTGGCTTTCGAGATGGGTTGGCAAGAGCTAGCTCAGGAAAGAGATGCATGGAAGAATATGGATTAGATCTATATCTTTGTTCAGCAGTTTACAACAAAATATTAAAAAAGGTGTTATGGCTAGATGGTTATAAATGTTTATAAACAAACATTTATAACCATCTAGTAGGTAGGGTAGTGTGACTTCCCGGCGCATGCGTCCGCCCGCCGGGTAGTTCTAGTGCAGGTGTGAGGTTGTACCGGTGTACGCCAGGTTGTACCGGTGGCGCGGGTCGGGCTGCGCTGGCGGTACGGAGTCGGCGAGCCCCCAGCGCGCGGCTCGCAGCGCCACCACGTTGGCCACACACGGCAGGTGCGCGCGCCGCTTCAGCCGCTCGAACGTCGCGTACATGCTGGCCGGGAAGTCTGCGTCCAGCGCTAGGAGTGTAGTGTGACTCACGGTGGTTGTACCGGCGGCGCGGGTCGGGCTGCGGCTGCGGCTGCTGTTGCTGCTGCGGCTGCGGCGGCGGTGCGGAGTCGGCGAGCCCCCAGCGCGCGGCTCGCAGCGCCACCACGTTGGCCACACACGGCAGGTGCGCGCGCCGCTTCAGCCGCTCGAACGTCGCGTGCATGCCCGCCGGGCAGTCTGCGTCCAGTGCTATGCCCGACAACTGGACAGGGAGAGGCGAACGTATTGTAAGAGCGAAAGGAGGGTTTTAAAATGATGAACAAAGGTTTTATTTTTATTTGAATACCTTGGACCTAGGAGTGATTTTTGATAAAAAAATGTCTTTTAAGCCTCATTACGATCACATTATTAATAAAGCCAGCAGAGCACTCGGGTTCATTTGGCGTAACAATAGAAAATTTAAAAGCCCTGTTATAAGAACCACCCTGTTTAAGTCGCTTGTTCGTAGTCACTTGGAATATTGCCCTAGCATTTGGAACCCTCATTATAACTGCCATGAGCAGAGAATAGAGAGTATCCAAAAAATATTTTTACGTTTTATGACTAGGTCGCTGGGCAAGAGACATGATTTAATTGATTATAGGGACAGATTACAATATTTTCAGTAGACAAACTTGGCTGATAGACGTCGCTTAGCAGATCTTGCTTTTTTTTATAAACTTTTAAATGGTCACATTAATATTCCCGATATCTTGTCATTGATTGGGTTTGTTGTCGCGCGTTCTGGCTACCGTACTAGTACTAGTACTAGTACTTACAAATTTATGTTCATCCAACGGCATAGAACTAAAGTGGGCAAGCATAGCCCAATAACAAGAATGCTAAGACTATGTAACCAACTGTGGTCAGAATGTAGGGTAGATATTTTTGACAGTTCTCTTCGAATTTTTAAGAGAAGGGTTGCCGAAACCCTTAAAGCTACTCGAGGGTCTCATTAGAGATCCTAGTTGTTTTGTTTTAATTTTAATATTATTTCAAAATTTTCCTATATTTTTTATTTAATTTTTTTCTCTCATTTAGTTAACACCATTTTTTCTTTTTGGTCGAGAGTTGGTTGTAAAAAATATCATTTTTATTTATTCATGCTGTGTTTGCCTCTTATTGGGTTGTTACTCTCATCCTAAAAAATATATGTTATTAGACTAAGTTTATTGTATCAACCTGTTGGTAAACCAAATAAAAAAAAAAACGTTTATAATAAAATTATTAGTTATTCGCCTCATGGTAAACATAAATATTATATAACTAGCTGCTCCCTGGTAGACCTTTTTCTGGAAAATTTATCCTATGTCATATTCCAGGACAAAAAATACAATGATACCAAAGGAGTATGTCCGAGAAAGAGATTATTTTATCATAATTTAATTAATATAATAAGTTTACTAAAATTGTGTTTTACATGATCAATTTATCACAGGAAACTGGAACAAATCAGTCTCCAAGGAGGATGTAATACGTATTATTAGATATTCTCTGGTAATACTATATAATATTATCAGTCTCCATCACAGATCAGAGATAATTAATTTTCAACCAAATACAGTATGTATGCCAATCTATATGTTTGTGAAGTTAGGCTCTGTGAACGATTGCGCAGGTATTGCTGTGTGGATAAAACAGCATAAAGTAAGAGCGAGATAGAATGTGCGAAAAACGTAAGCAAGTATACAATGCTGTCTTCACCTTCAACATTGGGATTGCACCTGAAAAATAGCAGTTTGAGCTGCGACTTGCAACCAACTTCCGCTGCGACTACTGTAGTTTTCATTTTGCTGTCTACTCATTGTCATCGTTTGTAATGTTTTTCATTCGCTTTGTTTACAGCATTGTGGAATGGTACTTCTATTCACAGAGTATAATTTTTTATTACAGGATACTTTTTTTGCTTAAATATGGACTGCGACAACTCTTCAACAACCGATGATCCCGGCACGCATATTATGGACACCGAAACTTCCCAAACTATAGACCTTCGCACGAAACTTTTGCTAATGGACACCGTCGAGACTATTTCTATCGAAAGTGTGCAACAGATACATCGTTTAAATTGCAAAGAAGGCGACACAGGCCTGTCCTAGCGGAGTTCGGAACTGTTTTACGGCTGTAATATAGAAGAAAATGTTGGTTTAATTTCAAGTGTAGTTGATACAAATTGCCGAGTAGGATCTTAGTTTAAGCTGATACAATATCCTGATGTCCCAATATTTGCAATTATGTTCCTTACTGTACTAGCTATTGAACCTAAATCACATTTAAGATGTAAAAAATTGTTCAGTTGCTGGAATTTTCTTCTATGGAAGTGGACATAGTCTTTTGTTCAGCCGTCAAATAGTATTTTATCGGTTGCTAGGCTTCTGCTCATCGGATTGAGATGCCAGGAACACTAGTTGTTAAGTCAAAAGCTATCAAACAGTGAAGACCGCATCGCAATCTTCAGTAGTTATTAAGTGTTGAGACAAATAGACAATAAGACAGACACCAGTATTTTTTTGTTATATTCTTGTTTAGTAGCTTATTTTATGTAGGTACCATAGACATATTTTTTTAAAATCTTTATTTTAGTTATACATGTTGTAGGCTAATCGTTGAACTGGGCCGATTTCTGGATTTGCCTATCTAATAACCGCCATATCGTTCAGAGCATAACTTTTGCCGATTTGCCCGGCCACGCTTGGGCAAATCGACTCTATAGGGTAAAAACATACTAATGTTTATTATCAGTTTTCATGTACAACCTAACCAACCTACCTAGTTTTTTAGGCGCAATTCTATCAAACATAGTAGCTTTTGTTAATAAACATTAGTCTGTTTGCAAACTACTATGTTTGATATAATTGCGTCTAAGAAACTAGGTGGATTATTTAGGTTGAACGATGTGCCCAGCCATATCTCGATGTGGCCAAGTGACGAGAATGGCAAATTGACAAATAGGTTGATTTCATCGATCTCCCCAACTTTATACTGGGCACATCATGAAATAATCGACCCAATCAAGAAATGCCTGCGTATCTCGATCGGCCCAGCTCAACGATTAGCCGACGACATACGTACATACTTTATGTTACTTACTGCTTGATTATAAGTATAGAAAAAGATTATTGAATGTGATAAACTTAGGCCAATATCGCAGATATAATATTTTACCATTTGCATTTTACAGACTACTAAAACATACAAAAATATATAACTATTGTGTACGGTCACTCATATCGCCGCGATTTCTGAAATATATTTTTTTCTTCTTGATGGCTGTGTCTTCCTAATTGAATTCAATTAGGCGATTGGATCGCGCTTTAATGAAACAAGACAATAAATCAAACAAACATTTTAGTCACGCGATTGTCAAATTGGGACACCTATTCGCCATCAGTATGTTTAATCGCAGATTCGTACAAACAAAATTCGCGCAAATTTGCAATAGTCGCGTAGTCGCATTCAAGACGACGCCGTAGACTTTCAGTACAAAAATGAAACTTTAGTTTTAATAGAAAAACATTTGATGGCAAGTTTTTTATTCAAAGAAGATATTACGATAAAGACACACACTACGCACATAATTTGTGATTATTTTCTCATTTATTTTCATTACCTACATAATACAGAAAAGGGCAGTGCAATATAATATGTGGAGCGAATATTATAGTTACCTATTCTATGTAGATGCTCAAACTTGGTCCCTCCCCTCGCTACCCCGCCTGCCCCGAGACATTGTGTGATTCTGATTAGGGCATTGATCTCGAATGCAAAACAAATTAATTTATATTGGTAACGTAGTTCATCGGCCTAGCAAAAGATAACTTGTTGACTGATAAAATATCGATTACATTTTTTGATTATACATTGTTTTCCAAGATCTACAGGTACTTATAATAAAACAGTAAGTAACAAAACGCTGTACAATGAAGATAATTAAAAAAAAGTCTGTGACTTAAAAGAGGCTACAGAAGAAATATATTACCTTTTAAAAAGTGGTGACTGTTTGTCTGCGTTTTCGCATTACGTAAATATTACTTGGCCCTTTGAAATGCAGTTTTCTCAGTCGGATGCTACTAGTAGAATCCAAGCAAACGATTAAAATTGTTTGATATAAAAAAGGGCTAGTACTTACTGGAATACTACACAGGATACTAAAATTCCAGAAAAATAGATCGCGGGCATAGCCGCGGTGCATAGTTATATCTGTGGTCAATCTACACTAATATTATAAAGAGAAAAGATTTTTATTTATGTTTAGAAAATACTGAATCGATTTTAAAAATTCTTTCACTTATAGAAAGCTATATTATTAGCAAGTAACATGGGCAGAATCATGTTTTAAAAAGTTACAGAACCCTACGAAAATTGCAATAATGTAACCCAAGTTCCCAGTAGGTATATAATTGTTCTCTTTGAACCCAAGGTATCAAAAATACAGAACGGAATGACGTTGCCATGGAAACGAAATAATAACAAGTCTGTCAAGTACGTGAGTAATAATGCAGTTGTCTATGGTCAAACAGCACTGATGCCAATGATTTTAAAATACGCTTACTGTCGTTTTTTTTAAAGTAATGCCAGTTATAAAAATACCGCGGTGTGAGCGCTACCCGTGCGAAGCCGGGGCAAGTCACTAGTGGTATAAATAAAGTTACCTTCAACAGCTGGCACACAGCTTTGATGTTGGCTTCCTTGTCTGTGTCCAGGAGATGCAAGAACACTTTGCAGAGACTTTCGCCGAGAGACCTCAGTCTTCCTCCCTGAGGAAACATTTCCATTTGTAAATAATCACAAACCATATCTGGCAATAGGCAATAAACACAATAATAATGTAATTATTGAAGATATTTTAGTTGTTCATCCTGTTTACGACAAAGGATTTTATTATTTAGAATAATAATGATGAATATGCAAATCGTATCTTACTCACAGTTTATTTCAAGGTATACAAATTGATTCATTTATTCAAGATTGATTTAGACAAGATTGACTTGGTGTTTCTGGCAGCTTTCTTTGATAGCCAGTTCCATTCTAGGATGTGATTCCGTTGTCCCCATTGACCTGGGGGTTATTCTCAGGCGCGTGAGAGTTGACGTCCATTTAGAAAGGCACAAAACTTTCGAAGTACATATAGAAGATATGACGTCATCTCGTATGAAAGCTAATCTGACGCGCCCGAGATTGATGGGGACAACGAGACCAAGGTTTTTTCTTCCTATTGAAAGATGAAAGTCAATAACGGTCCAATGACAAAAAAAAACTTTTTTTTAATGATTTTATTATCTTTCTTTTCTCTTTTGTTTTTTTTTAATTACTTTTCCTTTTTTTTTCATACATAGTCATCGAGTTGTAAGATACCCTGAAAGTTTCAGCTGGATAGCTAATCTGGAAGTGCTCGTTATTGAGTTGCAATATTCCACAGAAATACATACATAGATAGATACAAGTGAAGTTAAATAAAAGCTTTTAAAAAGGCAGAGCTCAATAGTGACAAACCTGATTGTCTTCAAGTTGTGTGTATATCTCAGCTAGGAACATGGCGAAACCGCGCATGTTGTCGTCCGAAGTCTCGACGCCACTGATGATCTTGTTCTCCTCCACGGAGCAGCGCTCCAGCAGGCAGGCGCGGAACGTGGACTCCTCGGGGGGCGCCACCGAGTCGTACATGGAGCACAGGCGGGCGCCGTTGTAGCGGAAGTTGGCCTCGCCAATCGACTGTTGAAACCTTCTAGTTAGCCGCGTATTATTCGAAGCAGGAAGGCACTACGGTTAGTACGCGTTGTGTAAGACATCTATACTTCAAATGAAGGAGTAGCTGGGTACCAAAAAACTGTACAATGAAGATAATTTAAAAACAATGGTCTAGGGTACTTAAAATAGGCTAAAAAGGTTTTTTTTTTAATATTGTCTTTCTGTCTGTATGTTTGTTCGCGCATCACGTAAAAAATATTGAACCGATTGCGATGCGGTTTTCACTGTTAGATAGCTTAGGGTTTAACTTAAAATCTGGGGTACTTGGTATCCTAATCCGAAATCCGATGATTGCCAAGAAATCGATTAAAAAAATATTTGACGACTGAACGAATTTTGAAGAAATGTATTAATTATTGTTCTATTTAGGTACTTTTGGTCCTGGAATAACACGTATGGGCTAATTTTTAAATGAAACGACCACGCGGGCACAGCTAATAACTTATGAAAAGCATTATCAGATTAGCAGTCACACCAATATTATAAACTAGATATTGCTTGCGTCCGCGGCCACGCGGTCTGCAGTTTATGGCGTTAAAAAGTATTATTTTTCCTTCACCAGGGTTCTTTCATCAATACAGGTTGAGCTGTTTACTCGTGAAAAGGTAACAAACAGACAGTAACTTTCGCTTTTATAACAGTAGTATGGATGTGCAAATAACTCTGCCTCAGTCTGTTTTTACATTTTCAATACAAAACAGATAAACCAAATTCGATGAAATTTGACAAACTATTTTTTTTTTACTTTTTAGCCATGGAAAAACGTTAACACAGGCAAAGCAGCGAGGCACAGGTAGTGGTAGTGGATAAATGTACTTCAAGATTGATTGTCTATAACTAACTAGTGTCTTCCTGTATAGAATAGAATATAGAGGACAATGTCAGCAAGTGTGTTAACTTCGTACTGCGCGACAAGGGTCAAGTCATTCAATGTTATTCTGAACAGGAAAATGTACATCAACATGGAACAAGTGAATAAACATTACTATATAAACCAGTTAGTGCCTGTGGAGTAGAAGAGAGATGGCCAAGTGGTATATATTATGTACTAGAGTGAGTCCCAACGAGACTGGGATTGGTCCTCGGCTCCTTGCCAATGACTTTTATAAGTTCTTTGTGAATTACCATCGCACCGTGCTTCGGAGGGCACATTAAGCTGTCAGTGCCGGCTGTTACTGACAAATATCAGATGTTAAGCCATTTCAGACGCCTGACAAACTCTGACACTTAAAGGCTAGCACTATCTCATACAACAAGTTAGCGCCTCTTTTGATATTTTATAAAGATACTAGCTGTGCCCGTGGCTTTGCCCGCATTGTCTTTTCATTTAAAAGTATCCCATACATGTTATTCCAGGACCAAAAGCATCTATATAGTACAATATAATACTTCATAATCCAGCCGTCATATAGTTTTTTATTGATTGGCCGGCATCTAAATATCAGATTAAGATACCAAGTACCCCAGCTTTTAAGTCAAACCCTAAGCTATCCAACAGTCAAAACCGCATCGCAATTGGTCCAGTAGTTTTTACGTGATGCGCAAACAAACATACATACAAACGATTTTAAAAAATGTTATATACTTTTATGTTTTTATAGCAGTTAACGCCTGCTTAGCGTAAATATATATAATAATTTTCTAACCTAGTGGAAAAATTTGGATGACGACGCATAGGTCTCGGTGGCCGAATTGGTAAAAGCATGTGCCGCGCTGAGGCACAGCGTGCGAGTTCGAATCTCGTCCGTGACCCAAATTTTTTCATTAGAAAATTATTATATATGTTATATACTTGTTTAATAGCTTATTACACAACTGCCCATAAAAGGAGTGTAATGTTTTTTAAGTACATTTTTATTAATAAGTTTTTTTTATTGTCATCATTGTACAGATTTATTGTCACTATTTACTATAAGCATAGGTAAAGTTGCTGGAGTATATACATGAGCGAGACGTGCGCAGTTTTCGGGATGAGTGTCTTGCGAGATTAATTTGGTCCCATTAGGACATGGTATAATAGGAACATGCAAATTATTATTTCCATGTTGTTTCTTTGTACTCTTACTTTTTTGCTAATACATAAACCTCAAATTGGAAGATGGAAGTTTGGAAATGGTGTGGCGAAGAATGTCCATGCCGAGGTTGCTTTTGAATATTTTAGCGTTTATCAATTAATTAGAATTACAAATGGATATTTGACTAAATCAAATGAAGACAAACAAAGGTATAAAATGTATACATTATTTGGCACAACAAAATCTGCTGTCACATAAAATTTTGTTTTATTCACTTTATACTTTCACCTCCATAAGGATTCTTCTGATGAGCTTGTATCTTGTAATACCACATTTTGCTTATAGGCATCAATAATATAATAGGGTGTTTATTTATTTATATTTATTTAAAAACCTGATGTTATTGCTATGGCATTTAAATATGTATAAGAAATTAAAATTTATATAAGCTGGACCTACTTAGTCTATAGTGTAGATTCTACACAGTGACAGCTCTTCAAATATAATATCCAAACAATTAAGTCTGCTTTTGTATGAGAATACTCAATACTTGGCCAAGTAAATAATGCAGATACAATTATTATTATCATTTGCATCTATACTTATATAGCAATAAAGAAAAAGTATGTACTAAAATGATAATTTAAAAAATATGGTATAAGGCACTTTTTTTTCTTTTTTTTTGTCTCTCTGTATGTTTGTTCACGCATCACTTAAAAACTGCTGGACCGATTGCGATGCGGTTTTCACTGTTGGATAGCACAGTTTGACTTAAAAACTGAGGAACTTGGTTCCTCAATCCGATGATTAGATGCCAAGCAATCGATAAAACCTATTTGACGGCTGAAGGAATTTCAATCAAATGTTGGTATATTGGTAGTTTAGGTCCTGGAATAGCACATGAGTACTTTTAATCTAGAGAAATGACCACACGTGCGAAGCCGCGGGTACAGCTAGTTTACTAATAAAAGAGGTGGTCAAGATAATAAAACACACAATAAAAAAGTCACAGTTAACAAAATAGGTAAATAATTAAAACTTAATGAAAAAATATAGTTTTATTATATTGTGACTAATAAACTTACCTATGAGATCCATACAATACCATCAAGTACAATTACAACAACTTATGTATTTTATTTGTTATAAACCTACCTACAGGTGTTCCATTTATAAAGGTTATATGTCTACTCATCTGATTTTATGTTAAATTAACAAAGGTAACAATAAAACCGGCTTGGTTACTCTGTTATCCAGAATAGGCCTACAGCAAGAAGCAGTAAAGTAAGAAATGCATATTTTACCTGATTTACAATAGCTTCAACCAGAGGCCTCGTGTGGCTGACATCATGCAGGATGGAGGCAAATGAGTCCACCAATGGCCCGCAGAGGGTGTCAAACTTACCCGGGTCAAAAGTGATCTCACACATAACAGTTATCAGGTTACCAATGTTTTCCTGTGGAAATGAAAAACTTTCATTGCATGAACCTAAATTTAGAAAACAACATAAGCAAATAAGGAAGCTACAGTATCATCTAACATATGTAATAGTACTTTGTCACTCACTCTTAAGTCCATGTTCTCAGCTTCTTCAAGTGAGTATGACATCTCGTTCAAGCTGTAAGGGTTTTGGTCTTGAGCTTGACGAAGTCTGTCTTGCACCGAGAAGCGTTGAGGCCTGTACGGGGCAGGATCAGGGTTGTACGCAGGCACAGCTTGAGGGGTGTAGTTAGGTGGATACCACTCCTTGGCCTCAGCAGACAGGTTAGACTTAGGAGCCTCCACTATAAAAATAATTATTTGAAACAACCAACAATATGGCAATATACACAATGGAAAAGTTTTACACAACTGACTGACCCAAAAAAAAAAGTTGCATGGCAATCAACAATTCATATCATGGACGGCTGAGTTTGTCAAACTACAACGTCATAAGAAATGGAAATCCTTACTTTCACCTGAACTATTGTAATTATGAAGAACGCAGTTAGCTGGCGAGGTATGACGACGTCACACCGCGTCGCTCTGAATTCGGTCCGTGAAAGTGCAATTCAGATTGAACGCTTATTTCATTTGGGGCAATTATACCTTTCGAATCCTCCGTGACGATCCGCGGCCGCCGCAACTCTCGTGGCTGATTCTCGGGTTGCCATCCACGGCCTCGGCCTCTGGGACCTCCAATTTCTCCGTTATTCATGTCGACAGTTACTCCACAAAAATATTTCTAATAACGCGATCCCGATATTATATTCCATAAACCTAAAAACTAATCTCCTCGTACGCTTGTGCTAAATTGCTCGACGAACGAATTCGACACGTAAACAAAGAAAAATAGTCTTCGCAACTATTTTCACAGCACATCCTCCATCTTACCAGAGAGAGCGAGATACTGCTCTTTGCGAGAAAGAGACAAAATATGATTTACTTTTTATTTCCATTCGTGTTCCGTCCGTGTTCGGATTGGGTTAAGTGCGTTATCAGTTTCGAAATGTATTTTTTTAATAGGTAAGCTGCAAGGAAGTTGTATACTTTCATTATTATAGAACTTCCTTGGTAAGATGTTGGCTATTATCACCACTATGGCAATTTTTGCCACAAGCGATCCTTTCCAAAACGAACGATAAGCGAAATGGTAAGTGGTAGGTACCCTTTGAGAATATAGAAAAGAGTTGCCAAGCGCAACTAATAGTACCATATTGTTTCTGTCAGTTTTAGAGGGAGACGAGGTATATACGTACAGCATACATTTACATTGTCACGCAAGTCTTGCGGAAAGAAGAGGCGTCTTTATAAACGCACACGCAAATAGAAGCTGCACACAAATAAAAAACAAGCACACAATTAAAAAATGGCTGTAGTGCTATTACCTATCTTGTTTCATTTTGCAACAAGCAATATTTCAATCTATCGCACATCATTAGTGATAGTGATATAGAAAATCGGATTGAAACCAAGTTAGCTAAAACCACTACTGCAGCCGTACCACGTATGTTGGTTTCAATCAAATCTATCAAGTGCACATAATGATACTTAATGAACGAAATTTTGATCGTTCATTGTTATTATTTTATCTACATACTAGCTGTGCCTGTGGCATTGCCTGCGTAGTATTTCTTCTAAGATATAAGGAATTAACGAGTTATTCCAGAACCAAAAATACCAATATACCAAATTGCATCAAACTTCATTCAAACGTCAAATCATTTTTTATCGATTGTTCAGCTTCTACTCATTGGACTGAGATACCGAACAAATCAGTAAAGTCAAACTCTAAGCCTTTCAACAATAAAAAACACATCGCAATCGGTATTGTAGTTTTTACATTATGCGCGAATAAACAGCCAGGCAACATGTTATACTTTTGATCAGTAGCTTATTTTAAGTCTCCTAGACCATTTTTTAAATTATCTTCATTGTACAGACTTTTTTGTAACTTACTGCTTTATTATTAGTATTAGCTGTGCCCGCAGTTTTTCTTTCTTAGTAATTTCTAGGGGATAAAAGTATGCTACATATACTTTACAGAGAGAGCGAGAGTATTATTATGTTATTTCAGGATCAAAGAACTTATATGTACAACATGCACATTTTCTTTCAGCCGTTGAATAGTTTTTTATCGATTGCTCAGCTACTACTCGTCGGATTGAGATACATAAGTACAACAGTTTTCAAGTCAAACCATTGGCTATCCAACAGTGAAAACCACATCAGTCCAGCCCCCCGATTCAGAACCCTTCGATAACTCAGTTATCGATCGATTCGGTTAGATATCGTTCGATTTAGTAGAATCGAAGATGAATTTGTCAAAATCGAAATCGAATCGAATTGACGTCATATCATACGATTAAAACTATGGCAAGGCTATCAAACGCTATTCAGAACTTAGTTTATCGAAGCCGAGTTACCGAACGTTCGATTATTTTTTTCGATAACCACAAACTAAATAGACCTACTTTATGCCCCGCGGCTGCAGCGGTAGCCAAAACTCAGACAAAAACGCGTGCGGTGCACGGACAACTTCGGTAACTTATCGAGAGCAACAGAGCATTCGATAGCCTATAAATTATTGTCATTTAATAATTTTGTATTGTAAATTTAGAAGTATAACGTTTTAGGTTGCTTGTTTGGTTCAAAACTATTGTATCATTTGTGTTTAGGTGATTTAGTACGATGCAAAGTCGTATCATAGCTTGGACACGAAGACGTCGCCAAGAAGAAATTGACGAGCGTGAACACCTCGCTTTGTCACGTAATAGACGTATGTTACATTCACTGCGGGATGCATCGAACGCATTCACATCTTCTACCCAAGTATTTATCGGCAGGATTATTAGCTAAGGAACAGTAATTGCGACTGATCGCGCGATCATCGCACAATCGATTGTAAAACTGATTGCTAAATTGGTAATAAGTAAGCGAACGTCAAATAATCGCAATGAAAATTGTGATCGGAAATATTTGTATAAACGCTGGCGCCACTAGCGATTGATGGCAGACATGGCAGTGACCGCAAACAAAGAACGAATTTTGCCTGCTTGTTTTATAATCTCTCTCATCTCAATTTAATTAACTATCTGCCCCGTATTTATATTCTCATTGAACTGTCTGTTAACTGACGTTATTAGTATTTTCGCTATAGGCGCAGAATAAATAAATAAATCATTATACCTGCTGCCTATAATAGTACAACTACAGGCAGCAGGGGCAAGAATCAAACAGAAATATAAATAAAAATTAATTAGAGCGTCGTAAGGTTAAAACCAAAAGCGGAGATGTGTAATTCGAGGTTAGGACAATGTTTCGTAAAGTGACAAATTAATATCAACAAATACATATCATTATGTATAACAGAAATACATCTCCTAGAGTGATCTTTGCACGAGATAAATAGAACTCTGGGTTGAGTTTGATGAAAAACATCGTAAGTAAACAAAGTCTTTGTCCTTAATTATAATAAACAGTAATTTTGGTTCAAATAAGTACGTAGTACCTGTTCGATTCTAGTTTAATTTACCTGCTATATGTATATACATTTTCACAAATTATCGACATACCTTTGGGTACCTACCTATTTTTAATGTTTTTTTAACCTAATTTCACAATTAAGCTAAATATATCATACTTTGCTCATAAGTAGGTACCTAACTAATAATAGCAACCTCTAATTTCTCATATTCAACTCTATTCAGGAAACAAACAAACAAATAAACAGACGTTTCACTTTTAGATATTGGTATTGGTATGGAAGTACACAATTCTATTATTCTCTGGCTACACACCATATGATCATGTTAATTAGAGGCAGTAGGCAACTGTATCGAAGTAATGTAACAACATTGGTAGCCTATCGGTTCATTATTGCAATATGACTTTTCTAAGTTATGTGCGGTTTTTATTCGCTCCATGCTTCGGAGGGAACGTTAAGCCATCGGTCCCGGCTGTTATTGATTATAATAGCAGTCGTTAAGCCATGTCAGAAGCCCTCGGGCGGCCTGATAAACTCTGACACCAGAGGCTAGCACTACCTCATACGACAAACAAACATTATTGAAATCATCGCTCCATACTTCAGAGGGAATGTTAAGCTGTCGGTCTCAGCTATTCTTGATTAATAGCAGTTGTTAAGCCATGTCAGAGGCCCTCAGCCGGGCCTGACAAACTCTGACACCAGACAGCAGCATTACCTCATATGACAAAATAAACCAAATTTAAAAATATAACTTTTAAAAATCTTAAAAAATGAAGTTCTCCGTTCAGTTCATATTTTTATATGTACTTATGTGCGATGGTCCCATATAAATTTATAGAAAATTGGTTCTATAGTTTTCAATCCATTAAAAGTTTTGGTTCAAAGAATTATAAATGCTACATAACTATGTACCTACTACAAATGATTCCTTTTATTTTTTTAACTAATGTTATGTTATGTAGAAATGTCACAGATGATAGCTTTATCTTTATTTTTAGTCTATCAAAAGCAAGCAGAATTATTTTGAGGCAGCCTACAGTCGAAGAGATTAATAGCAAGTTCAAGACATGCTAAAGGGTGTAATTCTTCCTCTATAAAAATATACATGTATATATTGTATTAGATCTATACCTGCATACCTAGTGACTGCACTTTTTATATACCATTTGAATACAAATATTCACTTTGTTTTTGTGAATTAACCAAACATAAAAACTGTAAAGATTTTAGACATGTAAATAAAACAAATAAAAACAATTTCTTTTTACATATTCAGTATGTGTTTATCCTTAAATTTATGTTTCTTCGTACCTACCTACCTAATAAATTGAAGTGTAACAAGATATAAGTTCAAAAACTAAAACCCGACTAAGGTCAAGTAAAAAAATAGCCTATGACACTCTTGTGATGAAGACGAATCGATTGACACATCCCTTGTCAAAATCAGACCAAGTTTTTAGTTTGAAGAAATAACCTTCCTTTGGTTTGCCATAGTCGGGTAAAAAATAAATAGCCTATGACACTCTATAAATGAAGATGAATTGATTGGCACCTCACAGCTCACAATCGGTCCAAGTTTTTAGTTTTTTACACATACTCGTATCCCTACATTTGCGTCGCTGTAGTCGGATAAAAAAAATAGCATATGACACTACCTGAAGACGATTCGATTGATACCTTTGTCAAAATTGGACCAATAGGAGGGACACTATGGTGGAACATCCACATAACCGCATACATAGATACATACATACATACATACATAGACCGTTAAAAAATAAGAGAAAAAAAACTCATTGCTTTGCTGTAGTCGGGTAAAATAAAAACAAATCATATTTAGGCACTAACTACTAACAACTACTAACACTAACATTTTATTTTGTAAGATATAGGCATGTAGTAATGGAATGGACCAAATTGCCCCCGCAAGCAGGCCAGTCGCACTCCGCAACAAGTACAAATATTAAACCTACACTTTGCGGCCGCAATATTAGGGTTGAATCAGTAGAGTGTCAATCGTGCGCTCGATGAGTCGCGCGCCGTTTGCTTACGATAAAGTACCTACTTACGTAAAGTTTTGTCAATTGTTATTCTTTTCTTTTCTTTTCTTCTTCTTTTCTTAATTATGAGTACGAAGAAGAAACTTAGAATGTACTGCATAGCATTCGGTCTGACAAGTGTCGTAAAATACCAACACACTGATATTTTATTACGCAGGTAGCCATTTCTTTTTCATTCATTATTAAGCATGAAATTCAGACAGGTATTTTTTTATTCATAAAAGTACAATACCTATTAAGTAATAATCAAATAATGAGGTACAAGGTCAATTCTGATAAGAATGTCATTATATTATGTAGTTAATAGAACTATCAACATTTATAATAATAAGTAAAAAAGTTTCCCACACTGGTGTGACTACGAGTCTTATATTTTGTAGCTTACTCGTTGTCACACCAAGCAGTGTGACCACGAGTAAAAATAATTCCTCGTGGTTCCTAGTGTGACAAAACGGTGTGATCACGAGTCCGTCGCCAAAAAAATATACATTATTATAGTGCAATTATTATTCCTTTCAAATTAACATAACTTTAGACTCATATCCCGCAGGAATCCCGTATATTTTCGTGATTCAAAGTATTATTGATTTTAACACATAATATAAACTTTGACTGAGCCAAGTTACATCAAAATCCGTCAGGTATTTTCATCGTAATATGTGTTTTTTTTAAATAACTTTCAATCCCTATCCTGCGGGAATCATTGTTTTTTTCGGGATAAAAAGTATTCTAAATGTTAATCCATAACATAAACTATGATTGTGCCAAGTTGCATCAAAATCCGTCTGGTAGTTTCTGCGTGATGCGTGTTCAAAGAGACAGACAGACAGACAGACAGACAGACAGACAGACAGACAAAAAATAAAAACATATCCTTTTTGCACTCCATATCGATTTTGAAGTTTATCTCAATTATAATTATCAAAAAATATTTAATGTACAGATTTAGCCCAGTTACAGTTTTATTATAGTATAGATAGATAGATAGAAGATGTATATGAATATATAAGTGTTTCGATACTTGTGTTTGGGTAGGGTTTGTTTAGCTTGGAGGTTTTTTATTGTGTATATATATTTATATATATATTATTTGTATATAAGTGTTTTTTCTAGCCTCCAGGCCTTAGCTTTCATTTCATTTATATTTTTCATTAGTTCAATTTTGGGTAGGGTTTTGTTTAGCGTGGGGTTTTGCTTGTGTTAATTTTACCATTTATCATTTGTCTGACTTACAGTTTTGGCGGAAGTAAGCTTCATATTTTTATTTTGTTCATTTTTTTATGATCTTGTAGTAAAGGAGAGAGCAGCCAAAAACTGCAGCTTTTGGCTATGTGGTAATAAATAGATTATTTTGTGAAAAGAAGGTAGGTACATATCTATTATAGTGAGAAAGTATAACAGACTGTAAGCTTTTGATGGCATACTTACACTCAAAGTCCACCTTTGTATTTCTTTTCACTATCGGCAGCAAGGGCTTGAGTTGAAATTGTGTAATGTGATTTGTTATTTTGTCCTTTTAAACTATTTGTTTGTGATATTCAGTATTTAAATTGAAAATATTCATTCTCACTTATATTTTCACTTCGTTACTTGATGCAACATCTCAATTAAATTTATTTACCTTAATTTATACTCAGCCAGCAATCGCTATTTGAGTAGTTGCTTTTTTGACAGCCCAATCGCTCGCATTTTAATTGCGCCAGTGTTGCCAGCCCAACTTTATTAATTTCGCTAAGAAACCGGTGGAAAAGTCGCTAGATGTCGCTGAATGACTTGAGATCCAAAAGTTGCTAGATTTCGTTAGACATTTTTATTATTATCTAGCTTTTACATAGGGTTTTGGCCGCGTGGTATCAATAAAATATCTATATATACATCCTGGCATTTAAGCAGCAGAAAAGACATATAAAATCTGATTTTGTGCCAATTCAATAGAGTTCAGATAACATAAACAAATCATTAATTGATTTGGGGTTGGTACCACAGTTGTGTTGCTAATACATATCATAAGTAGATCGTTTACAAAGCTATTTTTAAATGAAATCATATCGAAAGAATGGCGTTAAAATTATTTTCGTCACTAAAGGCAAATAAAATGTCGCTTTTAATATGAGAATGTCGCTGAATCTAGTGACAAAGTCGCTAAGTTGGCAACGCTGAATCACGCTACCAATCGCAATTCGTTAGCAAATACCGTAGACGCGAGTATTAAATACGAATTTTGGAGCGATCACAACTGCAATCACAATTCTAGTGTCAAAATCGTCCACTAGAGGCGCTACCTACTGTAAGTTTTACTGTAAGTTGAGCGATAGCTTATTAGCTAATACGAATCAGCAGATAATCACCTATTTGACAGTTACAATTGTATACAATAGTAGCTATTGCTAGTTAGCTAATAAACCTGCGGAAAGTATCGATTAACGCAGGATCTTACATTGGCCCTGATAGAGGCCATAAAGGCCTGGGAAGTACTTGCAAAAATGCATTATTTTATGTTTTTTTTACTAAATACACATGTAATAACGAAGCGCCTTAACAAAAAGCTGTCCACTGCTATCAAAACACGTAACGAAGAGCGGACTTTCCCTACATTTATGGTTCATTACGTACGCTTTTTCATACTTAGTCTCAAACATCTTTTTTGCTTTTTCTCAAAAATTATCGGTTTCCGCAACCCAGGGAGAGAGTTATCCTCTCTTTTTTTTCCACCCCCTCACCTCGCTTAAGTACATATTTACATATAATGATACTAACGACGAGCCTAGGCTAAAAGAAGTTTTTTGAAAGGAGGTGACAAATATTTCGCCATACATGCAGAAATTAAAGTGAGTAGGTACATAATCTAACTTAGGTATATATTTTTAGGAAGTAAGGTAAAACAATCAACTAGGTAGGTAGGTACCTACCTGATTAATATGTATAGTTAGTTAGCTGCTATAGCACTAAAGCAAGAGACGTCAATTTTATATTGCATTATATTATGTACCTATGTCAATGTCCATACAAAAATAACGATTTCAAAGTTAAAAGTTAATTGATATCACTGAGATAGGCTAAAGATTAACTTAACTATGGTACTTCGTTTACTTACATAAGTAACTCTAAATTTATATCTAATTTTGAATTTTGTGCTGCAATTTATTATTATTTCAATATTCACAGGTTTAGAGCGCTTTTCATTTTTATGCTCATGGTAGTGATCAAAACTATTGCCGGTGAACATGATATTGCCATGCGCCAACCCAGCCTCAGCTAATTATTGGTTGTACATTATTTGATTGCGAATTATTGGCCGTACAATAAAGGGACTCAGCCGTAGACAGAGAATGAGAGGTACCTCTCATTCTCTGTCTACGGACTCAGCGTATTCGATCTTGCAGCACAGAATACTTAATACTTCAAGACTAAGGGATCAACAAAACATTATCCTAAGTTTAAAAGTTAGTACCTGTATATGTTTACAAAGATTATCTACAATACATACTTTTAATTTAATATCTGATATCTTTCTGCAATTTTAATTTATTTCTTAAATGTTTGATATGATAGAACTAGAATTACCTTCAATTACATTTGAATAAATTCTTAAATAAAGAATTCTTAGTGAACATAAAGAGCTTCGTAAACGCAACATGAGATAAGGCCATAGACAACTGCACATTACTCCGTGGATGCAGTCGAATTCGATTAGTTGTAGAAAACGAATCGAACCCTCAAGTCGATTGTTATGAATAGCTCGAAAATAGACATTCGATTCGAGAACTATATCGAATCGGATCGATTCGGTTCGTTATCGAAGGGTTCTGAATCGGGGGGCAGCAGTAGTTTATACGTGATGCGCGAACAAACAGACCGACAAAATTTAAAATATATTATGTTCTTGTTGAGCAGCTTACTTTAAGTACCCTAGACATTGTTTTTTAATTATCTTCATTGTACAGACTTTTTGGTTCGTCAGTCATTATATATAGACAGATCCACACCAATATATAGAAACGAAACGTTTCTGTGTGTTTGTTTATTTGTTTTGTCGTTTGTTTGAGGAGCTTTTACGTCAAAACGCCTGATCCGATTTTGATGTAACTTTGTAAATAAGTAAAATAAAAAAAAATAGAAACCAACATAGGATGCTTTTTATCCCGAAAGTTTCCACGGAAAAACGGGAAAATGACGATTACTCGCTGTAAGGAACGGTTGCCAGGGAAACGAAATAATAACAAGTCAGAAGAACACAAAATGCTTTTTTTTGGGATAAATTGTAGTCCGCGTGGACGAAGTCAAGGGCGAAAGCTAGACGCTAGTTGAGTTAAATAGAAGGTATCAACGGTTCCGTCGACTGTTGTATTGTTTCACTACGGAAAGACGGAGATCGATTAAGAGCACTCTTTTTAACAGAGAACAAACACGCCTGCGTTTTAGTAGCATTAAACTTAACCAGATTAGCATCGCTCCAATCGGACACGGCGTCTAAGGCTACATTCAAACTGTCCGTCATCCACCATAGCCGCTCTCTGAAACTGGACAGCATCGCAGTTGGCTTGAGCATTGGAACTGTATCTCTCAACCACAGTACTATCATCTGCATACACAAAGGTACCGGGCTTCAAAGGGTCATTAATGTGCAGTAAAAACAGTGTAGCCGAGAGAACCAATCCCTGAGGTACCTACACCAGCATTGATGGCCATTTGATCAGACGAGCAGCCCTCTAGGACTTCTCGAATAGATCGTTTCCTCAAAAAAACAGCTATCCAATTGCATAAGCCAACAAATTGCATAAGCCAACAGGTAATCCATATGAGGGAAGCTTGTTTAAGAGGCCATCGTGCCAGACCCGATCAAAAGCCTTAGATATATCAAGGGAGACGGCAAGCGCCTCACAATGCATCTCGATGGCTTCGCTCCGTACGTGAGTGGCATACGCAAAAAGATCCCCAGTAGACCGGTTTCGGCAAAATCCGTATTGCCGGTCACTGAGAAGATCATTGTCCTCAAATGCGAATAGCCTAACGTTTATGACACGCTCCATACACTTACAGAGTAAGGAGATTATCTAGATGGGGCGATAATTGGCCGGATCAGCACGACTACCCTTTTTAGGTACTGGTTGTAAATTGGCAAGCTTACAGCTCTTCGGAACTTTACCTGAGTGAAGAGAGAGACGGTACAAACTCTTACCACGCCTACAATATTACATCACGCGGCATTGTGTTCCACATGCGTGTACACGAGCCGCGGCAGGGCCCCGCCCGACCACAGAACTTGGTTTCAATCAATCAGATTGTCACTTTCTTCATAGCAATTGACTCTATCGCAACGCATTAATGAATTTGACGGATTGAAACCGATATCATCAATATGCGTGATAGCACTGCTGAGCAATGAATTTATCGAGAATGATCCGATTTTTCGTTTACGAGTATGTATTACAACACCGATTTGTATAAAAATAGTACGTAATAAAAGTTATTCCTAAACACGTCTTGCGTGTCGTATTTTTTTTGGATCAGAACAATTGTTTGTTCGCCTATTTAGTTAAAAAGAGTGAAAATAATGGTAATAATAATGTGAAAATAGTATAATATTAAAAAATAAAGATATTTACGTAAATCTTACATGTTTGTTGTACTAATTCGTGTTCAAAATGTACGACTAGCCAGTATAACAAATTGGAATATTTTTGTCCAAACAGTTAGATCATCGAACTAATAATAGGACAGAATGGAATAACCGTAACATCGTAATAATAATAGACCTCTTCATTTCCACGTAGCGCGATCACGCATGCGCGTAAATAGTATTACATTCCTCCCATAGAAATAATATATGTCTATGCACTCTCCATAGATTCTTTAACGTCTATAAAGTACTTAAGTTATTACTTCTACTACACCAAGAAACATTGCAGATTTTCATTTTGTACATAGCATGTATTCTACAGTTTCTTTAATAAACCTCACACTTGTTCGAAACATTTGAATTAAGAATAGCGGTCATGCTGAACAAATAAAAGATATATTCTAAATGATGATATCTTTTATTTGTGATAAAAGATATCATCATTTATCACAAATAAATGATGATATCTAAAATGAAAAGATATATTCTATGTAGGTAGGTCATTAAATCGTCAAAATAATTTATATATTTACTGTACACTTTAGTAGCCCAAATACAAACTATTACGGACATATTAGATATTAATATTACTTATTAATATTTTTATTATTATTTTATTAGTATTGGTACTATACTTTGTGATAGCCACACTAAAAAAGTCTAATGCTTAGAAGAAATAAAGAGAGAAAGAGACTTCCCTCTTGAGAACTTCCTTTTCACATCTTTTTTTTAAAGTGACCTTGTTACTTGAGTTGCATGCACTATATTTTCAGTGGCCCAATTCCATAACTTGGCTACAATCGGATTATCACATTTTTCATAGCAAATTCGACACTATCGCAAGGCATTAGTGGTTGCGATACTGAGAATTCGATTGAAGCCAAGTTATGGAATCGGGCTGCAGTGGCCCAATTCCATAACTTGGCTACAATCGGTTTATCACATTTTTCATAGCAAATTCGACTCTATCGCAAGGCATTAGTGGTTGCGAGACTGAGAATTCGATTGAAGCCAAGTTATGGAATCGGGCTGCAGAGCACGCAGCCGAATATTTCGTAAGCCAAACCAAATAAACTATCAAAGAAAATTCAATAACTTTAAAATAGCTTTTCAACTAGTCTCCACCCGATGAAACACAAAAGAAAACGGTTTTCATCTTATTTTTTATATATGAGTTGATAATAAAATATCAAACGTCAATATCCTCCTAGGATCAATGTCCACGTCACAAAAAAAGTTTTTTTCTAAAATAAGTTCCGAAAAGTATGTATTTTTCGAAGTGTTTCAATTTCTAATAAGTCCACCTTTTTAATACGAAAATCATGCTTATGGCTTAGCTCTGGGTCAATATTGAATATCGACGATTTTACATGCTTAATTATGATCATTTTTTCTAAGAAAGTAATCAAATATCTTTACTGCATGTAATTATACGTAATATATGCTAAAGCTGAGTATTTTTTTTACGTTCATTTGGATAGTTTTTATAGTTACATCAAACGTACAACTATACAACTCTCTCGCGCCGTGCAGCTTTTAGAGCTATGTTCACGCTCAAAGTTATGAGTCCATAGACTATCAATTAAAAATTGTATTCAGCGCGGAAACACGAAATTCTCTTCTTGAATATGCGCTGAATAGCTTTATCAAAACTTTATATTTTTGAAGCCACAATATCGACAACTTTCATCGTTTTTGAACTGATTTTATGTCGATATTAAGTCAACGTATTGAGGTATTCAATTAAATTTCATAAATATCAAGTATTGAATGACTGAATTACATAAATAGTATGTTTACAGAAATATATTAAAAATAATTATTACAATCCATATATATACAATGCATTATTAAAAATAATAAAAAAAATATACTTGTCCCAATAATGTTTTTAAAAAAATATTGGGACATGTATCCCTCTAAACTCAGTGCGAACTGAGATAATGAGGTTTACATATTATTATTTGAAGGGCAGATTGCGCATTTCTAGATTTTTAGATAAACCTCTTTTCTATTTTCAGCAAAAATAGAAATAACGTAAAAATAGAAAAGCGCCACCTGCCCTACAAATGTGTAAATCTTATTATATCGTTTCAGAGTGAGTTTAGAGGTATATTGTCATAATATATTTTGTTAGTTACACTGTCTTAAATTGATATTTACGTTTTACTGATGGCCACACAAAAATAGAAATGCGTCGCCACTTACCCTACAAATATGTAAACCTCATTATCTCGGTTCAGACTGAGTTTAGAGGTATACTTGACATAATATGTTTTGTTTCTTACACTGTCTAAAATTTATAATTCCATAACTCATCCACGGCCGCACAAAAAAAAATACCACCTGACCTACAAAAATGAATGGAAATATCCTAACTCCAAACCTGTTTATTTCGGTTCGGACTGACCTTAGAGGTATACTTGCTCTAATATGTTTTGTTTGTTACCCTGTCTAGATTAATAACTCCAAGTTTATACGAGGGCCGCGCAAGAAAGTTTGCGAATATTTGCGCCAGTTTTCTGGTCTTTTTTTTAAAACTAACATACCTATTATGCTAAACCATAAAACTGTACAACGAAAAGAACTTCTTAAATATCTTCGCCTTGGGCGCGTTCACTTACTACGCTCGAATCATCCGTGCGATTATCGGTCGATCATCCGCAGCCCGATTACAGAACATGGTTACAATCGGATTATCACTTTTTTCATAGCAATTTCGACTCTATCGCAAGGCATTAGTGATATCGATACTGACAATCCGATTGAAGCTAAGTTATGTGGTCGGGCCCCCGGGGCCCGTTCACATAAACGTTCGAGGACGCACGGATCACCCGCGCGTACACTCGAAATCGTTCACGGCGTCGTCCGGGCGTTCGTCTGGGTCATCCGAAAAATAGTAGTGGAGGGGAGCGCTTCTCAAACGTTACGTCGTCCGTTTTTTTTCGCATTATCAACGTCGCGTTCCTGATGATTATCGTAGTTAACGTGAAATCCAAGAGATGGCGTTGCTTTTAATTTTAAGGGGAATTTGCAAAAAAGTTTATGTCAACCGCTTCTTGTAATTCTATGGCGCTGACTTTAATTTTAAGGGGAATTTGCAAAAAAGTTTATGTCAACCGCTTCTTGTTATGTAATTCTATGGTTAATTTACTGAAAATGGACTTAAATATCAAAATTGTCGAACTTAATAAAACCAGAAACCTAAACTTAAAAACCAGACTAAAGAAAGCCCAAAAGAAGCAGAAATTTTAAGTTTTCTTTCTTTCTACCATGAAGCTAAAACTTTCGTGACCCAATCAACATAGAGGTAAATCTTTGATAGAGGTGACCCAACCTGTACTAAGATTTGGCGCGTGATTCAAATGCCGAGATTTATTTCATTCAATAATTAACTTCCTTTGCTTAACTATTAATTATTTAAATTAGCAACGTATACTTTTCAACACTTCTTGTTTTTTTCTCTAACCAATAATGTATGTTAGCACAGAATAAAGAAGTAGCAAGGCCCATGAATACCTTAGTATATAGAATTTTCATCAAATTCAAATATCAAACCATAACTTTTTTCTAAATCAAGTATGTCCATTGGTTTAGTTCAAAATGGTTTTATCGTTTTCGCAGGTTTGAACAGTAAATCGTTACAATTTAAATGTTGCCATCTGCGATGAAATATAGGGTAGATCCTCGATCGCCGCTCAAAAAACGGCACCGTCAAAACAAGGCATATTGCCTTGTTTTGCTCTCAGTCGCAATATAACTCTCTCTTTCTCTCTCCACATGTGGTCAATTTTTATAAGAGCTATTACTACCTAAATTCTAGAATCTATGTGAGCTATAAGAACTCTCTCTCTCTCTCTTTCCGCTTGTGGTCTATTTTTATATTAGCTGAAGAGGTATATATCTGTATAAGCACAGAATAAATAAGTACAAGTAAGCATTGGCGCGAGGAAACTTTTGAGGTTTTATTTTCATAGAGACTGTGTATCTATAGTTAATTTGATTGAAGGTTGCCATGGATATTTAATTACCAATGCATAGAAAAAAAACTTAACATCTAGGAAAATAGTTCTTCAACACATACACAATAAGTGAAGAGGCGCTAGTAGTGTTTTCATTTGCAAACACTGTTATCGCCTCTTCACTTATTAAGGACATCATTGGTTTGATATTTTTATCAACTCATATGGTGAACAGTCTGCCAAAAAAATACATCCTTGTAGTGATTTAAACTGCTGTGACAGTTACATACAGACAGATATGATGACACCTAGGGTCACTAGGTGGGTTCCTTTCCTTGTTTGACGACCTAACCATAAACATCATCACAATAATTAAATCTCTTAGACATTCTTGGCACCAATCTAATGTATCAAACCCCTCTTTCTAAATATAGAATATCATTGAACAAACCAGTATATTTATAATAAAATTGTATTATACTACACCCAGTGTAATGAGTTTTTCTGACTAGAACTAAGTGAGTAGGTACGTTTGGTAAAGTTGCAAGTAACTAATAGTATTTCATCTTTTGTAGAACAGGTTAAACAGGTAACACAATAATTGTATATGTACTATTCAAATGTTTTTTATAGCAATAAACATTATTTTATTAAAGTAATAAAATATAGTTACACTACCCAATTTATAGTCTACTGTTAAGTTAACAAAAAATGTTTCTACACAATATACATTTTTTTTGTTTTTTATCATGAGATGACTACTATCATAGCTACTGCCAATAACATTTTGTATTCACATATATATTTAAGACAGGGTGTAGGTATTTCAGACCTTTTGCTTTTAAAGCAAAAACAATAGCAATATAATAATTGCAAAATAATTTCACTAAGACTAGTTTTATTAATATTTCCATTTCTATATACTGAAAGATTCACCACAACCACATGTGCCTTTTATGTTTGGATTGTTGAATACAAATTCTGCTGCAAGTTTATCTTCTACAAAGTCCATTTCAGTTCCTGTAAAAACACAATACATTATACATTGTTATTAGTTTATAATGTACTAGCTGTGCCCGCAGATTTGCCCGTGTGGTATTTTTTCTGGGACATAAGGATCCTGTGATATTCCAGAACCAAAAGTACCAAAATCATCAAACTTCATTTAGACGTCAAATGGGTTTTTATCAATTACTCAAATTCTACTAATCAGATTGAGATACCATTACACAAGTTTTTAAGTTAAACTTTAATCTATCTAACAGCAAAACAGTTTTTGCATGGTTTTTGTTTTTGTAGTTTTGGTCTGGTTGCAATGCAGTCATTGCAACCAGACCAGTAGTTTATACGTGATGAGTGAACAACGTAGACTAAAAAACAAACACAATTTAAAAAATGTTTTAATCTTGTTCAGTAACTTATTTTAAGTACCTTAGACCATTTTATTTTTAAATATTTATTTAATACTTTATGCACAAAAACAGTGTACAGAGGAGGACTTAATGCTATGACAGCATTTTCTGCCAGTCATCCTGGTTCTGCAAGAAATATGTGTATAGGCGTGCACTCGAGATATGGACAGTAAATTGGAAATTAACTGAAATGAAATGAAACATTGTAATTGTAAACTAATATTCAATTTAATCCTCCACATTCCACAAGTGACAATTGGCACATAAAATAATTGTTTTTGTATTGTTTCTAAAACTAGTGGAACTTAAAGATGCAGGCACTAAAATTGCCAAATTACATATGTTTATCTTTCCGATTTGTTTCCATAGTCAGCAACCAGAGAGGTCTTCAGAACTGCATGAAAGTTCTGAAGACCTCTCTGTCATAAAATATTTTGCTAATGTTTAATATATCATGACAATAAGTAATTCTGATGATGTGAAAATGACAAATTGTGTGCTACTATGAACAAAATTGCAATACTTTAAAAAAACATTAGATATAAAAGAAAAAAGTGTTATGTACATATAGATTGCCTGTTTTAATATTTATCTTTTGTTGCATTTGGTTCGGCTAACGAATGTCAACAGCCTCATGTAAAGTTAAAGCTACATTATTTAGTAGTATTTAGGGTAGTTTTTCATTAAGTTTGAGGATTGTTAGTGACAAAAATGGCTATAGAAACTGTTCAAAATGCAACTGCTTCATCTCAAATGCAGGGTTAATTGAATTCTCCAGGTACGACAGCTAGAAGATTATGAATATCTTATTCTTCAAGACCTCTATACATACCTAATAATGTTAACTGAGCTTTCCGGTCAATGATTATAGTCACTCCATCTTGTTTTACTTCTTCGTCCAGTTTGCCCTTAGTCTTAGCATAATCAAGAGTATAAGATAAGCCATTACATCCTCTTTGACGGACTCCGACTTTCAATCCTATGAATCCTTTTGCGTCCTCCTTGGCCATTATTTCTTTAACTTTTTGCACTGCGGTGGGGGTCAGCACGAGTGCTGCCCTAGAAGGCAGCACTCGTTTTTTAACAGCCCTAACGGTGGCGCTTGCTATTATTTTGGCAGACATCTGAAAACATGGAATGTTTTTACGCAACTGCTGAAAAACTGCGACTGATTATAGCGTAGCCAAAAATAACAGAATTCTTGACATACCTGGTAGATTGTATTTTTTATAATTTGCGTAGGAATCTAATGTTTTGCATTGAATAGTTTACTTATAGTATTATTATTATTTATTTCATAATACTTCTTTCATCATCACTGATCACTCGCCAATTTTATTTCTCTCCAGATTTTGTTTGACAATATTTTGGCAGTCCGATCGATGTCTGCAAATGTCTGATAGTCTGTCATTGTCATGTCATGTCATTACTGGTATGTCAGACCAAAGAGAATATAATCACTACGTATACTACGTTTTAAGAGGCGGGACCTCCCTACTAGAAAATGAAAGCACTTTGGAAGAAATTTATTGGCATCAAAGCATCCAACATTACTAACATTAAAGGTCAGACGTAAGCCTATCTCGACAATGAAACCGACCTAAAAACATAACGGATAGAGTAATGCTTGCTTGCACGTATTCTTGGTTTTATCGATATAACATGCATGCCCTCGTCGAGGTTTCATATTAATGAAAGACGGTTCCAATAAGCTTAACGTTGTTTTCTCACAATGCAACAGCGTTGGGCTTATTGGATACCCATTGCAACAGGTAAATTTGGAGCCATGTAATAAAATACTTTGAAATAAAACACTTTTGAAGAACGGATGAAATATAACACTTTTGAAGAACGGAACAATTTATTTGTAATACTTTATACAATGTAAATACGAAAATGGATTTTGCAAACATAGGTAAGTTTACCCACTAGTGCTTCACTCTGAATTGGGACCATGCGATGTACCTACTACCTACTCTACCTTTATCTCACGCATTTACATTTATAAATGTATGTTACGACTGGTCTCTATAGGAATGTATGCTGATCCTCATTTTCTGCATCTGGAAATAAACATGTTGATTAATGACAAGGAAATACATAATAGGCAGCCCGACCCAGCCTACGATAGCTTTATCGATAGTTAATAGTTATTTGGCCTTGCGTATCCCTAGTGTTAAAACAATATGAAAATACAAAATAAAAAACATGTAAATTATCATTTAGGGTCACGTTAATGGGAGCTGGCACTAAGCAATATCAAAATTAATGCTAACCGGGGCTGATCAATAGGAAATCATGCCATAAATTTCCTTTTTGTTCTGGTTTTCGTAACTGGCGGGAACTCCACATAAAACACACCTTTTGTAGCTTCCTAGAGTTGGTAGCATTTTAATATTATCATATAAACCGGTTTAACACTATAATTATATGATTCTTCAAAGAAAACACAAAACAGCACGTTATTAACAATAATATGAAAATTCGCTGAACACTAACCTAAATTTTAGATAATTCTTGACAAATTTCAAACAAAGATATCTATAGAATCCACATGCGAGAAAGAGAAAGCATGCTGTGCTAGTGGGATGCCAGCAGCCCGATTTCATAACTTGGCTTCAATCGAATTCTCAGTATCGCAGCCACTAATGCCTTGCGATAGAGTCGAATTTGGTATGAAAAAAGTGATAATCCGATTGTAGCCAAGTTATGGAATTGCTGTGCAGTACCACAAAGAGATTGGACCAAAGTGTATAGTATTATTATCATGATTAGACTCTATATTTCGTTCTTTTTGGTTCGTTCATTGGGATCTGTGGCCCAATTACATAACTTGGGTTCAATCGAATTCTCAATATCGCAACCACTAATGCCTTGCGATAGAGTCGAATTTGCTATGAAAAAAGTGATAATCCGATTGAAGCCAAGTTATGTAATTGGGCCACTGAAAAACAAATGAACTTCACTGTTCTGCCAAATTCCATAGCTATGATGAAGTGCGATTCAAGAGGCTGCGACTCCAAATATAGGGAAAAACGCCCTCAATTATCATTTTACAGGTGAGTGACTATGTTTTCATTTTTTTGTGTAACATACCCATTTATTGATCATTTGTCTGGGATTAAAAGTTGAAAATTGTATTTTTCTAACATATTTGTCTAGCGTTTTGGTAGTATTGATAATAAATTCAAATATTTTCTCAACTAGAAAAACATGAACGAAAATAATGTTGTGACGATTTGATACTCTGAAAATAAATCGATTTTGTTTGAAGATTAATCTGTTATTGATTCAAACAGAATTGTCGAGTGTAAGCCTTGTGTTAGTGTCATAAGTAGATCAGTACATGTCTCTGAACTATTTTAATATGCAAATTATGTAATGACAAGGACATCAAATTAAACTTGTAATTTTCGGCAAGGTATGACGTTGATTATAATCAGTTACTCTGATTGACTGCCTACTTTAGAACTTTGCAGTGAATTGCATAAGATTCTGTCCCGATAATTAAGTAAGTGCTTTTCAAAATATACGTACTGACATATACTTTCATGTTTTTTTATAGATACGCTCGATGATCAGGACCACTGGCCACCTGTATAGGCCTTATTTAGTTACCTATACATGTTGTCCCAGGAAGAAGTAATAAGTGGAGGTGACTCTAATGAATTCTTGGATCCGTTAGCTAACAAGTGGTGTAATTAAATTTTGGATATCGATGGATATTTTGGATAATATGGAGCTGCAAAACCAAACTGTATCCCCCGATTTTGTTATCATCAGTTTTTTGGATTGCATCCCTATGGAAGCAAATTCATAGACGTATCTACGTCAAAAACTACGTGTTTACTCTTTGGCGTTATCAACAACAAAGAGCCTTCATATCTGTTCGATAAGATTAAGTGGGTTACTAGTAACAGGCAATGTTATAGTAGCTCTCAGCAAGTATCCATTCCACGTCACCGCATGGCTGCTTTCAGAGGTGGATTTCGTTACGCGGCGTCCAAGTGCTGGAATAATTTGCCACCGCCGATCAGGAGATTGAAATATTTAAAGTCGTTCCGTATAAAGCTTAAAAAACACCTGATTGATGATTAGAGGCAGCATGAGGACATTAATATTGATTTTTCTTTTTTGTAATTTAACCTACTCGTTAAAAACCACTAGTTGGTATCGTATATTTCGTTATACGTGTTACATATATTAGTTTTTATTTTTGTTTCTCGTTTTCAGCCATAACGCTATGTTACTCATACTACTGATTTGTTTGAATATCTCCGGCATCGCTTCGTTGGTTAATGCCGCTGAAAATAATTTTCTAGTGTTTCAATTTGCCATTTACTTGTTTTTCAATCGTCTTTGTTAAAATGTTCTTGATTCTACTCCTTTTTATTGTTTGAATATTGTTTATTTTACTACTATTAATTAAATCATTATTATAGTATATGGTTATGTATGAATGTGTATATATACATATATGTATATATTTATTTCATATGTATCTTCCAATATTTATATGTATGTTTTATTTGAATATTTATTGTATATACACCACTATTTCTTAATTACCAAAAAAAAAAAGCTGTGTCTACTGCTGATACTCAGTACATCCATGCTGAAAAATAATAAAAGACTGTATTTAAAGATTATCCCACAAAAAACACAATAGTTGGTCAAACGTCATCATTAATTCGCACAAAAAATGAATTCTCGCATTTCATTCAATAATACTAAGTACAAGTAAGCGCGATTTGTCATCATATAAACACTTCCAGGCTCAAGGCACAGAATAAATAATAGCACAATTACTTAAGGCAACGAACCTTCGCCCCGCACCCGCCGCGCCGCCTCCCACGTAGTCTATCTATTCCTTTCTTCCGAAAGTAAACAATTATGTATTATAAATTAATTAATTAGTCGCATCGCACGCGCCGGTCACGTCACAGGTCACATCAGGTCAGGTCACGGTCACGGGTGTTTCGTTACGATCGTACGTAGCTACGCCGCTGTATGATTACCATCGCGATGGCTTTTCAATTTTTACCTCGTGAATACACGAGAAGAAAGTTATTTAAAACTTCTTCGGACGACGGTGTTGTCAATGCTGAATGGCGATCTGCAAGGTGTTTGTTTTTAGCAGGACGGCCAAACACCACACTAACACAGATTATCAGAACTACTTAAACGACCACATCGGAAACCGTTGGGATGGTCGTGGTGGACTATTAGCACTCTCGCCGCCTATGGACTTCTTTCTATGGAGCAAATAAAGTGGTGTGTTTATGTGAGTGAATCGGACACTACAAACAAACAGCGCACAATTCAATACCTACCTACCTAATAAATAAAGGAATTTTGCCTAAGCCCGTAAAATAATAAAGGAAAAGTTTGAAATAACCAAATAATGTATTTTTATATTACATTTCCTATTTTATTTTGTTTGTAGGTACTTGCTTACCCACCTACCTACGTGCCTTCGCCACAAAATAAAAAATACCACAAGTACCTTTGCGTGTCTTGTTTACAACTTTTTACTGATAAAATGGTCGCGTGATAGACGAGCTAATAATTGAACGTGAAGAAAGAGTAGGAAAGATATGTTTTCACTACTCAGGCACATGATGTGATTTCATTCATTATTCTTTGCATAGTATTTTTTGTCTGTGTCCATAATTTATGGAAGGATTTCTGAAAACTTTAACATATATTAAATTCTACACTGTTAAGTATTCAAAAGTTCTGACTGCTTATTTAGATTGCAATGCCATTACTAAAGGGCGCAATTTTTTTTTTGGTAATTTAAAAATAGTGGTGTATATCATATATGTGTTCATCTATTATGTATTTTTATTATTATTAATTTTATTAACTACTACATAATTTTTTTCGTGATTGGTCGTCCCCCTGGGCCTTGACTGAAAATCATCGTCAAGTGTCGAAGACGCTTTAGATAATAGAAACAGCTTCCCCGTCTTAATACAGGGAATGCCAGGTCCACACCAAGAGAACGAGAGCCAGCGAAGGTAAACGAGTAGGATTCGCCGATTAGTACCGCACGCTCGATCGGTTTCGTCGTAGTGTCCACACTAAGTGAACGCGAGTGAACCCGGCAACAATCGGCAAACCACGGCGAATTAGGGTGTCCAGATCTGGGGTTTTTTCCCCATTTTAGGGAAAATTGATATGTTTGGGTAATCTTTGGGGAAACAAAAAGACAAAATCACTTTGACATAGATCTAGCTAAAGGGCATACGGCACGTTTTATAACCAAATAAACAAAAACTGGACTAGATACTACTACAGGCAAACACAGCTACAATGCCACTGTCGTGCTTCGTGTGCATCAGATATAGACATAAGCAGACTGTAGCGTGAATGAGATAACAATACTTAACCCTACTGACACTTTCTACACAAACGCCACTCCGACTGTGACTTTTTCGCATCGCACCTAATTCATCATTTTAAAATGATGTAGTGTTGCGCGTTGTTGCTACGGTGGTAAGGTGTTTTATTTCAATGTAAATGTTAATAAATAGATCGTTAAACGGCTCATTATCAAAAATGTATTAATCAAAATAACATATAAACTTTTTTGTGTTTTGTTTAGGCACTGGACATCCTTAAAAAAGAGAAAACTAATTATTATAATACAGATGTGACATCTCGACTACGGATCTGACCATTACTTACACAAACCAAACCCAAAAGTATTAAAAATGACACAACCGTAGTCACAGTGAAATAACGGATGTGACAGCTATGGACGTGACATTTTGACGTTGTTACCGCCATTTTATAACTAAAAATAAACACCATGCGATTAATATAATTTAGGAAGAAACTGTACTACATTACGCAACTCATGTTATCAGGAATTTAAGTTAGAGGTTTATATCATCATCATCATCATCATTTCAGCCTTTAGAAGTCCACTGCTGAACATAAGCCTCCCCCAAAGAGCGCCATGACGAGCGATCCTGTGCCACCTCCATCCACCGACTTCCTGCGATGGCTACAATATAGTTGGTCCATCGTGGCGTGTGGTTGGTACACTTCACTTGCTTGTTCGTGGTCGCCATTCGATAACCTTTATTCCCCAGCGGTTGTCGGTTCTGCGAACTATATGGCCTGCCCATTGCCACTTCAATTCATTCATTCTTCATTTGAGGTTTATATACACACAGAATATTCACAGTTGTGACACGTTATGCTTATTTTGTTAACAAATTACTTTTAATAAATGTCCACAGACCCTTGCATTAGCGTACGAAAACTGGGCAGAGACAAGAGGACTGCCTAAAGCTATGTTTTTTAGTGAATTTAAACATTGAACAGCTAAAGATTCGTTTCTTTATTTAATTGTACTTTTTGTTAGAAAACGATAATGTCACATTACACGGACCGTGACATTTAAAATATTTTAATATTTTTATTTATTTTCAATTCAATTAACGTTATTTTTATGCCTAATATAATTAAGATATAAGAGGCGCACCAAAAAAAAAACAAACAAAATTTTCAACTATTTTTTATTTATTTACAAATCACACTTTATTTACCTATATGATAATTACGCAAATAAGGAATATGTAATTTCAAAATATTTGGGAAAAATTGCTGAAATAGTATCTTTTTGGGGAGTTTTTTGCTCCGTATGGGGAAATTACAAAAACTTCGTGAAGCTGCCCCTGATAAGTATTTATTATTGCTATTATATTTTGAATCCCACCATCGACGTTTTTGCCTATAAAGCTCTATGAGCCTCAGAGGATTTTCATTCGACCATTCCATACTTACGTCAAGAATGAACCTTCCTAAAAAATGTATGCGCGAGACGTCCGTTCCGTGCAACGGTCGCTGCAGAATGAGCATTCGCTCGTTCGTACACACCGCGTGCGCTCGCTTGCTGTAATTCTTTTGATGTACCGACACGCGGCGGAGCACGGCCAAATGCGAACGAAGGCCTACGCTGGCTCTCGCTCGCTTTCGTTAAGTCGTCCACATTGATCGGTGGCCCAATTACAGGACTTGGTTACAATCTGATTATCACTTTTTTCATAGCAATTTCGACTCTATCGCAAGGCATTAGTGGTTGCGATATTGAGAATTAGATTGAAGTCAAGTTATGTAATCGGGCTGCTGATCGCTTTTGCACGGTAGCCTTCGTTCGCACTCGTTCTCTTGTTTGGACCCGGCAGAAGCTGTTTATATTGCAGTTTTATGAAATCGTAAAGTCGCTGCCAATATAAAATGTTGATGGACTCTGAGATATTTTGTTTCCTTATTATAAGAGGTTTTTCGCGTATCTGAAAGGTTTCCGATAAGCTACTTTTAAGAGGGCTCTTTGGGTTCTTTCTAACTTTAGAAATAGGGTTTTATGCGCTGATCCCCAACATATAATGCGATTACTTAAAATAGACAGACATAAGGCAAAGTAAATGATTCGCAGGCATTCAGGATCAGACACATCGCTTTTTTTAAAATATGGATCATCTTACGGAGACATCCACATAGGGCAATAATTTGCATATCCCACTTAAGTTGGTGATCAATTAGGATACCAAGATATCTTAAATTGTCAACAAGCTGAAGTTCCGGACAAGTACATAACTGGTCTTGGAGTGCGCTACATGAGTGTAGTTTCAGGTGTAATGTCTAAGGCCTAGATCTCGTGGTAATGCAAAACGCTATATAATTGGTTTTAGTTGAATTGAGAGTGAGCAAATTATTTTGCAAGCACCCTTGAGAACCCCTCCTGGGCAACTTCAACGACCTCATTCCGATCACTGCCATGAAAGATGAGCGTAGTGTCATCAGCAAACGTAAAACATTAGCCTGCCTCATCCTTAGTTGTCAGAGATCGTTGATGTAGGCCACGAAAAGCGTGAGACCTAGCACCGATCCCTGGGGAACTTCAAAGGAGACGTTAGCATATACACTATAATCTTTGCCAATGCGCACACGTTGTTTTCTCTCAGATAAGTAAGAACGAAAGCAATCAATCGAGATTCCATGGACACCCAGCAACTCAAATTTACGAAATAGTATTGGCCAAGACACAGTGTCAAATGCATTGGCTAAATCCAGAAAGACTCCAAAACATATTCGATTGAAGCCAAGTTATGTGGTCGGGCCGCTGCAGTGCTATTACCCAGTGTTGATCCTATCGGTTTCAAGCCGTCAAATTCATTAATGCTTCGCGATAGAGTCGAAATTGAAGAAAGTGACAATCTGATTGTAACCAAGTTCTGTAATACGGCCACTGGGCTGCGTTCACTTACTACGCTCGAATCATCCGTGCGATTATCGCTCGATCATGCGGAGTTAGTGAACGACTTTGGACGTCCACATAGAACTGACAACTGTCAAGTGTCAGTTTCATACTATTCCTCTCCTCCCCTACTATTTTACGGATGACCCAGGCGAACGCCCGACGACGCGCGACGCCGTGAACGATTTCGATTTCGAGCGATCGCGCGGATGGTCCGTGCGTCCTCGAACGTAGTAAGTGAACGCACCCCAGCAGGGCAATTCCAAGCCAATGTGATTTGTTGCAATCAGATTTTCAATTAGCAATATCTAACGCGCCGCACTAGGACAGTGCACATCATCATCTCCCTATCCATAACCCACTATTAAGTGGAGTCGGTATTAGACATGCGTAACTCAGCAAAAATCGCGGAGTTGACACAATAACTCCGGCATATTAAATTTTACCGGCTCACTGAGTTAACTCAATTGCGCTAAATAGCGCAGCGCCGTCATCGCGGTCTAGTAACACTGTCAGGCCGGTTGCACTCCGCAACAAGTACAAATATTATACCTACATTTCGAAGCCGCAATATTGAGGTTGAATCAGTACGGTAATACCTACATACCATACCGACATTTTATTACGTAGGTAGCCATTTATTTTTCATTTATTATCAGGTATTGAATTCAGACAGACACCAGTTATTCATCAAATGCAATAACTATTATGATATAATCAAATAATGAGGTATTAGGTCTATTCTGATAAGAATGTCATTATATGTAGTTAATAGAACTATCAACATTTATAATAATATGTAATAGAATAATACATTATTACATAATTGTTTATTCTGTTACAATATCTAAGTCATATCATATCACAGAATGATTACTAGTACAAGTAGTAAGTAAGTAGTAGTTATATCTTGATACAACGCTACCGAGCGAAAAAGTGCCGGGCGATTCTGAAACGATTCGAGGAATGGAAGCTCTCGCGCGTAGTGATACAATACATTCTAGCTTGCACGTGTGAGATTTATATACATATGTATAAATAATTATACGTACTGTTAAGATTATCAAAACCTAAGTTTTGTAATGTTAGCCTTCGGTTGGTCAGGTTTGTCGAATAGGAAATAAAACTTATCTGCACCTAATAATAAAAGCAAGTTGCTTTATCCTATAGCTGGTATCTATAGTACCTAGTAGCTACAGCTACAGAATAAATAACCTAAAAATATTTAATAAAAGCTTGAAAATTACTGAGCAGTTTAGTACCTACCTAATGTGTACTAAAAAAGGGTATAATCTAAGGATTATTCATAGAAACAAGGAAATAGAATTGTTATATTTTTTATTGATTCTACCACCAGATTCGGAATACACCACCATAGAAGAACTGGCAAGAAACTACGGGGCGAATATATTCTTTCATCATCAGTTTTACAATTATCATTAACATAGGTATCATACACTAAATACCTAACATACTAACAACCTCTATGTGATACTAGGTCATAATGACACTTTATTATCGTTTTACAATCACCATAGTTACACCAGGCACAAAATAAAAGCATTTACCATGAACAAAGTGATCCTAATCATTTCTAACACAATCACATTGGTTATAATAACCAATATGGAAAAAACCATAGAACCGACAATATCTATTTGCAAAATACAGTTATACACAGTAAATATGGGACAAAGAAACAGTAGCAGAATAACAGTGTAGGTAATATTAATTGTACTTAACTTTTGGTGTCTTGTTGATGCAACGACGACAGAAAACGAACAGAGAGAGCTGCTCAGCCCAGAGGCTGCTTTTTATAGCGATTCTACCCGCCAAACTCACGTAGTCTTTGCACCAGCAGGAATGAGTCTGCAGATGGCGCCGAATTGACGGAAATGTACATATTTTATTACATTGAAACTATTTAATAATTGCTAATTCGGTATTGTTTACACATTGTTAATCATTTAAATAATTAAGACGTTTAAATACATATTTTTCAGAATGTTAACAAATATTGAAAGTCGGAACAGTAGTCTTATATTATTCTCATAAATTACAATTTTTTGCGGGAGAAGTTGTATTTTTACTACAATTATAGGTTTAAATGTACAGAGCTGATTAAGTAATAATACATTAATATTAATCGGGCAAGTACTTAGTTTTAAGCATTTCTATCAATATCGTAAGTTTATATGATTTTAAATCATTCTAATTTGAACGGAAATATAAATACATATGTTTCAGAGTTATAATACAATGACTCAGTAATTGTACTTAAAATTAAAGGATAACTGTACTAAGCATTTAAACACCATTATATAAATCTATAATTATCAATTGTAAACTATTACTTAATAAGTTGTGGAACAGATTCCAGATCAGTTTTTCTTCATAAACATAATTTGTTATTATCACAGATTATAAACTCGCCACAGATCTAAGAAATAAATAATAATTATTTACAAAAAGATTCAATCGGTCACATTTGTCTTGAAGTGCAATATTTTATAAATACATTATAATATCGTCAGTGGTGAGATGATTCAGTGAGAATATTCATTACATTGTTAAATACGTAAAATGTAAGTACCAAGTTATATTATCTCGTCCAGTACCGCAACTGAATATCATCAGTTCTTACATTGTTATTCTATTGTTGTACAAATGGTTGTTACTAGACAACCATTTGTACAATTGTTGAATATGTTATAACCTAACACGGCCATACTGACTGTGCTTCGTCCTCGAAGTACTTTATCGTTTGGTCATTAGATATAGATTTCATAGCCTTTCCATGAATATTGTAGATTAACTCATTAGGAATACATTTCATTGGCTTTATTATAAATATTGTAAATACAATTAACTTTTCTTTTTCTTTTTTCCACTTTATCATTTGTTATGTTTTTATTTAATAATTTTGTCAATATTCATTAATAAATGTCATAGTTGTAAATTTATTGTGTCACTTTTCAGCAGTAAATTTAGTATAAAATTGATTTTTTAAATTTACTGTCATACTCTATTGCTACTTGCATAGACATGGAAGTTCATCAACCGCTGCTATTGACTTTTGAACTTGCACCAAACAAGTAACCGACTAGCGGATAGAGATTAATAAAATATTTATTTTTTTCCTTTATTGCTACTTGCATAGACATGTAAGTCCGTCAACCGCTGCTACTGACTTTGAACTTACACCAAACAAGTAACCGACCAGCGGATAGAGATACTCTATTGCTACTTGCATAGACATGTTGGTTGTTTCAACCGCTGCAATTGACCTTAGACCAACACCAAACAAGTAAACGTCCAGCGGATAGAGTTGCTACTTGCATAGACATGTTGGTAGCTTCAACCGCTGTAATTGACCTTAGACCAACACCAAACAAGTAAGCGCCCAGCGTATCAAAATTGTCATAGTCACTGACACAGTCACAAGTCATAGTCATTCATTGAGTTTGGTATCCAGGTCAAATTAAGCCTCGTAAATAATAATAATTTCTATTACAATAACTTCTATTACATATTTTTAACTTAAAATAGCAAACCTCTTAGAGCATAGCGATAACGAGGGTTCTTTAAATGTTTTTACCAGTAAACTACTGCTTAAATCGAAGAAAGCGTTTTATCATTATATTTTGAAGTTTCAAACAATAGTTTAGATATGATTAATTCTAATTATCAAACGTTGCAAGATATTATTAAACATTGGTGTAACCGACTTTAACCCGCTTGGCCAATCTTGACATTTTACATATAATACTTGGATCAACTATTGTAATAATTGTGTATCTCAGTTAATTTACCGAGTAATTAATGGTATTTTACGACATGGAAAATTCACCGATAAACAATTTAGAATTTATTTAACATAAAATTATTCAAAGATCTTTGCATATATTTATCAATCACAAGAAGGATTTAACTAATACTGCTTAAGGCCCAAATGTCCCTTTTGTCTTTAATCATAAAAGGTTATATAATGAAAAGGTCCACCAATTGACTCTTTTAGATTCATTATTTTATTAGAAGTACTTATATTATTTTATGATCAATTTATTGTTATTAAGACCTTCAATAATCCTATATCAAATAAAATCATAATTAATAATGATATAGGAAAGAGTAAAAATATCATAGGGAAGAAACAAAGTTAAATTCATAATTCTTTAAGGGCGTTAAAAACAATGGCCTAAATATCCAACTCAAAAATAATTATTTATCTTCAACAAAGACCTCTAACAAGCAAAATAAATTGAAAATATTATTAATATTATAGACCGCCAAATTAAGTAATGTAATGACTTTACATGATCGATAATTTCATAAAATTACGTATCCATTTATTTTTGGATGATTATCACAAAGATAAATAAAAGCTTGCTTGTTGTTTAGAAGTATTCACCAGCTGAATGAGTATTTAGCTAACTAGTTTCATAGCAATTTATTTTAACTGAAAGGATTTTTTTGATACTATATTTTCATCTACTTAGGTTACTGTACGCCTGAAATGAGCAAAACCGCCTACACTACTACTACTACCATAATTATAAATAATACCTTACATACACAATGTACACATATGTACGTTGTTCGTAGTTGTGTACATCACGTACAAAATATACTCGTATACTAACATTATACAGAGGCAATGTATTTTTATTGCTGTATGTTTGTTTGTTACGATTAACAGGAAGCTGTACAAGTTTTCGTGTGGTAACGAGAAAACTCAGGGCGGAGCCACAGGGCAGAGCCGTTAGTAAATAATAATGCAGATTTAGATTTCAATACCAGGTAAGCTAAGTGCCAACATTTGCTCGAAGTATGTACGGAGCTTTTATATACAAGCTAAGGTGTATTCTAGATTTCAAAACCAGGAAAGCTAGAAGCTATCATATGTTTGAAATATGTAGCTTTTATCTATAGGCCAAGGTATTAATGCATTTCATTTACTCAAATAAAATAAAAACACCGAAACGAACCATAACCGAAATAGGGTTATATTTTCGTATTTTCTAAAAATATAAATATTTTAGAGTATTCACTTCACTAGTAAAGTTTTTCTTCGCTAATTGCTCACTTTACTTTTCATGTACACTAATATTTCATAGAAAAAAGATTTGATTTCTTGTATTTTGTATTTTTGTATGTTTGTTATGGATAATCTCAAAAAATACTGTATCATTTTCTAAAATTCTTTCACCTATAAAAACATACATTATCAGCGACTAACATGAGCAGAATGTTATTTTTCAAAAATTGAGGTCCTTTATTCGCTATAAGTAACGAAATTACGTTTAATAACAAGTCTGAAAAGTACGTGAGTCAGTTGTCTATGGTCAAAAAGCATCACGAAAGTTGCTGCCAAATATTTTGAATCTCGCTTACTTATGTTTTTTTTTTTTAGACGTTACTACGGGTATAAAAATGCTAAAAGTAAGAAAAAATTCGCGGTGTGAGCGATACCCGCGTGAAACCGGGGCGAGGCACTAGTAATGGCAATAAAATAAGTCAATTACAAGTTAACAAGTAAACTTAACCTTTCACCAGAATCATTAGCGAGTATACTTTAAAGGAGGCAAAACTTGCAAGTGTCTCAGTGAGTTATTTAGTTGAATGAGCAGAATTATTTTTATATCTAACGTTCTTCATGAGATTATGTTTAACGTTCGAAGCTATACGCTTGGCAATTCAGTCTAAGTTTATTAGCATATTTGAACTTAACTCATCAATCGCTGTGCTCCAAGGATCAAATTTATGATTACATGAGTCAGTCTATTTGGATTGGACGTAGGTACGTAACATAGCTTGGAAAAGTATCTTTCACTATAATAGAACACAAATTTTCAGGTGTTTACTATAGAGACGCAGACCCTTTCAGGGACTTTACCTGCCGTAATGAAAGTTGTGACACTGTTCCTGGAACATCTTCCGTGAGGATCTCCAGGTTGGTGTAACACAATGCGCCACCATCGTTGATACACCGAGATGTCAGCATTTAGCCGCTTACGCCATTTGTAGCTGGTAACAGTGCGATGTCAGCATTTCCCGCCATCGTGAAACTTCGTGAATGACCTCGAGGCGTGGAGCAGCCGGATAAACTGAAAAAGACATCGTATTAGAATCTATTTTCACGTGGAAACGATCCCACTTCTGATGTGAGATTTATATACATATGTATAAATAATTATACGTACTGTTAAGATTATCAAAACCTAAGTTTTGTAATGTTAGCCTTCGGTTGGTCAGGTTTGTCGAATAGGAAATAAAACTTATCTGCACCTAATAATAAAAGCAAGTTGCTTTATCCTATAGCTGGTATCTATAGTACCTAGTAGCTACAGCTACAGAATAAATAACCTAAGGAATATTTAATAAAACCTTGAAAATTACTGAGCAGTTTAGTACCTACCTAATGTGTACTAAAAAAGGGTATAATCTAAGGATTATTCATAGAAACAAGGAAATAGAATTGTTATATTTTTTATTGATTCTACCACCAGATTCGGAATACACCACCATAGAAGAACTGGCAAGAAACTACGGGGCGAATATATTCTTTCATCATCAGTTTTACAATTATCATTAACATAGGTATCATACACTAAATACCTAACATACTAACAACCTCTATGTGATACTAGGTCATAATGACACTTTATTATCGTTTTACAATCACCATAGTTACACCAGGCACAAAATAAAAGCATTTACCATGAACAAAGTGATCCTAATCATTTCTAACACAATCACATTGGTTATAATAACCAATATGGAAAAAACCATAGAACCGACAATATCTATTTGCAAAATACACAGTTATACACAGTAAATATGGGACAAAGAAACAGTAGCAGAATAACAGTGTAGGTAATATTAATTGTACTTAACTTTTGGTGTCTTGTTGATGCAATGACGACAGAAAACGAACAGAGGGCTGCTCAGCCCAGAGGCTGCTTTTTTATAGAGATTCTACCCGCCAAAGTCACGTTTTCTTTGCACCAGCAGGAATGAGCCTGCAGATGGCGCCGAAGTGACGGCAATGTACATATTTTATTACATTGAAACTATTTAATAATTGTTAACTCGGTATTGTTTACACATTGTTAATCATTTAAATAATTAAGACGTATAAATACATGTTTTCCAGAATGTTAACAAATATTGAAAGTCAGAACAGTATTCTATATTATTCTCATAAATTACAATTTCTAGCGGGAGAAGTTGTATTTTTAATACAATTATAGGTTTAAATGTACAGAGCTGATTAAGTAATAAAACATTAATATTAATCGGGTAAGTACTTAGTTTTAAGCATTTCTATCAATATCGTAAGTTTACATGATTTTAAATCATTCTAATTTGAACGGAAATATAAATACAGATGTTTCAGAGTTATAATACAATGACTCCGTAATTTTACTTAAAATTAAAGGATAACTGCAGTACTAAGCATTTTAAACAACATTATATAAATCTATAATTATCAATTGTAAGCTATTACTTAATAAGTTGTGGAACAGATTCCAGATCAGTTTTTCTTCATAAACATAATTTGTTATTATCACAGATTATAAACTCGCCACAGATCTAAGAAATTACATAATTATTTACAAAAAGATTCAATCGGTAGTCACCTTTGTCTTGAAGTGCAATATTTTATAAATACATTATAATATCGTCAGTGGTGAGGTGATTCAGTGAGAATATTCATTACATTGTTAAATACGTAAAACGTAAGTACCAAGTTGTATTATCTCGTCCAGTACCGCAACTGAATATCGTCAGCTCTTACATTGTTATTCTATTGTTGTAAAAATGGTTGTTACTAGACAGATTAAACATATCAATATGTTATAACCTAACACACGCAATCGATGAGCGCCTTCTAGGTAAATATAATTGAAAGCTCGCAGCACTGTGCGTGTTAAATTGCACTTTGTTGCGTTGTAGCGAGGGTTGCTATGTATTTATACGACTTCACTCAGTTATCCTTCTGTACTTGTACTATTATTTATTCTGTGACACTGTGCAGGTTCACGAACGGGAGCATACTGGCATTACTGGCGCCACTTGGCGCCGTTTGGCGCCAGAGCCGGCGGCGCCGCGCACCAGCCGGGCGCGCCTGCCTGTGGCCACGTGATTCGTAATACCACTGCGCTGCGTGGGCGAAGAGTTGAGTGAGAGAGTTGGGTGTGAGAGAGACGAATTGATTGAATAGGCATGGGAATAGTGATAAATACTTTCAATAATTTTTGATTTAATGTAACTGTACCTATGTTTTCTATTTCTGTTGCAACATACATATTTACTAAGCCTTTCTGTAGTAAATTAGAGAAGGTAAGAGCAATAAATTTGATAAGTACTATAAATAATTTCAAATAATCAAACCTTACTACGTTTAGGTTCATTCTTATTTTTACTCAACGAAATCATGCGGTGTTCTGATAGATCAGCGCGGTTAATTATTTATATTACTATCTTGATTTGTAGCGTAGCGTTTTAATAGATTTTGATATCATGTGTAGCAGTTGTGCATTAGACAGGTGATTTGTAGTAATGTATTGTGTGGAATATTAAATACATACAAGTCAAACGTTCCCGTACTCCCATCTATGCGTTTTCAACCCACCACAAGCTACAACACTAAACGAAGAAGTCACTCCTAACATAAGCCTATGAAGTTATATAATTATTGATAGGCAACCATGGAAAAATAAAACAATACTTCATAGACGCTATTTTTCTTCACAATAGTAAAAGTAAAATAAAAAAAAGAATCATCGAAATCGGAGGAGCATTTTTTCCTAAGGTGAAACGGACACGCTTTGTTCACGCATCGCGCTCGCTCGTTCTATAAACTCACATACACAATTTTGCACTTACGGTAAAACAAAAAAAAATGTTAAAGTAAAATAGTATTTATTGCCACTAGAAATAAAGTAAAGTAGATGCACACAGTATCAATACAAAAAGGATATAATTATATTATATTTATTACATTCCAATGAGGAAGGAAGGTAAATTTTAACCCGAGTCATTGAGATATTAGCACAGCGCTATCAGACACGCAACACACGCACGCATACTCACGTCACGTAGTCTAATCATTCGTAGTATCTCTGAGTAGTCTGTGGCCTAATCACTTAACCCAAGTGCGGCTAGCGCACTGCGCCTAGCGCACTGTGCCTAAAAGCACTCCTTTTCACTCAGCAGCGCAGAGCGTTGAGAGCGCTCAGGCGTCGGATTTCGCTGTTGTGCCGTTCAGCGCCACTGGCGCTGGTGCGCTTGGTGCTAGATGCACCGGCACACCATGCTCCGTGAAGTGAGTTAGCGCAATTGCGCTGCGCAGCGCAGTGTAACCCATGTCTAGTCGGTATAACATGTACTTTTGTTCCGTAGAGTACGTTTTCTTCCTTTATTTATTTTGGCTCATCAGTCTCATTTCTATTTTTGCTGTCAAAAGCAAAAGAGCAAAAGGGAAAAAGCGCGGGAAACGTCGAATTAGGCAGTCGTGGTTTTTTTCAATGAAAATTTATTTTCCTGTTTTATTAATATAGGGATCAGTAGAGTATTTTAGTGTAAATAATATTAAAATTTAGTGTATATATTTGGTTTGTAAGTTTATAGTTACCCGGACTCGGTAAGTTTTTTGTCATTTATGAACGAGCCGCCCGACTTGCAGGGCCCGGGGGGCATGGTCCCCCCGGCGGCTAATTATGTGACCGTAACAACGCATAATATCATCTCAAACGAGTCTGGTATGGATACGGACGGGTCTAGTACCCAGCGCACTGGTCGCAAAAGAAGTCGTCTTAGTAAGATTTGCAAAACATGCAATCTGAAAAAAAGGAAGCACGCTCAGGCGGTTGATGGTAAAACTGGTTGTCACTGCTTAGATAGTGACACTAGTGATGAAACTACTAGTAATATTTCCAATAAACCTATTGAAAATCCTATTGCTATTCCATCCACATCAAATAATGGTCCCGTTCCCCAAGGATTTATTTCCGTTTCACGAACTAAATACGAACCCACAGATATTGCTCCATTTATTGTACATGTACAACGGGTAATGAAATCACCTGATGATGGAACTACTCTTCATCCAGTCTCATTCGGTAAATTCCTAAAAACAAACTCTTTCAATGGCATTATTGATGGTTCTTTGAAGAGAATAGGAAGGAATAGAATTTCACTTGCTTTCTCAGAATTTAATGATGCCAATACATTCATATCTAGCAAGAATCTAGCAACTAAGGATTTAAAAGCCTTCATTCCATCTTTAAATGTTACACGAATGGGTGTGGTCCGTGGAGTGCCATCGGAATGGTCACCAGACGAAGTGACAGAAAACACATCTGTGCCCAGCGGATGTGGTAAGATTCTAAAGGTAAGAAGAATAAATTATAAGACTATGGTAGAAGGTTTCCCGGTTTGGAAACCAACACAGAGTGTTGTCCTTACATTTGACAGTCAAGTCCTACCTAAAAGAATTTTTATTTGCTATAATTCTCTGCCAGTTGAACTTTACATGTACCCGACTATTCAATGTTTCAACTGTTGTCATTTTGGTCATACAAAACTTCAATGCCGCTCTAAGCCCAAGTGTTACAAGTGTGGTAATGAACATACTGGTGATACTTGTGATGTGAATGAAGAAAGCGTTTCGTGTTGTCTGTGCTCAGGAGCTCATTTTGCAATTAGTAAATCATGCCCCGAATTCACACGTCATAAGCAAATCAAGGTTACTATGTCAGAAAATAGCATCTCATATGGCGAAGCATCCAATTTGGTCCCACCAGTATCGAAATCTTATGCCGATGTTGTTAACTCTGTCCCTCAGCTCAGCTCAAATCAGTTTAATTCTAACCCACCAACTACATTTACTCAACGTCCATCACAAATTTCATATAAAAAAGCAGTTTATACTAACGCCGTCAAACCTCCAACCCATCAAAAGGATACGACCTCCTCCGATCCTTCTCCCCCAGACCCCTGCACTGTGCAGACGTTTTTAACTAGAATTATTTTTTGACGTTTTATTTCATTTTAAATTCAAAATTTATATTTCTAAAATCATTTGCATAAAATAGGAGTGCATAAACAACCAGAAGATCGAAGCGAACGGTCATTCACGGTCGGTGAGTGGGCCTACTATGACACATACATACTACCCTGGTGCTCGCTGCTGACTGGCAACTGCAAGTACGCACACTCGCGCGCGGCTACCTGCACCCTGCACACCACCACGGATGCTCTGTGACCACCACGCAGCGCACGCACACGCGCAATACTCCGCCTATAGATAAGCGTAGTCGTATCTGCATAGCTGCTTTGAGACATAGTTGCCTGGTACTTTCGTTATCGCTTGCACTAGCCTAGTCGTTGACGAGTCTCTACGCATAAAATGTCGCTCAGACGTACACCACCGAAGGGTGCGCAGGGCTTGTTGTCGCCCGCGCCTGCCCCGCTAGCGCATTGCTCCTCAGATCCGAGTATAATCGTCCCCCCTAAAACCCCTACACTCACCTACACAACTGGAAGTGACCCAAATATTACATTTCGTAAGATTAAACATGACAAATGTTGTATTGGTAAGACTGAGCTGGTTGAGATGCTGACTTCACTTGAACAGAAGCAAGAAAAAAGGTTCACTGCGATAATGAAGACTATGCAGGAAGGCATACGCTCACATACCGAACAGAATGATGAAATTCGTAAATCGATGGAGTTTCTGAGTCAGAAATATGACATCGCAATATCTAAAATTAATAAGCTGGAAGAGGAAAGTGTCTCGGATAAAAAGTATATTCGCACATTAGAGGCTAAACTGGAGCAGTTAGACCGCAACCTGCGTAGCTCCAGCGTCGAGATACGAAATATTCCTAAGAAAAATGGTGAAACGAAGGATGATCTGCTGAACCTGGTCACAAAAGTAGGAGATGCACTCAGTTTGCCAATAAAATCGGTAGATATACGCGATGTATACCGTATTAATACGAGAAACGAAAACAATAAACCGATTGTGGCTGAACTGTCCAGCGTGATTCTAAGAGACAAAGTCGTCGGCTCCGCCAGGACGTTCAACAAGCGAAACGCTACCCTAAGACTGAGCACCACACATTTACAATTAGACGGCCCACGTCAGCAGGTTTATATAGCTGAAAGCCTCACCATCCAAGCAAAAAAACTGTTTTTCCTAGCTAGAGAATTTGCAAAAAATAATGGGTACAGATTCTGCTGGGCGTCACGGGGAAAAGTATACATACGGAAGTCTGAAGGTTCATCCTTAATTAAAGTGAATGATATCAGTGACCTGGACAATTTAAAAAAGCAATGACTGCTTTATTTCTGGTCTGCGCTGTCTTTAGTTCGTAGTTTGTTCTTGTTTTCTAAGTTTACCACTTTTTTAAAGAATTGTAATTTATTTTCGAACTTTAACATTTGTTCTAAAAATTATAACAACTTGCGAGATAATCAAGCACACTTACTAACGCATACTTCTCAATACCTTATCATTACATACACGAAATATTTACAAACATATATTATTAAACGACGAATCCTCAATTTAAAATTACTAAACAGAGTTTATCACGATATCAGAATGCCGTTTTTGCTCACATCACTCCATTTTGTACTTTTACTTTCTAACAAACTACTACATTCCAAACTGCTCCATGTTTTACTTCACAGTTTTTTTGATGTAGAAATCTCATTGTTCTGTCTTCCTACTCTAACTTACTCAATACACCTTAATTTAATTGGCATGATTTATGTTAATCGATACAATCATAGCACTCTATTACCCTAAATTTAAAATTTGGTCCAATTAATGATTTTGTACTGTCAGAAGTAGACAGTACAGGAAACGCAGAATGTTTATTAGTTAGTGATCCCGAAAAATGTTCACAAATCTTAAACTATGGTATGCATTCAAATGACAGTTCTCTTTGCATAATTTCCGTAAACATTCGTAGCATAAACCGTAATCTAGACCTTTTCCTCGCTTTTATATCTACCATTAATGTTAAAATTGATATTTTTGTTCTGACAGAATGTTGGACGAGCAAACATATCCCACCTCATTTTATTGAACATTACAATATGTCATATACATTAAATAACCTAAACCAAAATGATGGTGTAGTGGCTTATGTTCGTGAAGAAATAAACGCAACATTTTTGGAACCCTGTTTTGTAGATGGTAACTGTCTTTTAATTACAATAGGCCATCTATTTTCAGTTATATGTTCATATAGACCACCATGTTTCCGAAATCCAACAAACTATCTGAACTCTCTAGAAACAGTCCTGCAAGGTATCTCAGCCCCTAATATAGTTTTAACAGGTGACATAAACATTGATATTTTACCTAACAACCTTACTACCTATGCACATAGTTACCTAAACCTAATGGCCGTGTATGGCCTGAGACAAGGAGTCAATAAACCCACTAGGGTCAATTCTTGCATTGATCATTTTATGGTTAAAAGTTGCCATGATTGGAAAACAATTGTATTTGAGCAACTTTTGACTGATCATTCACCAATTATGCTTCTAATGAAAAAGACTAGTATTTCTAAAAATTCCATCACATATAATAAAATTAAAATTAATTACGCAGGACTTCAACAACAACTTGGTGAAGAGAAATGGTCTGATTTATACCAATTAACCGATGTGAACATTGCTATGGAACTTTTTACCACGCGTCTATTATCATATATTAATAGTAACACACAAATAGTTAGACTGACGAAGAGAAATACGCCCATTAAGCCATGGATTACAGCAGGTGTTGTAAGATCAATTAGGAAACGTGATAGACTGCATAAAAAAATTAAAATGGAACCTGATGATGAAATTGTAAAAAAACGGTATTTGGACTACAGAAACACTTGTAATAAAATAGTAAAATCACTAAAGAAACAATATTATCAATCGCAGTTAGAAAAACATAGAGGTAATGTTAAGGAAACGTGGAAAATAATAAAAGACGTTTGCAACTTTAAAAAAAGTAAAGACCAGTCATGTGAGCTTTTGAGTATCAAAACAAACCCTAATGAGTCACTTAATGAAGTTAACAATTTTTTTACTACGGTTGGTCAAAACTTGGCTGATGTAATCCTCATTAAGATGAATGTTGATGAACAGTATCTAGCCCTTAAATCTAGTCATGTGGATAAGCCTCTGAATTCTATGTCTTTGTTTATGACGGACGTAGTTGAAGTAAGAGCTATTATTAACGGATTGCGAACTAACAGTGCACCTGGGTGGGACAAAATAACCACCTCTACTCTGAAACAACTCATTCCGTGTATTGTTTACCCAATTTCATACATTTGCAACCTTAGTTTTGAAACTGGCACTTTTCCAAGCATTTGCAAAAAAGCAACAGTCTGCCCGATATACAAAACTGGTGACAAAATTAATCCCTCAAATTATCGGCCAATCTCCATCCTTTCTACACTTTCTAAAATATTATTATATATTAAATTGTCAATAAACGTTTAATGAAATTCCTTGAAAAAAATAAAATTCTGTGTGACAATCAATATGGTTTTAGGGAGAAAAAATCAACAGAAGACGCGGTCTTAAAGCTTACCACACTTATAACTAACTACCTAGATAATGGCGAACGATGTGTAGGAGTATTCCTAGACCTTCAAAAAGCCTTTGATACTGTGTCAGTTCCAATTCTTTTAACCAGAATTGAGAATGCAGGAATCAGAGGGGTGGCCTTGAAATGGCTTGCGGGTTACCTTACCGATCGACAACAGAGTGTTAAAGTTAATGAATATGAAAGTGACGTTGGATTCAGCAAATTTGGCGTCCCGCAAGGAAGTACGCTTGGTCCATCTTTATTTCTTATTTATATTAACGAACTCTGTAAAAAAACTCTTCCAGGAATGGAACTTTTGATGTTTGCTGATGACACAGTCCTTCTTTTTCATGAAAAGTCTTGGCAGGCAGTTGCTGCTTTGGCTGAGTCTGGTCTTTCTAAAGTTACTTCTTGGCTTGAAGATAGTCTTCTGTCTCTAAATACTACCAAGACAAAATATTTATGCTTTAGCAAGGCAGCTTCGGCCGTTCCAGCCACTGATTTTTGCCTAACCATTCATACATTCCCCTGTAATCGTCTTATCAATTACTCAAATGTGAACTGTTGCTGTGACAAGTTGGCTCGAGTTGATAGTATTAAGTACTTGGGTCTAATGGTGGATTCGAAACTTACTTGGAGCTTACACACGACAACACTTGCATCAAGGGTGAGAAAAATAATCTACATCTTTAAAAACCTTCGAGCAGTTGCTAATCATACATTATTAATACAAACCTATAATGCATTATGCGAATGTATTTGCATTTGGGGCAACGCTGGTAAAACTCATCTCATCGTTGTGGAAAGAGCACAAAGGGCTGTGCTTAAAGTTCTTATGTACTTACCTTACAGACACCCTACTACTGAAGTTTATGATAGAGCACAGGTGCTCTCTGTAAGAAAACTTTTTATTTACCAAACTATAAGAAGGTACCACAGAAGTGTAGTGCCCCACTTACCTATTACAAATAAACGAGTTGATCGATGTCCTGTTCCGCGTGCTCGTAGTAAGTTTGCTCATAAACACTTTGATGTTGTAGCTCCTCATCTTTATAATAAACTAGATGGGGAGTGTAAAATTAGGAAATACTCAAATAAAAGTCTTAAAAAAGTAATACTCACATGGCTCAGCAGACTTGATTATGAGAACGTTGAAAGTTTGCTATCTAATTTTTAGAAAAAAATCTAGAACACGCACCCAATCCATTTTTTTTTTATCCTTTCACGTGCGTGCACACACACACATGCACACACCCTCACACACAAAAACACCCTGACACACACACACACACACACACACACACACACACACACACACACACACACACTCATATGTACACATTAATATTAACAGCTTGCATATCTACTTGCAACCGTGTTATAAAAATAGTTATTTCAAAATTATTAATTTATTTTTTTAGTTTATATCCTTTTAATTTTAGTTGTGCTATTAATTTATCTGTTCAATATTTTGATTGACATTAGCTGCACATTAATATGGGAGAAGAATCTGGTTCCTGAGACACAGTTTTTAACTAGTTCGGGGACCAGAAGCTTCATAGGTTACACTGTATATTTCTTTGTGTCAATAAAAATTATGAATTATTATGAAAAATTATGAATTATGAATTACGACCGAGCAGCTCACCAAAATATTATCAATGAGTATAATATTCCCACTCCGCAAGATGGTTGCGCTCTTAAAATCAAACATAATCAAATCAAATTAATGATGTCGACGTCAGACATCATTCAAATCCTCATCGAGACATTGACCCAGTCAAACATTGCAGTACTGTCCATCGTTGCCCCTATAATTGACATGTTTAGAACACCTAAAGCCATTAAAAATGGCGGTCTTAATAAATATAATACAATGGAACTGCAGAAGTGCAGTTCATAAAAAAAGTGAAATTATTCACTCAATAAACAAGTACAAAACTTGTTTATTCTCACTTTCGGAGACCTGGCTTGAGCCAGGCTCCATTTTTAAAATTCACGGATTCTCTTGTTTAAGAGATGATAGATCTGATGGGTATGGTGGTGTCGCCTTGCTCATCAGAAATACCATCTCTTTCTGTCCTTTAACTCTTCCGACCTAGAATCATTTTTCCGTGGTAGCAGCACAAGTGAATAACATTTGTGTTGTTTCTATATATATTCCATACCCTTCTTCCTTAGCTTTCCACTACTTAAATGATCTATTCTCTCGTCTCCCCAGACCTTTCTTAGTCTTAGGAGACTTTAATTCCCATCATACTTCTTGGGGATGTTCTATTTCTACTTACTGTGGTGAACTGCTAATAGACTTTCTAAATACATACAATCTTTGCATCATAAATACTGGCTCCCCTACCAGACGCACACCTCCTGATAAAAATAAAAGTGCAGTAGATCTATCAATTTGTACACCAAACTTAGCTTCATCGATAGCATGGCATACAATATCATCTACTTTTGGAAGTGACCATTTTCCGATTGTTATTACTCTTCCTTTTAACGGTCCTCGAGATACTCCTCAAAAACCACGATTAAAATATAACCTTAATAATAACAAATTATGGAACAAATTCAAAACATCTGTAGAGCATAAAATATCAAATTTACGAACTTCTTAAGGACACTGACACTTTCACAAAAATACTCACTCAAGCTGCGGACGAAACGTTTCCCCTTAAAAATTCAGCTACTGGCTTCCTTCCTTCTCCACCTTGGTGGGACAGAGAATGCACTGAAGCAGTAAAAAAAAGAAAAGATGCTGAACTTAAGTACAACAGCGAGATGACAATGGAAAATTTTGAAACCTTGACTAAATTATTAGCAGAGACACGTAAACTACTCAAAGAAAAGAAATTCCAAGGATGGAGAAACTTTTGCCTCTCTATCTCTCCTTATATAAGCCCTTCTATCGTATGGCGTAATATCAGAAGATTTAGAAGCGGCATTAGTGATTCCTCTTTTTCATCCTTACCTGCAAATATGAATGACCAATTTCTTAATCGACTGGCACCACTGATAGTACCACAGCATGATCATTTTTACAATTCTACTCCCCCTACAGTATTCCACAGCCAATCAAGTTTAAATTATCGGCTGTAAAAGATTCTGCCCCTGGAGAAGATGGCATACCGTATTCATTTTTAGCCAACCTCACTGAATCATCGCTTGTATATTATCTGGACATAATTAACACAGTAATGTTATCCGGAAATATCCCCCTTTCCTGGAAATCCCAAAGACCAAACACAGTATCATCGTATCGCCCAATAGCTCTATCTTCTGTTATAGTAAAAGTAGCTGAGAACTTAGTCAAAAACCGCCTCGAATGGCTTGTCAAAAATCGTGGTATTTTATCTGAGTCACAGTTTGGTTTTCGAAAGGGCAGGAGTACATTGGATAGTGTGGGTATTCTTGTAACAGACATTCGGATAGCATTTACAAACAATGAATCGGTTCTTGCAGCGTTTTTAGATTTAGAATCAGCATACGACAATGTTCTTCTACATGTTCTTAGATATAAGCTTCATAAACTTGACATCCCAGAAGTTCTCACTTGCTTCATATTTAACCTCCTGTCAGGAAGATCAATTAAACTAGACCAAGCACGGGATCATAGCAGACTCGTCTGGAAAGGACTGCCGCAAGGATCTGTACTCAGCCCTATTCTATTCAACATTTATACTTACGATTTAGAATCTTCCCTCAAAAATTCAGTGAATTTACTACAATACGCTGATGATCTCGTCTTATAATCCACGGATCGATCTGTCAATACATTATGCAACCAATTATCAATTTCTTTAAATCATTTAAATAGTTGGATGAACCAAAATGGCTTGAGCATATCAGCGCTTAAGAGCTCGATGCTTCTCTTTACTCGCCAACAAATGCCTCCCCCCATATTAATACATTTTAATAACAATATAACTCCAACGAAAAATGTAGTACGGTTTTTAGGCGTTCTTTTGGATTCAAAACTTTCAGGCGTTCCACATTGTGAATATGTTGCTGATAAGTGTGAGAAGCTCCTAAATTTGATGAGATGTCTTTCGGGCGTTTGGTGGGGTGCACATCCTTTTTCCTTAAAGCTTCTCTACAACGCTTTGGTACGAAGTGTTCTTGACTATGGAACCTTCTTATTGAAGCCTTGTGGCTTAGCTGGACTGAAGAAATTAGATTCTATCCAATCAAGAGCATTGAGAATAATCTCCGGGGCTATGAAATCTAGCCCTATAAATGCATTGCAAATTGAATGTGATGAGCCCCCTCTCAATTTAAGACGTCAATTTTTATCTGACCGTATGTTTTTCCGTGTCTTGCAATTTTCAAATAGCCTTTTAATTTCAAAACTTAATATTCTTACCGATCTTATTGAGTCTTCAAATTATTGGAAACACAAATCCCTTCCTTCTTAGTTAAAAGTTATATCAGATTTAAAACTTTTCACGCACCAACACATCGATCTCCGAATCTAGATATGTTTAATTGTAAATATGAAGCTTTAATGCATACGCCAACAGTTAATTATTGCTCAGATATTGATATACACAATGCCAATGCTAACGCTTATTTTAATTACATCGTAGATGAAAAGTGGCATGGGTGGCATCATATTTACACGGATGCGTCAAAACATTCATCCGACAATTTTGTAGAAGTGGGTGATTTCATGCCCAATACATAGTAGTCCAAAAAATAAAATGTCCACCTGAAACGTCAGTATTTACAGGTGAATGCCTTGGCATTGTTAAAGCAATTGAATACGTTCTTCTCTGTAAAATAGTATTATTATAAGCGATTCTATGAGTGCTTTACAAGCTCTATTTAGATTTCCTTTTAAGTCCAAACCACTTTTTCTTCTTATAGCAGAAGCTAGAACAAAATTACATTTGTGTGCTTTGAAAGAGTTTTCTGTCATATTTGATTGCATGTCAATTTTTCACAGTGGTATCAAGGGCAATGAAAAAGCCGATAGACTTGCAAATGAGGCTGTGATGTGTTGAGACCTATTTTCTTTCAAAAACTATGTACAAGATTTGCTACTCTTCCCAGATTTTATCTTCGGAACTCCTGGGATAAAGTCTGGGCAGTAAGTGGCCAATTTAAAAGAAAGTCTTTCTTCATTATACAACCGCGAATTCGTCATAAGGCATGGTTTTCTATAGTAAAACTTGGCAAGATCGCCACTTCAATTTTGATACAAATGCGCCTCGGACTAACCACCTGCCCAGCCCACCTTGCCAGGATTCATATTAAAGATAGCCCGCAATGTGAATGTGGACATGACTTTGGGGACCTAGACCATATATTTTTCTCGTGTCCTAACTATGACCGCTCTTCCTTTTTTGATGATTTGATATCCCTCCATGTCCCTTTTCCAACATGTATAAAATCTCTTCTGTATATTGACAAACCTTACATATACAAAGCTTTAGCTAAGTATATATGTAGTAATAATATTAAATTGTAAATAATTTATGTACCTAATTATTTTATAAGTTTTGTAAATATTTAATAGTTCTTTCCTTCTTATATTACCCCTTCTGATCCGTTTCTTTTTCCAAATTTTTCGAATGCTTACAAATCGCGTAACGTTTTCCTACCTTTGTAACAAAATCACACAAGAAATAGTACAAAACATCAATCTGCAACATTTTTATTGTTTACCTACTCAAGACAGGAAATTAAAAATAGAAGCAATACATATTACGAAGTTGAAGCTGACAGAAGCCAAACAGAAGCCACTTGAAATTGGCAGATGCACAAGACGTGCGAGCCAAACTAGAAAAAAAAAAAAAAAAAAAGAGCAAATGTGACAGTCAAATGATTTGAATGACAAATGAACTGAGTGACACGTCTTCATGGTCACAGTTGATATCAATGACGTCTTCTACAAATTGCTCCGGTATAGCGTGTACCTATGATTTTCAAATCCAATGAATTAAAAATTAACAATGGGTGGCCAAAAGTTTGAATACGATGAAAGTGGCTCCACATTCTTCTATTTCGTGCTTTCTTTCCTAGCATTGATACTCGTACCTGCTACATTTTACTATTGGCCGAGAAAAAGAAAAGAAGGTAAGAAACAGTCATGTTTTATTAAACATTCGGCCAATCTATGAGAAAAAGCATAGAATAATATTATATACTTTCATATAATTACAAAAATATTTTGTTATTCCTCGAATGCACTACTTTTCGTATATCTTAAACATAGGCTAGAAACTAATGTACCGTTATGTCAATAGTATACAGGCGATAGAAGGCGCGGTGTCACGCCGTTCATTATTATTCGGTACCTACCAAACTCCTACTAGCGATGTTACGAGTTGATAATTTTCTGGCTCGAGTAACTCGAGTTGATATGGCTATTGACTGGAGTCGCAACTTAAGTTGACTCAACATGGTGTTGGTGTAGTGATGAGTCGTTGTGTGGATGAATCAAGGAGTCAAATCGAGTTCCTCAGTAACTCACATTAAATCGATGCATGCGATCGTTGATCCCCAGGGGGCATTTTGACAGCCTAAATGCATATACAATCAAGTAAATATTACAGTCGCAGGTCACCTCATAAAAAACCCAATAGAAATACAGAAAACTGAATATCGTAAGTAAACAAACAATCATGTGATGTTGATGTTTACTATCTCAAGTATAAAATACTTGTATTTTCCACTGGTCACTTATATTCTACTTTACAGTTGGCTTCTCCATTCCGATGCTCAACAAAAATTGCCCAAGCTCCCACCTCACAATCTTTTCCCTCTTTTTTATAATGCCATTGTTGTGAGACTAAGTTGCCGGTAGAATCATGGCAAGGGAAACAATTCCAAGGTGGCGCCACCTTAAAGTGACGTTTCCGGTAGCCACGCTCTTTCAATATTCCTGAAGTATTAGTCAATTAAATTCTAAATCTACTGCAAAAACTTCATATTAAACATAAAAATTGGAAATCATGACAAATGGTAAAGCCCTATTATCAGACCGATCGCACCCGTCTTTGAGTTCAATCTGTTTGGTCGGCCGGCTGGCCATGCAGGGCGGGGCAGCAGCCATATCAACTGGAGTTACTTGAGCTAGAAAAATATCAACTTGACGCATCACTAGCGGGGCGCATGGCAACCTACGCACGCCATTTGAGAATGGACTGAGTCAACTCGAGTTGCAAGAAACTGGACTCGAGTTGACTCGTTTACAATTTGACTCGAGTGACTCTAGTTAAAAAACTCAACTCACCCATCACTAACTCCTACCCTATTTTCAAATGCAACAAAATACATAATTTGAAATATGTAGCTATGCTTCACATTTTTCCCTGCACCATAGATCTTGATAGGGGGTAGATACGGCACGCTTTAATATCATGTAATCAAAAACTGGACTAGATACAACTACAGGCAAACACACCCACAAATGCAAATGCCCACCTTCAGTCATGCTTCATGTGCATCAACAACAAAAATGACATGTGCTACACAAATGCCACTCCAATAATGACTAAGGCCAAAGAAGGCCAATAGTTGTGCCAACCTTTGAACTGGTACCTAATCTACCTACTTTTAATTAGATCTATGCTCTGCACCATTTATTTTTAAGCAATTTCTAGAGGATAATTACAATACTCTAACTAACTTTAAATGTTATTCTTGATTTTAGATCCAGCAAAAATAGCAGAAAGATGTCAGTGTCCAAATTGTGTAAACAAACAATTATTTATAGAACAATCTCAGCCCTACAAGAGTGTAAAGAACTTTTTTATAAAGCTTGCAATCATAGGAGGATGGGTGCTGCTCGGGTTTTTAGCATACAAAGTGTCTCAATTTGATTATGAAATGTCTAACTTTGATCCATATGAGATCCTGGGCCTCCCCCCTGGCTCCACGCAGTCGGAGATTAAGAAATCATACCGTAAACAATCATTAATTCTTCACCCTGATAAGGAAACCGGAGATGAAAAAGCTTTCATGAAGCTCACTAAAGCCTACCAGGTAAAGTATATTTATTTTACTTATTTAAACATCAGTGCAATGGAACTAAGGGAAGGGGGTGGAGGGCTTGTAGTGTTGTGCACAGCCAGGGGCGGGGGGTTGGAGTAGGTGGAGGGGGATTGTGGGAGGGAAAGGGGTGAGAGGAAGGAGGTTTGGGTGTTGAAGTAGGTGTGGGAAGGGATTGGAGGGTGAAGGGAAGTGGGAGGGATTTCAGATTTTCTTACCCCCTCCCCTGCAACCCACCTTACCCTCCCTCCCCACGCAACTCCTCCTAAACCCCTCCCATCTCCCTCCACCCGCACCCCTTCTCTCCTCAAATCTCTTCCCCCTCTCTCCCCAAACCTCTTCCCCCGCACTTCCCCCCCCCCCCCCCAGGTTTTTTATACCTATATGAAATATTTCAGATCTCTACCACAGAATAAATAATAGTACAAGTACAGAAGGATAACTGAGTGAAGTCATATAAATACATAGCGACTTTCGCTACAATGCAATAAAGTGCAATTTAACTCTAACTAAATTATATTTACCTAGAAGGTGCTCACCCATCGCAGGCTAGAATGCACCGTATCACAACGCGCGAGAACTTTCATTGCTCTAACCGTTTCAGAATTGCTCTGTTCTTTTTTCGCTCGGTAGGGTTGTATTAAGATATGACTAGGTACTTATACTACTAATTATTCTGTGATATGTTATGACTTAGATGTTGTAACAGAATAAATAAGTAATAATGTATTATGTTATTACTTATTACAATAAATTATAATAGTTCTATTACATACAATGACATTCTTATCAGAATAGACCTACTACCTCATTTTTACTACCTACCTATCCCGTTTTCAGAACGCCAATATGTTTAGTGAGATACCTACCTACGTATTAAGTGTTGTTGTTTGATTATGATTATATCCTATAGGTATTGCACTTTGATGAATAAAGGTGTCTGAATTCCTTGCTTTATAATGAGTGAAAGTCGTCATTTCTATCACTATTCAAACAGCCGAATGCTATGCAACACCTTCTAGGTTACTTCTTGGTACTCATAATTAAAACACGTATAAAATTTGTCAATAACTTTACGTAAGTAGGTACTTTATCGCTAAGCACACGGCGCGCGACTCATCGAGCGCACGCTTGACACTCTACTGAACTGTCCCGAATATTGCGCCCTCGAAGTGTAGGTATAATATTTGTACTTGTTGCGGAGTGCGACCGGCCTGCCTCTACATCAAAATTCTGTTTATGAATTTGTATGTGGGTGGATTCAAATTACAGTTGTTAACACTTGCTAATTTTGAAGTTCGATATCAGCAAAATTATTTCTTATAAACTTTTTTTTAAAAATCTTAAACAGAGATATAAATTAAAGAAGTTGTGATTTTCTTCACTTTCTGTCTAACATGTTTTAAAATGATGAAAAAATTATCTGCATTATTGGTTTCGCCCAGTTTAAGAATTATTTAAATAAAAACTAACCCTATTTGTATTAGATACTTGAGGAGTATTTTTCACTGTGTAGATTTAAGCAAATCTCGTGATATTCTATGGCAACATCAATAGATTTCAATCAAATATAACATGCTTGTTTTGAATAATAAATAAATAAATAATGAAAGTATTGTTGTTATGTTTTAGGCTCTAACAGACGATGAGGCGCGGCGCAACTGGGAGAAGTATGGCAATCCAGATGGCCCTGGAGCTATGAGCTTTGGCATTGCTTTGCCCAGCTGGATCGTTGAGAAAGAGAACAGTGTTTGGGTTCTTGGATTGTATGCGCTCGTGTTTATGGTGGCTTTACCTACTGCTGTAAGTAATAATTGATGCATAACCTTATTATTTTTTACCTGACTACGGCAAAGCAAGGGAAGGGTTATGAGTTTAACAGTCTATGTAATATATACATACATACATTCTTTGGAGATTCTCCTTAACTTTTGGAGATATTTTCACCTGCATTCCCAGGTTTTGGAAAAAAGTACAGTCATCAAGTAAAAGGGAATTTCACAAAAAAAATATGAAATACATTCAATCCTGTTTCTTATAAGGATCAAAAGTCTTTATTGGACCAACTGAGGTTAGAGATGCCTGTATTTTTGAAAAAATTGTATTTAGTTGTTGATAGAATTTAATTTTATTAATTTCGTACACAAAGTATGGAAAAAGTATTTTAGCAATTTCTGAGTTTTCTATTACTCTAAACCTCATTAGATCTGGTAGAGACTTTTGATCCTTCTAAGAAACAGGATCGATTGGCGTCAAATAAAATGTTTGTGTAAATTGCCTATTTTCTCGATTACTGAATATGTTTAACAAAATCTGTAAAAGGATGTCAAAATATCTTCATAAATTAAGGAGAGTCTCCTAAGAACGATTTCCTGTAACTAGTAACAGTTAAGGTACCTGCCCTTACTTTCTCGTCTCAAAAATCCAACCTGTATATATACATGTATGTGGTTATGTGGATGTTCTACCACAGCGTCGCCGCTTTTGGTCCGATTTTGACAAGCAAGGTTTCAGTAGATTCGTTTTCAGGTATAGGCTTAGGCATAGGCTTTTTTTTACCCGTTGAAGCAAAGGAAGGGTTATGTGTTCAAACTAAAAAATTGGTCCGATTTCGACAAGCGAAATGTCAATTGATTCGTCTTCATTTATAGAGTGTGATAGACATATTTTTTTTACCCAACTACACTTTGGTGTAGTCGCAGTAAACTTTGATAATTACACATCAAGCTATTATTACTAAGTATAGAGAAGCTACATATTGTAAAAGCCATGCTCCATTATGTTAAAAGTTTTGAAACAATAATTAGTTGTCTAAACAGGGAGTTTAAAAACGCAGCGCTTTAACGTTGTTAAGATGTAGTTTTCGCAGGACCAAAAGGTCGAAAGCGCCGCAAACAAGACTTTGACGCTCAAGAGCTAGCAAGCAACTGAGTGAAGTGTGGCCGGACGGCTGCACTTGAACGGAACACAGTATTGAAGTGTGGTGTCTTCTCTATATGTAGTAATAATAGCTCGATGTAATTACGCAGAAAAATTGTGCTGCTAATTCCCTGAGCTCTCTGTGCTGATTCTTGCAGCACACGCGGGATGAGGAAGGGTGGACCCAGGGGTTAAGCCTTCCTATTACATAACTTTTCAATAAGTATCTCAAAAATTATGAAGTTATGCACTTTAAAAGTTGACTCGCTAGTAATCCAACACACACTTTCACATGTATAAATGAGCTTAAGCAATGAATGTTAAGTTTTAAAATGAACCATTTACAGGTTGGCACATGGTGGTATCGCTCCATCCGATTCTCAGGAGAACAAGTCCTATTGGACACAACACAAATGTACTTTTATTTCTGTCACAAAACTCCTTCCATGCCTTTGAAAAGAGCACTTATGATTCTGGCTGCGTCCTGCGAATTTGACAAGAGACACAATTCAGAAATCATTGAAAGGATAACAGACAATGAAGAAGTCCCTATGGTAAGTTGAATCTTGTTTTTTTTTATTATCATGTAAAAAAGGCAACTCCTAAGGGTATGTTCAAGCTATACAATTCCTTAAGTTCGTAACGTTTATGTCGAAAAAGTTCATCATTCATGATTTCTCACCTTTTTTTTTTTTTAAATTATTCCTAGAGGTAGTAAGGATAAATATGATATAATAATAAAAAACTGTTTGTAAAGATAAAAACAGTTTTTTATTATTATATCATATTTTTTTCACCTTTTGTACATTTTTTTTTTTTTTTAATTATTGTGTTTTACTTATAATATTCTTATGTGTTCTATAGTTTTATTTATTCTTAAAATTTTAGTATATAGCTACCTATTTAAAGAATACATAAATAAATAATTAAAGGCATATTATTGTATTCTGTGGACGATTTTTCAATGAATAGACATATTAGTTTATGTAGCTATGGTGGCAATGAAGTGTTTTTCCTCTAATATTGAGTTGTTGACTTCAATTAGAACATACTCATGTATCATATCATCTATACTATAATAAAACTGTAACTGGGCTAAATCTATACAATAAATATTTTTTGAATATTATAATTGAGATAAACTTCAAAATCGATATAGAGTGCAAAAAGGATATATTTTTAATTTCTGTCTGTCTGTCTGTCTCTTTGAACACGCATCACGCTGAAACTACCAGATGGATTTTGATGCAACTTGGCACAATCATAGCTTATGTTATGAATTAACATTTAGAATACTTTTTATCCCGAAAAAATCATGAGTTCCCGCAGGATAGGGGTTGAAAGTTATTTAAAAGAACACATATTACGCTGAAACTACTGGTCAGAGTTTGATGTTACTTGGCACAGTCAAAGTACATATTATGTATTAAAATTATGGATTCTTTTTATCCCCAAAAAATAGAGGGTTCCTGCGGGATAGGTATTCAAAGTTATGGTAATTTAAATGTAATATAAATAAAACATTAAAAGGGTATCATAATTTCGACCCTCTCGCCACTATACTGTTTGGTTTAGTGGGAGCATTTCTGCCTGCCAACCCAGACGTGCGTGGATCGAAATCACGTACTTATTGGAATATTTTGTTCCATATTTTTATGCATTTACATATTTTATACGTTATTTTTACAATTTCAATGCTTTTTTTTTTCCTGAATTAAACCGTCAAATTGTTACAACAAAATAGGTCACAATAATTCAAATTCAGATAATTTAGAAAAAACTCAAAAACAGAAAAGAATTCTGTCAATTTACTTTGTTTTTTTTTTACTTTGTAAATTTGTTTTTTTACCTGAAGTGCATGTTTAAAAAATAAATAAATTATCATACATAATTTACATTCCCTCATAAAAAAGCGACCTCTTGCGGCTGTTTTTATTGTTAACTAAACTGCTTACTGTTTTACATTTTTAACCCCCGAACAAAGAGACGGGTGTTATAACTTTAGGGTGTGTATCACTGTGTGAGAGGGTGTGTATGTGTGTGTCTGTTTGTGGCATCCTCATAAAAAAGCTCCCAAACGAATGGACCGATTTTGATGCGGTTTTTTTGTTTGAAAGCTAATGTGATCGAGATGGTTCTTAGCTTAGCTATATGGGGGGGGGGGAATATGGTGAAGTTCATAGCTCCCAAATGAATGGACCAAATTTGATGCAGTTTTTTATGTTTTAAAAAGGATTTGATCGAGATGGTTCATCATGTTCCTTTGCTATATGGGAGGGGGGGGGGGAGGAGTTGAAAAAGGGGGGGGGGAATCGTATCTTTCAAACGAATGGACCAATTTAACTGCGGGTTTTTATGTTTCAAAGCTGAGGTAAACAAGATGGTTCTTAGCTATAATGGGGCTTTATGCTCGCTACGCTTCGCTCCCGCCTTCGTCTTCTAACCTATCACGACCATGTCGGATCGCCACTGAAGGTTGTTAACATAGGTAGATAGGTAGGTAGGTACCTATATTGGTACTTTTGGTACTGGAATAATTCATAGGATCATTATATTCCAGAAAAACTACCACGCGAGCAACGCTGCGGGCACAGCTATAGGCAATAATAACGTAAAAGTCTGTACAAAGAAGATAATTTTAAAAATTGGTCTGAGCTACTGAACAAGAATAAAACATTTTTAAAATTCGTGTCTGTCTGTTTGTTTGTCTGTATGTTTGTTCGCGCATCACGTAAAAACTATTAGACCGATCGCGATGCAGTTTTCAGTGTTGGATAGCTTAGGGTTTGACCAAGACCTGGGGTACTTGGTATCGTAATCCAATGATCAGATGCCGAGCAATCGATAAAAACTTTTAAACGGCTGAAGGAATTTTGATCAAATGTTTATTATAGGTCTTGGAATAGCACATAGAGTACTTTTAACCTAGAGAAATGACCACGCGAGCGAAGCCGCGGGCACAGCTAGTTCTTGAATAAGAAGAATCCTAAAATAATCTGTTTTATGCATATATCTCATTAAAAGTGCGTAGATTAAGTACTAGCTTCTAGGCGTGGGTAAATTAATTAGGTGCAATGCACATTGCACAGGTGCATTGGCCTTAGTCACATTCGGAGTTTATGTAGCATGTGTTAGCTGAGACAATTATTGTTATCTCATTCACACTACAGTCTGAGTATGTCTGCATCTTTGTTGTTGATGCACAACATTTTGATGCATCTGCCTGTAGTTGTATCCAGGGCTTCAAATATCGTTAAAAATGACAATAACGAAATGGCAATAACGTCTGCCCAAAAAATGACGATATAGTATTGACGTTTATTTTCAAAAGGAATAGCGATAATATCCGAATAGCGCTATCTCTACACACCACTTCAAAATAACGTTATTTTTCTTTGTTTTATGATGTCACGCACAACGCGTGCCCATTCTATTCGTATATCTGCATCCCGCTCACTTATACATCAGCTGAGCATCGCTCGTGCTCGAGACCGCTCGCCGTCCCTCCACACTTCAAATTCGATGATGTTACTAGAGCGATTTTCGTTTGATATAAATAATAATGATAATTGTAATATTGAAATTGCTAACGATATATTACAATTATTCCGAATAACGTTTTAAAGCTCTGGTTGTATCTAGACAACCAGACCAGTGTTGACGCGCCGGACTTCATTTTAAAGTAACCGACAGTTGTAAAGCACATTTCAAATATTATAAGCTTTTGACATTAATATAAATTTATATAATGGAAATTTGCAATTTCGGAAATACCCAATATTATTTTCTAAAATGGTTGACCAGCCTAGAAGATTTGCAACTAGGTATAGATATGATCTAGTTTTACCTCATTCCAAATTAAAGATTCACAGTTCTGGAACGAATAAATTAAAGATTCACAGTTCTGGAACGAATAAAATGGCAGTAAAAAGATATAAATAACTACCCGATGTAATGAAAACAGAAGAAAAACAAACAACATTCCATAATAACTTAGAGAAAACTTTTAAATTAATAAATGCTATTATAACCTAGACGAGTATTTAAATAATAAATCTACATATATAAACACATTTAATTGATATAATAGATAATGGCTCGGTCTGCTTGCTACTTGTTGCTATACCCTGTGAGGGTCATATGTTGACAATAACACCTTAATGCCTGTGATTTTTATAATGTACATATATGTTTTTGCAATAAATATATTGAAATTGATTAAAACTAGATCTATGGTTACAAGCTAAAGAGTTACTAATTATATAGTTGTTTTTTATTACAACTGCAAACCAAACACTAACTAGCCTAATTACGACCAGCAATATGCTGAGCTGGGGTGATTTTTTATTACAACTGCAAACCAAACACTAACTAGCCTAATTACGACCAGCAATATGCTGAGCTGGGGTGATTTTTTATTACAACTGCAAACCAAACACTAACTAGCCTAATTACGACCAGCAATATGCTGAGCTGGGGCGATTTTTTATTACAACTGCAAACCAAACACTAACTAGCCTAATTACGACCAGCAATATGCTGAGCTGGGGTGATTTTTTATTACAACTGCAAACCAAACACTAACTAGCCTAATTACGACCAGCAATATGCTGAGCTGGGGCGATTTTTTATTACAACTGCAAACCAAACACTAACTAGCCTAATAACGACCAGCAATATGCTGAGCTGGGGCGATTTTTTATTACAACTGCAAACCAAACACTAACTAGCCTAATTACGACCAGCAATATGCTGAGCTGGGGCGATTTTTTATTACAACTGCAAACCAAACACTAACTAGCCTAATTACGACCAGCAATATGCTGAGCTGGGGCGATTTTGCAAATGGTTACATGTAGACGCACTTTAGTGTTAAGGTTATTTTTTTTATTTATGTCAGTGATCTAAATGTTATTTTTTGCAAATAAATTGATTTTCTTCTTCTGTCCTAATTACCACTTCGGGATACTATACTATGTGTTATGGAGACCCATACTATCAATACTCAATATGTATAATGAGAACACAAGTCACCGCCAAATCGAAAGTGAAGCACCAAAGACGCTCGTACGCACGCCTCACGAGCACACATACACCATGTTATGCCGATCGGCCGCCACGTCGCCGAAAGATCACTCGACCTTGTTAGTCGTGTCAAGTTCAAAACTATGCATTATTTTGTGATGAAATTGTAAATTGATGATGTTGTGTAACAATCACAAAAAAACAGAAATGATCCACTCACGCACTCATAATTTGCTTCACTCGTTTGTTTGGCGGTGTAGACTCCGTCTTTTTTTAAACCTTGTGATAATAGAGTGAGTTTGACAGGGATATTTATGGCAGCTAGTCTAGCCGTTAAAGAAAGGCAGATTTGTTATGTAGTGATCCATCTAGTTTTACAAGCATATATTTGAACTTTTACATATTTGAACTGCTACAGGATTTATGAAAATCGAATTCTATTGTCAAAAACCCAATTCTATTGTCTAAAATCGATAGTACTGAAAAATATGTTTTTGACAAAATTGTAGCTATCTACTTTTTCTAAGGACAATAAGTTGTATTAGTAGATATTTTCAAATTTCAATACTTAAATTTTCATACAAATACCCAAAAGTAAGTAGGTCCAAAGTTAGCAAGGTCAAAAGTCCAAAGTTGTCTGTCTGTTCACGCAAAACTACTGAACCGATTGCGATGTGGTTTTCACTGTTGGATAGATTAAGTTTTGACTTAAAATCTGGTGTACTTTATACCTCAATCCTAGAAGTAGAAATGGAGCATTTTTTTTCTTAATGAAATGTTGCATATTGTACATTTTGGTCATGGAACCACACTTATGTTACTTTTAACCTAGAATAATGACACGGGCACAAATATTAAAGTTAACACATAAATCAAACCTTTCAGCTTCTTCGTGAGCTACCAAACCTAGGCGAGAAAAACAAAGAGCAGCCGCTATGTCGGCCGTACAGCATCAAGGCGCGCGCGTTGCTGCACGCACACCTCTCCCGCATGAAGCTGCCGGCGGACACGCTGGAGAGCGACCGGCGCTACGTCGTGTCGCGGTGCCCCGACCTTATAGTCGAGATGGTCAACTGCGTGAACCAACTTATAGCCCTCGCCTATGCTAGAAGAAGTAAGTTTATTTAGAAATCACCGAAGAGTCCATAGCGCCCTTGTCCATACAAAAAGAACATTCACTTATCTACGAAACTATGACATAATGAAAACGCTCTTATAAAAAAACTTCAAAAATATATGTATAAGCGTAGATTATATTCTATTCGAGCGATTGACACTAATAACAAAAGATTTCACCACAATTTAGGGGGTGGAAAGTGCTTTCCCCCAAAACACCAATTCTATCAACAACTGTACTACTATAACTCACGACCAGCAACTCTCCTTATCGCTCGTACAGGGGATCGAGGGAGGGAAGGAGATAGCATAATATTTACTAAATACCAATTTTGCGAAGATCTTGTCAAGGAACTATCCTATTAACAGTTACTCAATAAGTTTGTAAGTTCTACATTCAAGGCATATCTACCCCACTTATATATAAAAGTGAAACGTCGTCTGTTTGTTTGTTTGGGGCGCTTTCACGCGATAACGGTTGGACCGAATTTAATGAAGCTGAATACCATTGATACCAACATAGGATAGGCTTATATCTTGGAAAATTGTAGACGCGGGCAAAGCCGCGGGGCGAAGCTAGTATTTATAATAAAGCAGTAAGTAACAAAAAGTCTGTCATCATCATCGTGTGCCATCCTCAAATTGAAATTTAAAGGTCAGTAGGCAAAAGTTCTTGGGATCCCATGTAGCGTCTTTTAATTGACGATAGCCAAGTCCAAAAGTCTGTGCGGAGAAATTATAAAAATATACTTTGGCTAGGTCTCTTAAAATAAGCTATCTGAATTAAAATATATAACATACACAAAAAATGCGCCTGTCGGTCTGTATGTTCTCGCAATGACATAATAACTACTTTACAGATTGAAATGTGGTTTTCACTGATGGAAACCTAAGTTTTCATTCAATGTCTGGCGTACTTTGTATCTCAATCCGATGAGTAGAAGCCGAGCACTCAATAACATCTATAGATAGACAACTCTTTATTGAACACCACACAAATAAACAATGGCGTACTTTGTATCTCAATCCGATGAGTAGAAGCCGAGAACTCAATAACATCTATAGATAGACAACTCTTTATTGAACACCACACAAATAAACAATGGCGTACTTTGTATCTCAATCCGATGAGTAGAAGCCGAGAACTCAATAACATCTATAGATAGACAACTCTTTATTGAACACCACACAAATAAACAATGGCGTACTTTGTATCTCAATCCGATGAGTAGAAGCCGAGAACTCAATAACATCTATAGATAGACAACTCTTTATTGAACACCACACAAATAAACAATGGCGTACTTTGTATCTCAATCCGATGAGTAGAAGCCGAGAACTCAATAACATCTATAGATAGACAACTCTTTATTGAACACCACACAAATAAACAATGGCGTACTTTGTATCTCAATCCGATGAGTAGAAGCCGAGAACTCAATAACATCTATAGATAGACAACTCTTTATTGAACACCACACAAATAAACAATGGCGTACTTTGTATCTCAATCCGATGAGTAGAAGCCGAGAACTCAATAACATCTATAGATACACAACTCTTTATTGAACACCACACAAATAAACAATGGCGTACTTTGTATCTCAATCCGATGAGTAGAAGCCGAGAGCTCAATAACATCTATAGATAGACAACTCTTTATTGAACACCACACAAATAAACAATGGCGTACTTTGTATCTCAATCCGATGAGTAGAAGCCGAGAACTCAATAACATCTATAGATAGACAACTCTTTATTGAACACCACACAAATAAACAATGGCGTACTTTGTATCTCAATCCGATGAGTAGAAGCCGAGAACTCAATAACATCTATAGATAGACAACTCTTTATTGAACACCACACAAATAAACAATGGCGTACTTTGTATCTCAATCCGATGAGTAGAAGCCGAGAACTCAATAACATCTATAGATAGACAACTCTTTATTGAACACCACACAAATAAACAATGGCGTACTTTGTATCTCAATCCGATGAGTAGAAGCCGAGAACTCAATAACATCTATAGATAGACAACTCTTTATTGAACACCACACAAATAAACAATGGCGTACTTTGTATCTCAATCCGATGAGTAGAAGCCGAGCACTCAATAACATCTATAGATAGACAACTCTTTATTGAACACCACACAAATAAACAACTTACAACTAAAAACAAAATTAATATTAATGTCACAATGTCGCTGTGAGCGATAAGTCACTCACAGCGATCTCTTCTAGACAACCGTGCACGGATAGGAATAACGGAAATAATAGGGACGGCGATTTTCAGCCAATAAATAAATACAAGTACCATAAATAAGCACTTAAAAATTACAAAATACAGACCTTTTTTTAAATGTTATATTCATATTTATTTTAAGTAACGTTGACCATTTTTCTTAAATTATCTTTGTACAGACTTTTTGTTACTTATTGCTTTATCATAAGTAAGTATAGATTCGCTAAGTAGGCATAAAAAAGCATATGTTAAAAATGAACGTGAATGAGCTACATTATTAGCAAATAACAATTAGAAACCAATTCGTTTCAGTTCCCCGCTTACCCACAATAGAAACAATCGAGAACTGCATGAAACTGTCACCAATGCTAGTCCAAGGGCTGTGGGAGTACAAGTCCCCCCTTCTCCAACTACCGTACATCACTGAAGACCACCTCAAGTACTTCACCAAAGGGAAGAAGCACATCAAGTCTCTGCTCCAGCTGGCTCAGCTGACCGGCGAGGAGAGGCGGCAAGTGCTGAGGTTCCTCAACGATACGCAGTATGAAGATCTGGTCAAAGTGCTGGGCAACATGCCTTATATACATTTCCAAGTTAATACTGAAGGTAATTACAAAATTTGTTGATTGGAAACGGACACGTTTATCCTTCTATGAAATTCAAAGCTTAAGGCCGGGTTGCACTAAATTTTTTGTCCTTCTCATCCGTGATCAAGTAGAGCGGGACGGGAGTAAAATTTAAGGTTTTTATTTATTTGTAGGAAAACTAAAGCTTAGAACAAAAAAGTGTCTTACCATTTTCTCAATAATAATAAGCTCAATATATCTCTGATATCATTTAATGACGCGATCTCTTTCCAACCAATGTTCTAAGCATAAAGTAGTGTTACATTTGATTTTATTTTCTATCGAGTGAATTCATATAATCATGTTTCTGTGTTCTCAAAGTACGAAATAATATATCAAATTTTGATGTGATCCCAATTTCATGATTCTTGTTTTATTATAAAAGAAGATACAGACGTTCAAAAATGATCGAAAATTGTTAAAAATGCTGGAACCGGCCCTTTGAGCTCCTCTCACTCGATATCGCATATTAAGAGGATAGGGAACCAACGCGGCGTCTACAGGTTTTGCCTTAAATTTTCCGTGAAATTTGCGTTTCGTGAGAAAACGTTTCTACCATACTAAACCATAACCAAATCCAATAATTCTGCTCTTTTTTTATTAATTACAGAGTAAACTATGTTTAAGCCACAATGGTTGGTAACCTTATAACGTGATGTGCGCTAGCAGCGCGGTGCTCGAAGGATTAAGAATAGGAGTAGGGTGGAATTTCGTCTTTTCATACAACATACTTTTCATATAACAAGTCTAATCGTAGCGAAACATTGTAGATTATCACCCTTACTTATAAACGCTTATTAAAGTCCTGTTCATTGAATAGCGGTTGATTAGGATAAATGGTTACTTATTAACGCTATATGTCTTTGTTCAGCCGCGCTATTCAATGTATAAAGTTGCTGTCAAACTTAAGAAAGTTTAAACAGAAAAAAACTTGCGCGTGGGCACAGTGCTGTTCACCCTGAGACATGATTGTTAAGTCTCATATATACATTGCCCTTCAAACGAAACACAGAAATGTTTACACACTACTGCTTGGTGGTTGAATATCTGACAAAGGTGTAGTTCTTCCCCAGGCTGACTCTTGCGTAAGAGGTCCACCACTATAAAACTATACTATTTTGTATATATTACACCTATGCCGATCGACCGCCACATTGCAGCAAGACCTAGTCCGGTTAGTCGTGTTATCCTCTCACCTCACACACACTTACGGAGCCGCTATTTGCAACTTCACTTTTGAGTTTGGCGGTAAGGAGCTCTATGTTTTTGGTCAACAATGATGCCTGATTGCACCAATGGAATTAAGGATTTGGTTAAATATTTAACAATAAAAGAAAACTTCGTGAGGAATCCACATTTATCAAGTCACGGGTCAACAGGTTACTTCTAGTTAAGGGGTCGGCGGAAGATGAATCTTCCATACACACGTATCTAATACCAAAATCAATTGGAGCATATTTCCACAGTTATTATATGAATCGGATTCAGATAGTACTTATCTAGGTTCCCAACTGTATTTTGTTTTCAAAATGAATGAATTACCTAAAACGAAATATAAGCAAATATTTCATATTCCTTATTTATATGCAAATTGTAAATATTATGAAAACAAATTACAGTTGGGAACCTAGATAAACACTACCCGAATACGAGAAAAATATGCTCCATTGGAAATATGCTCCAATTACAAATTATATTGGTATTACGTTTGTATGGAAAGTTGATCCTCCGCCGGACTCTTAAGTGTGTACAATCGTAGACCGCATATTTACATAATATCTGGAGAGATGGTGGTCAAATGCAACTCCATAGAGCATATTCGCTTTCTGTTTGTGTGTGAGGAGGTGTTCTAGGCTGATGATGATGTACGTTGGCAGTGATCGACGACGAGAACTCGACGGAAGTGACGGCGGGCGCCATCGTGACGGTGACCGTGTTCCTGCGACGCACCAACATGAAGGAACTGTTTGGCGACACCACCATCAAAGAAAAGGCGATAAAGTGAGTTTTAAACATACTAGTATTTATCTAACTAGTGACTCGCCCCGGCTTCGCACGGGTAGCGCTCACACCGCGGCATTTTTCTTACTTTTAACATTTTTATACACGTCGTAACTTCTAAAAAAAATACGCCATTAAGCGTAATTCAAAATCTTTGGCAGCAACGATCGTGGTGTTTTTTGACCATAGACAACTGCATTATTACTCATGTACTTGACAGACTTGTTATTATTTCGTGTCCATGGCTACATGTCATTCTGTTATGTATTTTTGAAACCTTTGGTTTTAACCCAAAAAATTAGAGATCCTTACGAAAATTCGTAGGGAACTCAAATTTAAAAAAAAAATACTACCCATGTTACTCTCTGATAATGTAGCTTTATATAGGCGAAAGTTTATTTAAAATCGGTGTAGTATTTTTGGAGTTCATCAATTACAAACAAACAAATAAAAAATAAAACAAATCTTTCCTCTTTATAATATTAGTGTAGATCGATCATCTCTCACAAAATCATCATCGCATCTGACCAGTTCTAACCAGTGGCAAATCCAGCCTTAAGCATAGAATCCCTATAAGCAGGCTATCAATGCTGGATACCTAGTTCTATATACTCAAAATTAAGGCATTTTTTTAGTAAGTATCTTAATTCTTGAAACAAAAACCGATAGAAAAAGGCAGGATAGCTGGCAGTTTTGTAAACAAGGATATAATGTTGTCTTAGTAACAAAACAGACGATATCATTACAAAGAATAGAGCAAAGCGAGCGTGAAGATATCTAATAGTGATGAGGGAAACAAAGTACCTACAGTAAAGGAAAAAAATAGAGCATGAGCAAAGCGAGCGTGAATATGTCTATCAGAGGAGTTAAATAAAATGGGTTATTTTATTAACCCCGAACTCCATAAGAGAGGGATTTTATAAGTGTATAACTGTTGTATATCACTATATCCGTGTGTCTGTCTGTGGCATCGTAGCTCCCAAACAAATTGATCGATTTTGATGCGATTTTCTATGTTAGAAAGCTGATTGTGATCGAGATGCTTCTTAGCAATTTCGGGGGTTATATCAATTTTTAATTTGGGCTTGTTTTATTATTAGAGATGAAAACGCAGAAGACAACGGTGAGAATACAGAAAAGGCGGACGGGGATAAAAACGACAAGAAGGAAACGTACAAGCGGCCCGTGTGGATGAAGCAGCAGACCAAGAAACAGCATCCCGGCAAGAAAGCGAAGAAACCGCTCGCCAACAAGCAGGCGAAGGTCGTGCCCGCGCCCGCGGCGGCGCCCGCAGCGGCGCCCGCCAACGACGCAGAGAAGGTCGACAAGCCGAAAAAGACAAAGGAACCAAAGAAAAAAGATGACGACGGTAAGTCTAGGAATTAGGTTATTTTAGCTAACGATCCATGTTACACTCCGACAGGAAGAGACCGTCACCAACAATCGGCGAAGGCTTGCGCGGGCCATTTTTAAAGGAAACTAGCTGCGCCCCGTGTGGGACGGTGATGAGATGAAAATTATCCTGTGTGTTATTACAGGGTATAAGCTATCTCTATTCCAAATTTCATCAAAATCCGCGTTCAGGCGATTGAGAGTGAAGTATGATGACGATGAAAAGTATCCTGTGTGTTATTACAGGGTATAAGCTATCTCTATTCCAAATTTCATCAAAATCCGCGTTCAGGCGATTGAGAGTGAAGTATGATGACGATGAAAAGTATCCTGTGTGTTATTACAGGGTATAAGCTATCTCTATTCCAAATTTCATCAAAATCCGCGTTCAGGCGATTGAGAGTGAAGTATGATGACGATGAAAAGTATCCTGTGTGTTATTACAGGGTATAAGCTATCTCTATTCCAAATTTCATCAAAATCCGCGTTCAGGCGATTGAGAGTGAAGTATGATGACGATGAAAAGTATCCTGTGTGTTATTTCAGGGTATAAGCTATCTCTATTCCAAATTTCATCAAAATCCGCGTTCACCCGATTGAGAGTGAAGTATGATGACGATGAAAAGTATCCTGTGTGTTATTACAGGGTATAAGCTATCTCTATTCCAAATTTCATCAAAATCCGCGTTCACCCGATTGAGAGTGAAGTATGATGACGATGAAAAGTATCCTGTGTGTTATTTCAGGGTATAAGCTATCTCTATTCCAAATTTCATCAAAATCCGTTCAGCTGTATGAGAGTGAAGTATGATGATGATGATAATGAAAATGATGATGATGAAAGGTAGTATATGTGTTATTCCAGGGTATAAGCTATTTGTCGACCGGTTGGTCTAGCAAGTGGCGAGAGATCCTAGATGCGAGTACGAAATCGAACGGTTGCGGTTTCGAATCCTGCAAGGTGCAATCATTTGTGTGATGAACAGAAATGTTTGTTTCCGAGTCATGGATGTAATATTAGTATCTATGTATGTTTATCCGTTATCTAGTGCCCATAGTACTGGGTACCCAAGTTTGGGGCTAGGTAATTGGTGTGGAAATGTCCCGAATATATATTTATGTCCCGAATATATCTCCATTCCAAATTACATCAAAATAAGTTAAGACGTTTAAAAGTGAAGTATGATGATGACGGTGATGATGATGATGATGATGAAAAGTATCCTATGTTTTATTCCAGGGTATAAGTTATCTCCATTCCAAATTTCATCAAAATCCGTCCAGCCGTTATCTAGTTAAAACCCCCCAAACAAACAAACAGACAATGTTTCACTTTTATATATTGGTATGTGTATGTATGTAAACAAGTAGTGTGTAAGGTTTTTTTTTTTAACTATAACGCTACGGCGTAGTTTCTTAGAACAAGCTCCTATACGGATAGTTTCAGAATTTTGCATACTGACATCTCAATGGATCATCACTATATTTTCTAACTAGTGACTCGCCCCGGCTTAGCACGGGTAGCTAAGAGTTTCTCTTCATTTGTACACGATTCTACCCTTGATTGACTAATTTGAACAAATAACGGTTATTGTGACTCAACTATAAGTTAGACATAGCATCGCGGACTTTTATGTGGGTAATAATGAGTAATCGACATTTTTATAGGTAACTTCATGGGTTACTTCATTGCAATTTTCGTAGAAACCATTTGAAAAATAAAGTTAGACATAGTATTTTTCTCTCTGATAATGTAGCTTTATTAGGAGTTTTTAAAATCGGTTCAGCATTTTTTGTATTTATCCATTACAAACATACAAACAAACATGCAAGAAACAAATGTTTCCTCTTTATATACTACCATGATCGCGCGCGGGAAAGCTACCACGCGCACGACCACGCGTGCTCCCGCGTGGCATGGTAATGTTAGTTATTCACTGATAATTATCTAATGGGAAAATTAGGATCGCGGACGGGACTCGAACCCGCATCATTCCGTACCTCTGCGCGGTACATGCCTATAACCGATTCGACTACAGTGGCCACTGCATCATCAAATTTTTCTCTTAGTTTCTAAACCCGTCTTAAGGGGACGGTACTGCAAACTATATTTTTATAAAAAAAGATCCATATTTTTCCATTATAAAATTATCATTTAAATTGGTCACCGTAGCCGAATTGGTTAGAGGCATGTGCCGCGCAGAGGCATGGATGTATGCGGGTTCGAATCCCGTTAGTGATCCATATTTTTCCATTATAAAGTTATCATTTAAATTGGTCACGGTAGCCGAATTGGTTAGAGGCATGTGCCGCGCAGAGGCATGGATGTATGCGGGTTCGAATTCCGTCAGTGATCCATATATTTCAATTATAACATTATCATATAAATTGGTCACGGTAGCCGAATTGGTTAGAGGCATGTGCCGCGCAGAGGCATGGATGTATGCGGGTTCGAATCCATTATAAAATTATCATTAAAATTGGTCACGGTAGCCGAATTGGTTAGAGCCATGTGCTGCGCAGAGGCATGGATGTATGCGGGTTCGAATCCCGTCACTGATCCAAATTTTTACATTATAAAATAATCATTTAAATTCCGTTTAGCCGGGTCCGAGTCGTCGCAAGACGGCAGCAGCTCCGACTGCGCGTCGCACGAGACGGCGTCGGACGACGAGTCGCGCGACAACGCGTCGGCGCCCGAGGACGACGACGACCAGTGGGACAAGTTCCAGAAGCGCCTGCAGAAGCGGGAGCGCCTCGAGGGACGCTCCAAGAGCTCCCATCCCGTGCACTGTCCGTACTTCCCTCTGGTGAGCTCCATTGTAACATGCGGCTAAGGGTGTACGTTGTATCAAGTTGTGTGTTGGTCGCTAGTTGCTTATTGTGGCCGCTACTGGCAATACGCCGACACCTGCCACTTACTCACCAATCAGAAAAATAAGCTAAACAAATACATCATCAATGTAAGAGAAAATAACTAGCTTAAAAGCTAAAAAATACTCCTGCCCTGCCAAAAAATAACTTTTGCCAATAAATTATATACTGTTGAAATGTGCTTATCAAGGCCTTTAATTTGATACCCATATTGTAAAATTCGAAGTTCTTTTTTTCGAATTTGAAAATGGAGCCATACTGCCGCTATATTGAATGTTTTCAACAAAAAATATAGCCTATGTTACTCGGGGAGGATGTAAGGATTCTAACGATACCCCATACACCTATATCTGTTCAGGCATTTAAAAGTTATGGTGGAATAAATAAACTCACATACATACAAACATACAAACGTACATGAATGCTAAAAACAATACACTCCTTTTTTTGAGCAGTCGTGTAAAAAAACGACTGCCCTCCTAAAAATGAACTTTTCTAAAGAAAAATAGCCTAAGTCACTCAGGATTATGTAAGGATTGTAACGATACCGCATAAATCCAAATCTGTTCAGCATTTAGATTTTATAATGTAACAAAGAAACTCACATACATACACTCCTTTTTTGGGCGGTCGTGTAAGTCACAGTCACTGTCCACCTGCATCCAGTGTATCCTGTATCCGCCGCCGCCACTTAGCAGCCGGGTCGCGTATATCGCTTTCCGTATTCTATACGTCCCCATATTTATTTTTGCAATACGTCCCACAAAGCGACTTTTTTTGCCCACAAAAAGCAACAGGTCATTTAGGTTGGATGTCGACATTAATAATTTTAGGTACAATGGCCATTTGATTCTAAAATAAATTATGTTAACCTAACTAAAAGTTGTCTCCACTCTAGAACTCGTTTTCACCAACGATTGTCGGTCCTTCCACAAATGTGGCCAGCCCATTGCCACTTCAGCTTGCATATTTTCTGGGCTATGTCGGTTAACTTAACCTTGATAGAAATTAATTAATCAATTTTTCTGTTACGTTTAGGAGAAGCAAGAATTCTGGTGGTGCTACATCTGCGACCGCAAGTCGCACACGCTGCTGACGGCGCCGGCGCACGTGACGGCGCTGGTGGAGGCGCACGAGCTGCAGCTGCGGTTCACGGCGCCGCGCTGGCCCGGCCTCTACACGCTCGCCTGCTGCCTCCGATCAGGTACAAGTTGCACACGCTGCTGACTGCGCCGGCGCACGTGACGGCGCTGGTGGAGGCGCACGAGCTGCAGCTGCGGTTCACGGCGCCGCGCTGGCCCGGCCTCTACACGCTCGCCTGCTGCCTCCGATCAGGTACAAGTTGCACACGCTGCTGACTGCGCCGGCGCACGTGACGGCGCTGGTGGAGCCGCACGAGCTGCAGCTGCCGTTCACGGCGCCGCGCTGGCCCGGCCTCTACACGCTCGCCTGCTGCCTCCGATCAGGTACAAGTCGCACACATGCGTTTAGACCCCTCTGCAAAACAATTCCCAGACCCCGAAAATACTTAAAATTTACTTTACTATTCAGTATTCAACTGTATAGAACAGACTAAATTTACCTGAATATTCAGTATTAAACTATAGAACAGACTAAATTTACTTGACTATTCAGTATTAAACTGTAAAGAATAGGGTAAATTTACCTGACTATTCGGTATTACACTGTAAAGAACAGACTAAATTTACTTGACTATTCAGTATTTAACTGTATAGAACAGACTAAATTTACCTGACTATTCAGTATTAAACTGTATTGAACAGACTTCATTTACCTGACTATTCAGTATTAAACTGTAAAGAACAGACTTAATTTAACTTGACTATTCAGTATTTAACTGTATGGAACAGATTAAATTTACCTGACTATTCAGTATTTAACTGTGAAGAATAGACTAAATTTAACTTGACTATTCAGTATTTAACTGTATGGAACAGATTAAATTTACCTGACTATTCAGTATTAAACTGTATTGAACAGACTTCATTTACCTGACTATTCAGTATTAAACTGTAAAGAACAGACTTAATTTAACTTGACTATTCAGTATTTAACTGTATGGAACAGATTAAATTTACCTGACTATTCAGTATTTAACTGTGAAGAATAGACTAAATTTAACTTGACTATTCAGTATATAACTGTATAGAACAGACTAAATTTACATGACTATTCAGTATTAAACTATAGAACAGACTAAATTTACCTGACTATTCAGTATTAAACTATAGAACAGACTAAATTTACCTGACTATTCATGTGGGGTTCCTAACAGGATCTTCAATCAAAACAACACTTTTTCTTCTTAACAAATGGACTGTATATTTCTTCTTTTCTTCACAATAGGTTTTCTTACTTCTAGTTGTTCACTGTTCGCCGTCTAAACTCGTACTGAACTGCAGTCACACCTTTTGGAACTTTATTCGTCTATTTATATCCTAACTTACATGCTACCTAGCTATTTACATCATAACGAGCGGTCGACTTTGTACGGGCCAATCACGGCCATTGTGCGAGGGCGACAATAACATTAGAACGAGAGGGCTAATGGGTTCATCGTTAGAAAGAGACAGGTGAGGAGATAAGATATACTGGTCATAAGGAGTACTTTATGAATATGGTATATGAATAAACCAATTAAACCTTAGGTGTTCTTTTCGTCCGTAACAATTCAGTATTAAACTATAGAACAGACTAAATTTACCGGACTATTCAGTATTAAACTGTATAGAACAGATTAAATTTCCCATTCCTTTTTAAATACGTTAATGCACATGTTTGTTTTTGCTTAGATTCCTACATCGGCATGGACCAGCAGCAAGACATGAAGCTGGACGTGAAGGAGGCGGCCGCCGTGCCCGCCGAGCACCCGCAGTGGGACCTCAGCGACTCCGAGTCGGACCGCAACGATCCGGTAACTACAGCGTTTGTGTTAGAGGCACTGCGCGAATTGTCCTTACTAGATGTCTGCTCTATCGTAGTGATCGAGATCTCGCACTAATGATGTCTGTAATGTACAGAACTGTGGATGACCTAGCCTGAACATCCAGGATTGATTTCTGTTTGGTGCGTAGTCTCGTTCGTGCAACAGCAGGAAGCAATTCGCGAAATGATGTTGCTTATTTACCCTTCATACCTTGACTGTAGGGGTCATTCCAGAAATAATATCCCCCGTATTCACAAACAATACTTGCCTAAGTAAAGCAGCAACAGTATGCACGTAAGCCTTTCGCTATTATCATCGCAAGCCATTCAATTCACATATACATAGGCATCTCTTCACTATGAGGACGCACTGCGTCGAATACGGCATGTAATACATTCACTCTCGAGTTCACTCACTTTTACTGTTTGATTTGACAGGAAGACCATTTCTAGTCAGTTTTTATTATTGATTTAGGATATAAATACTAAATTAATCTTTATTTTGTGTGTTTGTCTGTTCGCGCATCACGTTAAAACTACTGGACCGATTGTGATGCGGTTTTCACAGTTGTATTGTAGGTTTTGACTTAAATAACTGGTGTACTTGATATCTCAATCCGGTGAGCAGATTGTAGCAGCCGAAGCTATTTGACGATTGAAGGAATTTTGAGTATTGGTATTTTAGGGTAATCATAACAGAGTATTTCGCGTGCTTTTCGGAATGCATTAAAATATAGTTCGATTGATTTTATGTCAGTTTTGGATTCAATCTGGTTTGCCTACATCTACAACATGGGCTCGGAGACTGTATCAGGCTTACATTGTATTAGTTATGGTGATCAGCAAAGGTAATGCGTTTGATAGGTAAAATTAAACATAAAACTGAACATTTAATCACAATATCTAATACTCAAAATTACCGAACGGTATTCGTTGAAGGTCATACAGGTGTACGCCCCACACTCAAAACGCCCGGACGATGAAGTGGAGGCTATGTATGAGGACTTTTCTAATGACATACATGCCCCGAAAACACACTTCACAGTGGTGATGGGGGACTTCAACGCACGGCTGGGCATGAGGAATGGTGATGAACTGAGAGTGGGGCAGTTTGGATTTGGACAGCGGAACCAAAGGGGTCAGCGATTGGCCGACTTCATGGAGAAGGAGGGACTCTTTATGATGAACCCCTTTTTCAAGATGCGCTCGTCCAGGAAATGGACGAGGCTGCACCCCGGCGGCCATAAGCGCGAGATAGATTTCATTTTGACGGCAGTGATCACCGCACGGTAAGATAATGGTTGGATGAGATCTACTCTTCACCCAAGTCCTGCCCAAATCCAAAACCCCGAGAGCTTTCAGTTGGAACTCCAAAATCGCTTCCAAATCCATCGAATGCGATACAGTAGACGAACTAAACAACGGGCTGGTGGAAATTGTTCACGCGGTCGAGTCGGAGTTCTTTAAGAACCACCGCAAAAATAGAACACAAAAACTATCTGAGCATACACTCAAACTTATGGCAGAACGAGGCGAGATGAGGCTGCAGTCTTCAGTGGATATGTCGAGTTACAGCTTGCTTAATAAACAGATCTCAAAGTCGATGCGACACGATTTGCGTTCTTATAATACTAATTGTATTAAGATAGCGGAACAAGAGCTCCAAAGTGTTCGCAAAAGATCTGTCTATTGGGCAAAGCCTGTTGATGAAGCTGAAGACCGACAGTGGCAGCATCGTTTCGTCGAAGCCAGAGATTTTGAGTGAGCTAAAGAAGTTCTATGGGCAATTATACACCTCATCGCGTAGTTCTCCTAGCACGACTAGCGATGCAAGAGCCCTGTTCGTCCCGACATTATACCGAAGATATCCCGGACGTCAGCCTACACGAGATAAGAATGGCTCTCAAACAGCTTAAGAGCAACAAGGTACCAGGGGAGGATGGAATAACGACAGAACTAGTGTAAGCGGGTGGAACATCGGTACTTAAAGTCCTTCAGAAGCTGTTTAACTCCGTCATCCTCGAGGTTACTACGCCATAGGCGTGGCACAGGAGCGTAGTGGTGTTGTTCTTTAATAAAGGTGATAACACCCTCTTGAAGAATTATAGGCCCAATCCGCTGCCGAGTCACATCTATAAGCTGTTTTCGAGAGTAGTTACAAACCGTCTCGCTCGTAGGTTTGACGACTTTCAGCCTCCCGAACAAGCTGGATTCCGGAAACGCCACACCGTAGACCACATCCATATGCTCCGTCAGATTATGCAGAAGACCGAAGAGTATAATCGGCCACTATGTCTAGCGTTTGTGGACTACGAGAAAGCCTTTGATTCAGTCGAGACCTGGGCAGGGCTACAGTCATTACAGCGGTACCAGATTGATTACCGGTACATCGAAGCGTTGAAGTGTTTGTACAGCAAGGCCACCATGACAGTTCGTCTTCAGGATCATAGCACGAATTCTATCCAGCTGCAAAAAGGGGTGAGACAGGGAGACGTTATTTCTCCGAAACTGTTCACCTCGGCACTGGAAGATATATTCAAGCTTCTGAACTGGAACGGATATGGTGTTAACATCAATGGCGAATGCATCACTCACCTTCAATTTGCATATGATATAGTCATCATGGCAGAAATCCTGGAAGACCTAAGCACAATGCTCAGTGACCTCAATATTGTTTCCCAACAGGTGGGTCTTAAAATGAACATAGGTAAGACGAACATCATGTCAAATGCCCATGTCGCACCCATGCCGGTTTATGTTGGGAACGATATTATCGAAGCTGTTAATCACTATGCCTTAGGTCAGACGATCCAACTGGGTAGATCCAACTTCGGCAAAGAGGTCAACCGACGAATCCAACTCGGATGGGCAGCGTTCGGGAAATTACGCCATATCTTCTCGTCGCAGATACCGTAGTGCCTCAAGACGAAAGTTTATAATCAGTGCGTGTTGCCAGTGATGACATACGGCACTGAGACGTGGTCGCTAACTATAGTCCACATACACAATTCGATTGATACATCGCTTTTCAAAATCGGACCAATAGGGGTAACGCTATGGAACATCCACATATCCACATACATACATAGATATTCCCCTTTCCTTGCTTCGCCGTACTTGGGTTAAAACCTAATCGGCATCAACTTAATTTGTTAAATTGTAACCAAAATCGCATTCAATTCTTTTATAGCTATGTCAACTAATTGTTACAGGTTGATCGTTTTACACGACATAGTATATTTGACTATACAAATTTTAAACACAAGTATTTGTACTATTATTTATTCTGTGACACAAGTCGACTAAATTAACATTAGTAGTGTTATCTCTGTCTCGCTACAGTCTGCGTATGTCTCTCCTCTGTCTTTGTTGTCGATGCTCCTGAAACGGACTATGGAAATGTAGCGTAGCTGTGTGGGTGTGTTTACCTGCAGTTGTATAGTATCTAGTTTTTGTTAAGGTGATATTAAACAGCGCCGTATCTTTCCCCTTTCTAGATTTACTAGCTGTGCCCGCGGGTTTACCCGCGTGGTAATTTTATTTAAAAGTAACCCACGTGTTATTTCAGGACCAAAAGTACCTATAAAGTACACAGTATACTACATTTCCTCAAAATTCGTTCAGCCGGCAAATCGTTTTTTATCTACTGTTCGGCATCTAACTATCGGATTGAGATACCAAGTACCCTAGTTTTTAAGTCAAACTCTAAGCTACCCAACAGTGAAAACCGCATCGCAATCGGTCTAGTAATTTTTATGTGATGCAAACAAATCTGACAATAAAATACATGATTTGGAAAAAAAGTTATATTCTTGTTCAGTAGCCTATTTTAAGTACCATAGACCATTTTTTTTTATTATCTTGTTTGTACAGTTTTTTTGGTACTTGCTGCTTTATTATAAGTTTAGTTTACATAGTTATAGATAGAGGCGTATAATATTGTCTGTCAAGAGTAACAACATCTTTGTTACAATGTTTTTTTTATGACAATTCTAGTGTGGCATATTATAATCCTAAAATCTCCTGTATAGATTGCTTAGTGGGAATTCTCGGAACTATCCCATGTTTTATGTAGGTTCCCAACAACAAAGTAAAATATAATTCGGGTATCACAAAAGAAAAACTTCTCGAAAGAACAAAATGTAGCTGAAAACGAGTATTGAACCCGCGACGGCCTCGTTTGTTTAGAGCAGTTGCCAGCAGATAATTTCATCCCGCTTGCAGAACTAAATTATTCCATTCAAATAAAACGTAGTAAATAAAGTTAATAACCACAATCGTTGTTATAACCAGGGCCCCAATTCTGTTTTGAAACGCGATAACGCAAGTCGATCGCTAGAAATTTTTTGCGAATTTTTCTCATTTACCACTTAAAAGTGTCAGAAGCGAAAAAAATAATAATTAAAAAAAAAAAACAAAAATACATAAATTTTCGCAAAATTTTCGCTTCCTGTACTTTTAAAAGATAAATGAGAAAATTTCACAAAAAAAAAAAAAAACAAGCGATCGACTTGCGTTATCGCGGTTCAATAGCTAACAGAATCGAGGCCAAGCATTAATTATCTATTTAACTATGAGATATTTTTTTCGTACAGAATTCAGGTTCTTTTTTGGGCTACGCTATGTGGCTCCAATGATAGTTTGAAAGGTCAAAATACTTTAGCTCTAAACGTCGACGAAAGTCGGTATCAAATCATACCAAAAAAAAAAAGGTGAGAAAAATCGGTCCGCTATTTTCTGCGCGATTGTATTCTCTTTACCGGACAGGGGCCAGCGCCATGGCCCATGTTATGGCGCAGAATAGCCACGGATGTCCTTATCTGATTCTTGTCCCACTAATATATTATTACTTTAACTAATCCGTTGTTAACGGCAAAATTTACTACTAACTAAACTTACTCACTCACTTACTCTTCGACTTATTGGTGAAATATATTATCAAAGTTGAAGTATGATGTATTTTCAAGTAAGTCATCATCAGCCGATACTTGTCCACTACTGGACGAAGGTCTCTCCTAATGCGAGCCATTGAGTTCGGTAGTTGTACTATTATTTATTCTGTGGTTCGGTCTTCAGCTCTGCATCCAGTTTCTCCAGCCGCTTTTCGCAGGTCGTCACTCCATCTGGCCACAGGGCGTTATACATTACGTTTGCCTAGGCATGGTCTCCACTCGAGAACATTCAAATTATGTAAACATCAGGATATCTCATTAACTTATAATATAGTAATATCAATATGTTGTAGTAACAGAAACGTTTGTTCGCAGGGAGACAACGAGAGCGAGTTCACGACGGACGACGAGGTGGAAGAATAGTTGAATATTATATAAATTATTTTTATAGAGTTTATTGGGGCGTACATGGAGAGCTCGTTTGTATGAGTGGTGCGAGAGCGATCGAATATAGCGTTTTATATTCCAACATTTCGTTTTATTTCCCGAGTTCCCATCAAAGGCTTCACGGTCTCGCAGCTCGCTAGAGAGCGCAGCATTATTTATGATGACGTTCAAGATTGGAAGTCGTGCGCGGGCCGGCGAGGCTCGTTATTGTTCGCGAGTGTGTCAGGCTGCACAAAGGGATGTGGTGGTGCGAGGGTATCGTCCTCGCAGGCTGCGCGGGCGCCGCGGCGGGCGGCGGGCGGCGGGCGGCGCGCGCCGCGGCGCTCGCTCGCACTCGAGCGCCACTCCTCGCCGCCGACTCACGACCGAACGACCGACGCCCGCGCCCGGTGTCGTATTACCGCTCTATAAATACCTCGCGAGCGCGATCGCCAATTTGGAAACAGTCGCGCGCCGTGTTTTGAACCAGTGATTGACAGTGCTAAGTGAAGAGACCCACCCCTCGCGCTCCGTCCCCAGACGTGAGTACCCGGCCCGCCAAACTTACCCTTGTTACCGCATCACGGTTTTAAAATAAACAGCTGTTCTTGGAATCGATAGCGCTGGTAATACGCTAAATTGGGACTCAGTGCTTTCGGCTGAGGTTATAAGAAATATGATATGAAAAGTATTAGCTGCTAGTGCTTTACCTTTAATATCAATTTAATTAAGTTATCACCCTAATAGCCTACTTATATACCTATATGTTTATTTGGTTAGGTAGTTTCTTTTCTATAGTTACATTACAAGCTAAACGGAAAATATAGGTAGGTAATATTTTCAATAATAACATGAATACCTATATATTGCTATTGTTACATACATTAAAATTGAAAGCAGCTGTGCTAATAAACAATATAAAAACTGATGTCGCCTGTAAGGACATCAGCAGTAAACTGATGTCGCCTGTACGGACATCAGCAGTAAATTGATGTCGCCTGTAAGGACATCAGCAGTAAACTGATGTCGCCTGTAAGGACATCAGCAGTAAACGACAAAGTAATTTAAGAGCAGTGGCGAAGTGAACCCAGTCTTGGAACTTGGTCAATTGCATAAGCGCCAACTAATAGGTATGACATGGCTGTCGCAGCTGACTCAACTGCATGTTTTGCAAAATGTCGATAAAAACTTAAGTACTACCTACGAGGTACATACATACATAATTATATACTACCTAGCAACCTAGGCAGAGGCAGTAACTGACAATGATTATTGCTGGCAGCTCTTCCAAACTTCTTGGCAATAACAAACTCCGGGGCAGACAGTGAAATGAAAACCCTTGAAAATTTATATAAAACAGTATTTACATATGTCTCCATCATACAATAGTAGGGTTAATAATAACTAAGTAGGTAAGTAGGTACTATTCATCGACATCGTTCGGCTGAAACGAAGTGGTAATTATGAAACTCATTTTCGCGGATGACATTAATTAGGTTTAGGTACCGACGTAGGAGAGCTACATCAGCTACTAGCAGCTGTAGGCATGTTTAGGTACCGACGTAGGAGAGCTACATCAGCTACTAGCAGCTGTAGGCATGTTTAGGTACCGACGTAGGAGAGCTACATCAGCTACTAGCAGCTGTAGGCATGTTTAGGTACCGACGTAGGAGAGCTACATCAGCTACTAGCAGCTGTAGGCATGTTTAGGTACCGACGTAGGAGAGCTACATCAGCTACTAGCAGCTGTAGGCATGTTTAGGTACCGACGTAGGAGAGCTACATCAGCTACTAGCAGCTGTTGGCATGTTTAGGTACCGACGTAGGAGAGCTACATCAGCTACTAGCAGCTGTAGGTATGTTTACATTGCGATTGATTACCCATTACCCAAGAGTTGTGTGGCAGACGATCGCTAGATCTCGAGGGTTAGCGACAAGGAAATACAAGTTTAAAGACCAACATCTTTTCATTCCGTAGCTGTCTTTTATTCAGTATTCATTACTTACAAATCAGCTCAGTGGTTCCGTCGGTCGATTAGCGTCTACAAACAAACATGTACCTAATGCAGTTCCGTGTTCGTCTTTACCAACAACATGGCACGCCACTTTTTGGCATAAATATACCAAAATGTGTCTGCGAAATGTTTTTCTGCCATAACTCTTCCTCTATCGGCAGATGGAGGAAATTGGTTAAACATACCTACTGGACAGCACTATTTTTAAAAGATTGTGCGTCAGCCTGAATATTTTTATTTTAACGTATGCATCAATGTGAGCGGGTCAGCGCTTACAAGCACAACCGTGAAATGTTGTCTTCGTAAAAGTCCCCCTAGCCGACGGCATTTCCCTGCATGTTATCTTTTTAACGAGTTAGATAGTGTAGGCAGGCAGTTACCGGCAGCGGTAGTGCCTAGTCGACGGGTTTGAATATGGCCTGCAGTTACGATTGGTGATAGCCGCATGTGGCTCGGACGGCGCGCGATGAATCGAACTGCAGACTGATAGCGGGCCGGTTAGACGAGTCCTACGCTCCGAGAGTGCAACGGCCCAAACCAAAGGGAATTTTAAGACGTTCATACTTGCGAGCCCTTTGATTTTATAATGTAAGGGAAAACACTCGAACCCCGTTTTCGCATTGCGGTTGGCAGATTAAATTTTTCAGCCGTGCTGCGCCGTTGTGTCAACAATGATATTTCAAAAATCACAATGCGACCGTGTTTTTTCAATGTGTGTAAGTTGATATGCGCAATCAAGGAACACTCGAGTTCTGTAATGAACAAAGGACGAGGAAAACGCATACCTTGCATATGAAAGATATTCTCTTCAATTCTGTTGATGCGTGATGCGGAAATACCTTTCAAGAAGGCAAAAATCATGCAGATACAATTAGGTACAACTCCTTTAAACATGGCGCAGACATAACTTTAAACATGGCGCAGACATAACTTTAAAATAATATAAACGTAATATTTCTACAAACCGACATAGCGATAGGTACAGCTGAAATGATATAATGAAATCATCCGCTGAAACCAGGACTAGGAACCTAATAGGTACCTAGGTAAACCTAATGAAGTAAAACGTAGGTATAGGTAGGTACTTACCTACCAGCCCTCTTGTTCGTTAACTGAGAACTTACAGGTAGATATATAATTGCCAATGGTTAACTTGGTGGACAAGCACATACCGTACCTTTCAATTACTTGACCAGCTTTCGCTCCTTACTTTAGGTAGGTAGGTATTAAATCATTAAGTTCAAATTAACCTACAAAATTTAAGAAAATAAAATAAATTTAATAATAAGTAGATAGGTACATTATGTTAAATTGTTCATACCTATTACATACCATTCATGCCTATTAAGTGGGCTAGGTCTACATTTTTCCTTTACAATTTTTTTATTTGATATGAATGTTTGCAGTCCCGTAAAGGACATACATCTTGGCTTCTACAACAGAATAAAAATAACAGTACCTACTAAGTACTTACCTCTATGCATTATGAACAATTAAATTTCTATGACTCACCTACCTTTTCACGATTCACTCTAATTTACATGCAATCGTTAAATCTGTTTTATCCCAGAAGCGAAATTTTACCTTTATGGTTTTATCGATAAACAAACTTGTTTTGGTTGTGTTTAGATAGGGAAGTACGAAAGCGCGGGTCTCTAACCTTATTGCTATTAAAATCCTAAATGATTTTATAAGTAAAGACCTATACAAGTGCGTACGAAGTTATGATAAAATACGTAAAATGGACCTTTAGCCCCACCTTACCCTACTTTATTATCCTATACAGTATAAATAGTAGGTATAGGTAATCTACTCTTTGTCTTTTCGTATATCGTAATAATTTTATAAACGTATGTCCATGTTGTTTGTTTGTCGTATGAGGTAGTGCTGGCCTCTGATGTCAGTTTGTCAGGCCGCCCGAGGGTCTCTGACATGGCTTAACGACTGCTATTAACCAATAACAGCCGGGACCGACAGCTTAACGTGTCCTCCGAAGCACAGAGCGATGGAAAACCGCACATAACTTCGAAAAGTCATTGGTGCGGGAGCCTAGGTTTTGAACCCGGTATCGTTGGATTCTAAATTGCACTATAGAACCATTAGGTCACCATCGCTCTTAGTTTAGTTACTTACTTGACCTAGACCTACCTACATTTTATATGGATTAATTTATTGTTCGGAAGTAGGTATCCTATGTCTGAAATTAGTAGGTACCTATATATATATATAAACCATCATTGTACTGTACCAAAAATAGATAAGTACTATAGGGTAAGTACTTAGTCAAAGAATAATACATAGGTAACTATTTACTTCCATATTTATTCATTACGTAGCATCTTCCTTCTTACTATCAAATTCCGTATGATCAATTTATCATTAAACTTCTCCTACAAAATATTTACGTACATGTACCTCATTAGGTACTAGATTTAAGTCTGTCTGCCTATTATATAAGTACGGTTTACTTACTAACGTTAGTTGTTACTATTATTTAATCGGTGACGTTACGCTGTTTACGTTTTACATGCCGTTTCCCCGTTACCTGTGAAAATATATTTCCAAATATGACCTGTAAATGATATATGAATCACCACTGGGGCCAGTCGTCAGATCGAGCCGCGGTTTTTTACATACTCATTAGACATACGGTTTGGTTTCATTTTATACCAGTCTTTGTTGGGTACCACTAGCAACTACCTCAGTCTTGAGCCATCCATTACATACCTACCTATTTGTTGGGTACCACTAGCAACTACCTAAGTCTTGAGCCATCCATTACATACCTACCTATTTGTTGGGTACCACTAGCAACTACATCAGTCTTGAGCCATCCATTACATACCTACCTATTTGTTGGGTACCACTAGCAACTACCTCAGTCTTGAGCCATCCATTACATACCTACCTATTTGTTGGGTACCACTAGCAACTACCTCAGTCTTGAGCCATCCATTACATACCTACCTATTTGTTGGGTACCACTAGCAACTACCTCAGTCTTGAGCCATCCATTACATACCTACCTATTTGTTGGGTACCACTAGCAACTAACTCAGTCTTGAGCCATCCATTACATACCTACCTATTTGTTGGGTACCACTAGCAACTAACTCAGTCTTGAGCCATCCATTACATACCTACCTATTTGTTGGGTACCACTAGCAACTAACTCAGTCTTGAGCCATCCATTACATACCTACCTATTTGTTGGGTACCACTAGCAACTAACTCAGTCTTGAGCCATCCATTACATACCTACCTATTTGTTGGGTACCACTAGCAACTAACTCAGTCTTGAGCCATCCATTACATACCTACCTATTTGTTGGGTACCACTAGCAACTAACTCAGTCTTGAGCCATCCATTACATACCTACCTATTTGGAAAGTTATATTGTTTACTAAAATTAATTTATAGGAAGCGTTTGATTTTTGCTCCAATCCGACTAAGGCGAAGCAAAATCGAGGATTATGATTTTAACCGGTATATGTATGTGGGTATGTATTTCTGTATGTATGTTCATCAATTCCCTCTTAACTTCTATACTACTCATCATAATTTTACAAATGAGGTATGGTTGGAAGTGTTCATCGTCCGCTGGTTATAAGCTATGTGACGTCACATAAAATTGTAGCGCCTTCTAGAGAACATAAAGAGGTGAAGTAAAAAAAATGATTTTTCTATGATGCCGTGATATCAAATGAAAGGATATAAAGCTCATTTTAAAAAAAATATAACCCCAAAGTAATTTCATTAAAAAAGTTCTATAACTAAAACCCGACTACCGTCTTATGGTGCAATGTTTCGCTCAGCGCGCCAAATTCAAACTCGTGTATTTTGACAATTACAGCTCTATTTCTCATCCTGGGTTCATGAAAACTTATTTTGAAGCAATAAATATGTTGTATCAAAAAATTACGTTTAAAATGATCACCTAGATAATATTGGTTTAGCTACAAACTCAGAGAAATTATAATTTCTCTGAGGCTACAAATGTCAATAAGTTTTTTTTTTCTATTTTTTTAATTTGGGGCTTTGATTTTTTTGGTTGGTGCAATTTCTTGATATAACCTATTTATTGCCGAAAAATAAGTTTTCATGAACCCACGATAAGTAATAGAGCAGTAATTGATAAAAAAACGCAAGAAAATTTGTTTTTGGCGCGCTGAGCGAAACTTTGCACCTTATTGCACTAAAAAGTCACAAACAAGAATATTCAAACATTTTAGAAATTTAATATTTTAGGCCGTAGGAGTGCGATATAAATTTATCAGTATTTTTTTATCCAAGTACCTACGTAAAGCGCTTTTTGTTTGAATATTCTTGTTTGTATACATTTTTAGTCAACTAAGACCATAGTCGGGTACCTATTAGCTTTTAAACTTATTGTTTGATGTAGGCATGGAACTGATTCACCTGGGTTTTACCCTAATTTACGTAAGAACCAACTGTTTTTACCTAGTCATTTTCTGAAAACTATATTTTCAAAATTTCCAGAAATGTGTATGTGCAATATCTATGCACTAACAAAAACACACACAACACTGACTCATATCGTATAATTTGTAAATATTACAATATTTTGATACATACTCGTACAGGCTGTGCTACAAGATATGGTATATATTAATATAGGAGGTAGGTCAGGTAGGGGATCACGAGACCATAGTTACCGGAATCATCCCCAAGTATTACGTTCCGCGGTTTTTGTCATTTTCGGAGACAATACATTTTTTATATTTTTTTGCAAAACTACGTTCCGCGGTTTTTGATATTTTCGGAGACAATCCATTTTTTATAATTTTTTGCAAAACGCCGTATCTCAAATCACAATCTTAGTTATTTTGACCACACTGACACTAGCAACGCTGATAATGTAAAACTAACAAAATAACAAGAAAAAACAAAAATTATGTTTAGAACAAAATGTATCTCAAAAGTTTCAAGGGTTCTAATTAAAAAAAAAGTTGCTTTTTGTTGATCTTAAAAACCTAATCCGACTTATAAATTTAATTTGGTTTCGTAGTTATTCAATTATTAAATAGCTAAGATTTATAAATTCAGCGATGTGGTGGTTTTGATTTAGGTCTACGAATAATAATAAGATTTAGGTACATACATAGTCTGAGCTCATTGTCATTCATAAACATGCCCTGCGTTCGAGATGATGATTTGGCGTTGTGGGCAGTTTCGAAATTTACATTTTTAACAAGCCGTTTTCTTTGAACACTTTTGTCATTTTTGCAACTTTTGACACTACCGAACCTTTTCAAACTGCATGAAAAACAACCCTATCCGTGACGGAATAAAGTCGACTTTCCTATGTTAACATGTCATCGAAACTTGCAAAACGAACGGTGATCGAAAACGTTCAGAACGCTAATTTCGCCCACAAATGGCCAAAGGTGTGACAACGCCAATTGTGATCATATTTAGCGTTTTTAACAGTTATTTTCGCCAATTGTTACAAAAGAAACGGCCCCTTAGTGTAATCGGTTCCAATGAATTCAAAGATGCCACTGGGATCAATCAAGCGTATCCGTTTTACTAAATTCGAGATACACCTACCTGTACTTGGTCTTCTTCATCACCATGTTGTATTACTAGTTGCGCCCCGCGGCCTTATTATTATTATATTTTAGATATTTTACAGCGGAAAACAGTAAAAAAAAAAAGCTTGTTCTAAGAAATACTATTTCTTTGCCAAATTCCATCAAGATCAGTTCAGTAGATTAGTCGTGCAAATGTAATAGACAGAGACAGTTACTTTCGCATAATATATAGGTACCTACCTAATTCTAGATGCGCCCCGCGGCTTTGCCTGCGTGGACATTGATAAAGTATCCATTGTTATTGTTATATACTTACTGTACCAAGTTTCATCATAATTCGTTATAATACAAACAAAAACACATATTATTTTTTTCAAATCGGTCTAGCCGTTCTCAAGACGTGATGCGCGTTTACCAACTAACAGCATTTAATATTTTTTATATAAAAAAATAAGGAGGAGAGAATAAGGAATACATGAATTTCCATTATTAAATAGTTTCTAATATTATTGCCGAGTACGAATTATAAGTGGCGATGCTGAGGGGACTATCATTTTATTGTAGGCTACTGGTATACCTCAGTAATTATTGGCTTACGTACATAATGTAGGTACATTCAACGTACATTAATTTCCGCTATGACTGATCACATCATAATTCAAAATAATTCAATTAATTCATATATTTTTTATGATAAAAGGCATGTGTCGCATCAGTGGGAACAAAATAGGCTGATGATGGTTAATATTATTAACTCAAACTACTTATTCATGACATGGCGGTTAAAATGGACAACTAGCGACGTTATCGGTACCTACCGATCTGTCGTAATTCCTAGGAATGACCACAAGCACAAGTATGTGGTTACTCATCGTCATCGGTAATGGATATCACAGTTCAACCGACTGTAGACCGCTGTCAGTTACTGTTTTACGCTTAATTTACTATTCAACTAAAATTGACAGGAATGTTTATATTATTGGCGAACATGAATTAAATCATGAATTTGAGGAGTCCCTGATGCTTAAAAAGGTAGGTAGGTACTTACAAGTATTACAAGCCAGTCCAGATGCAAGAGCCGTGACTCCGTGACCTACATGTTTGATAAAAAAACAGGCATCAATTTTATTTCACGGTTACGCGACTTCTAATTTCGTTAGAATCTTGGATAGTGATAGACTAGTAATTATTGGGGTTGTGCCAATTTTTCGGGACTCGTAGTCTCGTAAGTAAATATGCGGTAAAAATGCTTGAGAATTTCTCTGGCTTCACGCGAAGGTAGGCGGATATGTAGGCTGTTTTCAATGACATTTTAAATAATCTATTTTGTGGACGTTCCGTGTGTAAAATATTTTAAGCTCAATAACATTGAACTTGACTCGCGTCGTATCAATGAAGTTATTTTTACTTGAAACATAATGTTAGATGCCAGTTTATTATTGTAATGGCGCGCGATGAATGAAACATTACATCAAAGAATATACTTACCTACTTCTTATCTTATTATATATCTTCTATATTATCACACCTAGCTGCTTCCTACTAATTACCTTTACTGACTGTTTATTTAGATATTATCATCGCTATCTGGATTCTGACATATCAAAGGATGTGCCGCAGATCCCGCGCAACGAATACGGAACAGTGGTTGTTTTCAACAATTCCACAGGTTTATTTCTTTTAAATAGATGTTTAGATTTCAGCTTTTGTTTCCTAGTTTGTTATCTATTGCTTTAAATAAGTAATACCGAAGTAAATAAATATTTTATTTTACTTGCTATTGCCACAGAATAAATAATAGCTATTGCGACATTTGCGATTAGGTATGCGCGCATATTGCGATAATATATGGAATACGCATATATTTGTACGCTACAGAAATAATATCACGCATTTATTAAATAGATATAAAAATAAATCTAAAGTTTTATAGAATAGCAATTTGGAATCAAAGTCAAAATATTTTATTGTAAATAGCACTTTTACAATCTTTAATATTAGCAAAGACAATCGAAAGGATGTCTTTGATATTAGTAAGTAAATTAAGTAGGTAAGTAGAGTATAGTTAAGTAGGTTAGAGATTTCAAGTTCATATCATGTATGTTGTTATAATAATTACGTAGGAAATCTTACCTATCTAGGTACAACAAGTGGCTATACCATACTTGTCTCATACTAATCAAAAGGTTACCTAATAAAAGTTGAAATACAAACTTTCTAAAACAGTTTCCTATTGTTGTAAAAGGCGAACCTGTTGTAAAAAAACCTTCCTCACTCCCGTGTAAAATGATAGTTCTGATCGTTTCATCTTTAATGCCATTTACTTGTCTATTAAATGAAGCTTTTATTATAACCAAACTCTGAATGGTTGAGCTATGTTATCAGTGAGGCGTGCGTGCGTCCGTCGATGCGTCTCTCTCTGTGGCCGGTCGCCAAATCTTTCGCAACTGCTCTATATTTACCCACCAAGGTTCCACATTGCAGTTTGGGGGTTATTGACATTAATACTGGGTTATACAACGCGTTACCTAACTTTCGGTGTTCATATAAAATCCTGGAATTTCGTGGACGCACGCTGACAGCCGCGTGCGAAGTGCCAAGTTTACGCCAGAACTCGCGACGGCGTTCTTTACTGTGAGGATACAGAAATAACACGAGGTTACATAAATACAGTGTATTTTCAGCTAAACACTTCATGAACAACGTTTTTTCCGTGTGATATGTCAATGCTTTTTTGTTCAGGTATGAAATAAGTTCTATAACTTATTTAAAGTCGTCATTAGCCTGCCTCAGGGTGTATTTTTAGATCCAATATCCTATCAAATATTCCTGGTAGATAAGTATCACATTCGTACAGCAAAGCGTGCCCATCTGGCCTATCTGCCAAAAAAATATTGAACCCGGTTGTCGACCTTTCAGTCTGTAAATAAATCTTCACCAAATATTTGCAGTGAACCTCAAAAATGCAAAATTATTTTATTGAAATTTAAGCAGCCTACATGCATTACTTATATGGAAAAAGGTTGTCTTGTGTGCAGTGACTTGTGTAGTGCGATTTTTATTTGAAGAGCTGCATGCATGCAATTCCTTACAGCACACGTAATAACGAAAAATAAATATGGTAAACAGTGCATGATAACGTCATTTTGTTAACACTGAAAGCAAAAATACCCACGCCAGCGATTCTTTTGTCGTACCTACTTGCTTAGAGTCTTACGTAGATTGATTAAAAATGAATGTAAACATTTTATAAATGTACTATAAATATATATATACACTGTGGTGGTGGTTATTATGTAAACTGATCTAATATTTTGTATGTTATCACCGACTCTACGTATAACATATTATGCCTACCTAGCAAAGCTAAATGCCAAACCATTGGTCAATGCTCTTAAAAATAGGATCGATAATTTGATAAGCTTCTCGAGTTAATCTAACACAAGCTGGGCTTATGATTGGACGAGGCGCCACGGAGTCGTGTCAGCTGGTCCGAATAGCTGAGAACAACAGACGCCAGCCATTGCGACACCTCGGTCTGCGCCCGCGCCGGACTGCTCTGGCATGCAATATGCATTTTACTCGTATCGTAACGCACTGCGAGATAACCTTCTCTCGATTATGCGTTATTAGAAAATTGGGACGGGAACCGCTTCCTTATTTTAACTCACTTCCATCACTTCCATATATAAAGCTCACAAAAAAATAATAACATAGGGACTTTTTGAGAATTGTGAGCTTTGAAGACAAGATTTGAAAATCCATAGTTTGGTAGCATCGAATTCTTGGCACAAACGGAGTTTATAGCACGAAAATCGAGTATATCTACGAAAGGTCTCCAATAATCGCTCTAACCGGGAAGGAAGGACAAACGGCAGATCCACTCAAGGCAAACGTTACACAAATGCGCACATATAATAGCTTTTAATTACACAAACCAAACGTTATCTCGGCAACCTTACCTTGTGGCAATACCCGTATCGATTTTTGAGGCTTCGACGACACTCCGACCCCGCAAGGCCGCAGCTGGGCAAACGTTGTGTACTTATATTGTAATTTTAACAAACAATGACATCACTGTTTCACTTTTGAGATAAAATACATATTTTTAAAGCGTTAACAATTTGCGTAGGTAAGTACATAAGGTGTTATTGCCTCCTCGGAAAACACGCGAAATAAGCACTTCGAATGTTAAACGTACGAGCGGTGCTTTTATGTGTTAATTTGTAATTACTCGGTCCCGTTACTCATCAGTTTGTTATTTTGGTCTGTCTGTCTATAAAGTAAATCTACTCTACAACGTAAGTATTTTAAAAGCTTTGACATTTCCCTTCCATCTCGAATCTTGATGGATCTGTGATATAATCTGACAACACAACAGCCTCAACAGTAGCAACTCGCCACGCCAGGCGCATTCCCATACAGATCCAAGTATATTTCTGTTGATCTCATAAATCTCGTACAACCGTAAGTAATTGTCTGGAGGTGCTCCCACGCAGCCCGGGTTCCCGCTATGCCACTGCGCGCGCGCAGGCGCAGGTGTCGGCACTTATTTAATTTCTCACCTACCCGTTAATTTCTACGGTTACTAGGTTAATTGTTTGCCAATATTTTTCAACCCACTAATTAACTCCAAAGAGAGGGGTGTAAACGAGTGTGTAAAATTGTTTTCGTGTGTCTATCTGTGGCATCGTAGCTCCCAAACGAATATACCGATTATGATGCGGTTTTTACTGTTTGAAAGGTGGATGTGATCGAGATGGTTATTAGCTATAATTGAGAAGGGGGGGTGAGGATCGAAGCTCCCAAACGAATGGACCGATTTAGATGCGTTATTTATGCTTGACATCTGATGGGATCGATATGCTTCTTAGCTATAATGGAGGGTAGGGGTCGGGGGTTATATTTTTTTTTTTATTTGTGCTTGTATCAAGCTTTTCATGTCTTGCGTCGTATTATTATGTACCTACCTAGTAAGGTAATTAATAATCGATGCTTCCATAAAACATGTCAACGAAAAAGAAATCAATGTGTGCCACTATTCATTCATACCAATATTTTTTATTTTTGATGCTGAAAAGAACCTGTAATCAACATGTCTGGAACTCTGGACACGAGTTTACTTTAACAGGGACTTTAACAGTGTGTACATTTAATTTTATCGATAAATTAAAATAATAGAAACACGCACGCCCTATTAATATTTATCTCTTTATTTCGTTATTCTTAATTATGATTGTCGTATAATAATTCATATCTGCAGAAGTAGAGGCCTTTTAAACATAAATAAGGACTCTTTAATAGTGAAAACAATGCTTTCAATATAATCTAAAGAGGGGCAATTAAAACGTCTAATATAGCTAGACACAAATTATAGGTATTTACAGCGCTACCTAACTGTTTTCCAATTCACCAGTAATGGGTCCATTAGTTTTCGAGACGAGATAGATGCTTAGTCTTGTTTTTACTAATGACGAACATGACACTAATACTGGTTGATCACTGGTATAAAACTAACATCAACTACAGTCAATCTCAGCGAAAAAAATTGCATCCTTAATCAAAATTCACGTCAATTTATTAGGTTCTATAAAATTCAGAGACGCTCTTAGTCGGATTATATTGACCCGATCAACTTTTGTAAATTAATTGATTTAATTTCTCTCAAATTCCAAGGTATTTCATCGGCTTTATGGCCGATAGTCTCTCGGCTCAACATAGCGAGCGCAGGCTTTCGAGCTTACTCATCACTTATGACGTCATCGATTAAAGCATGACTAACAATCCGACGAAAAAATCAATGCGTGTGGAACGTAAGCAAATACACTAAAACATGACGTGGAAGACTGGAGCTGGACGTTTCTGGGAACTTTCGCAGTACGATCGAGAAATCGTATAAGTGAGTCTCCTTGATGCGTTCGTCGAAACGCGATTGTCCGGCTGATTGAAAAATGCGATAGCCGGTCGGAAGAGTCTCCCAAGTGCTCAGTCATCGTGTTTACTATCTTTTTACTTTCGCCAAATTTATGACGAGGTCAGTTCCATTTCGAGACTGGTAATATTTTGTTTGACGCTGTTGACGTTTACAGATTTTCTATCTGACACTGGACTCTGTATTCTGCGAACCACGGAATATAAAAAAACTATGTTGCAAAATGCCAATACCTCCTACCAAATTAAGTGAATCTGCCTATAGGATCTGCTAAAGTAAGATACCTTAGTAGGACTAGATGGTTAACATTTATTTAGTTTTAAATTCTAGTTTAGATTAATAGAATGGATATGGTCTTGAAAATTGTACACGCGGGCAAAGCCATGGGGCGCAGCTATAGCTTTGCCCGCGTGTTCAATTATCCAGGATAAAAAGTATCATATGTTGGTACCTATCTATGGTATACAGCATCTATCTACAAAATGTCATTAAATTCGATCCAGTGTGGTTTTGATATTGTACGTACGTATCGAATACAATACCTACATAGGTAAGAGCTCCTTTTTACAGTCGGTTTATAGCTTAGAGAACATAAAAAACGTTATCCCGCGGTATCTTACTATTTTTCGCGATTAAAGTATTTATTATCATCATCATCATCATCATCAGCCCGCATCAGTCCACTGCTGGACATAGGTCTCTCCCAAAGCACGCCACTGAGCCCGAACTTCGGCTCTTCTTTTCCAACCGCCACCAGCCATCTTGGTCGTAGCTCCACCTAGCCGGAGGGTGTCCTACATTACGTTTGCCGATTCGCGATCTCCACTGAAGAACACTTCTACCGCAACGATTATCGTTCCTTCGGCAAATATGACCAGCTCACTGCCACTTCAGCCTGCTAATGATTTGGGCTATGTCGATAACTTTGGTTCTCTGTCGGATCACCTCGTTCCAGAAAGTAGTAGTTCCGAAGTATCTATTTTGGTATCTATATTGTATAAAACGTCAAGTTTAATACGACAGCTCTCATAAAAAATAAAGATTTCCCGCGGTAACTTGCCATTTTCTCGGATGAAAGTATCCTATGGTGGTCTATATTATAACTACGTATAAAACGCCAAGATTAAACCTTCAGTCGAAAAAAAACGTTTTCCCGCGGTAACTTACAAATTTTTGGGATAAAAGGGATCCTATGTTGGTCTCTATATTGTATAGTATATATTTAAAAAGTTTCATCATAATCGGTTCAGCCGTTTTGACGTGAAAGCTCCCCAAACAAACAAAAAAACAGTCAACGAACGTATAGTACGTAAACGTAACACGTGTAGTAAGTACTAAGTAATAGGCAAATATTTAGTTTCATAACAGAAATATATCTTATCTACTTATTAAATCTGCGTACCAGTTGCTAAAAACGGTATAGATCAAATGTTTGTGTAACAAGCGACACAAGTTGTCCTGCCAAATACTTATCGCAGAGTGTACCGACCACGCCCGCACATCGCTCAGTAAACTAACAAACACTCAGTAAAACGCATTAGGACGACCGCAGTCGTAAAGAAGCTTTAAATAATTATCACAAATAGCATTCCTCAGATAAGACGGATCCATGTTTATACACTGCGCTCAATCACGGACAAAGAAATCGAGATGACATTGTGGACTCTGCCAACAACGATCGCCATGTAAAGGATGGGGAAATCAATAGAAAACATTCACAATGGCCATTTTAAATCATAATGCAGTATTATTGAATAAGATTATTATTTTATTACATTATCTATATGCAAATCCAGTTAGAATTACCATAATCCCCGGCCTGACTCAAATTATTTACCTATCTGTGTTCATCTATTCTGCGCATATAGTGTGATGGAAATAATGTTGTGCATATGGATCTTAATCATAGATCTAGTTAAAAAGGGGAAGATACGGCACGCTCTAATATCACGTAAACAAAATCTGAACTATATACAATACAACTACAGGCAAACAAGCTCGAACAGCAACATTCCCACTGTCGAACTTAATGTGCATCAACAACGTTTTCAAAGTTTGAAATACATACGCAGACTATTAGCGAGTACTAGCTGTACCCGCGGCTTTGCCCGCGTGGTCATTTCATTTAAAAGTTACTCATACGTGTTATTCCAGGACCAAAAGTACCTATAATATACAATAATATACTACATTTGTTCAGCCGTCGAATAGTTTTTTATCGATTGCTCGGCATCTAATCATCAGATTAAGATACTAAGTAGCCCAATTTTTAACTCAAACCCTAAGCTATCCAATAGTGAAAATTGCATTGCAATCGATCAAGTAGTTTTTACTTGATGCGCGAACAAACTTACATACAGACGTTCAGTAGTGACCCGACATGGCCGTGATAGGATAAAAGACGAAGGCGGGAGCTCGCTAAGCTTCGCTTCTCTGTTGGCAGAAATCTATCTGTGTTGCAATAGCAAATAAATAATTAATAGGTTGGTCTAGTGGCTAGTGACCCTGGGAACGAAATCAAACGGTCGCGGGTTCGAATCCTGCAAGGTACAATCATTTGTGTGATGAGCAAAAATGTTTGTTTCCGAGTCATGGATGTGATATTCGTATTTATGTACGTTATCTAGTGCCCATATTACAGGGTATCCTAGTTTGGGGCTAGGTAATTGGTATGGAATTGTCCCCAATATATTTATTATTATTTATTAATGTACAGCCACCAAGACACTTTGTGGAATAGAATAGAATAGCGTTATGTGGAGCGTTATTCGAAACTACCTATACCCGATCGCAGCTCGGCCAGTGACGTCATAAATGTTCGAAACCTTTACGGTGTACTTTCGAAGAATACATTTTTGCTTTCTGGATTTTTAAACATATTCGATGCCAACCACGAACCTCTACAGATTCATGATGCCAACACGGTCTCTGACGTCAAGAGGCGACACCATTGCGCCACGAAGGATCTTAGACATAGGTCGAAAATTGGGTGTCCGCTTCTGTCTTTACATTTTGTTTGTAAACCATAATAATTAAAAAACTACCATCTGCAATATTACATAACAAAACTTGACGGTTTACTTCAGAAAATTACATAAGCCTTAAAAAATCAAAGAAAATATAAAAAAGCACAAAATATGTAAATGCTTATAAATATTGAGGCAAAACATTCATAGCAGCGCGTGGATGCGATCCACGTGCCTCTGGGTTGTAGGCCAAGCACCGCTTCCACTGTGCCACTCTGCCTTGTGGCATAGGTGCCGAATTTACGGTACCGTTTTATAAACGGATGTGCAATTATTATTCCTTTAAAATTAACATAACTTTAGACTCATATCCCGCAGGCATCCTATATTTTTTCATGATTACAAGTATCATTCAAGTTAACATATACTATAAACTTTGACTGTGCCAAGTTACTTCAAAATCCATCCGGTAGTTTCAGCGTGATATGTGGTTTTTAAATAACTTTCAACCCCTATCCCTATGGTTCCCGCACCATTGTTTTTTTCGGGATTAAAAGTATTCTAAATGTTAATCCATAACATAAGCTATGATTGTGCCAAGTTGCATCAAAATCGGTCGGGTAGTTTCAGCGTGATGCGTGTTCAAAGAGACAGACAGACAGACAAAAAATTAAAAAAAAACCTTTTTGCACTCCATATCGATTTTGAAGTTCATCTCAATTAAAATTTAAAAAAAATATTTAATGTACAGATTTAGCCCAGTTACAGTTTTATTATGGTAATAGATGTCACTGCTAACACGTGCTACAGAAGTGCTACTCCGATTGGACTAAGGCCAATTGTGTGCGTTATACCTAATTTAAGCGGTCCACGTTTTAGTAGCAGGCACCTAATCTTCCCAATTTTAATTGGATCTATGATATTAATATTTTTATTTTGTTAGGTGGGTATGAGGAAGACATTTCTTAAAGAAGCCGATGTAAGGACCGATAAGGACGTGATATTCTACTGAACATGAGGCAGGCACGAATAGATAGCTTCATATATGATAATTGCCTAATAGTTTTACCCGCACAATCATTGACTATTTTTTTTATACATTTTTATTCTTATCACCCCGGAAAAATGTACACGCGGGTAAAGCCGTTGCTAGGACTTCTTAGAACTGTTGACTTCAGTCCAGAATCACATAAGAAATAACATGATGACCGTTCATTAAAAGTAAAGTGCAAACATTGTGGTGGTCGTAATTTGTGTGCTTTATTGTGAATTGATGAAGATGTACCTACTTGTGAGAGTCGCGAGAAGAGCCACGACCTCTTGATTGGTGGCGATGTGTCGATGTGGTATGCGCCTACCGTCACTTCGAAGTATCACACTGAGAATCTGCTGAGAATGGGCCGAAAAACATTTTGTTTTTATCAGTTCTTTTTTTCTATTTTGTGGTCTAAATAGTAAATACCAGATTTAGCGAGTGAAAGATTGATTTTTATAGAGTTCCGTACCCAAGGGGTCCAAACGTAACTCTATGGCAACTGTCTGCTTGTCTGAACCTCTGCCACAAGCCAAAGGCTTGTAGCTCCTAATCCTAAACGAAATCAGTTTAAAATGTAATTTAAATTTGTGTTGATTAATAGCAGTCATTAAGCCTTGTCAGAGGCCCTCGGGCGGCTTGACAAACTGACAGCAGAGCAGTTGTTTTTTTATTAGAGCAGGGCCAACAATTATTAAAATCAATATTTTAAGGCGGATCGATATTACGGCATACCTACATGGATATGGCAACCAAAAAACTTCTTTATTTTTTCTATACTTGTGCCTGTGGGACTTGTGGGGTACGTTGATAGAGCTATTTGGGTAGAGCACATTTCTAAGACTTACATAAATAGATACTTATTTATTCAAGTTTAAGTCATATTTTAAATTGATTATATGTTTAGTCTTCACGTTAACTTTCTTTTTAGCTTCGTCATCGAGTATCTGCGTCCCAGATGTTTATTTGATTAACCGTTATTAGTTTTTATAGCTGTTATTTTTTATACTCTCGTCTCTCTCTCTCTCTCTCTATGCTCTACGTCATGTTTAGTATCTCGTGAAATGTATCGTGTGCGATAATTTGCATTCGCACATTAGTTGGTCAGCTTCCGAAAGCATCTCGCTCGACATCTGGAATGCAAGACACGTGTCACAGAGGTACTTATAATAGTTATAGAGTTTGTAAATTAATTTTGATAAGTTAATTTTAATATTAGTTAGTAGTAAGTAGATAAAATAGTAAGTTAGTATAGGTACGTATATCTATAGTATGTAGGTAATACATGAGGATATATACTATATACCGAAAACTATACCTACTTAAACCTATATCTATATCTACATTCATAATTATGAACACATCTAAACATAAACATCACATTCGCGATTCGATTTCGATCGTATCAATAAATTCTTTAATCAAATTATAAATATCAAAAGAGAAATCTAAGACCTCAGAAACCGATAAATGATTTGATGATTGTTTATTCCTTGGATAAATAAACGAGTCTGACTCTCAGCCTCCTTTCACTGATGTGTTTCGGTGCGCTGAGATGTTCATCGGAGATAAAATAGATCTCAAGATGTCTGCATGGTACGGAACGGACTACGGAACGCGCGATGCGGTCAGCTAGCTTGCCCGAGAGAAAATAAATCATCAATTAGGTCAATCAAATGCCAGCATTTGTACCTAATGTGCATTGGGCGAAATATGTATCTACCTATCTAGGTGCATCTTGACTTTTAACATAGGTATTTTTAAATCCACTTTCCAATAATAATTTGGGACGAGATTGAAATTGAATGTCAAAGTAGAAACCAATCTCATTCATTGCCAAGAAGAAAACGGACAGGTAGCTACTCAAAAATAGTTATGTGTCCACTTGTGGCCTTTGCCAAGATCGTTACACTTTGTAGGAGATAAGTCGGACGAATGGGTTTCTAGAAGCATAGTAATATCATCAAAAAGATCAGGGTCATATTGTAAAGAGTATGAATATCTGGTTCGTCACTTTCTCTGTAGGTTTCTATCATCAATCCAATTAAGTAGTTGTGTTTTGTTGACAGATGGCACAGTTAATATCTGTGCGGCTGAACAAGTCCAGCCAAGAGCCGCTGGGCTTCCGTCTACAAGGCGGCAAGGACTTCGGCACCCCGCTCGTCGTGCAAAAGGTAAAACCCAACATTAAATCACGACAAGCACACACGATTACTCATGAGGATTTCACACCGTAGTATTTCGTAACAAGCACACGGTTCGCGGATGCTGATTGAGTTTATTGCATGCGTGACGGAAATTCGTCTCGCGGGTTACGGAGTACGGACTGAATCCTAAAATAATCGAGTTCTTTTACTGCCAACTTTGACATAACGAACTAATTATGCTTCGTTTTTATATTTCCACTTTTACTGGCGATGTTGATATTCAGCGTACCTTATATTATACAACGGATAATGAAAAAGTTGGGTTCTTGGATTGTACTTATAACAAGAACTTGTATTGCATTGCATTTAGGACATCTACTACTTACAATGACAATAAAGTAGCTAACCTACCTAAGGAGTTAATCTATCTATCTACCCACTCAATTTTATATATATATATTAACTGTAAATATGTACAATTTAATATCAATGAAATGAAGAGACGTGGAGATTCAATTACATTTGCAAATAGATAAACTTTTATCTCACCACCCACACGCGTCAAATGTAGAGTAGACTATCGACCGGACAATACAGAACACGAATCCATTGTATGAAAAAATTAAATAAAAAAAATAATGTAGAAAGTGTAAGAAGTTGTGTAATGCTTGTAATTCGGTTAGTACCGAAATAAAGATCATAAAAACAGAAATTTTGCTGATTTTGCTCTTTGCGTCCTGCCTGCCTCTACCTGTGGCTACTGTGTTTCTAGTTTACTGTGGTTAAAAATTTAAATGGATTACTTATTAATTAGTAAACATAGATAACTGTTAAAAGACTGAAGCGGACAGTGTTAACAGTGTGTTACCACTCAACGCCACGCAAGTCAAGTGCACTCGGTACTCCTCAATATTCATGCTATTATAGAATCCGTATGAGCTTTTACCGATTCACTAACTGTTACACGACCTCGTTCTAATGGCTTTGACATTCGAACTATTCCAAACAAACACCCACCTTGCAAAAAGTAATAGAAAATAATTTTGCTATTTGCTCGCGAAGATTGACAGGACGAAAATGTACTAGGTACCTTACCTATCTAATTTGCATTTTGTCTATTTTCTGACTGTTTAAATTATTAATGCAAACCAAATCTCGGTCTCTACCTATATTTATCTACTTACCTAAGTATCAATAATAATAGTTTTAGCAACTTTTCGCAGTGTAAGAATAATGCCTGCTGGCTGCGGCAGTGTAGTGCTGCCTTATAAAATAGTGTCTTTTATTAATAAGTGAGTGTATAGTGAGTGACCAGCCAGTGTTAGTGGGCTTTAGAACCAACAACCGCTGGGGTAGGCAAGTTAATTCTCGAGTGGAGACCGTGTAGTGTAGGACGCCCTGTGGCCAGGTGGAGTGAAGACCTGCGAAAAGCGGCTGGCAGAAACTGGATGCGGAGAGCTGAAGACCAAGCTCAGTGGCGTGTGTTAGGAGAGGCCTACGTCCAGCGGTGGACAAGTATAAGCTGATGATGACACCATTTTTATTATTGGGAGTCCTTTCCCCACAATACAGGCTAATAGTAATAATATCTATTATAATTTATTCAGTACCTACCTAAATGCAAAATTTATAGTACAAAGTAGGTAAGTATATTCTAAACTTATTAATTAACTAGCTCTACCCGCGGCTTCGCACACGTGGCCTTTTCTCTAGGTTCAAAGTACCATAATGTGCTATTCAAGGACCAACATTTGAACAAAATTTCTTCAGCCGTCAAAAGTACTTTTATCAATTGCTCGGCTTCTAACTCACCGGATTGAGATACCAATTACTCCAGATTTAAATCAAACCCTAAGCTATATAACAATGAAAACCGCATTGCAATTGGTGCAGTAGTTTTTATGTGATGCGTGAACACAAATAACAAAGAAAACAACGAAAAACAAAGAAAATAATTGTTCAATACCTTTTTTAAGCACCCAAGAGCTTTTTTTTTATTTGAATTCATTTAGTAGTTTGGGTGCAATGCGCGGTCAAGATAAGGACAAACAGACAGACAAAATTAAAAAGTAAAATAGTTAGGCTTCAGTGTCGAATATAGAGAACCATTCAAAAAATATTTTTTATTACTTAAATATTAACATCACTTTGGACCCATATCCTACAGAAACCCTTTACTTTTTCGGGATAAAACGTGTCCTAAATTTTAACCCATTATATAACTTAAGACAGTGCTAAGCAGCATCAAAAGCCGTCCATGAGTTTCAGCGTGGTATGTGTTCTTTTAAATAAGTTTCAACCCCTATACTGCGAGAACCCATAAATTTTTTGAGATGTAAAGCATCCTATGTCCTACCTCGTAGTATGAACTCAAACCCTTTATTTTTTAGGGACAAAATGTATCCATAATTTTCACCCATCTTATAAACTATGTCTGTGCCAAGTTGCATCAACATCCGTCCAATAGTATCAGCATACTACGTGTTCTTTTAAATAATTATCCACCCCTATCCTGCAGGAACACTTTATTTTTCACGATAAAAAGTATCCTCAATTTTTACCCATTATATAAACTATGAATGAGCCAAGTTTCAAAAAAATCCGTCTAGTAGTTTCAGCGTGATACGTGTTCTTTTAAATAACTTTCAACGCCTATCCTGCAGGAACCCTTTAATTTTTCGGGATGAAAAGTATCCAATGTGCTACCTCGAAGTATGAATTCAAATTGTATCAAATTTCATTTGAATTCATTGAGTGTTTTCGGCGTGATGCACTTCCAAGGTACAGACAGACAGAAGACCAAAACTTAATAAAATACAGTTTTGGCTTTAGTATTGAAAATAGAACGGCACCAAAAATAAAATAAAAAATACTTTAATTTACAGAATTTGGGACATTATTCCACAGGAACTCTTTATTTTTCGGGATAAAAGTATTCTGAATATTAACCCATCATATAAACTATAATTGTGCCAAATTGCATCAAAATCCATCCAGTAGTTTTAGAGTGGTAAGTGTTTTTTGAAATAACTTTAAACCTCAATCCTGCAGGAACCCTTTCATTTTCGGGATGAAAAGTAGCCTATGTCCTACCTCATAGTATGAACTCAAATCATACCAAGTTTCATATAAATTCATTCAGTAGTCTCGGCGTGATGCCTAGCCAAGATACAGACAGACAGACAGACAAAAATAAAATAAAATACAGTTTTGGCTTCAGTATCGAATCAAGAGTAAGTTCCAAAAAAATATTTCAAAATATCTTCAATGTACAGAATTGGACCCGTTACAGTTTTATTATAAGTATAGATTAGGTACACCGTTTTTTTGTTCGGTTTAACTAGTAAAAGTTTTTTTTGTTGTTGCCTTCTAAATCTTATTTCAGAGTTTGAAATCACTCGAGTACTGTGATACCTAGGTATCATTCATGTCATAATAAATAAAAGAACCTACTGTCCGTTACACACCTCTTAATTGACAAGACATTGATTATGGTGTCAAGGGCGACATGAAACTTGAATACTTATTTACAGCAGCACTGAACAATAGCGGATGCGTGCGGCAGACACAATGATTCAATAGATTAGAGAAGAGATAAAAATTAGCCTAATCCAGTTGGATAATAAAAATGTTAATGAACCCGCGAGTACGTAAGTTTGTAAAGTATATATTTTAGGTATGTGGGTTGAAGTATTATTTTTTGCTGTTCGGCGAATCGATCGGGCGCGCGTGTCTAAATCATCGTATATGTCGTTTAACAAAGCCAATAGGTAGGTACTTAGATAGCAAACCATAATGATAATGGCCTCCCCAATAGAAACAACGGTACTTTGGTTGAATTATTACCGATGGGTCGCTGGGAGTAGCTAGGTAGGATGAAACGTGACTGAGCCACCTACTCTATCGGAGCAAGATTTGTGTCAAACAAATATTTATTGGTTCATTGATCTACCAATATAAATTGTATTATTTGATTTATTAATCGAAAGTTAACTTACAGACAAACAGATTTAAAAATAATTTGCGTCAGAACATTATTTTTTTGAATGAGTTTTGCACCGTGTCGCGGTCGCGTCTGTCGGTGCCATCTGCTTTCATTCGTAGAGTCCTTCGTAAAAATGTAACCATGCAACAACGTGTAATTTTGCAAGGTTTTTATGGCGTGAAAGGCAAATGATACTTTTGCATGTGAATAGTGAAAGATGCTCAACTTCAAAGTAGCGCAGTTAATTCAATACCACGCAGTTTATGTTGTTAAAATATTGTCGACCTCCATCCTTCTAAACCGGTCAAGAGCATCAAGATGTATTTTGTGATCAAACAAGATACATCTTGATGCAAGTTTTACGATAACCAATTTTCTATTTAGTTAGTATCATTGTAAAAAAGTGTGTTCAAGTTTAATAAAGCAAATTAAAAAAGAAATGGTCTAGGGTACCTAAAATAAGCTACTGAACAAGAAAATAACATTTTAAAAATTCGTGTCTGTCTGTTTGTTCGCGCATCACGTAAAAACTACTGGACCAACTGGACCAATTGCGATGCGGTATTCACTGTTGGATAGTTTAGGATTTGACTTAAAAACTGGTGTACCTACTTGGTATCTCAATCTGATGAATAGAAGCCGAGAAATCGATAAAAACTTTTTGACGGCTGAAGGAATTTTGATCAAATGTTGCTATATTGATACCAACATTTGATCGGTCTTGGACATAGAGACACATAGAGTACTTTTAACTTTAACCTAGATAAATGACCACGCGTTCGAAGCCGTGGGCATCAGCTAGTAGTTTAATAAATAGATATATGCTGAAGAAATTATTATATGGAAAGGTTTTGTAGTTTAGCAAAGTATCGAAAAGGAACCGATTGTCGCATCTTCGCGGGACAGCGCAGCCGACGATGCGATGTTCTAATGGCGAACTGGTTTCGACTCCCAGCTGCATTCCTGAGGGCACTGCGTCACCCACCGCTTTATTCCCCTTTGTGTGCTCACTTAATAAATGCCATACTTTTGATATTCATTTCTAGGTGGCTCTATGAAATAGCTACGGCTTAGATCTAAGCGTGGCTTGTGAAATTTTACGCCCGATGGGAAAAGCAGAAAAGTCGGCGTGTTTATGCCAGCACTATTCCTGGAGTGCGTTTTTTTCCGCTGCCGCTGCACTGTTTATAATATCTCTGCACGTACCAGTTTCACTCTTATTAACCGGAATGGCTCGGAGCTGACCGGCCACAGCCGTTGTTATGCAACAGTTCGGGTTCTGTCGTTTATGGAACACAATCTGAGTCACGTACCGGCAGGGATTTGTTTTGAAATTAGAACGCAAAGTAGCGACAACAACGCCTTTTGCGGATTATCGCCATTTGTAAATTATAATTATGTACCGGCTAGCATACCGCTGATACTTCGGGACTATGATAGGGCTTCAGTGGATAATACAAACATCCAATCAAGTAGGATAAAGTAATCAGTACGGAACACGGATAATTTATTGCACAAATTATGTAACAATGAGATAACCCTACGAAATAATTCCGGATTTGTCAGTTTTCTCCACAGATAAAAAAAATAGATTTGAGGGTACAGCTCAAGTTCGCAAGTAGACGTACTTTCGACCATCTAACTAAATATTAATTTTACGTTACATTTATTGATAGCTAGGTAGGTAAGAGGTAGGTAGGTAAGTACCTATATCAAATGTTTGAGTACCTACCTAACTAAGTACAAATACTTATGTATTTATGTAGGAACACCATAAAGCTTAATGTTTTCTGTACTAAGCAGGGAAGTACATCCTAAATTTATTGCAGCAAATTTATAAGGTATAACACCTTTCGATTGTCTTTGCCCGAAACAAACGAACTTCCATACTTGGAAAGACGGATGTTGTAGATCAGATTAGTAAACTAGAGTTTACTCAACTTAGGACAAATTAAGTAATGTTTGCGTGTGTTATGAAACTACTGACAGCTCTAGCTAAGAATGAAAGATAATTGGTCTGCCATTAAAATATTCAATGAACAAGAATAAACAAGAATAAAGAAAACATCGGACGCAATACTTGGTATGCAAAAAAAAAACTAAGGCAATAAAAAAGCTTATATTTTATAAATTGTATTATCTGAAGAATAAGCAAGCTGAATTGGAAAGGGCAGCTCAGTGGTCACGTCAAATCTCTCGCAGAAACCGCGATTAGACACACGTATCGCGGGACGCCCGCCCTGAAGCGGGACTGACGACTTGCGAAAGGCAGCTGGCAGCGACTGGATGAGGGGAGCCGAAGAACGGGCTCAGTGGCGTTCATTAGGAGGGGCCTACGTCCTGCAGTGATCGAATGATAGGCTGATGATGATGGTGATAATGATTAAGTATGATTATTTGACTACTCGACAGTACTCGTAAGTAAACAAAGGATGAGCTAATTGTAAGTTATCCCACTGTGACGCAACAGTTAGGCCACGAGGAAAAATAATTCCTCGTAGCCTAATCAGTTAGGCAAGCTAGTTAGGCCACGAGGAAACGCCCATCTGGTTAAGGTGCCCCGACTTTCATGTGGTAAGTTAGAAGGTTAATGCAGGATTGAAGCGAAGCGAAGCACCCGACTTATTCGTCTTCGTGGTTATTTTTATAGATATATTTCTGCTAATCTGCTGACCGTTTAAATTATAACCTACAACCGGAAAACTGAAATACAGCACAGAACGAAAGGCTATATTAATAGTAAACAATAAAGAAAATATTGTCATATGTCATATGGCGTGACCTCGGCCTCGGCCGCCGTCTCGGGGCAACGTTTAATTTCTCGCTGTTGTATTTCCACAGCCGTACAAGGCGTGCACGTGCGGCGCTGGTTCGCGGACATGTTTGTGGCCTACAACAACCATTTCCGATACAGCAAAAAGTTGTTTTAAGCCCGATGTTCATTTAATTACTTAAGTTCAACCGAGCCCAGAATGCAAATGCTTCGAGTTATGCAGATGAATTCCACTAATCCGAAGCGCTTCTCTCAACTGAATGTAGGTATCGCGGGTAGTTTGCATATGAAATTCCTGACACACATTACTGCAGCGGACATACTTGTACGCTCGCATTTCTTATCATTCTTATACCCTAAATAACTATCCGCGAATATAGCTCGATGGTCAGCTCCAGCTGATTAAAGCCCTTATTCGCGCGTTATACCTAGACATTTAAGCCCTAATTCGCGCGTTATACCTAGACATTTAAGCCCTAATTCGCGCGTTATACTTAGACATTTAAGCCCTAATTCGCGCGTTATACCTAGACATTTAAGCCCTAATTCGCGCGTTATACCTAGACATATAAGCCCTAATTCGCGCGTTATACCTAGACATGTAAGCCCTAATTCGCGCGTTATACCTAGACATTTAAGCCCTAATTCGCGCGTTATACGTAGACATTTAAGCCCTAATTCGCGCGTTACACCTAGACATTTAAGCCCTAATTCGCGCGTTATACCTAGACATTTACGCCCTAATTCACGCGTTATACCAAGACATTTAAGTCGAATTCGAGTATTACTTCCCTTATCTATAATCTCCACAAAAATACACTTCGCTGGGAGTAAATACAAGTATAATATTCATTGTTATTATTTTTAGTTTACGACCGGTTTGTCTAGTGGCTAGAGCAAGAGATCCTAGGTACGAAATCGAACGGTCGCGGGTTCGAATCCTGCAAGTTGCAATCATTTGTGTGATGAGTAGAAATGTTTGTTTCCGAGTCATGGATGTAATATATATATGTTTATCCGTTATCTAGTGCCCATAGTACAGGGTATCCTAGTTTGGGGATAGGTAATTGGTGTGGAAATGTCCCGAATATTATGTATTTGTAAAATACCGATAAAAGCGTGAAAATCGATTGAGAGTCATTTTTCGACTTAGGTACAAGCAATTGGTGTTTGCGATTTTATCGGAAGGAGGTTCCCAATCGTTTTTTTTTATACAGACTGAGTTTAACTCTAGAAGTATTTGTAAGAAGAAAACCTTCCTATCCTTATCGGTTATCATGCGCGGCCATAGACATACCCTTTAAAAAAACTCAGCCTGTATGTTGTATTTATTTGGGACTGGCTGTGCTCGCGTGGTTATTTTCTGGGTTAAAAGTATTTATAGATCGGCTTCTAATCATTGAATTTAGATAAAAAGTTCACCAGATTTTAAGTCAAAACCTATATAAACTATCCAACTGTGAAAACCACATCGCAATCGGTCCAGTTATTTTTACTTGATGCGCGAACATGCATCCAGACAGACATCATTAAAAAAATGTTATATTCTTGTTCAATAGCTTATTCTAAGTCCCCTAGATTTACCAATAAATTTTTAATTATGTTCATTATACCTACACTTGTACAGACTTTTTGTTGCTGCTTTAAGTATAACCATAGATATAGATTATAAGTATAGATAGATAATAAACAGTACCTAATACAGCAAGTACTAATTAAAACTTAAATAACATTGTTATTAGCCACAGCATTATGTATTATGGCACGTTAGTGTTAAATAATCTCTAGTTTTTCTGAAATTATGACTTTTTTATTTCTATAAGTCCCTACTTTTATTTCGTGGATATTTGTTCCAGTAGTAGTTTTAAATCCAGTTGAAGTTGGGTTTTGTTATACTGTTTTAGACATGATAGTCTACTACCCTTCAAATGCGACGCGCAAGGACTTCGTCCGGTACCGGTGATCTTCAAATGCGACGCGCAAGGATTTCGTCCGGTACCGGTGATCTTCGCATTTTTTGCCTACTTTCTCAGTTTGCCTACCTTTCGAACAAGTAGTACAACCATTTCCATATTAGCTACTTTTTCATGTCTAATTCTGTTTCTACTACGGTTTAACTAGGCGAGAATTGGGCCACATTTCGGAAGGGAGCTGATAAGTTACGTTTAACTACATAAGTACTTGCTTAACTACTCGTAACTCGAGGAATTTTGCACGACAGGTGATCTGGCCGGAAATATGCCGAGGGGACAGCACTGGTCGACAGAATGTCATTGTCAGACGACAATAATGAGGTTAATGTCAACGACACTCATTTCAGCAGCTGCAGTTTTAAGCTGACTGGCGCAACAATTTGTAATTTAATTACACCTTTCAGAAACTAGCTGCTTTTGTCGTTGTTTCTAAAATATAGCAGAGGCCATAGGATCACCTGTTAATGAACGGTTGTCTGATTGCCATCAGTTTTTTGTAGCTACGTATAAGCAAGCAGTTTGCAAAGATAGTGTCCAGACGGCTCTGCGAGAGACGAGATGATCTCATACTGACGTCACTGCAGCTTCCTTCCTCTGCCCCGCCCCACTCCACCCCTCGGAACATTAATATTGATGATTCCGTCGGCAGGAAAAGTTTACAAAAATGTAGTCCACTAGTGATGCGATAAATACTAAAATAAATGTTGGTAAAGTGGAAGTTCATTGTACGAGTACTATCGATTGGGTAAAATAATTATGACGAGAACTTTAAAATGTAATTCTAGAGAAAATTAAGACGAACAAAATGGCAATAAGACGGGATTATTTTCACATAGAAAGCAAAATTTGTACTTATCCCAACGACATCTTCTTATCACATAGGTTTTTATACCTACTGTATCATCTGCTTACTGACCTCTAATTATACTTAGTTAAGTAATCTGACTATATAGTCTGCAACATACTTAAACCCGTTGTACAGGTTTTCCTGTGATGTTGAATACATTCTTGGGTATGTTTTTTAAAACTAGCCTGGAGCCTAGGTACCAGTACCTTACCTACCTACTGCCTGTACCAGTTTACGAAAGGGAAACTTATTCGCGAAATATTGACTTTTTCTTTGGTTATAGGTAAGTATTTAGAAAACAGCATATGTGCGTTTTTTCATCGCTCCGTGCTTCGGCTTCGGAGGGCATGTTAAGCTGTCGGTCCCGGCTGTTATTGATAAATAGCACTCGTTAAGCCATGTCAGACAAAAAAGAATTTGGTTAGTTCACAAATTTAAAGTTGTTCAGCGTGCTATGGAGCGGGCTATACTCGCGAACTAAGGGATCACATACGAAATGAGGTGATCCGGCAGAAAAAGAAAGACAACGACAAAGCCCAAAGAATTAACAAACTGAAATGGCACTGGGCCGGTCACATGAGTCGAAGAACCGATGTGGCAGGCGAGTTTTTGAGTGGAGACCACGAACCTATAGGCAAAAGTGTAGGACGCCTCCTGACCAGCTGGCAGCAATTACATGATAGTATAAAGTGAGGTGTATTATAAGACGCATTTCGCTGTAGTTCCAGAAAATCGAACAGTTCAGTGGCGAAAAATGTATTCTACTATTTTGTCAGCATTGATGCAAAATTTGTGTTGGAAGCTGGCCACGTTAGAACGTGGTACAACCATGTTCACCATACTAAATGTTCCTCTATCAAACTCAGCTGCTGTTTCTGAGCTGGTGATAAAATGTATTCCTCTGTTGGTAGGTTAATGGAGGTAGCGCAGCGGAGCGCGCGGGCTTGCAAGCAGGAGACGCGCTGATCCGCGTCAACGCCACCGACGTGTACACGCTGCGTCACCAGGAGGCGCAAGACACCATCCGCGGCGCCGGCGGAGCGCTCGAGCTCACCGTGCAACGGTAACTTCTCCTTCTGCTCTTCTTCTACTGTTCAGGTTTTCGTGAGATTAGAACGGCTCACACTAGCGTTGAAATTTTCGACCTTATTATATACCTACGAGAGTATTTACAATCACACGTTGTAAGTATTTAAAATGGCTAGCACCTCAGAATAAAGAATAGTAACCCAAAAGTAAACACATAAGTGTTGACGATCTTGACCTGTTTCGAGCGTGTCCGATGCTCTTTTCGTGTCTTATATTGTTTCCTTCTCTATTATTCTTTCCTCATTTCGCCACTTTCAACCTTAACAATAATATCTTTGGTTGTAAATGATCCTGTCCAGCTTCCGTAGTAGTTGCTCAATATTTAGATTCAGATTTTTCTAACCTTTGGCTCCTGCTATTTTAATAAAATAAACTTTTCATCACACTTCTTTGATAAGTAAAGTCTCTAGCTAAAGACTGTGCTAGCGCCATATTATTTATTCTGTGCTAGCGCTTCACATAACTTTTCCAAAGATTGTAAGTGGGGTTGCAACGCAATTGTACGTAAACTAAATATACGAATACTCAACGCTGTATGAAATGTCGCCATTAGGTATTTAGGTCTTACGTCTCAAATTCATGAAACGTTGAGGCAAATCAAAAAGCTATTAACAAGCGCTCTTCATTGACGTTTATATCGCGAATCTGTTTTTTTTTTGCATAAAGAATGGGTCATTCTTTTAAATCTTGTATTGTTCTTCCCACTATTAGCAACTGATCAAAGTCTAACAGACGGGATGGGTAGGTTACAATGGTACCTAACTGTATGATGCATTGTTTAGTCGCGACAGGATGACATCACCCAGTATGTTCCAGGGTGTGCTTTATAAATAATTCGTGTTTTGTGCGTAAGTAAAAATTTACGGAGGTTTCTGTCGCACCTATAAAAAAATAACGTTAGATAACAAACGAATGTTACAAATGGACTGGCTACAGTTTAGTAGATAACGTAATGGAAGAACATGTTATGTCTCTAAACAAACTGTGAACGGTAGGTTAGTTATCTACTTTCAAGTCTTACAACATGCAACGTGCCTAACTTTCAAAACAAGGTGAATAGATAGCTTACGCTGATGATAAACTTTCGGCTGATTATCCATTAACATTAGATCCGCCTCCCAGATCATACAACCGAGGTTTGCCGAATGTTGTGTTCAATCATTCCAGCGAAATCACTGGGCTTACGAGTTAAAAACCAATTTTAAGGTGACGAATGTGGAACATAAAAAAAAATGCATACGGTCTTCATGCCCTGCCCAATCCTATATTAATTTAGTAGTTTTGAGTCATGTATCTGCAATGCCAGTCTTTGAACGGAGCGTGGTATTTAGAACTCAATCTGTCCTTTTGACTCCGAGTATGCTCCGCTCCGTGGTTCTCTAGCAAGCTTTGGACTTTTGTGTCTATGACCAAGTTTGCGCACCGTAGGTTAGGACGGGCAGAACACAAATGTCAATGAGGGTACGCTTTAGTTTTGAGTCCTGTATCTGCAATGCCAGTCTTTGAACGGAGCGTGGTATTTCGAACTCGATCTGTCCTTTTGACTCCGAGTATGCTCCGCTCCGTGGTTCTCTAGCAAGCTTTGGACTTTTGTGTCTATGACCAAGTTTGCGCACCGTAGGTTAGGACGGGCAGAACACACATGTCAATGAGGGTACGCTTTAGTGACAGAGCAAGGTCACCCTTCATCAGTGTCTTATCGGACTATCAATGGTTGCAAAAAAATAATATTGTCGTTTGTCAGTGGTGGCGGTACGTGGAGGCCCGCGGTGACTCCCACGGGCAGCCTGCCGCGGCCCGGCTCGCGCCCGCTGGGCGGCACCCCGACCCCCGTCACCAACACCTCGCTGAAAGCCACCCCCCAGGCGTCGCGCGCATTTGGCTCCGGACACAACAACGTCGCCAAGCCTTTCGGTTACGTGAGTATCCGGTCAGCAAAGCGACTGAGCGTAGCTACCAGTTGCTCCTCTTTGCCTACCGCAGACTAACAAAGCTACTATAAACTTCTTTCTTTTTTTTGCTTTGAGAATATCGAAATTCGAAGTGGATTGTGTTGTGACTCTCGCCGATGGAAAAGTGAAAAACTTTTTGTTGCTGATCTAATAGATTTGATTCAGTCATCACCGCTACCTACCTAATTGCCTAAAACTGCTGCTACACTTACAATGCCTCTACGATATTATAGCAGCGCGAGTCACAAATCTTTCAATTTACAGATGAACGGCAATGACTCGGTGAAGAGTATCGTGAACAAGCAGTACAACACGCCAGTACACATATACAGCGATAAGACGATCGCCGAGACCCTCTCGGCGCAAACTGAGGTCCTCGCCACTGGGGCCTTGGGGTATGTGGTCCCATTACCTATTTACTCACTTCAGTGGAAAGTGAAGTTAACTATCGCCTTTGGCAAGTCTATGGTAGTTCGTGCACTTTTCGTTAATGCATTCATAAACGAATTCAGAAGGAATGAAGCTTATTGATATTTTTAGCTTTAGCCAGTTGATGACAGACGCTGTATTTTCCTTGGCGCGGCATGTCTTTATAGTTTTCGTTTCTTATATTTTTCTATTCTCATATAGATGAAAACATACTAAGTGTATCATTATACTAAATCAAGGTGTTGTGTGGGTCCGGCTTAATAATAGGTCTACCCTATCTCACCCCGCGGGTGCTGTAAAAACCAGCCAAAGAGAATTTATGAAATGGACCGCGGCATTTTTCTGTATAATAACAGTTTATCACCAACTACTGCGATCACTGTGCCGCCTGTCAAGCGTGATGAATATTGCAAAACTTCCCCTCCCCCCTACTATGGGGAGGCCTATGTTCGTCGGGAATCGGGATGATGTTATGAAGTATTTTTTTCAATTAGAGTTGTTATAAAATTGCTAAGTAGGTATGCTGTTTATACACAGTACACAGACCTATAGGATATTATTTATTCTGCGACATTATGGTCTGTTGGTTTCTAAGTACTTGGTTTAAATAGGTACCTAGTTTGCTCAGATCAGATTCCACAAGTAGAGATGGGCATGCTCAGTAATCACATACTTATTTGTTCGGCAGTGTGAACTTCAAGAAGAACGAGAAGACTTACGATTCGGAGAAGAGTGCAGTATTCAAGGTTCTGCAGGAAGAGCAGAGCGACCCTGAGCCAGGTATGTGTGGCCGATGACCCTTCACTTTGTCTTAAATGTTGTCCTCTCTTTGTTATTCGATTGATAAAGTGCAGCATCTCATATTATGCTGATGCCATTTTTAATATTTCATCATGTCCTTTGTGTTCCAAAACATCTATGATTGACACTCTCTCATCATCTCTGCGATACATTTGAACATATAATTAGAAGATATAATGTATCGGCTCAAAAACCATGTGAAACTTCAAAAACCACGTGAAACTTCAAAAACCATGTGAAACTTCATTTTTCGCCTTCATCTGAAAATTATTCTTATTGTATTAATAGTCACATTACAACGCTGCTTCAAATTCAAATACAGATAGTTGTATTTTCAAAATTAATTCAAATTCATAACGCCAATAGTGGCACATGAGGTGGGCGGCGGACACGGGGGTGCTCCGCCCGCGCCCGTGAGCGGGCTCCGCAGCGTGCAGGCGCCCGTCACGAGGCCCGACGCGCCTCTCAACAACACCGGCGGCCTGCCCGTCGGTCAAAACATTTGCGAAGAGTGCGAGCGACTCATCACGTAAGTCGCGCACCACTCGGGCCGACACGGTGGCAAAACTGGCACTCTAGCGTTTCGGGTTTGGTTCGAAGCTCCTAAATACGTGGAGTAAAGATAGGGTTTCGACATTCATCGGCGGTCCTGCCTGCAACCCTATGTCATGTTTGTGTTAACCAACCCCCGACCATACATGCAAAAGCGCGTGAAGAAAACCCCCCGTAAAGAATGTGAAATAACCATTTGTTGCGGGCCAGCAGAGCCTTCCCACTTTTACTCGCGAGCGAGCGTTGCGCGCGCCGGCACGCCGTGCAGCCTGCGCCGCTCGCACTCGCGCTCGCGCACGCCGCGCGTTGCCAGCACGCCGCCGCAGCCGGCGCGCGCCTCCGCCGGCACGCAGACTCCGGTGCCGGAGCAGCTGACGCCGCAGCCGGCGCACCGGCCCAGCATCCCCGTGGGGTGCCACCAGGTGCTGCCGGACGGCCGCGTGGCCCTGGGCGCGCCGGCGCAGCCGCAGCCGCACGGCTCGCTGCCTCTCGTCAACGAGAACCCGTATTGCTCCGACTGTAACCGCTACATTATGTAAGAGGCGCCTCCCGGAATGCCTAGACGTGTTTGCGACCGTGTCGACCTGTGCCTGGTTCTATCTTTGTAGTTGATAAAGTGTGTTTCGATGTTCTTTCGTTGCGGTTCTCCCCGTGATCGAACTATAACTATTGGTACCGCGCGGTGGGAGCCGCGACTGACGACGGCGCAGATATCGCGGTTAGACTTGAGCGTGCAGCATACCGACATAACTAGGTTTATTTTTTTAACCTTTTTACTGGTACACCACGAGCGATATCTGTGCTAAAACTGTCTTCATTATTAATTTCATCTTCATCTTTTCATATTACATTTCTTCATTGTAGTTGAGTGGAATGACCATGTACTTATTTCATTATTAGATCGATGCAGATGTACTGTAATATTGTATTCACTGCGCATGTCTTCACTCGCTGTTCATTAGATGAGCACTGTTAATGTACCTATGCCTGGCGGAAGTGACGAGTAAGCACGAACTATTCGGTAAGCATGTGATTAGTACTTAGACTAGCTAGACACAGTTAGAATAATACACATACACACAAATAATGATTACATCTTCTAGTATAGACCAAGTTCACCCCAGTGTCATTTGGACAAATGATCATTAACGACACCACAGGCAGTTCCGCTGACAGTAGAGTTTGTTCACGACAGCGGCGTGTTCGTGCGCATCAAGGACAAGAATCTGCACGTGGAGTGCTTTAAGTGCTCGACGTGCGGCTCCTCGCTGAAGAACCAGGGGTACTACAACCTGAACGGCAAGCTGTACTGCGACATCCACGCCAAGCTCGTGGCGCGCCAGAACCCGCCCGGGCCCAACCTCGACCCCGTCACTGTGCCTCCGTAAGTTTGTTTTTACAAAAAACGTGACTTAGGATAATCTGTTAATATGTATCCATTCCATTTTCGTCTGGTTGTTGCATAATACTTGCCATTACCTGACGTGACCAACGTCGATTTTTGGTGAGATTTAAATCTCACCTGATGGGAAGTGAAAAGCAACGAAGATGTAGCACGCTTGCTTGTTGACACTATTCAAGCTTGACTTAGACACACTTAAAATGTGTATCAGTGCGTTCCGCTCCTATGCCATTGATTTGATGGGGGAGACGTTTCCTACTATTTTCCTCACATTACTGTTTGTTTACACAGCGGTGGCAGGGTTCCGACCAACACCTACTCAACTCCACTGCCGCCGATTGCTACAAATAACTACTCCAACGGCTCTTCGTCACTCTTCAGCGTAAGTATACCTTGATTATAACTCTGTTGCGAAATTAAATTCCGGCAATCTCAACAGGTGAGACATGCGGTAAACCTATAAATAACCAATCAAAAAACCAAGCAGTTGAGGTAGTGGTACTATATCACAGAACTAGAGTAGAAATGCTTTAGCCAATTCAAGGGCCCTGATATCGGTTTCACTACTAAGCTGAGTATTGCAGTGCTCATATCCAGGGTTGGCAATGTTTAAAACAAGTGTTTAAAACACTGGAAAATAATCACGCTTGTTTAAAACACACATAGAAAACATTATTGTTTTATTTAATACAGTTAAACTTTGCATTATAATGAAATTAAAATGAACTAAAGCATGGCAAAAAACAATCACCCACACCAAAAGAAAATTAAAAAAAACTGAAATTTGCGGTTTATGAAGACAGCTGGAACCCGAACCCGAACCCGATAATTTGGTTTAGTCGACATTGGACCTATTCGCAAAATTACCTCTTAAAAGGACATGTTCGCAATATGTCTTATTCTGAAAATGCCATATTCGGGAAATACTCTATTCGTATAAAGGCTCATCATTAAAAATACTTATTCTGAAAATGCCATATTAGGGAAATACCCTATTCGTATAAAGACTCATTCTTAGAACGATTTATTCTTAAAGAGACTTATAAGAAAAAAACACTTAGTATTTTTTTAACGAAAAATGCCTCAGTTTTTTTTTACCCAAAACATTTTTTATTTATAAAATTACACTATACTGTCGAATAAAAAGAAAATACTAAAATACCCCAGGGCAATACATTTGCAGCTTCTACGAACATTATCACAATCACTTGATTTGATTACCTAGTACAGCTCGCCAGGCGTAAGCTGAGCTTTGCATTTGTGTGAGTGTACATAGATAGTGTAGGTGTGATAACCGGACTGAGGCGCGGTGCATCCTTTGCTTGGTTTAAATCTATCTATCTATTTGGTGCGTCCCTCGCGCGACGTAAATACTGTATATTCACACAAATTCAAAGCTCAGCTTAGGCCTCGCGGCCTGTACCTACCTACGTACCTATATAACCTAGTCATAGAATAAATACTTAGTTAAAAAAACATTTAATATGTTAAAAGTGCTTAAAACGATGTTTAAAACAAGTAGTATTTTTTAAAAAGAACAAAACATCGTGTTTAGTCAACAACAAAAAAACATATTTTAAAGTTTTTTTCGTAAGTGTAAGTTTTTTTTGCCATCCCTTCCTTTATCCCATTCCCATCCCACATGATATTGCATCTCATTAAGGTGCTCTGCCCGCCTAACTAACGTGGCGTGTAATCTGACACATTTGCGTTGAGACGTGTGGCAAGTTACGCACGTACATTCTTGGTCAGATACTTAGTTACTTAGGTGGGCAGAACACCTAAGAGTCACATAACTAACCATAAGCTGTTTTATGTAGCCCAACAGCAACCTGTCGGGACCGAAGCCGTTCGGATCTTCCATCGGATCAGCGTACTCTCCTTCGCTGTCCCCGCGCTCCGCACCCATGTCGCCGGCGCGCCCCGTCGCTGCGCCCGCACCCCCCTCCTACGCCGCGCACGCGCCGGCGTCGTACGCTCCGCCCGCACCAGCGCCCGCATCCTACGCTGCGCCCGCGCCCGCGTCCTACGCTGCACCCGCGCCAGCGCCCGCCGCCCCATTCGCACCGAGTAAGCGAGTCACTTTTGCTGTCTAGTCAGGCATTACCATTCGTACATGCCTCTCTATCTTTAAGCATTCATGAATTAACAGCCGTGACAATTTAATTTAAGGCTTTTATAATGTGAAAGCATCAAAACCATTGATGATTCAGAATCAGTTGTATGAGTGATCAATCTAAACTGTTTGGGATTACGCATACAGATTATATTGCTTAAAAGAGCACTTAAACGAAGCTGCAAAGTTGGCATCCGGGGGCAAAATTGCATTCAGTTAAACTCAGACCAGAAATTAGTATTGATATTATGTTTATTTTCAACAGAGGGCCCAGTTTCCATTTTTAAAGGTAATTTATAAATAGGTGTTGCAAATTAGCGCAGCTCGGCTTCTTGTAGCTATTTATTTACAGATAAATGTACATAATATTACAACATAGTGAGCTACGCGGCAGCCAATGTCAATCACAACAATAAAAAATAACCCACGTCCCGGCGCCGAGTACTGCCGAACGATGCGTCACAGCAACGTAACAGAACCGGCATCGGCGACTCTATCGGTCAAATATTTAACATCCTTGCTTTATTAAAAAAACTTTCTATTTTTACTAGTTTTTTAGCTACATCAAATTGCACTAAGTGGCTTTCTTCAAAATAACTAATATTTACTTTCATATATTTTCTCCATCATCCTCTCGTAACCTGCCGACTGTCAATTAATCACTAACAGCACAAAACGTGAAAAGCATCGTGTGGCCCCCCCCACCGAATCCTCTTGAAGATGAACCATCAAAACGCGAACTCAGCCCAATTCCGACTATATCCGTACCACAAATAGTAAACACCATGAATAATGGATCGAAAGATCAAAGTACCAGCCTGCAACAGTCAAAAAAGCAGACTGCAACCTCGCAACAACAAAAAGAGTTTTCTTCAAACGTATCAAGTACGTCTAGTGCATTATCATCGATGGCATGCACTTCATCTAAATCTGAGTCCATTTTAAAAAGTAACCAGTCCCAAATGATGCGGGAAACAAGTTGCGCTGTTCAATCGTTTTCCAAGGAATCCTCTTCGGCGAGCCAAAGCATGACAGTATATCAGTCTGGATCAGATCCCTTCGTTCAACAAACATCAAGTAATGCAATCAAATTTGAAGATTTGAAAGCGGAACCTATACAGCCAAAAGAACTTAATCAATCACAAACAATAACACAGCAACCGTTTGTTGGTATATTTGAAAATTCTGATACTAAGAACAAAATGAATAATCCTGAACCGAAAGACGTAGGTCAGGAAAGGATCCAAAATAAAGTTGGTAATTCGATCTCAATCGATGAAACCAGTAATAACATCATACGAGAGGCAGAAAACATTATTGAGCAAACTGTTCAAGATGCTGCAACAGTAGTTACTGCTAAAAATATTACTTTTGAGAATACAAATGTAGCGTCTGAAAAAATAACAAAATGTGAAATGAAAGAAAACATTGTCAAAGAACAAAGTATTAAAAAATCTTTGACAGAAGAAGTTGAAATTAATAATGCGGGTCGAATTAGAGATACTTCAATGATTGATGCATTGACAATAGCGCCGGATCGACCATATTCTCCGTTGCCAAGTCCACAACAGCCAATAATTCAACCTAATGTGGATATTGCCGAAAATCCAACAAACCCTGATATGAAACAGGAAACTGAACCGGAACCTTCTCCTGCACCTGCACCAACACAACGAACCCCGTTGTTTACACAACAACCTAAGCGTGGGACTTCACCGATTCCGCCGATCAAGCAATACAATCCTCCTGAAAAACCTGATGCACCTGTGCCTATGCCTCCAGAAACAACCCCGTATATACCACAGGACTTCAAAATAAACATAGAACCACAAATTTCTCGACAAATGGCTGGTTCTCCAATGATTGATGCATTAACTACGGCTCCTGATCGACCATTCACACCTACAGCTATGTTTTCTGCACCTATAGAAAGAGGATCTCTTAAAGATGCACTCACCATTGCTCCAGACCGACCATACAGTCCTTTACCATTAAACACTCCATTCCAAGCAAGTCATTATACGTCATCTACTTCGAATATCTCTAGTTCAACTGTACAATTACAATCCAATTCTTCGGAGATAGTAAGACCCATTGCTACTCAAACGACTCAAGTCTCCAATCAAAACCTCTCTGAATATACGTCTATGCAAAATACGTTTCAGTCGTCTACTGCGACTTCTGCCTTTAAGCCAGTAGCAAAGCAAGTATTTCCTCCTCCACAGCCGGAAGAATTTTGTAATCTTACTAATTTTCCCCCAATTTCCAATGAATTAAAAACTAGTTTTGCAAAACACACAACATCAAAGCAAGAAACTTCGGTTTCAGAATCAGTGACTATGCACTCTGCTATGTCATCAAGCAGTATCAATAAGAAAGGATATTCACCAGTTAAAACTGCTCAGAACTATTATGATCAATTAGATCAAAAGGAAAGCTTGTCTTCAACATCTGTAAGGTCGACATCCGGTTTACATAAACCAGATAGTATTCCCACTTATCAGAAAAACTTTGAACTATTGCCATCTCAAAGGGGCATTACTCCAGAACTTTGTAATGCTCCTGCAGTATTACAACGTCCTGTAACACCAACAACAAATCCTCCAACAAAAATAAGAGGAAAATCTCAGGAGCCAAAACCAACATGCGCACCGGTTCCTTCTGATAAGGTTCCTCAAATTAAAACTAATGTAAAACAATCTCGGTATCAACAAATGCCATATCAACAGCCTCTACTGCAACACGGTCCAAATCAACAGACTCCAATACAATGCCAGAAAGATACGCCTATTTCCATGACTTTCCAGCCAGTGTCAGATGAATCCTTTCTGAGAGCTTCACCCATTCGTAGTAGGCCTACTACTCCCAGCATGATAAACAAACCCGCACCCATTATTCCTTATTATCAGATGAATTTAGTAACTGTCGAACACTTGGCACCCGAAAGTCACTTATTGGAACCATCGAGCCCCGAAGTTAGTCGGTCTCCTACACCAAAACCGAGATCGCACTCTCCAGCACATGGACCTCCACCAAATCCTATGAAAGCCCAATCAACTCGCGTTAAGGAGAGCACTCCTCAAAGACAACCACACCAAACATTACTATCTCAAGCAACATCGAATTTGAGAAGGGAGCACGAAATGGCTCCATATGATTTTCCGACAAGTGCTGAAGCATTTAATGCATCAGGTGTCAAAAGTTGGGCACAAGATCAACCTTCCGTAATCAAGGAGCAGAAGTATTCCAATACTGGCTTCAGGAGTGAAAACTATAGAGCAGGAGAAATGCAAGTTAAGGAAGATTCTTTGAACCAACAGAATTATGCGCAAAGACAAATGGAGTCACAAAATGTATCTGAGTTCGGCAATACTAAAGTACAGACTACCAGAAAAACGTTTGAAGAGTTCGAAAGGACACAATCTGCTAAAGTTATAGAAATACGACAGGGGGGTTCATCTACTTCTAATGCCTATCAACAACTGGATTCTAACATACGGCCTTCCAACATTAATGCTAAACAAGTTTTTCCGCCTCCTGTCATGAGTTTGTCAACTTCCCAGGGATCATCAGTTAACATTACTAATGAAAATGTTGCAACCGCCAGTAGAAAAATAGAAGATTATCACCCAAAGCCTTCGATTTCTGGTGCTAACCAAGGTCCAGCGTGTGATCCTACCCCATCGACAGGTTCGAGTGTAGGGGCTGCCGCTCGCGGCAAAACTTTTGGAGTGTCGTCAGCTCCGAAGCGAGGACGGGGAGTTCTGAACAAAGCTGCGGTGCCCGGCTCCCGCGTGCCCCTTTGCGGTTCTTGCAATGGGAATATTAGGTGACTACAGATACACTCAGGTCGATATTGATGTGTTTGAGTGTTGCATGGCAATATGAGTAATTGCAAAATTACTTAAAATAATGCGTGATTCTTGTAAAATTGTAAGTTGTGTTGTAGGATTTGACGTGTGACCAAAATAACAAATTTAAATTTAAGTATAATAATAATCAGACTAATTTAGTATTAGTTTAACCTGTTTGTTTATTTGTGTGTTTTTCATCTAACAGTTAACGAAACGTTGACTACAAGCAGTTCCCACAAACAAGAATTCAAGAGTCCAGCGGAAGAAAGATTAATTAGAAAGATGGCCAAGATGGCGTTAAATGGTTACGAAATTGGTATTCAAAGAAAAATAAAGCCTGCTGATCACATACAGTCTATGGCCGATAAAATTCAGGATACTGTTGTTACTAAACATCCTTTAAATTCTGATAGTTTGTCATCTGGCGAAAATAGTCGAGAAAATACACTAAGACGTGCGCTAAATGCTAATATTGATCGAGTTTATAAAGCCCCAGATCCTTCTATTACTAGCATTGGAGATAAAATCAAAGAAACTATTATGATCAACCATCCGGCTAATACGAATACTGTTCCAATGCCACCACCAATACCAAGTTCACCAATTCCAACATTCAATGTACATAGCACTTCTATTGGACAGCCTCTTAATACAACCATCCCAAAAAAGCTATCTGATTTTATTCCCAAAAATCATAGCAATAACTTTACCTCTACGAACAATGGAGATAAATCCCACAGTGGAAGCGGCTACTCTAGCAGTGAAGATTCTAATAAAGACAAATCTGAGGGTTATTATTCCGACACTCTCAGAAAAAAGGCAGGGTTTGAAAAAGCTTCATTTCTAAATGACATGAATTCGAGTTACGATACTAAGCACACAGAGTCAAAATTTGATAGCAATTATTCGAACACATTGAATAAAAGAAAAATCTTCGAAAGAGATACGACAAATAGTACCATAAATAATACAGAAATTGGTACCAAAATCGGAGACAAAAGTATCAATAGTATATCGGATGGTAAACCATGGAACAAGGACATATTTTTTGAAAAATCACTGATTAATGACGAAGTAAAAAATAATGTGGCTCAAGATGACGAGCAATCAAAGAAAAAAGAACTACCAAATAATTTGTACGATAATAGTTTGTACACTTATAAATCAGCCAAGCCAGAACAAAAAGGTGCCAGTTTTAATAATGTACTCGTTGAGACATCGGAAAACAAGGTAACGAAAGATTTTGGCAAGGAAAATGAAGATAATGCAGAATCAGAAACAGTAGTTAGGCGAAGACAAAAGAAATGTATAAGAAATGATGATGGAAGGAGAGACTCGCACATCATCGCTCGGCCACTGAGCACGATGACAGCAGGCACTGCAGCAGACATGACAGATGGGCTTTATCCACCTATTTGTCACAAATGTGAAAAAGCTATTACAAGGTAAAGTAACTTCCAACATTAATAATGAAATCAACATTATTAGGCGTTTAATTAAATCCTTCAAGTAAGTTCGTTGTGAATGCTTGTTTAGTTTGAATAAAGCACGCGTGTTTTCTAAAGTTTAACACTATTAACTTAGTTTTTTTTTATAATAATTACACCTATTATTTTTGCTCTTATTATTTTACACATAATTGTCATTCGTAATTGAATTGTATGCCTTGTTTTATGCAGAGGACCCTTTATTACCGCCCTGGGCCGCATCTGGTGCCCGGAGCATTTCATCTGCGTCAACGCTACGTGTAGGAGACCACTACAAGACATCGGTTTTGTCGAAGAGAACGGCCAGCTATACTGCGAATATTGTTTTGAACAATATATAGCACCCGCTTGCGACAAGTGCCATGCAAAAATTAAGGGCGTAAGTATTTGAGATACCTTTACATTTTTTAAACAAACGTTAATTTACATTGAGTTTAACCTGTTTATCGGAATATTTTTTGGTTTTCAGGATTGCTTAAACGCTATCGGCAAGCACTTCCACCCCGAGTGCTTCAGCTGTGTGTACTGCGGAAAGCTTTTTGGCAACAACCCATTTTTCCTTGAAGATGGTTTGCCCTATTGTGAAGCAGGTAATTATCGCCGAAGACCTTATTGTTGATGGAGTTTAATCATTGGAAGTAAAAGGTAAAAATAAGTTGACTAATGACTATGACTCGTTGTGCTGTGTGTTTTCAGACTGGAACGAGCTGTTCACGACAAAATGCTTCGCCTGCGGTTTCCCCGTAGAGGCGGGCGACAGGTGGGTGGAGGCGCTCAACAATAACTACCACAGTCAGTGCTTCAACTGCACGGTGCGTATGATGAGACCCTACTAAGTAATTAATAAACTTAAACACGTCATTTTGTTCAAATTGAACGCGTGTTTGAGAACTAAATACAAACATAAAATAGTCAAAACGCCAAGTATTTTGAGTTGGCTGTTGTTATATTAATAAACAAGCATTCTAATGAAATAAACTTTATCCTGAAACTGCTCCTTGCTCAGATTCACCAACTTATTTGATGACGCATAAAACGTTTATAATGTTTTCCTTATAACAAACATAAATCGCACATGTTTTGCATTGCAAGCCATCAATACACTGTTATTATCAATTATTCCAAACCTTGTACATAAATATGGCAAAGAAAAACGAAAATTTTTCATTGCATTTCCCCAAGTTAGATTATTGGTTTCAAAAAATATGAAATCTGTGCTCACGATTCCTCCCATTTTAGCAGCCTTCGAAATTTTAAAAGTATCTTCGTCGTTTGTTCGCGACGATTAAAGATTAGTAATATAATCATAAGCAGATATTTGAGGAAGTAGGAACCTGTAGAATGGGCAATCTAAATAACTGTAATATAACTCAACGATTTTACATGCCGAGTCGCAGACGCGTTAGTACGTTGCTCGTCATACGCTGCCACACTACTGTGATAATGTTTACCCTCAAATAACACTGTGTGATACTCCGAAGTGTGCCCCATACTTTAATATCATTGATCATTAACAAATAAGTTATGTACATATTTAGTTTTTATATCATTTCAAACTTCCCAAAATTCAGGAAGTTATTTAGTACTTTGTACCTTCAATATGCGTGCATCGGATAGTTTTGTTTTCAAAATTATTTTGCTTGTAGAGATTGCTTTAACACTTATTTTATTCGTTCAAAGTTTGTGTAGTTTTGGCTATTTTATGTATAGTATTATATTTTATTATTACTTTGATAATTATATTTTGATGTGTTATTGTGTTGTATGTGTGTTTGACGTTTAGAAAATTAATTTATCTGGAATGGTTAGACAATATTCGTTCATGAAAGGGAAATTTCCTTTTCAAACTCAAGGCATACTTAGTTTACCTAAATTGTATTGATTTGATCTATAATATTTTATGCATTTCTCCTTATTTCTCCTTATGTAAATATTTTATGAAATACATAAAATATTTACATAATTCATTATGACTTGTAAAAGTTTATTTTTTTACTTTTTGAAAAAAAAAAGTGAAAAAAAAGGACGTGCAGGTTGCTCGCCTGGTGGTAAGCGTCACGCCTGCCTATAACAGTTGCCCCAAAACCTTGGTTGCCAAATCTTGCGCGTCACTGCACTGCGCTCGTCACCCTGAGACTTTGGTTGTTAAGTCTGATTGCCCAGTAATTTCACTGGAAACATTGCCCTTCAAACCGAAACACAGAAGTGTTTACACAATACTGCTTGGCGATTGAATATCTGATAAAGGTGTGGTACTTCCCCAGGCGGCCTCTTGCGCGCAAGAGGCCTACCACTACAAAAGTGCTATTATTTTGCCTGTTTGCAATAAATTTGTGTATTATGTGTAAAATTGTTTCTTCTGAGACAAGACACCATTTTACTCTCACTTCTCATCATGTAACGTAGGATAATACATATTTGTGTAGGATAATATAACTATCTACTTAAGTATCTTACAATTTTCAGGTGTGCAAAAAGAACCTCGAAGGACAGAGCTTCTTTGCCAAGGGAGGTCGACCCTTCTGTAAGACTCACGCCCGCTAGAAGCCAACAACGAATTATTTATAACACCGACACTGTTTACTCGACTACAACTTTTCGCCCCGTCTCTCCTTCTCCTGTCACTCCTCCAGCGCTCGAAACGCCTTCACCACAACGAACAAGAAAGTTGGAAACACCCCTCCACTTTGAGGGAGGGCTGTTTTCCGACATAAGAAGCACAGACGGTAAATTGCTTAGCAAAGTTACCGTTGATCGGGTGCACAGGTCAACCCACCATGACGTCACTGACTCACCCTGCGCTGTCCACGAAGACGATAACAACTATGTGGACGACCTTGTCAAGACGGAGACCATAACGAACCAGGATGTGATCACGGTAAAGTTCACTCCGGTGCTTCCAGAGCTCGAATGTCCACGTCTACTCACGCCTTCTCAATTCAGATCGACACCGTCAAAAACTTCAGTCGAATATATCAAAAACGACTTCGAAGATTTGCAGAGCTACAAAATAGTGAATTCCTTATGCAAGGAAAAGCTTTTTGACTCTGATAGTGCGCTTAAAGATATATGCAACCAAAAAGAACTTTTCAATTCTGATAGTGCGCTTAGAGAGACGAGCAATCAAAAATTTGAAAAGTCTGTAAAGTTTGAAGTTTTTCCTAATAAAGATGATACAACGGAAGCTACAAGTTTTGTGGACTATATTCGCAACGATCATAAAAAAGATGTGTTCGAGGGATTGGATATAGTTGAGTCAGCTTTAAGAGCTTCCAGTCAGGGACTTAATATCGATGAGCCAATTTTCAGAGCTCCCAGTGAGGGTCTGAATGTAGTTGAACCTGTTTTTAGAGGTCACAGCCCACTGGCCAACATTCTAGTGTCCGAGCAGCTCTCGAAAATTGATACGTATCTGCAGGAGAGCCTTGATGTATGTTTCGGACGCAAAACACCATCTCCAACAGTACTAACAGAGGTAGGAGAGACCACAGTGGAAACGAAACAAAATGTCAGCCAAATATACGAAGAGAAGACTTACCACTTCGAAACCAGTAGTCACGCGGCTGGCAGTAGTATAGTGACACAACATACTAGTTACCATAAAGAAGAACCAATAGCAAGTAAAACGGAAACGAACGGAACGAAAAGGGTAGACAACCCAATACATTTTGAAGATAAGAATGGAATGAAGTCTAAATTAAACAGTGTCAATAAAAAAAAAACTGGAGTACTGAGCGCTATCTACAACATGCCAATACACTACCATGCTGCAATTCTCTGTTTAATATTGATTATGTATAATCTTGTTTATCAGTATATTAAGCAAAACGGCAATAAAAAATAATTACAGATAAAAAAACGATTGAAAATATTTGCATAATTGCGTAGTGAACTAGTCATTGAGTAATTGTTCTGGGATTAAGATTTTTAAATTTTTTACTATGTATTTAATACATTTTTGTAACGGATTATAAAAATATGGTGTAAATAGTCTGATAACCCCTGTCTAATGGCGATACATTAACATTTGGTGCTTTTCTACGAAACCGCTAGCAATATTGTGATACTTTTAATCTTCCTCTAATCAGTAAGGCTTTGTACACAGCTTTCGGAATGTTGCAGTGAACTAACATTAACAGTAAACAATTAATTTAATATGAATATGCAAGTTATCATTATAATAAGAGAAGATTTTTGTTTGGTGCACCAACATGTCAGTTACTGTGAAAAGTTATTGAACTATATAATCATTGCATTAGCAACTTATCATTCAAATAACTATTTATACCTATTATTCAAAAATAATCTGTATAGGGATTATTTGTTATTTACTAAAAAAAAATACACAATTGTATTACCACGTAGAATAAGTAATTGATGAATTTCATTTTTTTTATATTATTACCTACTGTTGACAATAATCTTAATTTTAATAAATATTTATTTAGACTTATACTTTATCCCAATTAGCGTATTGCACATAGGAATATGTGAGCTTAATAAAGTATTTTATTTTATAATAGTTGTTTTATTTTATGCTCATTGTATATTATATACCAGATGTGCCCGCGGTTTGGCCCGCGTGGATTTTTTCCTGGAATAAAATGAACCTACGTATACAAAATACCAAATTTCAACAAAATTCTTTCACTTGTCAATTCCTTTTTTATAGATTGCTCGGTTTTTACGTTTCGAAGTTCATAAAATTGTACCTAAGTCAAATCCAAAACTATCCAACAGTGAAAATCGCATTTCAATCGGTTTAGTAAATTTACGTTATGTGCGAACAAACATCCAGACAGACAGAAAGACAGACACGTTATATTTTAACGACGATAGCATTCATAACTGTTTATCTGCCCCGTAATTCCGAATTATTTACCAGACACGTTATATTTTTACGACGATAGCTTTCAGAACTGTTTATCTGCCCCCTAATTCCAAATTATTTACCAGACACGTTATATTTTTACGACGATAGCTTTCAGAACTGTTTATCTGCCCCCTAATTCCGAATTATTTACCAGACACTTTATATTTTACGACGATAGCTTTCAGAACTGTTTATCTGCCCCCTAATTCCGAATTATTTACCAGACACGTTATATTTTTACGATGATAGCTTTCAGAACTGTTTATCTGCCCCCTAATTCCGAATTATTTACCAGACACGTTATATTTTTACTACGATAGCTTTCAGAACTGTTTATCTGCCCCCTAATTCTGATTTTTTTACCAGACGCGTTTTATTTTTAAGACGATAGCTTTCAGAACTGTTTATCTGCCCCCTAATTACGAATTATTTATCGAATGAAAGTTTACCAAATCAAGATTTAATTGTAAATTAAAAAGAAAACATTCTTCTGAATCATTTTATGGTGGCTGTAGCAAGACTGTGGTCATAGTAGCGGAACTGTTTATCTGCCCCTAATCACTACTAGTACTATTATTTATTCTGTGCCCTAATTCTGATTATTTAATTAATGAAAATTAACCTAATCGATATTTTATTACTTGTGAATTTTATAATAAACTAGCTGTACCCGCGGCTTCGCACGCGTGGTCTTTTCTTTAGGTTCAAAGTACTATAATGTTATAATGCTATTCCAGGACCAATATACCAACATTTGATCAACATTTCTTAAGCCGTCAAACATACTTTTAACAATTGCTCGGCTTCTTCACCGGATTGAGATACCAATTACACCAGTTTTTAAATAAAACCCTAAGCTATCTAACAATGAAAACCGCATCGCTATCGGTCTAGTAGTTTTGACGTGATGCGTGAACAAACATACAGACAAACAGACAGAAAGACACGATTCAAAAAGTTGTTATATTGTTCAATAGCTTTTTTAGGCACCCAAGAGCATTTTTTATTTATCTACTTTGTACAGCCTTTTTCGTACCTATTGCTTTATTATAAGTAAAGACATATGACTGTGTCAATTTGCATTAAAAAATCCGTCCATTAGTTTCAGCGTGATACGTGTTCTATTTAACTTTCAACCCCTATCTTGCGGAAACCCTTTAATTTTTTCGGAATTAAAAGTATCCAATGTCCTACCTCGTAGTATGAACTCGAATCATACCAAGTTTCATTTGAATCAATTCCATTTGAAATTCATTCAGTAGTTTCGGTGCTTTGCGCGGTCAAGATACAGACAAACAAACAGACAAAAATAAAAAATAAAACTGTTTTGGCTTCAGTATCGAATATAGAGAACCTTGCAAAAAATGTTATTTATTACTTCAATATTAACATACTTTGGACCCACTTCCCGCAGGAACCCTTTACTTTTTCGGGATAATACATGTCCTCAATTTTAAGACGGTGCCAAGTTGCATCAAAACCCGTCCATTAGTTTCAGCGTGGTACGTGTTCTTTTAAATAAGTTTCAACCCCTATCCTGCGAGTACCCATTATTTTTTTCGGGATGTAAAGTATCCTATGTTCTACCTCGTAGTATGAACTCAAATCATACTAAGTTTCATTTGAATTCAACCAGTAGTTCCGGTGGCGAGATGCGCGACCAAGATACAGACAGACATACAGACAAAGATGAAAAAACATACAGTTTAGGCTTCATTATTGAACATAGAGAAACATAAAAAAAAACAATATCGTTAATGTACAGAATTTGGACCCATATTCCGCAGGAACCCTTTATGTTTTCGGCATAAAATAATCCTTAATTTTCACCCATCTTATAAACTATGTCTGTTCCAAATTGCACCAATATCTGTCCAAAAGTTACAGCGTGCTACGTGTTTTTTTAAATAATTTTCCACCCCTATCCTGCAGGAACCCTTTAATTTTTCGAGATAAAAAGTATCCATTGTCCTACCTCGAAGTTTGAACTCAAATCATACCAAGTTTCATTTGAATTCATTGAGTATTTTCGGCGTGATGCGCTGCCAAGATACAGACACACAGACGGACGGACAGAGAAACAAAAATTAAAAAATACAGTTTTGGCTTCAGTATTGAATATAGAACAGCCTCCAAAAAATATCTTCAATTTACAGAATTTGGGATTTTATCCCGCAGGAACTCTTTATTTTTTCGGGATAAAAAGTATCCTTAATTTTTACCCATTATATAAACTATGACTGTGCCAAGTTGCAACAAAATCCGTAAAAGTAGTTTTAGCGTGATACGTGTTCTTTTAAATACTTTATCCTATGTCCTACCCCGTAGTATGAACTCAAATCATACCAAGTTTCATTTAAATTCATTCAGTAGTTTCGGCGTGATGCCTAGCCAAGATACAGACAGACAGACAGACAGACAAAATGAATAAAAATACAGTTTTGGCTTCAGTACCGAATAGAGAGTACCCTCCAAATAAAATTATCTAAATATCTTTAATGTACAGAATTGGACCCGTTACAGTTTTATTATAAGTATAATTATACAATGTGTCTGGTCACCGGTGTCGGAGACTTAAGGGGGGTTAAATATGGGGATTTTTATCGACAAATCACTATCTCGATTTTCTCTTGGCCTCTCCATACTAAAATGGCAGCCATTTTGTTTTTTTTTACTTCGCAGCTCAGACGCCTACACTGATTTAATCATTGCTATCGATGTAGACGTCTTAGGAAGACGAAAGAGGTATCATTTGAAAGCTAACAATGAAGACAATCAATTTATGATACATTTTATTCAATATCTTTTTCACAAAATAACATAACAATATTAACAAAATAAAAATCGTATTTATTTATTGCATTTTTTTTAGTTTTTTAATTTTTTTATGAAAACTAACCTGTCAAGCTATTTTTTTTAATTGTATTATCATAGTACAAGATATTTCCATTAAAATAAATCTTACATCAAGGTCCTAAGTTAAATATTTTCGAAGCTATGATGGTTTAAATATGACCCTTAAAAACTCTATTAATAGCACACGTCAAAGCTATGATGATTGGGATGGGAAAAGGCAAGAAAAGAACAAAGTAAAACCATTAATTATCATTTATTAATTTAATTCCATCTAAACTAGGTACTACAGCCACGATTCAAAATGTCCTCCGTTTTGTTGTAGACAAGCAGTTGCCTTAATTGACACATGTTGTGTAGCTCTTTTTATCATGGCTTTGTCCGCCCTCATTACATCCCCGACTTGTAATATTTTTTCAATTAGTTCTTCTCTTGTGTGGGCACGTTAACGTACACTTTCTGCTTTATTGTGCCCCATAAAAAATAATCTAGGGGTGTCTTTGCCAGGGGTGGTGTATAATTGCCCATAGAACATGTCGAGCTCACTCAAAATCTCTGGTTACGAGGAAACGATGCTGCCACTGTCGGTCTTCAGTTTCGTCAACAGGCTTTGCCCAATAGACAAATCTCTTTTGAACACTTTAGAGTCCTTGTACCGCTCTATTGCGTTCTTAATACAATTAGTATTATAGGGACGCAAATAATACATACCTTCTGAAGACTGCAGCCTCATCTGGTCTCGTTCTGCCATAAGTTTGAGTGTATGCCCAGAGAGTTTCTGTGTTCTATTTTTGCGGTGAGTACTACAGAACTCCGACCCAACCGCGTTAACAATTTTGACCAGCCCGTTGTTGATTTGACAATCCGGGGAACGCGGCGGCCAAGCAATCGTCCCACCTCGTCCAATCCATGTTGGATATGTGTTGTTTAAGTAATTTCTCACATTTACCGCAAAGTGTGCCGGAGCTCCATCTAATTGGAGTATCATTCTTGCCCTATACGTCAATGGCAATTCGCTTAATGCGTCTTGATAGTCATTCTGCAGGAATTCCAAAAATCTTGGGCCATTTAATGTAGCGGGCAAAATAAGAGGCCCAATAAGGATATCGCCTATCATTCCAGCCCAAACATTTACCGAAAACTTGTGCTGAAAGCTACTGGGTCTCACTGCATGCGGGTTTTCTTGGAGCCACAGGTGCTCGTTCCGATGATTTGTGTATCCAGATCTTGTAAAAGTTGCTTCATCGGTCCACATAATCCTCTTTAAAAAATTGGGATTGGACCGCGCTTCTCGTAATATCCACGAAGAAAAAACTGTCCTTCGGGCGACGTCAGGTCCAATTAAATCCTGGACTCTTCTAAAATGGAATGGATGCAATCCTTGCCGTTTTAAAATCTGCCAAACTGTCCATTTCGATAGACCGAGTCTAATCGCAATGCGACGGACACTCAGTTGTGGGTCTTGCGTTATTAAATCCAACACCTCTTCTTCCTCTCGCGGAGACACCAAACGAGTACGTTCGTTAGCGGGTGTTCTTATTCCATATTCGGAGAGATTCGAGTGCAATCTGATGAACGTGCGAGCATTCGGCGTAGGTCTATCAGGGAATCTTCTCGCATACTCTCTTACAGCAGCATTCGCATTCCCGTCGCAAAATCCATACACAAAATGGATGTTGGCCACGTCGCGGCTTGAAAAACGACGCTCTTCCATTTCAGTTAACGAAAGTTAACTAAAATAACAAAACGAGTCCAAAACACAAAGCAGAGGTTAGGAAATAGCAACGCACAGTACTTCGGCAGATAAGAATGTAATCACAACGCTAGGCGAGGGACGACTACCTGTAATTGTATCCTGACCTGAGTAGAGCCGCAATTTTGTCTCATTCACACCCTATACATGTCTCTTTCTAACATGTTGTCAAAGAACAGCTGCCTGTCTTACGACACGCCAATTGAATGTGGGGTCTTGAGTCTATTGTTTGACGTGTGCTATTAATAGAGTTTTTAAGGGTCATATTTAAACCATCATAGCTTCGAAAATATTTAACTTAGGACCTTGATGTAAGATTTATTTTAATGGAAATATCTTGTACTATGATAATACAATTAAAAAAAAATAGCTTGACAGGTTAGTTTTCATAAAAAATTTAAAAAACTAAAAAAATGCAATAAATAAATACGATTTTTATTTTGTTAATATTGTTATGTTATTTTGTGAAAAAGATATTGAATAAAATGTATCATAAATTGATTGTCTTCATTGTTAGCTTTCAAATGATACCTCTTTCGTCTTCCTAAGACGTCTACATCGATAGCAATGATTAAATCAGTGTAGGCGTCTGAGCTGCGAAGTAAAAAAAACAAAATGGCTGCCATTTTAGTATGGAGAGGCCAAGAGAAAATCGAGATAGTGATTTGTCGATAAAAATCCCCATATTTAACCCCCCTTAAGTCTCCGACACCGGTGACCAGACACATTGTATAGATTACATTCTAAATCATTCTATCGTGGCTTTAGACTATCATCATAATTACTTAAAAATTAAAAGAAGGTAAGTTAACGACGCCAATACTACGTACCTAACTCAAAGCTTTCTACGTACGCGTTTTTTTTTTATGTCCCGCTTTCGCCCTCCGACATAATCGGAGACCTTGTCCTGCTGTACACAGTTGTATATCGTCTTCCGACTTATTACTCTTCACACATATTGGTGTGCATTGTGAACCACTGGGAACTGTTTTTGTTAGTTCTAAAAATCTACGTTTTTTACATGTTTCTACTGGAGCTGTCATAATATAATATTATTTTTCTTTCAGTGTTTTTTTTACTTCTTACGTGTTTAAATCATGGTAAAAACCAAAACGTAGATACGGTTTACAATATAAACATTAAATTATATTATTAACATTATATTATGATAATTACATTCTCATATAATTTAATGATGATGTTAATAGTTACATTCTCATATAATTTAATGTTGGAAGAGGGTGCATAGCTACTATCCGGTAAACTAATGATTTTGAGGAAGTCAAAACCTTTGTTTCTCGTAGGTGAGGCTAAATTAGGTCGTCTAACGGTTTCAGATTTATCAAAAACGTAATAGAGTAAATAGGTATTACGTTTTTCATAAATCTGGAACCGTGAAGCGTTTATCTGTAGACAAATAAAAATTCATAAAAACATGAGTAAACGAACGCGGCAAACATTTTGAATGAGACACGAATAAAGTACGCAAATCCAACCTTTTCTTCATTTTTCATAATAATAAAGCAAAATGTATGTGGCAAAATATGCACGTGGCAAATCTTTTGATGATCATTAATCATTATTCAACAAAACCCAAAATAGGGGGGGGGGGGGGTCATTTATAGGGCTTTATGCATTTATTATAATTTATCTTTGAGCACCATAAATATCTAATACTTATTTTGTATAATTATAGACTTCGTAGTTTTAATCTAAATGGCAACAAATAATCGATATCATTTATAAAAATATGTCAGATATATTACTGTTTTAGCTGCGCCCGCGGCTTTTCCCGCGAGGTCAATTCATTTAAAAGTAGCCCTTACGTGTTATTCCAGGACCAAAAGTACATATAAAGTACAATATACTACATTTCTTCAAAATTCGTTCAGCCGTGAAACAGATTTTATCGATTGCTCGGCATCTAATCATCGAATTAAGATACCAAGTATCCCAGTTGTTAAATCGAACCCTAACCTATCGAACAGTGAAAACGGCATCGCAATCGGTCCAGTAGTTTTTACGTGATGCGCAAACAAACAAACAGAAACACACGATTTAAAAAAAACACTTTTCAGAAGCCGATTTTAAGTACCCTAGACCATTTTATTTCAATTATTTTCATTGTCTAAAAGTTTTTATCGATTACTCGGCTTCTACTCTTGATTGAGATGCCAAGTATCTCAGATTTTAAGTGATACAGACAAACAAAGACAGACACGATTTAAAAAAATATTTCTTGTTCATTTGCTGTACTTTATGTTACCTAGACATTTTTTTGTAACTATCTTCTTGTTACAGTCTTTTTTGTTCTTATTGCTTTATTATATTATAAGCATAGACAGATATATGTATAAATAGAAGAAGATATAGATTCTTTACCCTGGTAAACAGTCCTCGCCGCGGTGCGCAGCTAATTGTTTTATTCATAAGTAGTGATGCTCCATTCAAAATACAAATGCAACATACATAGGTATGTATGTGCTCTATATGAATAATATGGACTACCAGTTTTCAGCTAGTAAGAGATCTCACCGAAAAATAATATTTAGACAAATCCAGATTTCGCGGACAGTACCCAAATGACTTTGCGTTAATAAGTAGGTACTGAAATTTTTCATTCGTATTGTTGCCTAGTTGAAAACTGCAGGGTAATTCTTGAATCCGTTTTCAGAAATTCGAAAACGCAATTTGGCATTCTTCGACACGATTTACTAGCGCCACCCTGATGGGATTCGAACGGGAGCATTGTGAACTAAATGGAATCGAAATATGCCGTTATTTTGGCATTCTGGACAATCGTATCACATGGAACTCGAGTTACGTTCGAAAAATTCTGTCAAATCTTCGATTCCTAAGCTGTGCACGGAGAGGAACGTTTTTGCGATCGAGAGGTTAAACTTGGTATCTCAAAATAATGTGTAGAAGCCGAGCAATCGATAAAAAACTTTTTGACAGCTGAAGGAATTTTGATCAAATGTTGATATATTGGTATTTTAGGTCCTGGAATAGCACATAGAGTACTTTTAACTTAGAGGAATGAACACGCGTGCGAAGCCGCGGGCACAGCTAGTAAAGCAATATACGAAAAAGGATGTACAAAGAAGATAATAAAAAAATGTGGTCTAGGTCTAGGGTACTTTAAATTAGCTACTGAACTAGAATATAACATTTTAAAAATCGTGTCTGACTGTTTGTTTGTTCGCGCATCACGTAAATACTACTAGACCGACCGATGCGGTTTTCACTGTAGGATAGCTAATGGTTTGTCTTCAAAACTGGGGTATTTGGTATCCTAATCCGATGATTAGATACCGAGAAATCGATAAAACTATTTAAAGCCTGAACGAATTTTGAAGAAATGTAGTAATTGTACTTTATAGGTACTTTCGGTCCTGGCCTAACACGTCCACTCTTAAATGAAATGACCACGCGGGCAAAGCCGCGGGTACAGCTAGTATATGATACGAGCATACAATATCCTAAACGTAGCGAGGGGAAAGGCAGAGAGCGCAGCGAGCCGCCAACCCTCGAAGCAGAGTGAATGAAGATTGAGTATGCGAGAACTTCTTCACATTTTTATCTCTTTTTCTAAATTACCTCGTGCGAAGCCGATCAGCTAGTTCAACCTATTTGACTATGGTATTATACCTACCAATGGTGAAACTAATTTTAGAACTTATATAAATAAAAATATGATCATCACTCAGTTCTTCTTCCCCTCTGTTCCCACTAGTGTTTATAAAAAAATAAGCAGAGGGACAAAAATCAACCATTTTAAGATCAAATTTTCAATAGTTGGCATTTCGTTCCCGGACTATTTAGGAAACTAATGGAAGAATTTGGAGAAGACACTTAAAAAGTATTTTATGAGTGTGGTAGTGGTTACGTTAGCGTAAATTGTTAATGTTGCACAGGGGCAGGGCGGTCGCACTCTGCAACAAGTACAAATAAATTGGAGGACCCAATATTCGGGTCCGTTCAGTCGAGTGTCAAGCGTGCGCTCGATGAGTCGCGCGCCTTGTACTTAGCGATAGAGCACCTACTTACGTAAAGTTATTGACTAACTTTATTCGTGTTTTAATTATGAGTACCAAGAAGTAACCTAGAAGGTGTTGCATAGCAATCGGCTGTTTGAATAGTGATAGAAATTACGACTTTCACTCATTATAAAGCAAGGAATTCAGACACCTTTATTCATCAAAGTGCAATACCTATAGGATATAATCATAATCAACCAACGACACTTATACGTAGGTAGGTATCTCACTAAACTTATCGGCATTCTGAAAACGGGATAGGTAGGGAAAAATGAGGTAGTAGGTCTATTCTGATAAGAATGTAATTGTATGTAATAGAACTATTTTCATTTATAATAATAAGTAATAACATAATACTATATTACTTATTTATTCTGTTACAATATCTAAGTCATAACATATCACAGAATAATTGGTAGTACAAGTACCTAGTCATATCTTATTACAACCCTACCGAGCGAAAAAGGGACAGAGCGATTCTGAAACGGTTAGAGCAATGGAAGTTCTCACGCGTTGTGATACGGTGCATTCTAGCCTGCACGCGATGGGCGAGCACCTTCTAGGTAAATATAATTGAAAGCTCACAGCGCTGTGCGACTTAAATTGCACTTTATACCGTTGTAGCGAGAGTCGCTATTTATTTAAATGACTTTACTCAGTTATCCTTCTGTACTTGTACTATTTTTTTTTTATAAATTAAGAATTCGTTATTATTAAAAAGTGACGATTGTTTAGTTAGAGAGGATCAATATAAAATAAAAAAAATACAATAAGTAATAATTTTAATTATCGAAACCTACCTAAAATGTAACTGACTAAAGTTTATTAAAATAAATCTTACTATTATTATGTTATCTGGTTCCATCTCCCAGCTGGTTTATTCAACATCCCAGTCCGATTCATACTTCTTTTTCGGGCTTTTTCCAAATACCCATGTTCCAATTCTGAAAATATTAAAAATATTCAATCAATACAACTCCTACAGACTTAGAGCATAACAATAACTGTATTAATAACTTGTACTATTCTTTATTCTGTGGCGGTAGTGGATATTTGTGAGTGAAGTGTGTGCGTGTGTGTGTGGGTGTGTGTGTCTGTGGCATTGTAGCTCCCAAACAAATGGACCGATTTGGTTCGAAAGCTGATGTGATCAAGATGGTTCTTAGATGTATGGGGAGGGGGAGGGGGGAAGGGGGAGGTGATAAAAGTGGGTGAAAATCGTAATGATCGTAGCCTCCAAACAAGTAAGATTTTAATATTTGATTAAAAGGCACAACTCATAATCATAACTCGGAAAATTATTTAGAATAGTTCTATAGTGCAGCAGCAGACAAATGAGTCTCACGAAAGTAGGTATGCAATAGTATGCATCTACTGGTGATATATACCAAATTAGCCTGGCTATTCAACGATATAACGTCGCCAGATTTTTGAGTATCTCTCGTAACACGAAGTTCAAAATTACTTACTGATCCCAATTAAGGCACATTCCTAAAAATGTAAAGGTTAGAAATCCATGCCACAGCGTAGTCACTCCTGGGATCGGTTGCCTTTTATGTCCAAAATTTTTAAATGATCTACGGCTAACCATTAGCCCCGTTTTAACTTGATGAAACATAATTTAGGATTGGAAGCCTTAGATTATGACTAAATATAAACTCAATTCGCTGAAAATTCAAGGTAGTGGTAGTGCGCCAGTAATATCAAGTTTTATTTGGTTTATTAATTTCGTTTTGCCCGGAGTTCGCTTTTTTGATACAAAAATAAAAACAGCTGGTTTGGACGTCCACATAGAACTGACAAGGACCAAAGAGTATATAAACACTACGTTATAACAAGGGGCCCGTTCACTTATACGTTCGAGGATGCACGGATCACCCGCGCGTACACTCGAAATCGTTCACGGCATCGTCGGGCGTTCGCCTGGGTCATCCGAAAAATAGTAGTGGAGCGGAGGAATAGTATGAAACTGACACTTGACAGTTGTCAGTTCTATTTGGACGTCCAAAGTCGTTCACTGACTCCGGGGGCCCGTTCACATAAACATTCGAGGACGCACGGATCACCCGCGCGTACACTCGAAATCGTTCACGGCGTCGCACAATGGTTCCATTTTGAAAATTTGCAGACTTAGGGTCGAAAGTCGGAAATTCGAACTCTGGATTGTGCAAGAGTCGTATAGCAGCTTCATTATCCACCTTCAATGTGGGTATGCCTTCCAGACTCGTGAGCTGACTAAATATTCTTTGAAGCCATACGAGTTCACGTGCGCCTTCACTCGCGGCTACAATCTCAGCCTCCGTTGTTGAAATCGCAACTGATGCTTGACGTTGGCTTAACCAAGAAACTACTCCACCGGCAAATAAACATGCAACTCCTGTAGTAGAGCGTCCGGTTTGTTCGTCTCCTGCATGGTCGGCATCGCTATATCCATCAATGACACCTTTAGCGCACTCTGAGGTATATTTGATTCCATAAGCTTGCGTCCCTTTCAAGTAACGAAATATTCGTTTCACTTTTAACCAATCAGCTTGAGTTGGATTCTCCAATTTTCGTGATACCACCCCAACAGCGTATGCTATATCAGGGCGCGTACCAGTCATAAGATACGCTAGTGCGCCTACAGCCTCTCTATATGGAAACTTTTGTCCAGGATCTTGATTCTCTACTTTCCCTGTTTCCGAAGTCCTTTCTATTGGCGTAGATACAGGATTACATTCGGCCATTCGGAATCGCTCTAGAATCTTCCTAGTATAAGATTGCTGTGTTATGGTTATCGAACCATCTGATAACTGGGCAATCTCTAATCCCAGGTAGTAGGATGCTGGCTTGGTCGTGATTTTTTGTGAATTAACTAATTCCTTTAAGAATTGATCCGTTAAATCTTTATCTGTAGTGGCTACAAGCCCATCATCCACATACAGAGCTATTATGATTTTCTTGTCTCCCACTTTCTTTGTGAAAAGACAGCAGTCTGCTGCATTCTGTTCAAAGCCCTTTTCTAGCAGAATCTCCTCGAAACAAGAATTCCAGCAACGAGGTGCTTGTTTCAGGCCATACAGACTTCTTTGAAGTCGACAGACATTCGAAGTTCCATCATTGAATCCGTCTGGCTGCTTCATATAGATTTCCTCTTTAAGCTTGCCATTTAGAAATGCTGTCGTAACGTCAAACTGTGTCAAATGCAGTTTCTCCTTGGCGCTGACACTTAGCAAAGATCTTATGGTAGCCATCCGGGCAACCGGACTATATATATGTATATGTTATACTATATATATATGTTTGTTCAAAATCAATGCCTTTACGTTGTTTGAACCCTTTTACTACTAATCTTGCTTTGAATTTGTCTGTAGTACCATCTGGGTTTCGTTTTATCCTAAAAACCCACTTGCATGGTAATGTCTTTCTATTGGACGGTAACTCACACAACGTCCAAACTTTGCTGTCGGCTAAGGATTTGATCTCGCTCGCCATGGCCTTTTGCCATTCGGCATTATCCTCACTCTCAGTAGCCTCCTTATAGGTATCAGGAAAGTTCTCAACCCCGACATAACAGACAAAATCTTCCAGTTTCTTTGGATGTCCGATTGTTGCTCTGTTCCTTAGGTTGTATCGAGGCTCCGTTAAGGGCTCAACTACTTCCATTTGTTCATTAGCGTCGGCAAATTCATCCTCATCCTCAGTTATTGATGATCTACCACTTACAATGCTAGGAACGTTGTCGCTTTCTGTGGTAGGAACATTCTCCTGAACTTGGCTTTGAACTTAGTCTTCAGATATATCTCCCTCTAGATCAAGTTCATGATTTTCTACGGCGTTTTCAGGCTCTTGTTCTTGCATGAGAACACGTCCGTTATCACCGCCTTCCTTGGCTTCCTCTGACCAAATAGGGATACTGGTGGAAATTTTAAATTCAACATCAGTCTCGAATGTAATATCTCTAGATCTCAGTGTCTTTCTTCCATCCCAGATGCGATAACCATCGTCATTCTCATAGCCTATCAGCAATCCTTTGATCGCCTTCTTTCCCATTTTCTTACGGTTTTGCTTTGGAACAGCATTCGCATGGCGCATAGCATTCACTCCCGATAATCTTTAGATGACTTATCTTCGGTGTCTTTCCGTGCCACAACTCAAAAGGTACTTTCGCATCCACTCTAGTAGGACCTGTTCTATTGAGCACATAGACAGCAGTATTAATAAGCTCTGCCCATAGAACTTGCGGCATCTGCCCTCTGGTGTACATCATAGATCGTGCAGCTTCTACAAGTGTCCGGTTCTCCCGCTCACTACAGCCATTTTGCTCAGGCGTGTAAGGCATCGTCAGCCGGTGCTGAATTCCATGCTTTTGTAAAATCCTTCGGATGGTTTCATTATCAAACTCTCCGCCATTGTCACTGAGTAATGTCTTCACAGTATGCCCAGTAGTTTTCGCTTCCTGGAGCATCTGAAGAAGTTTATCTTTTACTTCTGACTTGTGTCTGATGAAATAGACGAAACGGTAGCCAGAATAATCATCCTTAAATAATACAAAGTACTTGTACTTCGAAATGCTGTCTGAAAATGGTCCGCATACATCAGTATGTATGAGCTGTCCTGGCATCGTAGCTCTTTCCTTTGTTCCAAACTTCTGCCGATGGGACTTTCCGTAAATGCAACCCTCACATTTCGTATTGTCTGACTTCAAAACAATTCCTAGCTCCCTTTTGACTATATCGCGCACATGTCATTTATCCTGATGTGCAAATCGTTCATGGTAGAGCTGAAGTAGATTTGAACCAGTCACGGCATTAACTTCGATCGAATTGAGATGCCTTTTTGGCATGATTGTCTTCATAGTCAACTTATAAAGTCCACCATATCGATCTCTCTTACCAACAACTCTAGTCATGCCATCAATAGTTAATTTACACTCTCTAGTTGTTGATATAATGACGCTTTTCTGCATTTTATCTTGCGCAGCTAACGTTGAAAAAAGATTTTTCGTCAATGATGGTACTAACCACACGTCTCGGAGTGTTATCTGCTCCCTCTTACCATTGACATTTGATTTTACTACAACAACTCCCTTTCCTAGTACTGGAATAGTGGTTCCATCTGCAGTTGTCACTGTATGATCTGAATCAAATTCATGAAATTCATTAAAGAAGTCACTCCTCACAGCAATGTGCGTTGTTGCTCCATTGTCCACAAACCAGCTCTCTCTATCTTGAGTTTGTCTATCTGAGCATGCGTTTACCATCAGCGAAATCTGTTGCACTTGCTTGGACTTTGAGATAGGTGCTGATGTGCCTGAAGTTGGCTTAGGTGACCTCCCATCCTTAATCCACTTCTTGCACTTGCGAACTCTGTGTTCTTTTCCTGAACAGTAGTTACAAATCAGTTGCTCGTCCTTTATTTGCTTGACAGGTGTAGTCACTAGTGTCTCCTGTTTAGTGCTCTCTTGACATCCTAAATCTCTCTCGAATGTGCAAAGATGACTCGTTAAACTGTCTATGGTCCTTTCAGTCTGCTTTAGCATCAGCCAGCTTGACTTGAAATTAAAGAACCTGTCGTCCAGAGTGTCTAAGACCTTACAAATCAGGAACATCTCCGGAAGCTTAGCTGTTACGTCAATCTTAGAAACTTCAACCTTCAGGTCATTCCAAAGGTTCTTCAGTTTTGAAACATGTGAAATACAAAGGAATATTATCCACCTTTTCGTGTTTCAGTCCAAAAAATTCTAGACATAAATTATAAGCTCTGTCATCCGTTTGTCCATTAAATAGTCTATGTAACTCCAATCAGACTTCTCAAGCAGTTCTGTATCTCATCACATTTTTTAATGTGTCCTCTGACATATTTGTAGTAAGCATGAGCAAAGCGCCAGTTTCAGCCTTCCTATAACTAGCCGTCGCTTTGTTGTAGTTGCTAACTTCAGCGTCACCTGCTCCTTCTACAAGAAAAGAATTACAACACATTTTATTTTAGGAGATAATAGTCAATTCATAGAAAAAACAGACCAGACGTCAAGTTGCAAAAATAACAACCGTATCATAGCAACCGACCATAGTCATAGACTTGTTTGGTGTTCTGACCTCTGTGCTTTGCACTGATGTTATACCACAACAGTGGAGGGGAGGAATAGTATGAAACTGACACTTGACAGTTGTCAGTTGTATGTGGACGTCCAAAGTCGTTCACTATCTCCGGATGATCGAGCGATAATCACACGGATGATTCGAGCGTGTAAGTGAACACAGCCCTGATAATCGAGCGATAATCGCACGGATGATTCGAGCGTTTAAGTGAACACAGCCAAGGACAACTATCAAGTGTCAGTTTCATTTCATACTATTCCTCCCCTCCCCTACTATTTTTCGGATGACCCAGGCGAACGCCCGACGACGCCGTGAACGATTTCGAGTGATCGCGCGGGTGATCCGTGCGTTCTCGAACGTAGGTGAACGCACCCCTGATTGTGTTGTGCAGGGGCGCATTCACTTACTACGTTCGAGGACGCACGGATTACGGATCACCCGCGCGATCACTCGAAATGGTTCACGGCGTCATAGCACAGCGTCGTCCGTCGGGCGTTCACTTGGGTCATCCGAAGAATAGTAAGGGAGGGGAGGAATAGTATGAAACAGACAATTGTCAGTTCTTTGTGGACGTCCATAGTCGTTCACTAACTCCGGATGATCGAGCGATAATCGCACGGATGATTCGAGCGTAGTAAGTGAACGCAGCCCTGATATTGCAATTGTAGCACAAACTAAGAAGATGATACGGGTATAATTCTAGGTTACTGCAGCCCGATTCCATAACTTGGCTTCAATCGAATTCTCAGTATCGCAACCACTAATGCCTTGCGATAGAGTCGAATTTGCTATGAAAAAAGTGATAATCCGATTGTAGCTAAGTTATGGAATTGGGCCACTGGTTAACAGAGCTGTCAGCAGTTATGATTACGCGATTATGATCATATCGGTTTCAATCAGATTGTCAGTATCTTCATAGCAATTACAACTCTATCGCTCTGCATTAGGTGCACTTGCTAATGACAATCTGATTGAAACATATAAGATCAATATTGCGTAATAGGGCATTTCTAGAATGTTGTTCGCAGGAAATTGCATGTCCTATGACTTCTGACTTGCTTATCAGCAACGCATTGCTCAACGTTTTTTTTTTACATAATTTGATAACAAATATGATAAACTAATTAAAATGACATCAATAATAACAGCTAGATCTAAATAAAGTTAAAAATATAAGTAAAGAGAAATAAAAAGATGGCATATTTGGAGTGTCCACACCCAAGTACGAAATATTTCAAGTGAAAAATGGTAGTATTTTCCTACTCTTTGGTACTGAATCGATTCCATTTTGTAAAGATATTATATTCGAAATGTTAAATTCGACCTAATCCCAAGGTAGTTAGAATTCAAAATTAAAATAAAACACAAATATTTGCCGTTTATAAATTTCGATCGTGCGGAAATTCCTTAACACGTCACGACATTTTTGATCATGTTCGAATAAAAAAATTACTGTTATTAGGATTTATATTTACAAATGGCAACATTCTAACCACATAGGTGGCTGCCATATTTTATTTTGACAGCAGTCTGGCCAGAAAACGGTGCGAAGTGGTCGCCTTCATCACGCGTCATAAATTTTGGCTCCGCTACAAACGAAAGTTTTTGAAGGTATACTACTGTTTGATGCATATATTTTTTAGTTATATGTCGTAATTTATCAATATTTATATATAAGTAATACTAGTTTGTTAAAATTTGGATTGATTTAGGTGTAATTTTAGTTTGATTCCCGCACAGCAATTCCATAACTTGGCTACAATCGGATTATCACTTTTTTCATAGCAAATTCGACTCTATCGCAAGGCATTAGTGGCTGCGATACTGAGAATTCGATTGAAGCCAAGTTATGAAATCGGGCTGCAGATCGGTAGACATACGTCACATCCATTACGTAGCGTTTTGTATAAGGGATAGCAAAATGTGACGTATTGGAATTCATAAGCAGTGTTTACAATGTACATGGCTTTTGTTTTGCCTATGTTGAATTTGATTAAGTCGTAAGGTCGTAACTGTTTTCATGAATATAAAACCGATTTTTTTGTCGGTTTGTCCGCCTGTCGCCACCCTCGTATACCTCTGATAAAAATGTAGGTATGAGTCACATTAGACTTTTTTATATTCTAACTTTCCAACCAGGGCCCCAATTCTACTAAAACAATTGTAATGACAATTGTAAATCATTTTTGCAAAATTTTCACTTTTTACTTCTTAATAGTTTAGTAAAAGCGTTTTATTGTGAAGTTTTCTAAAAAGAAATAACAAAAATTTTTAAACTCAATATGCGAAAATTTTCAAAAATAAAAACGCTTCTACCACTTTTGAGAGGTGAAAGTAAAAATTTTGCGAAAATTGTTGATAATTGTCATTACAATTGTTTTAGTAGAATTGGGGCCCTGATATATTGTAAATTCGAAAAATAATATGTCGCTCTGTACATCTGTTGCTTTATTTGTTACGTTTACACGACTAAACGACTGAACCAATTCTGATATTAATTAGTACAGAGATAGGTATAGCCCATGGATTCACATGCGTTAAGAAAAAATGCTAATGATGATTAAAACTAATCTATGTCGCAATTCTGTGGGGCACAGTTAGTTTTACAGCTGTATGTGGTGTGATTGTTACATTTGACATAGTATTTTGATAGTGATAGTGAAACTTAACTACTATTGCTTTGGTTCCAGAAAATCTCACGTTTTTTTTAATAATTATTAGCATTTTACTTACTACAAAACTACATCTACAAATACAAATTAATTTATTATTTACATTATTTTAGACTAAATGGCGTTGTCTGCTGCTGAGAAAGCTAAAAGATATAGAGAAAAAAATAAAAAAGGCTCAAAAAAGATAAACGACCTTACCGATGAAGAGAAAAATTATAGGAGAAAAAAATGGAGGGAACGAAAAAAAGACAAAAAGCAAATGAGAAAGCACGTCAGATAAACCCGCTACCTCAAGTGACTCACAAAAGTTCAATTACAGTTACTAATTCATTTAAAGTCAAACACCGTAACATGTGCAGAAACTTAAAGTCATCTCTAAAGAAAATACAAGAATATAAAACAGCACTAAATAATGTGAGAAAGAAACGAGAAAAAAATAAACATGAACAAGAGATGATGTCGTTAAAAGCTGAAAACGATAAACTTCAAGCACGTCAAGAATTATTAGAGCTGTCATTGCGTGAAACATATTCTGACAGTAAAAAAACCTATCGATAAACAAATAATTAAAAATTTAGCTTTAAAAATTTCAGAAAAAACTAAATCAGGCTCCAGTGGTAAACTTATAGGTTTAAAAGGGCAGATAAGAACTATAAGCAAGAGCAAACGAAGGCTTTTAAACAAGAAGATACAGTCGGAAATGGAAGAGTTTTACAAAAGAGATGATATAAGTAGAAGTACAGCTGGAAAGAAAGAAACGAGAACTGTGAAGAAAAATAAAATGCAAATCAGATACCTGGTTGACACCTTAAGAAATCTCTATCAGATTTATAGGGATGAGGGTGGGAAATATAGTTACACAACATTCTTCAGATACAAGCCATTCTACGTATTGTCACCAAGTTTTGCGAGCAGAGACACATGCATGTGCATCAAACATAGCAATATGGAGTTCATGTTTATTGCTCTAAAACTGAAGGGAGTTATTAATTATACGAACACTAGTGAGTTGTTGAAAAATGTTGCATGCGACACTAAATCGTTCAACTGCATGTACAACGAATGTAAATATTGCAAAACTACTTGTATCCAATACAGCGAAGACAAGTTGCAAGATGAGATCACTTGGCATAAATGGGTTAGGATGGATTACAAGTACGAAAAATCAGGCCGGGAGCATACTACCAAAAAGACTGTGAAGCAACAAATGAAAGGGATTGTAGGGTGTGATATCATACCGGAATTTGAAAAACAATTGTAGTTTTTAAACGCATGTTTTTAACTGGGGAGAACAATACCACCAGTACAGAGCATGTGTTACGAATCTTACAAACGAAGAAATGATAATTTTATGTGACTTCTCTGAAAATTTTGACTGTAAATATAGTAATGAGATTCAATCGATGCATTTCGGTGCGTCGAAAAATTCCATAACTTTACATACTGGAGTAATTATTGGAAAAGATTGTAGCCAATCATTTGTGACTGTGTCGGATGATAACTGCCATGAGCCTAATGCCATTTGGGCACACCATAAAAACAGTAACCACTTATTCCAGTAATAAAACAGGCAAAAAAGATAAATTCTGATAAGAAAATCCTACATGTTTTTTCAGATGGGCTAACTAGCCAATACAGACAAAAGAAAAATTTATTTCTACTGAACTTTTTCACACAAAAATTAAAACTATCACATGCTACCTGGTCATTTTCAGAAGCGGGGCATGGTAAAAGTTTAGCTGATGGTGTCGGGGGAACTGTAAAACGTCAATTAGACAAGAGAATATTAAATGGCGAGGATATCACAAATGCAACTGATGCTCACCAAACATTGCAAAGAACAATGAAGACTGTTATGAGCTTGTACGTGTTTTCCGATGATGTGAGAAATATTAAAACACTCATACCTGAAGGGATCCTCGCTGTACCTGGTACAATGCAACTGCACCAAATAATATCTGTGATTGGTTTCATCAGATTAAGCATCGGCAATTAAGTTGCTTCTGTAACAAAATGCGTGGTTTGTGCAATTGTTATGGTCCTAGAGCACATATGTTGGCGTCTAATTACAAGTTGGGAGTACTTTCCTCTGATGAAGTACTAGTGTCCCAACAAGCAACAAGAAAACTCTCGTTGGTGATTATGTACTAGACAAATCACAACCCTTCCAACGTAAATAACCAACAAATGTATTATTCTCTGCTAGATCAGAGCAAATCATTAATACAGATCATATGCTGTCACTGGCCTCTTCGTCTCTCGAATCATCGGAATCATTGATGTCACCTAGTATGACGCAAGTTTTTGATACTGATTTTATGTTAGAACAGATTGATTTCACGCTCAGAGAATCCGCAATACCCACTGAACAAGGGCAGTTTGAGAATGAATTAGATTTTTCTGTGCATTCAGAAGCAAATATTATAACGTCTCTGTTTGAAAAACAAGATCCACTTGAATGTGTTATGACTATCAAAGATATCGTAGATACTGAAAATGTTCCAAGAAACCACTCACCAAAACCAGTATCTACTATTTCTAAAATGGAATCTTCCGTTAATGATTAACTCCAAGTTGTCTCGCCTGCAAAACGATTAAATTTTTTAAAATCTACTGATTCCTACCAACCTCTTAAAAACTCATTTCCTGCCAAACGAGTAAAAATTTTAAACCTACAGATGCTTACCAATTGCTTGAAGTTTCTCCGGCCACCAAACGAGTTAAAATTCTCCAACCTATCCGGGTAAAAGATGAAAATCAACTGCCTGCGAACAATACTGCAAAAAGAGGACCGTCCTCGTCCAAGACATTTTCTTGTCATTTTTGTAAGACTCGCAAGCCATTTATTCTTCAAAGAATGGTTAAATGCATGATTTGCAAGAAATGGTCGTGCTTTTCATGTAGCGGTACAACCTTTTTCGACTACATTTGTACTGTTTGTTTGAACAATAATTCTCAGTGATAGTTATTATTTTTTTGTAAACTGTGGTTGTTTTTTTTTAATGATTACTTAGACACTTAGTTTTTTGACGTTGCGTGTGTACCCACCTAGTTTTTTTTTACTTAATTATTATTGTTTTGTTCTCATTTTTTTTTGTAAACTGTGGTTGTTTTTTTTAATGATTACTTAGACACTTAGTTTTTTGATGTTGCGTGTGTACCCACCTAGTTTTTTTTACTTAATTATTATTGTTTTGTTCTCTTTTTTTTTTGTAAACTGTGGCTGTTTTTTTTAATGATTACTTAGACACTTAGTTTTTTGATGTTGCGTGTGTACCCACCTAGTTTTTTTTACTTAATTATTATTGTTTTGTTCTCTTTTTTTTTTGTAAACTGTGGTTGTTTTTTTAATGATTACTTAGACACTTAGTTTTTGATGTTGCGTGTGTACCCACCTAGTTTTTTTTTTACTTAATTATTATTGTTTTGTTCTCATTTTTTTTTTTTAAACTGTGGCTGTTTTTTTTAATGATTACTTAGACACTTTAACGGTATAAAAGGGTGTTTTGGTAATTTCCTGCGAATAAAGGTAATAAAAAATAAATTGGGACAAGTCAGACCAAAAGTGGGGTGTCGGGATTCTTGCCCCATTCGGTCGCTCTGAACGCGAGGACGCTATACCTTTCTTCGGAATCACTCGAAACTAAAAATACTCGTTACTATTTTGAAATTAATAAGATTACCTGGATATACTTGGACCGGAACGAGCTTCAAGAACTTTTGTTCCACTAGTGGGTACAATAGTGGAAGATAAAACATACAACTCAAATTCACCAATACAATCTTTATTATCCTTGGTTTAATTTTGCTTATTTATTTAAAATCTAAGGAACCGTGCCGTAGGTACGTTGGACGGCCATTCAAGCTAGCATGTAATAGTGGAAGACAAAACATGCAATTTAAATTCACCAATACAATATTTATTATCCTTGGTTTAATTTTGCTTACTTACTTAAAGTCCAAAGAATCCTAGCCTGCAGATCCAACTCAGCAGCCAAGAAATACCAAGATCTAAGATTACCCTGTTATAACTAGGGTCGATATAGAATTGACAAAATTAAGTATTTACTCTAACAAAACATTGATGAATTTGCCGGCCGGCAGTGTAGTCTACTTATTTACCTTTTTCTATAGGATTTAGCCGTTATGTTAGTGAAGGTAATTCTCCATCCGACGTTTCAGCAATGTCCAATTCGCGTGAGAGGTAGCCAGGCTAGACCCCTCAGGCGTTGCAGGTGTCCAGCAGGTCGGTGGGGAACCAAAGTTCAACACTCCGGTTAACGAAATATATGGATAAAATACGATACCGCATCCCAAGAACGTGGCACGAATCGTTGGGTATAATGTCGGCGTGGCGTGACGTATCGCGACACGGCGCCTTTTCTACTTAAATCCGGGGGAAGAAGCCTCCTTCGTGGGGTGTTTCAGTCCGGGGGGAAAACCTCCGTCGTGGGGTCTCAGTCCAGGGGGGAAAACCCGCTGTGAATGAATAGACACAACGTTTTTTTAGGGAACGAGACTTTGAGAACGCCACCGCTCTCATTTTGCTAAAATGGCGTCTCGAAAAAATGGATAAAAGTGATTTCACAATCGCAATCATTACTGCCGACAATACCAAAAATACCAACAAATGCTCTCACCTTATTTTACGGGTTTTATAATATGCAGGGAAAAAACTTGTCAGTCCTGCTAGGCTCTCCAGCACGAAAAGAAAGGACACGTCACTCATCTTCATTGTCTCGGTTTCTTTCTGTCGCCGGATCTAGTTTTTTTTATTTAGCATAATCTATCCGAATAACATTTCGTTTCACCAGGAAACCGATCAGCGCTTACACATGGGCTTTGGAAATTATAATATGGTTTTATTTTTATTTTTAAGATTTCTCACCCTCGAAATCACATTTGTTTATTTATCGTTTCTTTAACTATTTTTGACAGCTCAACAACTGCCAAGAGAAAGAATTGTTATAAACTGTAGTCCATAAAACGTTTCTTTGCTTCGCTACCGTTATATTATCATAAAACTATATACTGTAACTATTAAATTATGATATTGTATGGGTTCGTGTTCAAGATTACCCTATTACTAATTGCAAATAAGCAATATCTCTCAAGAACTTCTAGCTTTAAAGATAACAACGTGCTTTTTTACTAACTGAAACGCATTTTAAATAACTATACAGGCGCTTTTGGTCACCAAAACCTATCAGGCATTCCATTTGAATTTGTTTTGAGAAAATATTTTGAACTATAGAGTGTATCATTGAAAAATAACTATTATTAGACACAATCTTTACATAGCCCAATTAAAATTCATTTTCACATGCTTACCTCAATTGATAGCCATCGTGTAGGTATCATCAGAAAATGCGTTGATAGTGAGAACGCATTATTATGCCTTTGCAAACGTGTGGATGTGCTGCAGTTGATACACCTCATAATCAAATCAATTGTATAAATATTTATTATTATTCAAAACGTGAGCAAAACTGAGTCCGTAGTATAATAACAAGCAAAATATTATATTATTATTTTTTATTACAGACTATGCAATCGTTTGACCACGATCTCACCTGATGGAAAGCAATGATGTGGTCGAAGGTGTAGCACGCTTGCCTATTAGATACCTAATCACTCTCGAATAGTAAATAATAATATCTCGAATTTGTCGAAGAAATCAGTCCGGGAGAAGGCCAAGGTCGTCGGTTGTAAAATGCAATAACAAGATCAGAATTAAATGGTACAGTACACACGAATGCAAGTGCATCGGAACCAATGGATATCGCATTCACAAGTGACATGACATTTTGTGATATCACAAATGTCTGACATTTCTCGTAGACCGTTTTTGCTAAGTGAAAGTGCGAAATCGTATTGTATTATTTGTATAAATGAAATAACAAACAAATAATGAAATAGAAAAATGTTGCAATATACAAAATGCATTTTGAATAAACATTATGTGCATTCACTTTACGTATAACCAATGTCGAAGGAAATGTCTAATAGACCGTATAACCCTGTTCCATAATCTTAGATATTTTATACAAATCAATACCACGAAAAGTCACTGACAAAGTGACATGTCAGTTGCCCAAAACATTTTTATAAAAATATTTTTGTTTCTAAGTATTTTCCCAGATTTGCTCTCGTGTGGCACAATGGGGAAGAAAACTGCCTTTTTATCACGCTAGGTGGCGTTTCGTCGACTCGACCCGTTTTGCTGTCAAACGCCTAGAAAATACGTCAACAAAGTCTGTTTTTTTGGAATAAATCATTAACCATGACGCAATGCTCTGCTTACGGTTGTAAAAATAAAGGAATTCATGTATTTCCAAAGGATCCTAAACGAAGAAAGTTGTGGGAAAACACACTAAGAAGGAAAAATTGGAAAGCCACAAACGCGTCTAAGCTAGAACATAGCTTAGACGCGTTTGTGGCTTTCCATTACTACAGTAATGTTATAAATTTAAGCACAGAAGACCAATTTTTTCTCACCATGATAAAACTTAGGCAAGATAGGTGTAACTTTGAGCCAAGCAGATTCTTTAATGTAAGTACGACTACAGTTTCCAATGTTTTTATAACCTTTGTCAATTTTATCCATCAGTTGTGGGGAAAATTAAATATTTGGCCTGAAAAAGACTTAGTACAGTATTTTACACCCGAGAATTTCAAAAAATACAGTTGTTGCACTCGTGTTATATTAGATGGGACTGAAATAAAAGTACAAAAGCCAGAAAATCCTGTTTCTCAACAAGCATCATGGAGCAGCTATAAACATGCTAACACATTAAAAGTATTAGTTGGAGAAACCCCAGGTGGTTTACTATCCTATTGCTCAGAAGCTTATGGTGGATCAGTGAGTGATTGACAAACTGTGGAGTGCAGCAATTTAAAACAAAAATGTGAACCTGGTGACAGTATTCTAGCTGATAGAGGGTTTAATATTCAAGATTTATTTGCCGAAAAAGACATTACTGTTAATATACCCACATTCTTAACAGGAAAATCACAAATTCCTGGTCTAACAGTATTACAAGATCGTAAGTTAGCAAGTAAAAGGGTTCACATAGAACGTTTAATAGGTCTAATAAAAACATACAAGATATTAAAAAATTATTTACACCATAGCTATATTCCATTAGCTTCAAAGATATTTTATGTTTGTTTTATGTGCTGTAATTTTAGGGAAAACATAATGAAACTATAAATATTACAATTTTATTTTTATTTTATTCAGTATTTTAATTTATTATAATTTTTTTACAATTTCCTTTCTAAAATAGCCTTCTCAAAATGATTTTTATAGAAAGTACAGAGTATTGATACCATTTTCGATATAAATGGTTCATCCTTGTATACATAGACCACTTTCATATCAATGAAAGTGTATATTATAAGGTTACAGTACTTTCTATTAGTACAGAACAATTGGCCTTGAATTTGATAGTAATAGGGGTGTCTCTCTTTTAAGTGATATTCACCATTTTTTTCTTCGAGGTATGGCACTGTTACAGGAGTAATTTGACAATATCTTGAAACATACGGACACTTCACTTCAATTACTGTCTCTTCACCAAGAAGACCATCGGGAGAAGCACCCAAGAATGGATGAGTCTCCGAAATGAATAATCCACAAGCTTGCACATCTAAATCATACATTTCACAGTATTTTTTATTGCTATAGGCTCTTGTACCTTTCCATGAGTTGTAGCATTGCTTACAAAATGTTTTGGATTCAAAACTTTTTCAGCCAAATGTTCCTGTGTGCACGGCTTACTGTGGGTGACGGCATAGAAATTACTTGCTGTAATTCTACATGACCTTTGCCTATGCCATTCATTGCATTTATGTTGCCCTCTAGTTTTCATTTCCACATCGTTTATTTTCTGTGTTGTTACGTTTGTTATTAACAGGTCTTCAAGTATTAGATCCCTAGAGCTTTCGTTTGAATATTGATGATCCAATTCCATAGCATATGGGTTAGCGGGCCTTATAGTTTGTAATATTGGCATTGTCGAATCACCATGGGAGATGGCCAGGTTTCTTATATAATCTTGGTAATTATCCATTATATCTTCATTTTTCAGAGGAGAATAATTTATACTTTTTTCCTTTTACTTGGCATCTTTTGTACTTGAACTGGAGATTCAAAAAACACTTTCCATGGCCGTTTAAAATTCATTAATTTCTGAGTACATACTTGGTGCAATAACATAGTTTTGGTGCGGACCATATCCTCAATGCCATGTAGTAATACCATCACATGCTTACAATGTGCTTCTACACCACTGCCAGCAGCACATTCACAATGAGTTTGATTGATTGAACCATCACAGTTTAATTTTATGTTGACTACATAAGTTTTTTTTTTTCATTTGAGCTTTACACTGGCCTTGAATATATGTGCTGTTGCTATCAATGGCAACACGAGCAGTTAAAAGAAATCGCGAATCGTACATTTGTCTGCCTTTCAATTTTGCTTCAAATCTGAAAAGAAATTTAAAATGAATGTACGATACGATACGATACGAAATACTTTATTGTATACCAAAACAAAGAACAAACAATATCAAAACTTAAATAAGGTAATACAATTGGCGGTCTTATTGCTTAAAGCGATCTCTTCCAGACAACCTATGGATGGACAGTATCAGAGGAAGCAGAAATAGACGGAATGTAAGTAGAGGTTAGGTTCAAAACGACACAGGCACCTTAATTGAATACAAGTAAATGCATTGCATGATTGCATTGCATACTTACCTTTCCACAAATGACTGAATATGTTGTTTTGTCAACTTAGGCAGACTTGAGCTTGCGTTAATATCGCGGAAACATTCAGCTGCAGGAGCGGCATAAATCTCGTCTTCATTGTAATCTTCTAGTCCAAAATTGTCGTTACGATCATAAGCTACCAATCTGGAATAACAGAAACCATATTATCATTCAAAAGCATTAAAAAAAACTCCTGCAAAAAATAAGTCATAACAATATAACCTCATGATGTAGCGAATCAATTTGTTCTCACCTTTCGATTAGAGCAGCTTTTTTACCACAAACAGAAGTTTTCCTTTTTCTCAATTCGTCTTTTATCTGTATCACTGTCATCATGGAGTACATTTTCACTATAAAAACTGGAAATTAATACTCGATACAATCAAACAACAAAACAGAAATGTCGGAGTTTAGGTCTAGTCGCTGGTGGCGACCTCTACAATAAGCTTTGCGTTTTGTTCCCCATTGTAACAAGTTAAATAAAACCTTTTAATAAAACAAATATGACTGCCGTGCGTAATGAACATAAATGTCTATGCCAATTCTATACATAGATAGCCTGTGTCAACTGATAAAATATAATATGGACTCTAGCAATACTGCACACATCTAAATCGGTTGAGGCGTTTAAGAGTTATTGTGAAATAAACAAACTCTCCCGCATAGATACAGTCATACCTACACCTACATGAACTCTAAAACATAACACTCCTTTTTTTGGAGATTCAATATAATTGTGTTCTATCTTGTTCTATTATTCTATGCATTTAAGAGTTACAACGTTACTGATTAACAACCAAACGTTCATACATTTCATTAATTCCAAATTTTTAATTCCAGAATTCTAAAAGTAAGATAGTTTTAATAAGACGTAAAGAAAAGTTATGTATTTCTCGCTTAGGCATTCTTGGATATTGGCTTTTTTCCAGGCGGTAATAGTGATCCGCTCCACTTTTCGGCTGTGGTACGGGGAGTTATGCATCACCAAAACAGAATCATGCTTCAACTTTGGCAGAATTTCCTGTAACCATTCATCAAAGCACTTCAAGTTCATTTCTTGGTGATAATCTGCACTACTTGTTTTGGATTTGGACACAAGAGACCACCTTCAACAAAACCTTCTTCGCTGCCTATATGGCTTATTATTAGTCGTCTGCCCTTGCCTGTTGGAGCTTTCAGCCCTGTGGTCAAGCCGTCCAGCCCCCCGATTCAGAACCCTTCGATAACTCAGTTGTCGATCGATATGTTATTATTTATTTTGTGAATTTGGTTTCAAATCATTCAATTCAATACATTTTTCATTCACAATATCGAATCGATTCGGTTTTCTATCGAAAGGTTCTGAATCGGGGGGTAGGAATACAATTTATTTTGTAAATTTATTATATTTAACGCTCAACAAATGTATATGAGGCATTTATTGGTAAAAAATTACAGAAAATATCTGAATTTAAAACATAGATCACGTTTAATTAAGCTCAACTTTTGTACAATTGTGTCTGTTAGGTCAGTGACAGGTGGCCAAGTGACGGGGAGTAAGTTATCAAATTCACAAACAGACAAACAAATATACCAAAATGGTAGCGATTGCATGAAATGTTTTGAATCCCTGCAGGGTTCCCAGTGTAAGAAAAATAATTGCACGAAAAAAACTTTGGCTCAGTCTGAATTTGTTTAGAATTACTATAATGCAAAAGTAAAAGCTTTAAAACAGTTCAATAATTCAAAAATATCATATTATTCTTTCAAAATAAGTAAAACAAATTTCTATCTCAAATTATGGATTGCTCGATTATAGTTAGGCAGTTTTTTTGCTCTGTTATTCGCTTTGTTTAATAAAATATCTAAGTACAGATTTTAAAATTTGAAACCGGGTTTAGTATAAAAATACCTTGATGCAGAGTCATACGAATTTTATCGTTCCAAATTCAAATCACATTACCTATTGTACGGCCAATAATACGCGACCAAATAATTCACAGCCAATAATTCTCATCCAATATTCCGTGGACTGGCCAATGATGTTATATATAAACTGAGGTAGATACGTTGTACCCCGCTCTGCGTGGCAAAGTAAACACAAGCTAATCAGCTTGTGTTGACTTTGTCCCAAACAGAGTGGCAACGACGCAACACGTAAATACACGCTACTTCCGAAACATGAAAAATTAATCAAAAACGCTATGTGTGTTAAGAAAGCGCACTACATACACTGGGACTACTGCTAAAGGCAGGAAAGATGTGTCTTTTCATTTTTAAGTACTGTTTACGGTATTGAAAATGGAATATAATAAATTTAATTTTACCCTAAATCAACTGTAGCGATGTTGCCGTATCGCCACCTACACGAACGAGACAAATAGCAGGTTACGTGTAAGAACCACTGTTAACGAGCGCAACAGTCACCTTATCGCTAGCGACCTAGATGGCTATAAGATAGGCAAATTATGGATGTATGGAATCATTAACATTTTAAGTTGCGCTATTTAACTTGCAGAAGAAAGGCGCTTAGGTAGGAAATAAATAAAAACACACGATAATAGGCTATAGTGTTAGAAACATTATGCCATAAACCGCATAATGATAGGCCAACGCGTTAGCCAACAAAATAATATTTAGTGAAGGCTTACAAAAGGCAAACGTAGTTCCAAAAACTACGTACCATCTCGTATGACCATTATGACATACGAGATGGCTGCGTAACGTTATAGGATAGTCAAAAACAGGTAATGCAGTCACAGAGGAACACTGGAGTTCTCTGTAGTTGAGGTACAGGTTCTGTTCAGGAACTGCCCCGCCTTGTAAGGGTACTAATTTGCAACGCGGGGTGGGCCTGAACTAGATCTATAAATTCAAAGGTAAATGACTAATACTCAGCGGCGAGAGCGACAACAAACTAGGAAAGCTCTTCTAAAACGGTCAAGCTTGTTGACAAACAATGAGTCATACTTTGGAATGTCATGATTCTGAGCCAGACAGAGACTATCTCAAGTATAGGTGCCGATTCTGTACAAATGCGAAAGGTTTGAAAGATCGGAAGATCTCTCAACCATATTTTTTGTGCCTATTTCTTGAGCGTGGGAAAGTTCTCGTCTAGAACAAAGGCTAATATTACGTCATGGAAAAATTGTAGTTGGTTGCCCAATGGAAGAGCTTTAAACGCTTCTGACAAAAGTATAAAAACCAATACTTACTAATAAAGTGTGTGCATTATCCGATTGACGTCCAAGCAAGCCAGAAGTTCTTCTATACGTAACCAATATTAGTGAAAGCACCACCCAGTTATTGAAGGCTCCGTAGCCAACATTTGTAAAACGGTTGTAAATAAGTTAATAGTTTAATATTGTTCTCTAACAAGTGATAATAAATTAATTCGAACCGTGAATCAAGTGCATTTCCGTTTCGTCCCCACATCCTGAGCTCAACTAAAGCCTCATTTCTCTGCTACTGTGATCCCGCACCTATGCGAGAGTTTGCAATAGCGACAGTGAGAACACGATAATGGCACGCAGCGTTGTTAGTTTGTATGATGCTAGGGGATGCTGGGGCATTCCAACGGCTGATGATTCTCAGTCTGCCCTCCGACCCGTAAAGGCCACGGCTGACGATCTTCAGTCGGGGAGTCAAGCGTAGTTGCAATCCTATTTGTAATGGATTAGGATAGAGTATTGTATATGTGTTACTTAATTATTTGAAAAGAGCGATTTTATTGGATAATAAAGTGTTTTTTTTTGTGAGTTGAGGTTGTCCTAGCAAGTTCATGGATCACGAAGTGAGTGATTGCGATTTTTTATTTGTGTTGTTTTTAGTGATTTATAGCTTGTATTTTGTGTCAAATAATACTGTAAGGAACATAATAAAATGAGAATGATAAATTATTTTTTATTGCTAAAATAGCAATAGCAAAAACTAACGGTGAAACATCAAACAAGATTGTCGGTTAGCCCCAAACTAAGCACGAGGCCTGTATCTTGGGCTAGAGTGCAAATTTACCAGATAACTTTGTATCATTTAACTAAACCAAAAGAAAATACTTAATTATAAGTAAGTATACAGGGGTGGCAATGCAAAAGACCAAAATTAATGGTCTCATTTAAAAAAAAACGTTTTTTGCAAATTTATTTGGTGTTTAGTGTACCGCGTATAGCGATTTCCACAAAGTGCTTCAAAGTGCCTTTCGTCACTTTTGGCGGGAAAATGTTAACGTGAGTATATTTTTGATAGTTTAATAGTATATTTTTCAATGTTCTTTAACGTTTTACTCGTAGCTATGAAATGGTATATAACATTATGTAATTTATTCTATAAGCAATTCGCAAAATAAAAAAGTTTTACGCGCGTTTCTCAAGTCTGTCCGGCGAATATACGGGTGTTCTCCAGGATATATAGAACTACAAGTTTTCCCGCTCACGACTTCGTCCGCGCGGACTACTGTAGTACAAGCACAAATTTTTCAAACATTCGTATCGCATGCGTACCGTGTTTACCAGCAGCCCGATTACATAACTTGGCTTCAATCGAATTCTCAGTATCGCAACCACTAATGCCTTGCGACAGAGTCGAAATTGCTATGAAAAAAGTGATAATCCGATTGTAGCCAAGTTCTGTAATTGGGCCACAGAGCAAGACGATAGTCGCCATCACAACACCTTGCGTACGACTAGCGTCTATAGAGCCTATAGCAATAAAAAATACTGTGAAATGTATGATTTAGATGTGCAAGCTTGTGGATTATTCATTTCGGAGACTCATCCATTCTTGGGTGCTTCTCCCGATGGTCTTCTTGGTGAAGAGACAGTAATTGAAGTGAAGTGTCCGTATGTTTCAAGATATTGTCAAATTACTCCTGTAACAGTGCCATACCTCGAAGAAAAAAATGGTGAATATCACTTAAAAGAGAGACACCCCTATTACTATCAAATTCAAGGCCAATTGTTCTGTACTAATAGAAAGTACTGTAACCTTATAATATACACTTTCATTGATATGAAAGTGGTCTATGTATACAAGGATGAACCATTTATATCGAAAATGGTATCAATACTCTGTACTTTCTATAAAAATCATTTTGAGAAGGCTATTTTAGAAAGGAAATTGTAAAAAAATTATAATAAATTAAAATACTGAATAAAATAAAAATAAAATTGTAATATTTATAGTTTCATTATGTTTTCCCTAAAATTACAGCACATAAAACAAACATAAAATATCTTTGAAGCTAATGGAATATAGCTATGGTGTAAATATTTTTTTAATATCTTGTATGTTTTTATTAGACCTATTAAACGTTCTATGTGAACCCTTTTACTTGCTAACTTACGATCTTGTAATACTGTTAGACCAGGAATTTGTGATTTTCCTGTTAAGAATGTGGGTATATTAACAGTAATGTCTTTTTCGGCAAATAAATCTTGAATATTAAACCCTCTATCAGCTAGAATACTGTCACCAGGTTCACATTTTTGTTTTAAATTGCTGCACTCCACAGTTTGTCAATCACTCACTGATCCACCATAAGCTTCTGAGCAATAGGATAGTAAACCACCTGGGGTTTCTCCAACTAATACTTTTAATGTGTTAGCATGTTTATAGCTGCTCCATGATGCTTGTTGAGAAACAGGATTTTCTGGTTTTTGTACTTTTATTTCAGTCCCATCTAATATAACACGAGTGCAACAACTGTACTTTTTGAAATTCTCGGGTGTAAAATACTGTACTAAGTCTTTTTCAGGCCAAATATTTAATTTTCCCCACAACTGATGGATAAAATTGACAAAGGTTATAAAAACATTGGAAACTGTAGTCAGACTTACATTAAAGAATCTGCTTGGCTCAAAGTTACACCTATCTTGCCTAAGTTTTATCATGGTGAGAAAAAATTGGTCTTCTGTGCTTAAATTTATAACATTACTGTAGTAATGGAAAGCCACAAACGCGTCTAAGCTATGTTCTAGCTTAGACGCGTTTGTGGCTTTCCAATTTTTCCTTCTTAGTGTGTTTTCCCACAACTTTCTTCGTTTAGGATCCTTTGGAAATACATGAATTCCTTTATTTTTACAACCGTAAGCAGAGCATTGCGTCATGGTTAATGATTTATTCCAAAAAAACAGACTTTGTTGACGTATTTTCTAGGCGTTTGACAGCAAAACGGGTCGAGTCGACGAAACGCCACCTAGCGTGATAAAAAGGCAGTTTTCTTCCCCATTGTGCCACACGAGAGCAAATCTGGGAAAATACTTAGAAACAAAAATATTTTTCACAAGTGAAAAATGTTTTGGGCAACTGACATGTCACTTTATCAGTGACTTTTCGTGGTATTGATTTGTATAAAATATCTAAGATTATGGAACAGGGTTATACGGTCTATTAGACATTTCCTTCGCCATTGGTTATACGTAACTGGAAGGATCACTGTAGGCCAAGCCCAAATTTTTCAAACATTCGTATCGCATGCGTACCGTGTTTACCAGTGGCCCAATTACAGAATTTGGTTACAATCGGATTATCACTTTTTTCATAGCAATTTCGACTATCGCAAGGCATTAGTGGTTGCGATATTGAAAATTCGATTGAAGCCAAGTTATGTGGTCGGCAGTGCGATTATGTAATGTTGATCATGACGGTTTCAAGCCGTCAAATTCAATTATGCTTTGCGATAGAGTCGATTTTGCTATGAAAAAAGGGTCAATCAGATTGAAGCCAAGTTCTGTAATTGGGCCACTGGCCGCAGAGCAAGACGATAGTCGCCATCACAACACCTTGCGTACGACTTGCGTACTACTAGCGTCCTTAGGTTAATGACGTATTTATAATGTAAATAAGGATGGACTCGGTTGAACGAAAGCCGGCCAAAAAGAATGAACACAGAACGAATAATTTGTTTGAAAACCTAACAATATAATGTATGTTCTGTGAAAACTCCTTTTTTTTACAAATGTATAGGAACGACTCCTCTTGACATTTCTTTCGTTGACATCAGGGTTGCCAGAATGTTACTTTTGTAACATTTTACGTTACTTTTGACCCCCTAATGTTACTTTCATGTTACACGACTTAAAATGTTACTTTTACGTAACTTTGACGATTAAAATATATATATATTCAAAGGAAATGGCCAGTTTCTGCCTAGAATGTACTTTGACTGTAGGTAATTGTTAAAATGTCGTTGATTTTCAGACAACAACAATTTAATTACTTATATTAGCAGAATATAAGTAATTAAATTGTTCTATCTGAAAATCAACGACATTTTGAATGTCTTACGTTCCGTTCAACGAAATGTATGTACGATGATAAATAAACTTCTATATGACAAATGTATCAATAATTAAAGTGAATGCACATAATGTTTATTCAAAATGCATTTTGTATATTGCAACATTTTTCTATTTCATTATTTGTTTGTTATTTCATTTATACAAATAATACAATAAGATTTCTCACTTTCACTTAGCAAAACCGGACTACGAGAAATGTCAGACATCTGTGATATCACAAAATGTCATGTCACTTGTGAATGCGATATCCATTGGTTCCGATGCACTTGCATTCGTGTGTACTGTACCATTTAATTCTGATCTTGTTATTGCATTTTACAACCGACGACCTTGGCCTTCTCCCGGACTGATTTCTTCGACAAATTCGAGATATTATTATTTACTATTCGAGAGTGATTAGGTATTTAATAGGCAAGCGTGCTACACTTTCGACCACATCATTGCTTTCCATCAGGTGAGATCGTGGTCAAACGAATGCATAGTCCGTAATAAAAAATAATGATATAATATTTCGCTTGTTATTATACTACGGACTCAGTTTTGCTCACTTTTTGGATAAATATTTATACAATTGATTTGATTATGAGGTGTATCAACTGCAGCACATCCACACGTTTGCAAAGGCATAATAATGCGTTCTCACTACCAACGCATTTTCTGATGATACTTACACGATGGCTATCAATTGAGGTAAGCATGTGAAAATGAATTTTAATTGGGCTATGTAAAGATTGTGTCTAATAATAGTTATTTTTCAATGATACACTCTATAGTTCAAAAGATTTTCACAAAACAAATTCAAATGGAGTGCCTGATAGGTTTTTGTGACCAAAAGCGCCTGTATAGTTATTTCCAATGCGTTTCAGTTAGTAAAAAAGCACCTTGTTATCGTTAAAGCTAGAAGTCCTTGAGAGATATTGCTTATTTGCAATTAGTAATAGGGTAATCTTGAACACGAATAACTTTAAATTATTGATGTACAATAACTTTTAATAATTTAATAATGAAAAAAGTGATAATCCGATTGTAGCCAAGTTATGGAATTGAGCCACTGATGCCAAACTAACAGATACCGTAATTTTCTGAAGACAAATTGAAACGATGAATTTTATTTAATTTAAATGGTAATGGTGTTAAATATAAATAATAATGGTAATGGTGTTGGTAAACCCAACATTGTGAATCTTGCGTGGGCTATTATGATTTTACTAATGCCACACACTTATTGTGAACGAATCATTTCACTGATTAACAATATAAAAATCCGGCTTAGAAATCGGTTCAAAAATAAACATGACGATTCTGGAATTTTGCATTCCAAAAACGCAAAAAGGAAATATATGAGAAAATGGGTGTGTGAATTTCGAGCCGACAAAAATATGTTAGAATTATCTCTTAACTTATCATCATTATACAAAGGATTTGCTAAGGACAGTGATAGTGACGAGAGAATTGTGTTGTAAATAGGAATGAACTGGCCAAGTGCGAGTTGGGTCGCGCACTGAGGGTTCCTTACCACACCACTTTTATTTTTCTTATTATAGTTTTACTTTAGAGTGTGTAATCATGCCAAGTTTGCCTCTAACGCTTGTACTTATCACCGCTTAGACCAAAGACAAAATACGTAATAAGTACTTTTGTTGTATAGGGATCCCCCTTTTTTATTATTATTATTTCTTAATTAATCAGCCATAACATTACAGTCAAATTCTATAAACATTTTAATATCGATTACAGTTCAAAAGATCATCGTTATCAGTTCCCGCTGCTGGGACACGGGCCTTCTCTCAGAGAGAGAGAGTGAATGGGCCATAATCCGTCAGATTGTATAGCGCAACATGATTCCATTCGGGTACTATTGCTCTCCAAAGATACAGTATCGGTTCAAAAGATACAGTCGTTAAACGGTAGGACGGACAAACAGACAGACAGCGTAGGCTTAAAAATATTATAGTTGACCGTTGACACTCTTTGGGTACGGAACCCTAATAAAAATGACATTCTAATCGTACAAATTGGCATTTTTGTTCATAATTTCTAATGTTTAAGCAATATCTGTTAAAGCAGTAATTTAGCATTATTTGAAAAATGTCTAGCATGTTTTAGCAGTTTTTTTCATTCAGGCTAGCAGAAGTTGACTTTTGAATCTGGTCACACTGTTTGTTAACAAGCCACTCACAAACGTGATGTTATTGGATTGGAATCATCGAAAAGTAAGTATATTTCTTTTTTAGATTACTTTCCCATAATATAGAAAAGGTACTTGTGTTTCCTAAATGTAATTACTTATTTGAATTTATGTTCTAGACATGAAGATTTATCCAAATCCCCTTTGGAATCTCATGGCCGACACATCCTCCAAGAGAAGTGAAAGCCATAGCATAGAATACACTAATAAAACCATGCTAACTTAAGTGACGGCACCGTTCAGAGGAAAAATGGCATATGATGAACAAGCTCCACCACAAAAAGTAAGTAATGTGACAAGCAAGTCATTCACCTGATGCTAAGCATCACACCTGCCAATGATGGTTGTATTTTCACTTAGGATATCAAGCTGTAAAGTTTTGCACAGCACTGCACTGAGCTTGTTGCAAGGCGGTCCTCAGAGGGTATGGCCTACTAGCTCAAGGGGGCGACTGTCATCAAACAATAATATGGTACAGGAACACGGAGGTGTCTACCAAACAAATCAATAAACACCTAGTGCACAAACAGCACCAAGTTCTGTGCCGGCTCTTCCTTCAATGGGCATAAGCATATATGTATTATAAGCAGGTATTCATTTCGTTTAAATTCGTTTTATTAAAGTTTGTACAAGGATAGGTAAAAACATAGTTTTGCCAATTAAAGACAATGTCTGAATGACATAAAAGTATATGTATGGACAGTGTGGTGATCAAAGAATATAGTTGCTCTCTACCAAGACAGTGATAAAATATGAAAGAGGTTATAATTTTGATGAGGAAGACATTGTCACTAGCTGTAGGCCCAGTAGTTTTGAATAGGTATCTCTTATTTATTCCTCCCTATTTAATGTTTCAGATCGGCACACCTGGGGACAAGCCAACCTATTGTGGTGGAGATCCCTGATGAACAATGAATGGAAGCCTTCTCAAACAATAGAAAGAAGAATGATGATGCACTTGTTTGTTGAAAGAAGTTTTAATAAATCTTGTTATTTATGTAATAGTTCTGATTAAATACATATACTGTTTATTAATTCAATGGTTTTATTGAAGTATCTGTAGGGGGGCGGGTGGGGGGGGGGGGGGGGCAGTCGACCCTAGGATTGCAGATTTTCTCACATGTAGGCACACATGGTAATGAGGAGGCAGATAATCCTAAGTACTTATCCAAAACAAAAGTTACATCCCATTAGAATGAGTATTTTGATATTGTCTCTCGAGAAAATGAATATGGTACAGAACAATGCAAAGTGAGCCTCCTCGTATACCATGGTGTGCCGATATGAAGTTGAGTAGGAAACTAATTGTGATTATTCATAGATTGCACTCGGCATATGCCTTTAAACACTTAACGAAGAAAAACAACATCCCAACTGTGATCTAAGTGGTATTTCGAAAGATGTCTACCATTTTCTTATGGAATGAATAAGTCCGGAGTGCACCTATGAGAGAGGAATTATTTAAGGTGGTAAATGTAAACCAACTTGATGTGGGTCTGTTCCAGAGCATCTTAGCTGCGCAAACATCTGGCACAGCAGGGATGCTCTATCAGTCGACATATAGTTTGGTCAAAAGCAGTTAGAAACTAGTGTGTATACTATGAGACACATATTACTGTACCCCTGGTGGTACAGTGGGTCTTTGAAAGTTAAACCATACCACTGATAAGTACCTAACTAGCTATTTTCCTGCTTTCAGACAACTTAGTCAAAGGGAGTTAGCCCATCCCTTTCTCCCTACAAGCACCAATTATTATTAAATAGGTACCTACAACAAATGTACCAGTAACTAGTTTTATTTGCCTTATTGTACCTAAAAAAAAAGAATGAAAGAGATTGGAAGTTTCTTTTCAAAAAATTTGTTTATTTAAATAATAATAGTATACTAATTTGAAGAAGCAATTGCCGCCTTTTATTCAGATCTATTATTTACATAGTATAAAGATTATAATAGATGAGAATTAAGTATGTTGTTGTGTATCTACTATTTGCTTCTTTTCTGTAGATCTGTTTGCCAATCGGCAAAGGCCTCTGCCAACCTTTTCCATTCATGTCTTTCCTGAGCCACTCTGTTCCTCCTGCCGCTTGTCTGATGTTGTCATGCACAGAAAAGGTGGGATGGGATTTCAATAATAGTTCTGATTTAATACATATATTCTTTATTAAATCAATGGTTTTATTTCTCTAGTGTTCTATAGTCATGTACAAGTGATAATTTAGGTAGCAGTGACCACAAGTAGGCGAAGCGAAGGCCCTGTCACTTGTAACAGTGTAGTGCAAAACTGATTTAGATTATTTCTTGTTTTCTTTTAAAATGTTAGGATGTGATGAGACTGATTAGTTTGCTTGTTCTTCTGATTCGGTTATGTTAAAATCCATGAATATGTTCAGACCTTTCTTCTTTTTGACTAATATATAACGTAAGTGTTTATATACTCTTTGACTAATATCAGACTAATATCTCTGAAAGTAGATACATAAGTAGTTAGGCTAAGTACTATCGCAGTCAAAAAATCACCTAAATTGCTATGTTTAGGTACTCGTTACTTTTTAATACTGTAGCATTGATTCAACTAAAAGAGTGTTAATAACTTTTTGATGATAAAACTCTTAAATTTAAACGCCTCGCATGCTGCAACATTTGACGGGTTAATTTTAAAGTTGACATATAATTTAATGACCTGCTCGGTCAGCAGATATGAACCCATAGACGTAGTATAATGCAGTAAGCATAATTCAATATCTTTGTATGAGGTTATAAGGTTTCCTATATTTAACGTAGACAACTATCTTGAGCTTAGAGAAATGATTATGAGTACTGGAATATCTTGAGTGACCGTTTTTATATTGATAATAACACGATGCTCTACACAAAGATCTTGAATTATTTATTATACACAGCAGCCATTTGCTATGCTTCACTCGTTTGTTTAGCGGTGTGGAATCCGTCTTGTTTTAAACATTCTTGGTACCTAGAATTAAGACTGAAAAAAATATTTTTTTGTTTGCATTCTTTCACTTTCTTATTCTTGTTTTCAATTTATCTTGTAGCAATTTAAATAATAAGTCGCCCCCCATTCCGTTTTCAGTATCTAAAACAGTTTTTATGCATATGATATTTATCTTCACATTTTATCGCTTTCTTCTTCCTGTTTTCAATTTATCTTGTAGCAAATTAAATAATAAGAGGCCCCCATTCCATTTTGAGTATATAAAACAGTTTTTATACGTTTAAAACACACATGGTTTCTAGTAGCATAACCTCGACTTTTGCTCAGTAAATATGTTCAGTAAATAGAAAGGTAATTAGGTTCATAATGGTAATATTGAATTACAATATTATTGTAATTCAATACCTTACCACAGAATAAATAATAGGCTATAACTCAGAAACTAATGATCATAGCGTAGTAGTTTCTTTATAGAAGTGGGAGACGATAATACACGACCAAAGTAATGTACGACCAGTATTGTACAGCCAATATTACACGGCCAGATATTACGTGTACATGGATTCGTAATATTTGGACAGCTAATACTGGCCGTGTATTATTGCCCGTACAAAATCGGTCCGGGTTGATAATGCACGGCCAGTATTACGCGACCAATATTACGTGTACAACTGGATACGTAATATCAGCCCATGCCGATTTTGTACGACCAATATTACACGGCCAATAATACGAATTCAACCATAGACAAAGCTAGAATCACTCCTTGATGCCTCGTTTGTGTAGGCGAGTGTCAAGATGAAAAAAACTGTCATAGAACCGAATCGGCCAACCCCGACTCCACGTGGTCTTGTCTGTCCTACACTAGAGTGTTTTTAAAAAGCCGGAGGCGCGGAGTGAGTGCAGCCCCCGTCCGCTGTGACAAAGTTCAGGTACCAGGGTGAGCTGGAGCGGTGGAGGCTGGTCGCCGAAGGCGACCAAAAAGTCGAAGCTGCGGAGGCGAGCGTTGGTACTTGTGCTTTGTTACGCAAGGGTGGAGGGGCAGCACTTCCCGCAGCGCCGGAGCAATTGCGATTCATAATCTGTGGTAAAAGGAAACTGGAACATGCAAACGAGGCTTTGACCATGTCATTTACAAATACAAATATTTTTATTCATAAAAGTCACAAAGTTATAAAATTATAAATTTACTGATGGTCTCCACACTAGGTCAAGCCTGTCCCGTGGGGACCTTAGAACCGTGTTACAAGATTATAATAGTTTTAACTACGACAGAAAATTAATGTGATTTTGAAGTTTATTTTATATAGTTATTCTATGAGGTACATTTTATAGACAAGATTTAACAGAGTGTTTTTATAAACAAACAAAGTTGTGATATTATTATTCTGTTCTGTTTAGTACTTAACATAATCATGACAATATCTCAAGTAATTTTTCAGTGTCGGCATATGACGTTATTAACAACCAGTTGATTATTTTGTGCTTGGCTTGGTTAACGGTACAGTTTTTTAAGTCTAAATGTTTCGAAACAATTTTGTAGGTGTATGGGAGCATAAATTCTGGTAATCTTTTAGCAAATGCGGTGCGTACGAAGTGACGAGGAGGTCTAAAAATGCGTTTATTAAGAAGATTAGGGTATTCTAAAGAAGAGAGGACTCTTGCGTGATGTTTTAGACTCGCTCGAAGAATAAATAGTTGTCTGACATTTAACACCTTTGCTTCAGCGTAGAGTTGTATTGTAGGGTATCGAAATGGTTAACTGTGCATTGGTTTAAGGACAGAACGTTGCGCTCTTTCCAATCCCAGCATAAAAGTAGTTCCAGCTCCTCCCCATACTAATACACAATATCCAAGAATTGACTCGCAAAGAGACGTATAGACCAGACGCAAGACCCATGGATCAGCAGAGGTGCGTAGAAGTTTCATAACATACACAATCTTTCTGACCCGTATTGCTGTTGAGACTAGGTGAGCTTTGAAAGAGAGCTTCTGATCGATATCTACACCAAGGTATCGTACCGTTTCGACTCTATCAAGTATTTCGCAGTTGCAGTTCCCACTGTTACACCTAGGGGAATGAATTTTTATGCATGTTATCGACTTAGGAGCAGATGGTCGGGTCTTGTGAAAACAGACGTAGTTAGTTTTGTTAGCATTGAGGTTTAAAAGGTTATTGTCTAGCCAATATTTGATTGTCTTCAAACCCTCTTCAGCTCGATTCAGTGCAGCTTTCCAAGTATTCCCGTGAAACAGGGCAACCGTATCATCTGCATAACAGATAAGATTCGTAGGACTGGTAACAGATTTGTGGATGTCGTTTATGTACAAAGTAAACAATGTTGGGCCGAGGACGCTTCCTTGTGGCACGCCATATTCAATAGGTAGTTCTGAGCTGGTGGTGCTACCAACTCTGACGGATTGGCGTCTACCAGTGAGATAACTTTGGAACCATAATAATGGAAGGCCTCTGATACCAACATGCTCTAATTTTCTCAGAAGTATTGGCACCGAAACTGTGTCGAAGGCCTTGGCAAGATCCAAGAATACTCCGAAACACTTCCGGTTACAATCAAGTGATGCGGCAACCAAGTTAGTAAGAGATGTAACGGCGTCCTCAGTAGACTTTCCTCTCCTGAAGCCAAATTGTAACTCAGAAAGGAGCTTATGTTTCTCAAGGTAGGCAGTTAATCGCCTATTGATTACTTTTTTGAGCACCTTGGAGAAGATTCCCAAGAGAGAGATTGGTCTGTAATTTTCAGGTTTATTTGTAGGACCCTTTTTATGAATGTGTATAACAACTGCTTGTTTCCATGAGGTTGGGAAAGTACCATTAATTATGCTTAAATTTAGAATGTACACAAAAGGTTCTAAAATTTGGAATTTTATCTCCTTGATTAGCTTAACCGTGAAGCCATCTTTGCCTGGAGCACTGTCATTTCTAAGTTTACTGATAAGTGTTTCAATTTCAAAGACATCGGTAGGCTGCATAAAAAAACAATGAGGTGAGGCTTCTCCTAGGTTCAACTGCGACGCCAAGGACTGTGGGCTTTTTTTTAGCTTTTCTAGTAGTTGTTTAGCAAGACTCTTACCTACACCAGAATAGTATTGATTACAGCCATTTAGAGCCTCCTCGGGAGAGGATTGATCGTGAGTTAGACCTTTAGATATTTTTTTAGCATCAGTGCGTTCACTGAATCTTTTGATAGACTGCCACAGTTTTTTGGGGTTTTGTCTGTTTTTGTTTAAATCGGTATTGTCATATGCGCGTTTAAGATTATGTAACAAATCAGTGAAAACATTCCGGTATTGTGTATATTCAAGCTTGAGTTTATGGTTAACGGGATATTTCCTAACCTCAAGATGGAGTTTATCACGCTTATACATACATTTAATGAGGCCGGGTGTAATCCACGGTTTTAAAGCAAATTTAGATCGGCTAATTTTCTTGTTGCTGGTGTGTTTAGTAACAGCGCCCGAAATAATAGCGTTAAATTCCTCCACAGCAGTGTCAACGTCTTGATTATTGGTAATCGTAGACCAGTCTGCTGATTGCAGCTCATCCGCAACGGATTTAAAATTAGTTACTGTGACCATACGATTTTGTTTGGGTTTTTCATGCACAGATTGTAAGTTAGCGCTTAGCATAGCCATTTGGTGATCAGTTATATCCACATCGCAAACCAAGCCGATCACTGGACGTGATTTAGATTTTAGAAAAATGTGGTCTAGGCAAGATTTTTTTCTTGTGGGTTTTGTTATGGCTGGAAGCAAGCCATGTTCTGCCATGAGGCATAGATATTCATCATTACATTTATCATCTGTTAATAGAATATTAATATTTATGTCCCCAGTTGTACCATTGTAGAATAGCTCTTAAGGGAAGTTAAAACTTTTTCGAGAGAAGAAATAAAGTTACCTGTTTGCCTAAAAGAGGGAGATCGGTAGATGGCTACTAAAGAGGTGTGGTTGGCTATCTTAACAACCAAGCATTCAGCACCCTCAATCAAAGGCTCGTGAACTGAAGCATCCCATAAGTCTCTAACGTACGTCACCACACCGCCACATTTATTGAGATTTACAGTTGTGTTATAAGCGCAGTATCCTGGTATTTGTCCAACTGTGTCATCATTACCAAGCCAACACTCCGTAAGCACGATGACGTCATAAGTAATATTTAGTCTATTTAGAACAACGCAAAAAGAGTTAAAGTTTTTGTGTATGCTACGAATGTAATATTTTGAACTTGTACTCGTCAGTTAGTACTTCCTTACAGTTTTCTAGTAGATCTTTCGTCTGACACTCAATATTAAACGAATTATCAACATCAGTAACTATTTTAAAAGACATCATGAAAAAATTGTATTATTGAAAGAAAAAGAATTGTATGTAGTGACGATAGTGACAGACGGTTGCAGTTCAAACAATTCAAGCAAGCAAGACTGTAAGAAAAAATATATATAATAGGTGACAAGTAAATTATTGTGTTAATTACCTTTTCAAAAACATACCATGATAAGCGATATAAAAAGATACGAACGAATCGAACTGTACTTTTGGTATGTAATATAAGTAGTACTACTTTATTAATATCTTCGATTATAAACATAATTATTTTGTACATGCTTAAGTAATAAGTTAGTTGATGACTTATAAGAAAATTTAAATAAAATATTAGAAGTAAACAACAGTAGTTAACACATTGAATATAACTATTATTAGTCAGTACTAATAATATATTATGGTAAAAATAATCGAGACGAATAATTTTATGTGATTTGTTACTAAACCAACGCCTTTGTTGCCGCTTGTCCAACACGCTCTTCAAGGTCAACCAAGCTTCTGATATGGACTGCAGGTGTTTTGTCGGTCCTGCGGACGCAGATGGCACCATCCCGTACCCAGCAGTAGCGAAAGTTATGCAGCCTGCAGCGGAGACGAGTATCGCGAAACAATAGGCGATTTGTTTTTGTCAGGCGCTCGTTAATGTACAGAGCACTAGTCGATCCAGGAACGACATCTTCCGTCGTAAGATTACGGCGGCTCCTTGCCGCCCGGATCACCTCGGTTTGCTTGACGCGGCGAGTTAATTTGACTACTATCAGGCGTGGTCTCTCTTTGCCATTCAAAGTTGTACTAGGTGGCAGACGTCGCGGGCCAACACGGATGACCTCATCTAAATCCGATTCAACAAGATCGACACCAACCTTTTTTGCCGTGACTAGGGCTATGTGATACAAGTTTTCATGTTCGATTACGCCGTGAACGATTTACTGGTACTCCAGAGATTTCCACTTCGCTTCTCATAGAGTGTTGTTTCTGTGAATCCAGCCTGACTTGCATCTGGGCTATAGATTCCTTGAGAACCCCAATCTCGACGTCTTTTGCCTGGAGTTTTTTATCATAATCCGCTATTTTTTGTTCAAACGTGTCGGACAGTGTAGCGATTTTTGTAGCTAGCTCAGAGTTTTGCTGAGTCACATCATTTCTCACAGTTGTCTAATTTCCGTTAAGATAATTGATACTTCAGAGTTTTCCAAAGCATCGCAACGCTGAGTTTGACGGCTACCACGAGTCATATTATTTACATGGACGCCGCTGGAGGTGTAGGTATCGTTAAGATTAGGAAGTGAGGCTCGTACCGGAGTAAGCGTGTTATCGCCCTTGGGGCGGGAGCAAACACAAGCAGGGCAAATCCAGGCTTCTTTCTGTTCCTGCGAAAGCTTGTCAAAGTTTACCTCAGTTATATTCACACATGCCAGGTCATACGTTTCGGCACAAGAACTGCACTCCATGTACTGTATACGGTGAATTTTGTTCCCACATCCCTTGCAAGTTGTAGACATTTTTAGTATCGTTGACGGTCTACGTTTGTTTCTTTGCAATAACAACTCAGGTAGGTAGGTAGGTACCTCTGCGCACGGAGCAACCGGCGGCGATGGGACGGCTGGGCCGGGGCGGATGAAGCAAGAGATATAATACGGATTCGTTGTAGACAGAGCGAGATATACAATGTCTCGGTGAACCGGTGAAGCGACTTTCGTAGCCTTTGTGATTTTAATGTTTTATAAAACACAGACGATGATAATTTCGTGAAATCACGAAGAAATTAAATTAATTCTTTAATTACTAGATGCTGTGAATTAAGCACTTCGGAATATTCACTATTGACGGGTACACACACGACTTTAAACGATTAATTCAAATAAAATATGTTTACAAGCCAGCGATAGCTCTGTCGTCGACTGCGAATCGGAACGGTACCAACCATTTCTATATTTGACAACCATTTCTATATTTTAATCTGTGATGTACACGTAATATTGGCTGTACATTATCGCCCGTACAAAAAGTGTACAGCCCGTATTACACAGCCAATAATGCACACCCTGTTATTACATGTATATATTTTGGTTTCATAATCCTGGCTGCGTATTATCGCCGGTACAAAATCAGTACGGGGTGATATTACACGGCCAATAATACGCGACCAAATAATGTACACCCTGATTTTACGACGCCAATCCACGTAATATTGGTCGCGTATTATTGGCTGTACATTATTTGGTCGCGTAATACTGGCCGTGTAATATAGGGACTCAAAGAAGTGATAGATCACTTCGATATCTTCGTTTTGGATGACAGCTGTCAAACTTAAAAGAGCTATAGCTCTGAAACTAATGATCCTGTGGCCCAATTCCATAACTTGGCTACAATCGGATTATCACTTTTTTCATAGCAAATTCGACTCTATCGCAAGGCATTATTGGTTGCGATACTGAGAATTCGATTCAAGCCAAGTTATGGAATCGGGCTGCGGGACTAGTAGTTTCTTGGCTGTGTTCACTTACACGCTCGAATCATCCGTGCGATTATCGCTCGATCATCCGGAGATCGTGAACGACTTTGGACGTCCACATACAACTGACAACTGTCAAGTGTCAGTTTCATACTATTCCTCCCCTCCACTACTATTTTTCGGATGACCCAGGCGAACGCCCGGACGACGCCGTGAACGATTTCGAGTGTACGCGCGGGTGATCCATGCGTCCTCGAACGTTTATGTGAACAGTGGCCCAATTCCATAACTTGGCTACAATCGGATTATCACTTTTTTCATAGCAAATTCGACTCTATCGCAAGGCATTAGTGGTTGCGATACTGAGAATTCGATTGAAGCCAAGTTATGGAATCGGGCTGCAGCAGGGCGATCGCGGATACGCAAAGTTAACGTAAACGTTTTCAATTTGACATTTTAAAACAATAAACCATTAATTTAGTACCGCCAAACTGTCGCGTTTACCATTGAAAAACGATTACGAAAAAAACTTTTGGTGGAAAACTATTGAACGAATGATTTCGTACGTAATGACAGTTGTTACAAAAAAAGGGTACCGCGAACGCATTCGCGGCTTTGAAAACGATCGTAATGGTGATTGTTGAAAACGGTGACTAATGAGCAACCTTTTATGCTACATACTATCAAGTTAATACTTTGAATATACACATTGATTGTGATTTATATTCTAAATCAATGTTTTCATTTTAGATTATGTTATCGGTTTTAGATTATGTTAAGTCTAAACATAGACCCAGTTATTAAATAAAGTACCTAGCAGTATTAGTATCTACTACCTAAATGAAAAGTGATCTATAAACCAATTTTAGTTCATCTACCTACGTAAGTGGCGGCAAGAGCCTATTTGCTTGGGGCTGCAGGGGAAGAGCGTCAGAAGGCAGCTCATAGAAAGAGGCGTGTATGTCTTACGTGATCTCAACAACCCATTGTAACTGCCGAAAGAACATTATAGGGCCAATCAAAGACTGAGCAAGGGTTTATTTCAATGGTTGTTCGAGAAAATAATTCCTCAACTGCAACCGGCGACAGTTTGGCGGTACTAAATTATTATTGTATATTTATTATTTGGTTTTGCACTCGGAATAATCCGATTGCACGACCAGTGCATTTAGCCAGTGCCAGGTAAAGAGATATAGCAAATTGTATGTTTTTTTCAACATGTCTAGTCTCAGTCAGTCAGATAATCAAAAGTCTAGTCATGTCACGATTCAGTAAAGTGGTGGAGATTTACTAAAACTTCCTAGGGAGTTCCGGAAAGAACACGAAATGGCACGCTTGTATCATTTACCTACACTAGTGCACGTAAAACGGTAAATATTCCACCAATATTACACATTAACACTCGAAGATACACAAGTTTAGAAAATAATAAAAAGTTAAACACCCGTTTCGATTTCGTTTCCCGCCGAAAGTAGGTACTACTTAACTTTCTTGGTTATGGCCTTGCTAATGGTATAATCGTTTAATAATTTGTGGTTTTAAAATGACAAATTGAAAACGTTTACGTTTACTTTGCGTATCCGCTGTCGCCCTGCAGTTTTAGAAATAAAACAAAGCAAAACACCCATTTCGATTTCGTTTCCCGCCGAACGTCAGTACTAATATAGAGGTTTATGGTTATAAAATGACAAATTGATAACGTTTACGTTTACTTTGCGTATCGCCGGTCGCCCTGCAGGCGATTGAAAACTATTCATTCGTTCAATAAACCATTACAATACTATTACTCATCGCGGTACCAATTTTTATTCGATAGTAATCGTCAATGGTAAACGTAAATAAAACCATAACGATCGCTCATCCGCGGTCGACCTGCAGGCCCCTTTACAGAAGTGATAGACCGCATCGATATCTTCGTTTTGAATGACAGCTGTCAAACTTAAAAAGGGCTATAACTCTGAAACTAATGGCTGTGTTCACCTAAACGCTCGAATCATCCGTGCGATTATCGCTCGATCATCCGGAGATCGTGAATGACTTTGGACGTCCACATACAACTGACAACTGTCAAGTGTCAGTTCATACTATTCCTCCCATACTATTCCAGTGGAGGGGAGGAAACTAATGATCATAGACTAGTAGTTTCTTTTACAGAAGAGGTAGATCTCATCGATATCTTTGTTTTGGATGACAGTTGACAAAATTAAAAGGGCTTTAATTCTGAAACTAATGATCATAGACTAGTAATTTCTTAACACAAGTGATAGATCTCATCGATATCTTCGTTCTGGATGACATCTGCAAAACTTAAAAGGGCTATACATCTGAAACTAGTAATTCTAGACTAATAGTTATTTACGTAAGGGATAGATCTCATCAAGATCTTAATTTCATATGACAGCTGTCACATGTCATAACATCTAGTATGGATAGCTGATGTCGAAAAAGACAGGCAAGGTAAAAAGTTACATAGTACACGGATTTATACGAAACTATGCGTAGTTACTATAAGCAAAAATTGCTGTATTAACTGCTTAATTTTTCGGTTCAAATATATATAACAGGTCATTTTTGACATTGCTTGTGATTTCTGACATCAGCTGTCAATACTGCTTGTTTTGACGTTTCACAGCTATCATCTGTCAATTTGACAGTTATCATATGAAACAAAGATATCGATGAGATATATCACTTTTGTAGAGAAACTACTAGTCTAGAATCGTTAGTTTTAGAGTTATAGCCCTTTTAATTATGACAGCTGTTATCCGAAACGAAGACATTCATAAGATCTATCACTTCTGTACAGGATCTACTACTAGTCTTCTGTACTAGTCTAGGATCAATAGTTTAAGTGCAACACAACAAAACTAATGACCATAGTTAATAACACTCTATATCGAGCATGTTAGCCAACATGAGAAACAGAAAAGGATGTCTGCAAACATAGCACATTTTTATCGATATCGATATTTTGAAAAAAATACGTATTAGGACTATTTTAATTTATATGGGGTTTATAATGTTTTTTCTAAGCATGTGGTTTTTATTAGATACAAAAATAGTACACAACACAATTTATGTCTTTTTCCCTAAAAATAATATCTAATCTTCCTTACTCCTTACTTAATATTACAAACTAGCAGTGGTCCGTGATCAATAGTAGTTAAGGAGTAGCAATTTTTTTTAAATTGTGTTGTTTTTTTTTTGTTGTCAGTGTTTCCAGAATGTTTGCCACAGAATATTTAATTCGTGCAGCTTTTCGATCGGTGTGTATGTCAAGTCCACTTTATCGGTCACTTGTATCCAGTTTTTGCACCTGAAAATAACATTTTTAATGAAAATTTGAAGATTAAGTGGTTTTAGGCTACGCGACATTAGGAATTCTAAATGTATACTTTTACTACGTTTACTATTATATAGCGTGGAATGCAGGAGGACTTAGAATAACATAAGGAACCAAATGTCGGATAACGGGTTAGAAAAATATCGATAACACCGACACCGCACTAGTGCTAACAAGGCTATGTTATTTTGTAGAATATTATGAATGAAAAATCATTATTTTCTTGTACTTAGTAGATTACCGAATAGATTTACCACTTACCTATCTTTATTCAGTGGAAATTTAGCCATAAATGTTCGTTTTTTACCATTTTTGATCCTTCGCTCTAACAGATCGCAAACCACAAATTTCGCAAGTTTTATAGCTCATTGCATAGAATACTTTTAAACTCAATCACACTATAAATTATTTCATGAACAAACACCTTCAAAGCATTAAATACATCAACATACGGTAATTATCACAAAAGCAACCTGCATAATAATTTTGTAAACGAAGTTAAACCACAGAACACATATTTATACTGTCATAGCGAAGGCGTGCATTGCAAGAAGGTTATGCATATAGTGAAGTAGAAAATATAGTCGCCATAGAAATTAGCTCACGTTTGATACAACAGTTTTTTATTAAGCTGTTTCGCCTGACTGGGCATAACTACAAATAAATTCTGAAATTTGGCTCATATGTATGGAATTTGGCAGAACAGTGATGTTCATTTGTTTTCCACTGTTCACATAAACGTTCGAGGACGCATGGATCACCCGCGCGTACACTCGAAATCGTTCACGGCGTCCTCCGGGCGTTCGCCTGGGTCATCCGAAAAATAGTAGTGGAGGGGAGGAATAGTATGAAACTGACACTTGACAGTTGTTAGTTGTATGTGGACGTCCAAAGTCGTTCACGATCTCCGGATGATCGAGCGATAATCGCACGGATGATTCGAGCGTGTAAGTGAACACAGCCAAGAAACTACTAGTCCCGCAACCCGATTCCATAACTTGGCTTCAATCGAATTCTCAATATCGCAACCACTAATGCTTTGCGATAGAGTCGAAATTGCTATGAAAAAAGTGATGGATTCTGAAGATATATTCTTTGTTTGAAATTTGTCAAGAAAAATTTAGGATAATGTTCTGCGAATTTTTAATTTTATTCATATTATTGTTAACAACGTGCTGTTTTGAGTTTTCTTTGAGGAATCATATAATTATAGTTTTAAACCGGTTTATATGATAATTTTAAAATGCCACAAAAAAATGTATGTACCATGTTTTATGTGGCGTTTCCCGCCAGTTACGAAAACCAGAACAAAAAGGAAATTATGGCATGATTTCCTATTGATCAGCCCCGGTAAGTATTAATTTTGATATTGCTTAGTGCCACCTCCCATTAACGTGACCATAAATGATAATTTACATGATTTTTATTTTGTATTTTTATATTGTTTTAACTATCGATAAAGCTATCGTAGGCTGGGTCAGGCCAAGCGCGGATCCAGGGGGGGGGGTGTCATGGGGGTCATGACCCCCCCCCCCCCCCCCTGGGCCTATCATAATTTTTTAATTTCCCTTTGTTATTTTCATATGTTTTGTTATTATTTTTATTTTGTACAGTGATAGAAATAAATAAAAATTTCCGCGCTCGCTGCGCTCGCGCTTTTGATGGACTGTTTTCGTGTTTGTGCAATTTCAAATTATGTATTAGTTTTGCACTGTAGAAATGCTTCGGAGGGCACATTAAGCTGTCAGCCCCGGCTGGCTGTCGTTAAGCCATGTCAGAGGCCCTCGGTCGGCCTGACAAACTCTGACACTGGTGTCAGAGTTTTTCAGTTTGGCCTCTGGATGCCAGCACTACCTCATACGACAAACAACTACAGAATTAGCCAAGAAATTTCGCGTTTGCTTCCGTCGCACTCATAACCTTGCCCAGGGACTTCCACCTTTAACTGTTTTAAAGTTTCTTCTAAACCTTACAATTTTAGCACTCGCTTCGATCTCGCTTATTTGAAAAATTTGCAGTTATAACGTTACGTTATCGTAATCATAACATATTCGTTATTTTCATATTATTTGGAAAAAGCTTAAAATTTTAAATGTTACTTGGAGTTATGCTTTTAGCACTATTTAACAGGCGGAAGTGTTCATTTACTCTTACTTCGCTCGCTTTTGGGGTTCTTTTTCATTATTTTTATGTAATTTGTTTGGTATTATGTTTTGATCTAAAAATGTATATTAAATTAATATAAATAGCGTGCTATTTATTGCGCTCGCTTCGCTGGCACTTTTTGTTTATTACAATGTTTGTTTTTATGATTTGGAAATGTTATTTTACTTTTACCACAGAATAAATAATAGTACAAGCTTCTACACGAAATAGCTCAAAATTTCCGTGCTTGCTTCGTTTGCTCTTATTTTAGCTTTTTCAAAAATGTTTGATTGGTTTGATTTTATTTTCGTTTACTACATTGTTAGATATAGCTGAATATTATAACAATCTCTACTCTCGAAAGTTAAAATCATGTCAGAGCATATTTTACACGGTTTGGAATGATATTTTATTTTAAAACCGCATTATTTGAATTGTTTGTTTGTCGTGTAAGGTAGTGCTGGCTTCTGATGTCAGAGTTTGTCAAGCCGCCCGAGGGCCTCTGACATGGCTTAACGACTGCTATTAACCAATAACAGCCGGGACCGACAGCTTAACGTGCCCTCGAAGCACGGAGCGATGGAAAACCGCACATAACTCAGAAAAGTCATTGGTGCGGAGCCTAGGTTTTGAACCCGGTATCGTTGGATTCTAAATTGCACTATAGAACCGTTAGGCCACCATCGTTCTTATTATTTGAATTATTAGTGTTATTCATTGATAATTCAAAAAAAATTGCGCTCGCTGCGCTCGCTCTTTTGATATTACACTAAATGCATACTATGTACGAATCGGAGTTTCGCTTTAATAATTACACTGACAGAAATAACTCAAACTTTTTCCGCTCACTACTCTTGCGCTTATTTTTTCCTGAAATTTTATGATATAAATATCTCTATAAATTAATGGATCCGCCCTAAGGTGCGGTTTCACTCGCCCTACGCGAGTGAAACCACGGGGAACATCTAGTATAGTATGATTTTGGAACCCATCCAGGCTGGATATTAGTGCGTGACCCCCCCCCCCCCCCCTGACTCGAAGGCTGGATCCGCCCTTGGGTCAGGCTGCCTATAACGTATTTCCTTATCATTAATCAAATGTTTATTTCCAGATGCAGAAAATGAGGATCTGCATACATTCAGACCAGTCGTAACATACATTTATGAATGTGAGTGCGTGAGATAAAGGTAGAGTAGGTACATCGCATGGTCTCAATTCAGAGTGAAGCACTAGTAGGTAAGTTTTCCTATGTTTGCAAAATCCATTTTCGTATTTACATTGTAAAAAGTATTATAAATAGTTCCGTTGTTCAAAAGTGTTTTAGTTCAAAGTATTTTATTACATGGCTCCACATTTACCTGTTGCAATGGGTATCCACATTTACCTGTTGAAATAAGCCCAACGCTGTTGCATTGTGAGAAAACAACGTTGGGCTTATTGGAACCGTCTTTAATTAATATGAAACCTCGAAGCATGCATGTTTTATCGGTATCGATAAAACCAAAGATAACGTGCAAGCAAGCACTACTCTATCCGATATGTTGTTAGGTTGGTAGCGTTGTCGAGATAGGCTAACGTCTGACTTTTAATGTTAGTAATGTTGGATGCTTTGATACCAATAAATTTCTGCCAAAGTGCTTTCATTGGCTAGTAGGGAGGTCCCGCCTTTTAAAACGTAGTATACGTAGTGATTATATTCTCTTTGCAAAGTTCATACATACACTTATTAACCTAGGTAGAACCGTATTCTACCCGTATTTACTTTGTAGTTCATAACCACAGATGGGCCGTTCCTTTTGTAACAAGTGGAGAAAATAACTGTTACAAACGCTAAATATGATCACAATTGGCGTTCCCTTTGGCCATTTGTGGGCGAAATTAGCGTTCTGAACGTTTCCGATCACCGTTCGTTTTGCAAGTTTCGATGACATGTTGAGATAGGAAAATCGACTTTATTCCGTTAAGCATTGGGTCATTTTTCATACAGTTTGGAAAGGTCGGTAGTGTCAAAAATTGCAAAAATGACAAGTGTTGAAAATGTTCGAAAAAAAAAACGGCTTGTTAAAAATGTACATTTCGAAACTGCCCACAACGCCAAATCATCATCTCGAACGCAGGGAGAGTACTTTGTTTAAACCGGAAATATGCGCTATACCTACAGATTCTTAATTAATTGAATCTCATTGTAGGTTATAGATAGGCTTTGCTTTGTTCGAAGGTATAGCCTCCCCGTATATATCACTTTACTCTTTGGCCTTTAGGTAGACTGTATTGTACTCCAGGACCGTACGCATGGACCCAGAATTCCACATGATATTCAACATTATGAGCCTTCCACGTGGCCCCGAATGAGATCTCAGCCGGGAAATCTCTCCTTGCCTCTCGGAGCCCGCTTAGTATTTTTCGTTCTTCTTGGAAGACTGAAACCGTGTGGGCTTCTCTAGGAATATTTTCAAATACATTTTCAATGATCTGTCATCGAACCCCATCTTCAGCTATTCTTTCACTTTTTCGCCCTTATTATCAACTGAAAGACAGGTAATTAGAATCTCGGTTCCTATTAAAGGTACAATAGACTTGGGATTTTGTCCTCCAATACTGCCCCATTCCCCACTCTTTCCAGAAAGTAGACGCACTTGATAAGACCCATTTAAGGTTGGATTGCTAAAACCGGACAAAGATTAAGGAAACCCCGGACATTTAGTTTAAATCGGGTTATTTCCCCGGACCCCCTTGCTTATTTATTTAATAAAATAACTTTCGCCTAATTGGAAATCTTTTAAAAATAACTCCAATAACATAATTTAATTATATATATCGTACTATGAAAGTTAGGTACATAGGGAACTTATCTAAGAAAAATATTAATAATTTAGAACTCTCTTCTTTTTGGCATCAAATTCAAAACAAATTATAAAATAAATACATTTTGGTTTTGAATGACTCACGAGTCGGTTAAAATATGAATGAAAAGTGATCACAAGTCACGTGATTATGAACATATTTCCTTTTAGCTTGCGAGGAAGACACTTTTTGTCCCTGCTCTTCTTATTCCACCAAAGTTTGTGTTGCTGTTGTTCGCGAAAAATTATATGCACAATAATAATTGTGTCAGATGAGAGGCAATTTTTTGATCAAGTCATATGCGTAACATCCACAGCAATATATAAAAGTGAAACGTTTTCTGTTTGTTTATTTGGGGAGCTTTCATGCGTTAACGGCTTGATTTTGATGAAATTTGGTATTTAGTGAGCTTATATCCTGGATTAAAACATAGGATACTTTTGTTTATCCCGGAATATGAAAGTTTCTACGGGAAAACTGGTAAATTTTGATTATTCGCTTTAAGGAACGGTTGCCATGGAAACAAAATAATAACACGTTTGTCAAAAAGTAACAAGAGCGTTGGTGCTATACTTTTTAATACCCTAGAAGAAATTATGTTTTTTTCGCGAGAAAGCATATAGTACGTCATATAGTATACATAACTAATTACTGGAATAGAAAACGAACAAAACTGTCTACATGACGAGCGTCCAACACTACTTGAGAAACCCCCCCGGAGGCCCTTCATACTAGGACAAATCAGGGAAAACCCGGACGGATGGCAGCCCTAGGTTGGTAGAAAAGTGTAAAACAAATTGATTTGGTTTGCTTAATTTTAACTAAAATGCAGGCATTTAGAAACAAATATAAAACCCTACCCTACCGTGTTAAATGTAGACTTCAATATCTAACCACGCCTTCGTCTCGTGCAGATGTATCGTATTAATATATTTTATGTAAATTAGGTTGTGTTCACAACTACACTATTATGTATGCTTGATAGTCTCGCCATAGCATGTATCATCTAATCTCGTTCTTCACTTGGTGATAATTAATATACATTAAGGTGATAGGTACTAGTGATTTCCTTCTCTCTGGAGTACTCAGCACTATGTATTATCTATACTGCAACCAAATCCATGGTACGGTCACAGAATAAATAATAGTACAATGTACGGTCTAGATCTAGAGAATGTATGTAGTAAAATATAAAACCAAACTAATATGTGTAGCAGTTTATTTTCAAGACAAATTTAAACCTATCTCCAAATCATTGAAGAACCTTATCATCATCACATTAAAATTAAACTTTAATAGGCTATAAATTCTTAAAATTAATTTATTTACATACAAAACTTATATCGTAACAGATATTGTTGTCTATTTATTTACACAAGGGGAACATAAAGCCATGAAATAGGTAGTACATTTTGTACCTAGAAATATTTCATATCAACAAGTCTAAGCAAAATAGAAACATCAAAAATATAGTCAGCAAATCATTAGATCCCTCACCAATTGCGAAGACAAGTTTGTTTCGCTTACATGAATGAAAACTGTCCGCGCGACTGGCGAGAGCTCAACTTCGCTTTTGCTTCAAAAGATAACATAAATGATTATTCCACATTTTTATTGAAAATAAAAAACTTCAAACAGAGCATTAAAATAGTCTGGATTTAAAATCATGGCATATCTATATGTTAACCAAGTCAATGCAGTATTCAAACATAACTTTAGTCTTATGCTAAATATTTATCTTAATTTACTACACACATAGTAAAAAATAATATGATGTACAGTAGTAGTACATCAATACTGTAAAGAAACTATTAAGTAATCTGTGCTGTAACAGAGGAATGGAAGTATGAAAATATGTCAGGACAAAATCTCATCTGTAATACAACAAATGTAACAGAGCGGTCCAAAATTTATGACCGGTCAGAAGTTGCAAGCGTCGTACGGCGAAGTAGGCAAGTTATTTTGGCGAGTTCGCCTGTGTACAGAGCGGTCATAAAGTTTGGCACGAGGTTTATTAGATAACAAAAAATAGCCGTGAACGAGCGCTGGCGTAACGAGAATGAAATATGTAGTATTAGTCCTCGAACTTGATGGAATGGACGCCGGTGTCGATGGCGCCCCCGCGGTAGGAGCCGCGTTTCTTTTTCGTTTTCTCATGCTTGAATGACTTGCCGCGCGTGTGCTTCAAGTCTTGGTTGGCGCGTTCTCCCCAAGAACCTCGAGCTCCAAACTGGAAGAAAAACATTAATAAGTCGAAAGGAAAATCTAGATATATATTTTTCATCCCATCTATTCGAAAAACGCTGATTGGTTCCTCGAAAAGAGGGAGCAAAGTAGATCTTTTCTGTTCAAGACCTTCGAGAGGGAAGTAATGAGTTTTCGTGGCTCGTCGGCTCTTTCCGCCTCAGCTTCGGCTATATTCAAGTTATAAGCTAACACATTTTTTTTTGATGTGCAAAATATTGGATTATGATTATTATATATTGGGATTTGAACTCCGGTACTAAAGATTCGATGTAGAACTCCCGTCGATCGGAAGTAGAACTCCCGTCGAGGCTATCCAGACTTATGAAGCCGAAGAGTTAGTATATGTATACCTATCACGAAATAAATTAAGGGTTGCTGATTCATAGTTGACCAATGAGATGCGCGCGGTGAAAATTGGGTCACGTAGCGCGGTGAGAAAAGGGGGGTGAGATTCGTAGCTTCCAAACGAATGGACCGATTTAGATGCGGTTTTTTTGTATGAAAACTTTCAAACGAAAAAAAAATGCACGCAAGTCGGTCTATTCGTTTGGAAGATACGATGCCACAGACACACAGTGACACATGATACGCACTTATAACACCCGTCTCTTTGTTCGGGGGTTAAAAATGAGTGTGCGTCTGAAATTTAAAGGGATAAACCTGTTAATGTAGTGTGTGTAGAGATAAGCATCTCAATTCATAGTTCTGGGTGACACAGGGACTGTTATCTGTCGTGGCGCTTACCATCACGTTTCTTTGTACGTTTAATCCATAAGCTGTAAAAAAATACATAAAACAAAACGTAAATGCTCACCAAATTAATCAAATGTTATTTTTTTGTTTTGAGAATTATCTCCTCCTTCGAAACTTTTTCTGTCGTTGAACCCTCCCTTGTTGAAGCCCCCCCTGTCTCCGCCCCACGAGTTCCGGTCACCGCGGCCTCCTCGGTCGAAACCGCGCCCGCCCCTGCGGTCTCCGCGGCCTCGGTCAAACCCGCCGCGGCCTCCCCTCCCGCCCCTGTCGTTGAACCCTCCTCGGCCTCCGAATCCTCCGCGTCCTCCCCTGTCGAAGCCTCCGCGGCCTCCCCTGTCGAAACCTCCGCGGCCTCCCCTGTCGAAGCCTCCGCGACCTCCCCTATCGAACCCGCCGCGCCCCCTGAACCCTCCCCTTCCTCGATCATTGAACCCCCTGCCGTGGCCCCCGCGGCCGCGGTCCACCCAGCCGCCAGATCGGTTGCCATCCTCGTTCTCGTCCTCCTCCCCATCCTCTTCTTCGCCCTCCTGACAGAGAGATTTACTTATATTATAAACACCAAGACAACGCTATGTAAGGACCGCTGACAGCAAAAAAGTAAATGCCCGAAATTGTGAGCCGCAAAGTGGCACGGACTAGCCCGGTTAGTTCCATTATTGGTGATACACGGAGTTGCCTTGGCTTCGCAAGTTTTTGGGCATTTACCTTGGCGTCAAATGAATTGTCCTTAAGTCTAGGGTCCACTTCCACTTTCTCGTCTACGACTCGACGGAAAGGTACAGGTTTGTTGTCGGTCTTATCATTGGGTGTTGAATTATTGTTTGTCCCCTAAAAGAGGATATTTAGAAATAATAATTAGGTGAACAAAAAAATAGGATTTACATAAGCAGCACAATAATTTTAGAATAGTACTTTCTCAATATTTAAAAAAAAATATATAAATACAATAATATGTTAATCAATAATCATTGAACTGTAATTATTAGATACTAGTTTTCCAGCCCGGGACTTCATCTGCTCGGACTACAGTTTATCGCGATAAAAAAAACTATATTCTTCTAGGATAGCCAATGCAAAAGTAGAGCAATAAAGCTCATGATGTTTTTTGACAGACTTGTTATTTTATTTCTATGGCAACTGTTCCTTACAGCTAATAATGAACATTTTCCAGTTTTCCCGTGGAAAATTTCAATTTTCTGGGATAAAAAGTATCCTATGTTTTATTCCAGGGTATAAGCTATCTCCATTCCAAATTTCATAAAAATCTGTTTAACGAATATCGCGTGAAAGCTCCCCAAACAAACAAACAGACAACGTTTCACTTTTATATATTGGTATGGATTACTACTGAACAAAACATCCATACAAATATTTGAAAGTGAAACATTGTCTGTTTGTTTGGCGAGCTTTCACGCGAAAACGGCTGGACGGATTTTGATGAAATTTTGAATGAAGATAGCTTATACCTAAATAAAACAGAATACTTTTTATCCCGGAAAGTTGTAAGTTTCCACGAAACGGTTGGCACCACAGAATTGTCTGTGGTTGCCATGGAAACGAAATAACAAGTGTCAAAAAACATCAAGAGCATTGGTGCTACTTGTATACCTACTTTTGCATTGGTTTTTAATATCCTAGAAGAAAATAGGATGCTTTTTTTTTCGAGATAAACTGTAGTCCGCGCGGGAAAATTAGTTCATTAAAAAAATAAACCACAATAACATGACACAAAGCAATGCATCTATAGTATTTGTGACTATAATATTTATATATTTATCGAAATTGTGGTAACCCCCCCCCCATACAAGCCATAAGTCGAAGTTAACAATATTATTTATAATTTGTGGATGCAGTCTGACCAACACACGAAAACCAGTCAAACAAACTAGCTGCGCCCCGCAGGTTCACCCGCGTGGATGATGGTGATGACATGATGTATTTATAAGTTTTTTTTATGTATCTATACAGAGTTAGTTTTTTTTTTTAGCCAGTATGGGGAAATCCTAATCATAAGGGAAAATACTGAAAGGAACCTAGGGCCCAATTTTAAAGTAAATAAAGGAGCCATAAATTTTTATTTTGAATATGTGTATGTCGTGGCGATATCGTAAAATTTATCATTTCATGAAATGTTTGGCCACATCTTGAGAACTTTTTATTTCAAGAAATTATGGTTGACATCATGACATGGTTTGGCCAGATCAATGAATGATTAGCGATTGACGATGTGAACAGCTAAACACACGGCTACTTCATGATAAGTTCAGAAAAAGTGATCACCGCTAGAGGTTCTAGGCGGAAACCCGACTTGACCATGATAGGTTAGAAGGCAAAGGCGAGCGAAGCGTAGCCAGCTCCCGCCTTCGTCTTTTCTATTTGAGTCTGTTTGAACAACTTGGGTACCATGAAAACCCTACATTAATAATATGGTCAAATGTGGATTGGAATATCATTAAATGTTGATGTTTTGATAAGGTCAGTGTTAGCTGCCCATCTGCTACTAATAGCGATTAAAAAGTTGTGTTATTTTTTACTAAAATGTGTTCATATGAAATAAACATTAATGTTGTTTTTCAGTTTTTACTAGCCTAGAAAAAATAGCAGCCTGTTTACCAAAATTAATTAAAATCTGTTCAGTCAGCCATTTCAGTGTGAAGAAATAATAAACATACAGCCAACTCACAAACTTCTGTATTTATAATAATAGTGAGATCAGTAATTTAACTGGTCATGTTATCAGTTGTGTGGATATAGAACAAAGTGGCTACTGGTAAGTGTCAGAGTTTGTCAGGCCACCCGGTGCCTCTGACATGGCTTAATGACTGCTATTAATCAATAACAGCCAGGACCGACAGCTTAACATGCCCCCTGAAGCATGGAGCGATGGAAAACCGCACATAACTTAGAAAAGTCATTGGATGCTAAGTTACACTACTGAGCCGTTAGGCTACCACCGCTCTAAAGTGGCTACTTAATAATGAATATGATTGTTATTACTTGATAATGTAAACATACCTTTACAAAATTGCTGTAAGGCTTTTTAGCTGGGCCACTGTCAGAACCGTCTCCACCAGATGCTTTCCTTTTCTTTCCGCCTTGGAAGCCATTTTCATTGGACTGTAAAAAATTTAGATAAAGATTATCATTCATTCTCTAAATTTTTAATGTGATTTATTAGACATTACAAAATAAAAGTACCTGATTAAAAGATTCTTCATTTTTCCCTTTTTTTCCTTTTTTGGCTGGTGGAGCATCCACTTCATCACTGTCATCATCTGAAGAAGCCTGTTTTTTGGCAGGTTTTGGGGTAGCTTTCTGTGCAGGTTTTGTAGCATCATCATCACTATCATCGCTGTCATCGGAAGAAGAATCTTTTTTAGCTGCTTTAGATATTGCTGGTTTAACTGGAGTAGCTTGAGGTTTCTGTAAGGCTTTGGGTGGTGCTTTCTTATCATCATCACTGCTATCACTGTCATCTGAAGACTCCTGCTTCTTGGCAGGGACAGCTTTAGCTGGAGTGGGTTTGGGAGCTGGCTTTTGTTTAGGTTTTTCGTCTTCACTGCTGTCACTATCTGACGAAGAATCTTGTTTCTTAGCTGGTTGAGCCTTGGCTGCGGGCTTTGCAGCTGCTTTTTGCGGAGCCTTTTTAGGTTCATCATCACTGTCATCACTATCGTCTGATGACTCTTGTGTTTTGGCAGGAGCTGCTTTACCTGCGGGTTTAGCAGGAGTGCCCTTAGCTGCGGGTTTAGCAGGTGTGGCCTTAGCTGCTGGCTTGGCAGGAGTCTTGGATGCAGGCTTGTCATCATCACTGTCGCTGCTGTCAGATGATTCTTGTTTTTTTGCTGGTGTAGGTTTAGCGGCTGGTTTTTCATCATCGCTGGACTCGTCACTATCTGAAGATTCGGCTTTCTTAGCTGGAGTTGCTTTAGCTACAGGGACGGTGGGTTTGGCTGGTGTTTTCTGTTGCGGTTTAGGTTTCTCATCCTCGCTGCTGTCGTCACTGTCAGATGAGTCAGCTTTTTTTGCTTGAGGCTTGGCAGGTTGTTGTTTTTGTACTGGTTTCTTGGGCGCTTCATCCTCACTGCTGTCATCGGATGAAGACTCCTGTTTCTTAACAGGTATTTTTGGAGTGGAGTTAGCAGCTGGTTTTACTGGTTGTTTCTTCTGCTGTGCTGTAGCATTGTCACTGCTGTCACTGTCATCTGACGACTCTTGTTTCTTTGCAGGAGTGGCTTGAACTGGTTTTTTAGCCTGAAATTGTATTCAAAATTTGAATAATTGCTATCTTAGTGATTTGAATCTTTTATCAACATGAAATGGTTCAGAGGTAGTGACGAATGAGATTTCATAAAATCATAGTTTGGTCATTACTAGCTTTATCATCATTTTTACACAAATGAAATTTAGGCCATCCAAAATAAAAGGAGAAAAAATTACCTGTGCAACCTTTGCATTTTGAGCTTGCTTTTTAGCCTGAAACAAAAATAAATTTTAGAAATGTATTCCATAAAAGATTATACTTTAATGTGAGATTAGAAATGTTCAGAGGTAGTGACGAATAATGATATTAAAAATCATAAGTTTAATCATTGGTACTTGTTACATCATTACAATTGTTTATGATAAATAATTTAAAAAATATGCTTACCAATATCATAAAAGCGAAAGTAACTGTGTCTGTCTGTTTGTTACCTTATCATGATTAAACCGATCTTGATGAAGTTTGGTATGGAGATAGATTGATCTCTGGAGAAGGGACAATAGTCTGGAGGTTATGGTACCTCTTATGGTACACTTTTATCTTTTTCATCTGGCCACTTGAGGTCAATTTGCTTAAAAACAGTTTTTTTTATTCAAACAGAAATGTGAGAATGGAACAGTCAGAGTTATCTTACCTAACAAATGAGTTCAATACAATTTTGACATTTACTAAAATTATAATTAATTTAGTATTAATAAATTACTAAATTTATAATATTTTGTTTTTTATTTTTTCTCCCATAGATAAAATAATCTTAGAACACATTTTTTGTAATAAAACATTTCTAAAAAATAAGCCTTAACAAATATAGGGTAAACCTTATCACATAATTTGAATTGTAAGTATGGACACAGAATAAATAATAGTACAAGTACAGAAGGCTAACTGAGTAAAGTCATTTAAATAAATAGCGACTCTCGCTACAATGCTATAAAGTGCAATTTAACTCGCACGGCGCTGCAAGCTTTCAATTATATTTACCTAGAAGGCGCTCGCACACCGCGTGCAGGCTAGAATGCACCGTATCACAACACGCGAGAACTTCCATTGCTCTAACCGTTTCAGAATCACTCTGTCCCTTTTTAACTCGGTAGGGTTGTATTAAGATATGACTAGGTACTTGTACTACTAATTATTCTGTGATATGTTATGACTTAGATATTGTAACAGAATAAATAAGTAATAATGTATTATGTTATTACTTATTATTATAAATTAAAATAGTTCTATTACATACAATGACATTCTTATCAGAATAGACCTACTACCTCATTTTTACTACCTACCTATCCCGTTTTCAGAACGCCGATAAGTTTAGTGAGATACCTACCTACGTGTTGTTGGTTGATTATGATTATATCCTATAGGTATTGCACTTTGATGAATAAAGGTGCCTGTCTGAATTCCATGCTTTTAAATGAGTGAAAAATAAATTGCTACCTACGTAATAAAAGATATTAAAAGTAGGTAGGTATTATACGAGACATATATTATATAAATTCCTAATTAGTTGTAGGCTACTTACTAAGTCAGCACAGTAATTCATTTTCCGATCAACAATACCTACTATAATCAATTATAAAATTACGTTGATTGATTTAATAAACGACTTTATTTCTGCGCGGAAAAACCTTAAATATGCGTAGCTTCGGTATGGAACACAAATAAAATAACATAAAACTATAGGAACCTACTTATAAAAAAAATATCAATATCTAACTATATAACTAGGACCTATTATAGGTATTACAATTTATTACCTTTCAATATCCTTTGGAAACGTAAAGAATGACAATTCGTCATTTCTATCACTATTAAAACACGAATAAAGTTTGTCAATAACTTTACGTTAGTAGGTGCTCTATCGCTAAGTACAAGGCGCGAGACTCATCGAGCGCACGCTTGACACTTGACTGAACGGACCCGAATATTGGGTCCTCGAATTTATTTGTACTTGTTGCGTAGTGCGACCGCCCTGGTATGGATCAATATATCAAAGTAAACTCGAGAGATAATATTATGCCTTGTAGCTATTATAATTATGGTAACGCAATAGATTACTTGGAACATACCTGTGGCTTTTCATCTTCGGAACTGTCAGAATCTGAGGAGTCCTGTTGTTTCTTAGCTACCGTGGCTTTGCCGTTTACTTGTGTTTTTTTAGGCTGCTCTTCCTCATCACTATAATAAATTTTGAAAGTATTTAGATACACAGTGGTTATTATCTAAATGTGGTGTATCCTCAATATTCAGATCTAAAGACATGCCTACTATTTCAAATAAATAATACTGAAAATAGTTATTTTTTTATTGAGACGTAGCAAACTGACATTACAAGTGTTACCACTTTTTCATGAAATAAAAATAGTGCAATGGTTAAAAAGATTTAGTTTATTCACAGTTCAGTTTAGTGAACTGTTTCAGGTGATGCATTACAGGCCGTCATAGTGATTGGCAGATAACTACATTAAATAGATTGTAGTAGATACATATTTAAATATGATTATAGCTGATTGATTTTATGAGATCATCCACACCTTATTCACCTTGTTAACTGTCGGCGACATGTGATGAGTTTGTTTTTGTAATGCTTGTTTGTTAAGTCATTTAGTTAACATAGTTAACAAATATGAGCTATTCAATAATTATGTTCATAGTTTTGTTGTTTTGAATGCTAAAACTGAACTAAATACCATCTCTACAAGATAAAAGCTTGCAACATCATTTTCCAAAGTTTCATTACTTATTCTAAATAAAAATTCGACTGTATGTGTAGTTTCAAAAAAGTGACCAACAGAAACTGAATTTAGGCTTCTGGTCTGATTTTGACAGAAACCAAAACTTAGTGAGATATTTTAAAACTTACATTATACCCTAAAATCTAGTGTTTTTCCTAAACTTGTGAGTTAATCCATGTTAAAATAAAAAATCCATACCAATAAATGAATAAAAGTGAAACGTTATCTGTTTGTTTGTATCTCGCGGTAACGGATTTTTATGAAATTTAGAATAGAGATAGAGATACCCTGGAATAAAACATAGGATACTTTTTATCCCGGAAAATTGTAAGATTCCACAGGAAATCTGGAAAAATGTTGATTATTTGCTGTAAGAAACGGTTGCCATGGAAACAAAATAATAAGTAAAAAAACATCAAGAGCATTGGTGTTATACCTACAAATGCAATGGTTTTTAATGTCCTAGAAGAACATAGGATGTTTTTTCGCGATAAACTGTAGTCCAACGAAGCATAGTCGCGGGCGGGAAAGATAGTACATAATAAAAGGTAGTTTTTGTTTAGTTTAGTTTTGGGGTTTTAGATTTACAGATATATGTATTATAATTATTATCTAGATCTTCCGTAATGATTTAAGTGAACAAACCGGTCAAGTTTTTTATCTTTTTCAGACTAATTATTTTTATAATAACTAAAATTATTTTTATATTATAATAATTTTAGTTTTTTCTAGTACCTAAATGTTTTTATTTTAAACAATATTAATTTAATAATCAATCAGTAATCAAAAAAATCAGTACTTAAACTCTTTAAACTTTGAAGTATGAGTCAAGTTTCCTTTTATAATTATTTAACATATTTTCTTGAACTTTTTTTAACCAAAACATATTTCCCAATTTTGTGAATGACTTTCGATTACATTGCTGGTACTTTTAATGAAAAATATTAGATTAGGTTTTGTTCCTTCTGTGAAATTAATTTACTTAAACAATAAATTAAAATTAATGTATGTAATTATAGTTCTGGTTCTATTGAAAATTTATTTATCCATCAATCATCATTATCTACAAACAAGTTGACGACTAAATACCTACATACATATCTCTTTACCAAAGTCCTTTAATTTTTCAGAAATATTTACTTTTCTTTACGTAACTACATGAAATGAAAACATATGAAAAATGTTTGTCAAATTGACTAAATAATATTTTGGATCAGATTATTTATACATTCAATATGAAAATCTTAGTAAGAATGACATTATTGAATAATATTTACACAACTCACCATAACTTTAGGTGCGAGAAAAGACACAGAACACCTGACAACTCAATAGCCCGGTCGGCCAATTGTATGAATATTTATGCACCAGCTAATCTTTATTCAATACTTTATGAAGTAATACTTTGACATATTTATAACGTAAAAAAGTAAAGGATTTTGGTTTTGTGGCCAACGCTTAAACCTAAATTTGATACTTCAATTTTATTCACTTATGCAAGTTTGGGCAGATTTTTGGCCCAAACCGAAATTACAGCTAGTTTTCTCTTTTCTTATATAGTTTCATCATATTTTTCTTGGCAGTAACTGTCCGAAAACGAAACTTCGTTTGGTCACTATTTGAAATGTGGTTAATTATTCAGGCACCGTGCATGCTAGCGCACATTATGTTACTTTGCAATATCAAGTGAGCATGTTCGAAGGATTACGTAAGTACTTTAATCTTATGTATTTGCCGAATAACTTTGACGATTAGCCCTGCAAAACTTCATGGAAATTTTAATATTTCAGGATAGATTTGGTAAATAATTTTTAACTCACCTGTCCGAATCTTGTACTGTTTTTTGAGGTTTGATACTTTGGAATATGTCAATAAGTGAACGTGCATTCTTTCCAAGAGGTTTCTGAAACAAAAATATGTTGTACTACGAATCTATAATATTGACACATGGGGTAATAGGGTGGAAAAATTGTTGACAATAGGCAAATCCTGAGCCCAGATTAATAAAAAGTCGTGTAGAAGGAACGCTGATCCTGCTATTAGGACATTATTTGATAATATTTAACATAAAATGATAATATGGAAGTGCGATCATAACCACATCTTTCCAGCATATATGTTTGTAGACGATTCAGTCAAACTCTTAGTAAACAAAATGTGCAAGAAAAAAGCTTGCGGTTACAGCTGAATGTTTATAATCACACACATTTAATTAAAGATCAATTTAAAAATATTTCATAGCTTCGGTAACTGAACACGTGTGAAGCCGCCACACGTGGTTTGAGCATGATGATGCTTACCGTTTTAGTCTTCTGCAGAAACGTTTGTGCAATAGATTTATCAACACCTAATAAATAACCATGAACTAGAGCGTTGAGTTCTCCTGTAGCAACCCCCATTTTTATGGTATAAAAACTGTAATTTCACGGCAAATGCACGCCCGAATCGCCCGAAACACGCACGCGCTGCTTGTCAAGTTATCAATGCCACAGACAGAGTGACCATATTTTTTTCGGCCAATCTACTATAGCATCCTAAGAAATACTACCAAATTCTACTGAACAAAAAACGTAATCTACTATAAATATACTCTTCGGTTTTTGTGTTATTTTATGAATAAAACACCCACCATATTTTAATGAAATGTAATTTTATTTAAAATATCGCAAATCTACACATTATTTATTTATTTATTAATCAGTTTTTAAAAATTACAATCGTCATTTACGTTTTGTATGTACTTACAGTGTTTTCGCATCCAATAACATATTACGATCAGGGATAATATGTACACAACCTCTTTCAATTCGTTTATATTTGACGATAGTTCAATTTGGAAAGGGTTTGGTTAGCATGAATTTTTTGTCATAGGTATTTTAATTTTACCGTTTATCATTTGTCTGACTTACAATTTTGGCAGAAATACGATACATATGTATTTTTATTTTGTTCTTCTAAATATGGATTTCCGCAAAGTAACGCCTGAGTCTATCAACTATCGAAATTATAAATGAACCTTAGTTTTTACAAAATATTTAGACACTTTCGCGATGAAAAATTAGCAGTGAATGATATTGAGAATGAAATAATTTTTTGGGTTAGTCTGTCTCTTCTTAAAATGACTACAGGCGGGAACTCCTGTGGCCCTATTACAGAACTTGGCTTCAATCAGATTGACACTTTTATCATAGCAATTTCGACTCTTTCGAAAGGCACTAATGAATTTGTCGGCTTGAAACCGATATGATCAATATTACGTAATCGCACTGCTGATCCATAGATAAATAAGAATTTTGAAATTAAAGGGTGGCCATCACCAAACATTTTCAAAACTACTAAAATACTGTCAAAATTCTAAAATCTACCAAGAATAAACTCAAATTTTTTGACTACCGTTAAAGTCACTTGAAAGGCCTAAATCTACTGAAAAAATAGAAATCTGCTGCATCTGGTCACACTGGCCCAGAATCCACAGTACGACAGTCAATGTGTGGACTGTGGTACTGTGGATTATGTGGCCAGTGTGACCAGCAGTGCGATTACGTAATGTTGATCATGACGGTTTCAAGCCGTCAAATTCAATAATGCTTTGCGATAGAGTCGATTTTGCTATGAAAAAAGTGACAATCTGATTGAAGCCAAGATCTATGGTCGGGCCCCTGCGGCCCGATTACATAACTTGGTTACAATCGATATAACTAATGCCTTGCGATAGAGTCGAAATTGCTATGAAAAAAGTGATAATCCGATTGTAACCAAGTTATGTAATCGGGCCACTGGGGCCCAACCGCATAACATAGCTTCAATCGGATTGTCAGTATCGATATCACTAATGCCTTGCGATAGAGTCGAAATTGCTATGAAAAAAGTGATAGTCCGATTGTAACCAAGTTATGTAATCGGGCCGCAGATGCATTAGATTTAATAATACTCTATTACGATAATACACGACCAAAATAATGAACGACCAGTATTGTACAGCCAATATTACACGGCCAGATATTACGTGTACATGGATTCGTAATATTTGGACGGCAAATACTGGGCGTGTATTATTGCCCGTACAAAATCGGTCCGGGTTGATAATGCACGGCCAGTATTACGCGACCAATATTACGTGTACAACTGGATACGTAATATCAGCCCATGCTGATTTTGTACGACCAATATTAACCGGCCAATAATACGAAGCCAACCATAGACAACGCTAGAATCACGCCTTGATGCCTCGTTTGTGTAGGCGAGTGTCAAGAAGAAAAAACTGTCACAGAACCGAATCGGCCAACCCCGACTCCACGTGGTCTTGTCTGCCCTACACTAGAGTGTTTTTAAAAAGCCGGAGGCGCAGAGGGAATGCAGCCCCCGTCCGCTGTGACAAAGTGCACCAGGTACAAAGTGTACCAGGGTGAGCTGGAGCGGCGGAGGCTGGTCGCCGAAGGCAACCAAAAAGCCGAAGCTGCGGAAGCGAGCGTTGGTACCTGTGCTTTGTTACTCAAGGGCGGAAAGGCAGCACTTCCCGCAGCGCCGGAGCAATTGCGATTCATAATCTGTGGTAAAAGGAAACTAGAACGTGCAAACGAGGCTTTGACCGTGTCATTTATATATTTTAATCTGTGATGTACACGTAATATTGGCTGTACATTATCGCCCGTACAAAAAGTGTACGGCCCGTATTACACAGCCAATAATGCACACCCTGTTATTACATGTACATATTTTGGCTTCGTAATCCTGGCTGCGTATTATCTCCTGTACAAAATCAACACGGGGTGATATTACACGGCCAATATTACGCAACCAAATAATGATATTACGACGCCAATCCACGTAATATTGGTCGCGTATTATTGGCTGTACATTATTTGGTCGCGTAATACTGGCCGTGTAATATAAGGACTCCACACATTGATTATATTTAGAGAATGAAGACGAAAAAATATAGATTAAAAACGCTAAAATATATTTCGATCATCGTTCGTTTTGGCCATCACGACAAAGACATCAATAAAGAGACTTTATTCCGACTTTTTTTTAAATCATTTTCGTTCGGTTATGGAAGGAACGTTAATGCCAAAAATTGCAAGTGTTTAAAATGCTCAAACCGAACGACCTGTTAATGGTGAACGCGCATTTACCGGAGGTGAACGCGCCGCACGCGCCGATGAAATCGCATTTTAGAATTCGTTGTTTTTAATAAAAAGGTTTTATATATGAGTTGTGTAGACTGTAGAAAGCCTCCTTTGATATCTACACTATTAAAGTTTTTGAATTTGGTAATTCGAATTGTCGTCTTGTGTCATTAAGGAAAAATCACCGCACATAATATTATTAAATAAATACAAGATTAACAATTAAAATGGTTTTGATTCACGCCTGATAGATATATATTCGATCCGAATAACGGTAACCTCAACATGGTAGCAGAAAGAGGTTGAAAATAATGTTGAATGAACAAAACTAATGCAGGAACATTGAGGAAACCATGAAAGGTAAGGGCGAGTTCCGTTTACTTATATTTGATGGTCCAACTACGATAAGTGGAATTTTCGATTTAAACTTTTCCTGCAAATGATGAATTGTGATCAAGCGATCGAAAATGAAGTAAAATCAGATGGAGTCACAGAGAGTGAGTGAAAGAAAATGGAATTGAAAGCAGATAACTATATTGTAAACAGTATCAGTAACTCACAGTTAGACATTATCATCTCTGAAGTAACGGCATACAAAATTATTAAAACATTAGATGATATGTACCTTATTAGAGGATGCGCAAACAAACTATTGATAAAAAGAAAGATATTAGAAACAAAATTTAAAGAAGGCAATCCAATTGATTTTTTCCAAGTTTTTGAAAAACCGATTAATGGTCTCAAAAGCGCAGGAGAGTCAGTTACAGAAGAAGATAGACTAAATTATTTATTGTTATCATTACCTTAAAAAAACTCACACATTGTGAATATTGTGGAAACTATGCCAATAAAGGAATGCACTGTTGAATATGTGAAGTCCAAGCTTATTTTGAAATACAAGAAAAATGAAACGGAAAATGTGGAACAAACTTTTGCTAGCAGCAGTTCCAATTCACAGAAGGGCTATGAATGAAATCGTGAAGGTCATTTTAAAAGAGATTGTCCCAGGTTAACAAACCAAAGAAGTCATCATGGATAGTACTCATCATATTGTCGTGGTGGACGAGGACATCGAAACTATAGAGGACGAAGAGGTAACTACAGACAAAACAGAGGACAATATAACAAACGGCAGCAAGAGTGAACACAGCTTCTATAAACTGGCTTCTTGATTTGTCATCATTCACAATGTGAATGATGACAAATCAATCCAATGATGTACAGAAAATTAGATAGTCCAATAAACATAAGAGTAGGAGATGGGTTCGGTTTAAAGTCAGAAATTATAGGAAACATAACTATGTATTGTCATGCGGGTAGAGAATTACATAAAACTGACATCGAAAATGTTTATTATGTTCTAAGCATGAAAAGAAACTTGCTAAGGGTGTCATGCATAGTAAATAAGCATAATATGATTAAATTTCAAAATGAAACTGCAGAGATCTTCAATGCTGAGCACCAATTATTAGCAGTAGCTAGGAAACATAATAAATTGTACGAATTAGAAGGCAAGGTAGGTAATAAAACTAAAAAAGAAAATGTAGATACATACACAAATGAAAAGAAAATGTCAACGAAATAGAAATGGCACCGAATATTAGGTCATGCAAACTTTTCAAAGCCTAATCAAATGTGTAGACTAAAAGTTTTAGATGGTTTACCTGAGAGGTTTGAAAAAAGTTACGTGGAGTGTGAAATTTGCTTGCAGAATAAAATGTCAAATTTACATTTTGAAAACGATAGACGTAGAGCAACAGAGATATTGGAAATTATTCATACGGACGTTAATGGCCCAATAACTCCGACAGGTAGTAACGGTCAACGATATTTTGTAACGATTGTTGTGTATTGACAGCGGCATACCTTGGAAACAGGATTCTTACAAATACAGCAGAAAAAAAAGAGTCCATATGAAATATTTCATGGCAGGAAACCAGACACAAGAAATTTAAAAATTTATGGCAGTAAATGTTTCGTTCGAGTTCTCGAAGAAACAAGAACTTCAAAGTTAAATCCAAAAGGCATCAAAGGGATTTTAGTTACTTATAGATATGGGATACAAGATATTGGTAGATAACAAAATAGTTATTAGTCGCCAGGTTACTTTCAACGATCCAGATGCAGAGGTGATCCGATTGCAAGATCTAGAATCGAATGATGAAATGAAAGCTGCAGAAAGAAGTTCAAATAAAAATGACGAATTTAAAAGATCTGAGACTAATGGAAATATTGAATCTAAGGAAACAGAAACCAAGGAAAATATTGAACCAAAGAAAATAGAAAACAGTGATATTGATGAATTTTATGATAATAGAAGTGGAATGGTTATATTGTGGAAGATAATAAAGTGTGCAAGCTGCGAAAAGCTTTCCACGGATTGAGGGAGAGCCCCCGTGACTGGTACAATTGCTTTAATGATTTTATGTTAAGCATTGATTTTAAAAGGTCTGATTATGACTATTGTTTGTATACGGAATCTAAAAAATGATGTGAATAAACTATATTTATGTCGTTATGTCGATGATATTTTAATCTGTGGCGAAAATAGTGATACTTTACATATTCTCAAAGAACTTCTAAAAAAACGTTTTTGAATGAAATATTTAGGAATGGTGAAGCAGTACTTAGGAATTGATGTTGATTATAAACAGAAAGAGAAGAAAATTACACGGAGTCTTAACTCAGTGTAATTTTCAGTGTAAAATATCTATATACTTCTCTTGAGAAGTATATAGATATTTTAGTGGAGAAATATAATGTGAAGGAGTTCAAAAAAAAAACGAAACACCAATGGCATTAAATCTTTCACTTGATCCCAGTGATGGAGTAAATACATGTATAAAATACAGAAACTTAATTGGAGCACTTTTATATGTTGCAAGTGGAACGCGACAAGCAGTGCGATTACGTATTTTTCACAAGTGAAAAATGTTTTGGGCAACTGACATGTCACTTTGTCAGTGACTTTTCGTGGTATTGATTTGTATAAAATATCTAAGATTATGGAACAGGATTATACGGTCTATTAGACATTTCCTTCGCCATTGGTTATACGTAACTGGAAGGATCACTGTAGGCCAAGCACAAATTTTTCAAACATTCGTATCGCATGCGTACCGTGTTTACCAGTGGCCCAATTACAGAATTTGGTTACAATCGGATTATCACTTTTTCATAGCAATTTCGACTCTATCGCAAGGCATTAGTGGTTGCGATATTGAGAATTCGATTGAAGCCAAGTTATGTGGTCGGGCTGCAGTGAACCTACGATAGTAAGGGTGCATTCCGAGACACGCTATAATCGATAATATCGATATTATCACACCAATAGGCGTATCGATTTACCATGAGCGTGACGATATCCCTTGTGACGTCACGGATTACGTCATTACATCCGCCATTTTGCGATTACACCGACCATGCTCCAAACTGATACAGCGTTGCCAGTTACTGAAATCACAGTGAGTGCTACTGACAAAGTGACAGACTGACGGTTGCTTGCAAAGAAAACTGTTGTTTAAATAAAGTTATGTGAAGTGTACATACTGTCTATAACTGGCAATGTGTGCGTGTATATCAGCATAAAATAATAAGGTACTATTTATTACAAATCTACTATCCACTTGAGCATAAAAAGCGGTATTAAAAGGTATCCCAGTAGTAGCTACGTTATTTACGTGTAGTTTTATGTGTAGTTTTTATTATCTACTATTTATTACAAAATCATATCGAAATGGTGAGTTACAATGATTATAGGGCATGAATCCCGGAATCTCGGAATATCGCAACTCCGGAATCTCGGAACATTAGTTCCGATAGAAAAAAAACTTCGTATTTTACAATATGGGTATCACAATGAACAAATGAACAAATGAACCTACATACATACGTACCCACAAACATGCCAGTTTGAATCATAACCCTCCTTTGTGATTCCCCGTAGTCTGGTAAAAATAAAATAATATACCGAAGAAGCTACAACCACTTCAATTTGGTGGTGACGGATATAATTGTAAATAATGAACATATAAATTAATAGCTTAAAAGATAAAAAAACACACCTGCCCTGCCAAAAAGAGCTTTTGCCAATAAATTATATACTGTTGGAATGTGCTTATTAAGGCCTTCATTGTGATACCCATATTGTAAAATACGAAGTTTTTTTTCTATCGGAACTAATGTTCCGAGATTCCGGAGTTGCGATATTCCGAGATTCCGGGATTCATGCCCTATAATCATTGTAACTCACCATTTCGATATGATTTTGTAATAAATAGTAGATAATAAAAACTACACATAAAACTACACGTAAATAACGTAGCTACTACTGGGATACCTTTTAATACCGCTTTTTATGCTCAAGTGGATAGTAGATTTGTAATAAATAGTACCTTATTATTTTATGCTGATATACACGCACACATTGCCAGTTATAGACAGTATGTACACTTCACATAACTTTATTTAAACAACAGTTTTCTTTGCAAGCAACCGTCAGTCTGTCACTTTGTCAGTAGCACTCACTGTGATTTCAGTAACTGGCAACGCTGTATCAGTTTGGAGCATGGTCGGTGTAATCGCAAAATGGCGGATGTAATGACGTAATCCGTGACGTCACAAGGGATATCGTTGTCACGCTCATGGTAAATCGATACGCCTATTGGTGTGATAATATCGATATTATCGATTATAGCGTGTCTCGGAATGCACCCTTACTATCGTAGGTTCACTGCAGCCCGACCACATAACTTGGCTTCAATCGAATTATCACTTTTTCATAGCAATTTCGACTCTATCGCAAGGCATTAGTGGTTGCGATATTGAGAATTCGATTGAAGCCAAGTTATGTGGTCGGGCTGCAGTGAACCTACGATAGTAAGGGTGCATTCCGAGACACGCTATAATCGATAATATCGATATTATCACACCAATAGGCGTATCGATTTACCATGAGCGTGACAACGATATCCCTTGTGACGTCACGGATTACGTCATTACATCCGCCATTTTGCGATTACACCGACCATGCTCCAAACTGATACAGCGTTGCCAGTTACTGAAATCACAGTGAGTGCTACTGACAAAGTGACAGACTGACGGTTGCTTGCAAAGAAAACTGTTGTTTAAATAAAGTTATGTGAAGTGTACATACTGTCTATAACTGGCAATGTGTGCGTGTATATCAGCATAAAATAATAAGGTACTATTTATTACAAATCTACTATCCACTTGAGCATAAAAAGCGGTATTAAAAGGTATCCCAGTAGTAGCTACGTTATTTACGTGTAGTTTTATGTGTAGTTTTTATTATCTACTATTTATTACAAAATCATATCGAAATGGTGAGTTACAATGATTATAGGGCATGAATCCCGGAATCTCGGAATATCGCAACTCCGGAATCTCGGAACATTAGTTCCGATAGAAAAAAAACTTCGTATTTTACAATATGGGTATCACAATGAAGGCCTTAATAAGCACATTCCAACAGTATATAATTTATTGGCAAAAGCTCTTTTTGGCAGGGCAGGTGTGTTTTTTTATCTTTTAAGCTATTAATTTATATGTTCATTATTTACAATTATATCCGTCACCACCAAATTGAAGTGGTTGTAGCTTCTTCGGTATATTATTTTATTTTTACCAGACTACGGGGAATCACAAAGGAGGGTTATGATTCAAACTGGCATGTTTGTGGGTACGTATGTATGTAGGTTCATTTGTTCCGTCATAAATTCTAAACTACTTATCATAATTTGACAAATAAGGTATTGTTGGAAGCGTTTTCATCATCCGCTGGTTTTAGGCTATATGAGGTCACATTAAATTGACTATGGATATAAAGACGTAAACTAAAAAAAACATCTATTTTGTTACATTTTCTTGTTGCGATAAATTAAAACGCTGCAATCCTAGACTAGATATGATTATGGTCCAGTTCAATCTTTCTACAAACTTTAGTTTCGTTTCTATTTGTATTTTTTTGTTTAAACCAGTAGGTACGTTTATTCACACATTGTCCGTGGCATACTTGTTTGATTCGTAGAAATATTTCTGTTCTGGAATTAGGTGTCCAGTATCGGGTGTCAGATCTCAAGTATCGGAATCGAAAACCATTCGATTTTGCATGCCCTAGTGAGGAGCCGACTATGGTGTCGGAAGGATGCAATATTATATATATTTAAACGCACATCGCTAACTTATTAAAGATTATTAAAGTTATTTTATTTACATAACTAAGGTGAAGGATGTCGAGGTTTGTACTTCTTTTTAGTATGTCATTGGCCCAATTCCATAACTTGGCTACAATCGCATTAACACTTTTTTCATAGCAAATTCGACTCTATCGCAAGGTATTAGTGGTTGCGATACTAAGAATTCGATTGAAGCCAAGTTATGGAATCGGGCTGCAGGTCACATTGGTTATCAAACTATCTCTATCTTTACGCTACGTCATAAACTAATGCTATCCCTTACCTATACGGTCATGGTAATTCTATTGGTATAGTCGTTCTACGATTTTGTTACACAAGACCAATGGCGAAGGAAATGTCTAATAGACACAAGACAGACAGTGAACACAAGGTCTACGTTCACTTACTACGCTCGAATCATCCGTGCGATTATCGCTCGATCATCCGGAGTTAGTGAACGACTTTGGACGTCCACATAGAACTGACAACTGTCAAATGTCAGTTTCATACTATTCCTCCCGTCCCCTACTATTTTTCGGATGACCCAGTCGAACGCCCGACGACACCGTGAACGATTTCGAGTGACCGCGCGGGTGATCCGTGCGTCCTCGAAAGTAGTAAGTGAACGCGCCCAATATATTTGAAATGTGCTGCCAACCTAATAATACCAAACAGACATAAGTACCAACCATAGAAATAAAAATGTATCATAGATTTTAATCCTAGATATTGACAGTTAAAAATGACATCGGAAATTTCACTCTAGGGGCCGTTCGTTTTGTAGCACTTGGCGAAAATAACTAATAAAAACGCTAAATATGATCACATTTGGCGTTCGCTTTGGCCATTTGTGTGCAAAATTTTCCTTCTGAACGTTTTCAATCACCGTTCGTTTTGCATATTTCGATGACAAGTTGACATAGGAAAATCGACTTTATGAAGTCAAAGATAAGGTAGTTTTTCATTCAGTTTGGATAGGATTCGTATTGTCAAAAGTTGCAAAAATGACAAAAGTGATGTCAATGTTCAAAGAAAACGTCTTTATAAAATGTACATTTCAAAACTGCCCACAACGCTATCTCATCATCTTGAACGCAGGGCTAATCTCCTATTGGTCGTTTGTCGTTCGGTTTGGAAAGAATCGTTACTGGCAAAGATGTCAATATGTGTCGAAAATTATTCCAACCTTTTTTTTTTTTTTTTAGAAAGGATATTTGCTGTTGGTCTATAACTGACCTCTACAGCATCACGGATGGTGGGGCGGGCGCAAAAGCGCTCCGCCGCAATTATTCCAACCAATTGGCTTGTTAAAAATGTACATTTCGAAACAGCTCACAACGCCTAAATGCCAATCCGAACGAGGCCATCAGCCAGCAACCCCGTATCTTCTTTGTAGTTTGTGGCCAGCAACTAACTTCACTTCAGAGACAAGAAACAATACAAAAAAAAAACATTTTAATTTAGCATGTAATGGCTATTTTACTGTTTGTGTTACATTTTTTTTTAAATAAACAAGAGGTGCTGTGACTGTGAATTGATAAACAGAGAAACTAGATCATATTGTTCATGTTGTCAAAAGTTACAAGTAAAATAAAAAGACGTAACTTGTTTTAGCTTCAAATAAATGATTTGATGCTCTGTCGATATATTACCGAAGCGATTAGGAACTTGTAAATAAAATGTTAGGAGTGATGTGTTGAGGAGCGTGTGCCAAAGTACAAGAGGGAGAACAATGCCCGTGCAGCAGATAAATGTTAAGAACTCTTCTGATATCGAGACATGGGAATGGGGCGGTGGATGTGGCAGAGAGGTGGTCCGCACGGGGTCAGGCAGCAGCCGCACGTCCTGCAGCAACTCCAGCGGAGACATCTGCCGTATCTGTCACTGCGAGAGCGAAGCGCACAACCCTTTATTGGCGCCCTGTTATTGCTCAGGTAGATTAATTCAACAAAAGTCCAAGTTACACAACTAGTTAAAGAAACACTCCATCAGAACAGTTTCTTGACAAACAAACCATCCATTAAAAAAGTTTAAAAAAAACTATAAAATATGCATGTATACATTGCACAAACAACGCAATAACTTGAATCTTGCTGTGCAATCCTTTTTCAAGGCTTCCTTTTATTGTTATAAAATATTTAGGTCCTTTACAATATATTCATTCTCAATGATACAAAATTAGAATAAGTTTTAGTTTTGACTTAAAACCATAAATTAGCTCCAATTTTTTTTTGTTGAAGAAGCAAACTACATTATTAAACATTAAATGAAGTGAGGTTTCTTTTGCAATGTAATATTAGTAAATTTGTTCACGTAACTGAGGTTTGTGGAAAGAGATGGTGGGTAATTCAACATAATCAAAAATTGACACTGATTAAAAATATAAAATTTAAAGTATCTACCAAAGCTTTGTGATGATGAGTGTTTGCATGCTCTTTGATGACCATTGCCAATAAAATGCCATGGCAGTACAGATTTTCAAATAAACTTTTATCATTAGGATTAGTATATGTACCAACATCTACTTGCTAATGCAGTGGGAGTTGGTAGAAATCCCATGTCTTTGAAATCTGAGAATCTGATCTGTATTTGAATGATCACATTTCAAGCCGGCGTGCCTGTTACATCATGATGTCTTCCTTTACTGTTAAAATAATTATTTGATTCAAATCACAATTTAAAATGAACTTTATTTCTGTGTTTGAGTGTTTGCTTATTTGTTGCAGGAAGCCTGAAATTTGTTCACCAGAGTTGCCTCCAGCAGTGGCTTACAGCCTCAGAGACCAGGTCTTGTGAACTTTGCAAGTTCAATTTCATTATGCACACAAAAATCAAACCATTCAATGAGGTAATATTTTATTATATTTACACTAATATTATAAAGAGGAAAGATTCGACTGTTCGTATGTTTGTTTGTTTGTAATGGATAAACTCAAAAAATACTGAACTGATAAAAAAAACTTGTACCTATAGAAAGCTACATTATCAGTGAGTAACTTGGGCAGTATTTTATTATTACAAAAATTGGAGATCCCTACGAAAATTGAAATAATGTAACCCATGGTATCAAAAATACAGAACGGAATGCCATGTTGCCATGGAAACGAAATAATAATAAGTTTATCAAGTACTTGAGTAATAATGTATTTGTCTTAAGGTTAGGAATCGGATATTTGCAGTTGAATTAATTATATTTTTATTTACTTGGATCCTAAAAGGACTGTTTGAAGTATTCTATTTTGATTGACATTAGCTGCACATTAATATGGGAGAAGAATCTGGTTCCTGAGACACAGTTTTTAACTAGTTCGGGGACCAGAAGCTTCATAGGTTACACTGTATATTTCTTTGTGTCAATAAAAATTATGAATTATGAATTATTTGTAAATTTGCTTAAACAGCAAAACCAATCATGTCTATCAAAATCTGTTGCTCACCATCATGACATGATAATAAATGGTAAAGGAAATATTAAATGAATATCTATATCCGTGTGAGTCAGTGCTGCAACATAAAACCATGTGACTTTGATACAATGTAGCAGATGTGTTGGTAATGAAAATAAGCAAAAGTCATGATATAATGACATGAGTTAACATCTAATTTAGAACATTTTTAGAACTTTGTTACTTCGGTAGAGGCTTTGGTTTTGATGGTTTGATATATTATACAGGGTGTCCCAGAAAGTAGTGTAAAGCAGAGGTCCCGAAGTAGAGCTATCCCAAGGGGGCACGAATAACCCCCAAGTATGTTTCACCAGTTTTGATTTTTCTGAGGTAGTTAGTAAATTATTATTTTTCACTAATCTCCAGCTTTAGATACAAACTAAGTAATTTTGACCAAACTAACACGAGCGTCCCGCGGGAGAGGCCGGCGACTGGCGAGGGCCGAAGTTAACTTACGGCTGCCAAACTTGACCAAATAGACAATTTTTAATAAACTGTTACAGATGTTTGGTTGCCTTTGGCGAACAAAAATCCGATTTTTTTATAAACTTAAAACTGAAATATCTCCTAAAAGTCTGCGAGGGGGAGGGGTACCAGGGGACAGCTCCTCCACCCCCCAACCCAAACACCTCCCACCTCCTCAAGTCCTGCCCCTCGTTTCTATATATATGTCCCATCTATATCTATCTATTTATCTATCTATCTATCTATACTATACTATACTATAATAAAACTGTAACTGGGCTAAATCTGTACATTAAATATTTTTTGAAAATTTTAATTGAGATGAACTTCAAAATCGATATGGAGTGCAAAAAGGTTTTTTTTTTTTTCTGTCTGTCTCTTTGAACACGCATCACGCTGAAACTATCCGACCGATTTTGATGCAATTTGGCACAATTATAGCTTATGTTATGGATTAACATTAAGAATTCTTTTTATCCCGAAAAAAACAATGGTTCCCGCAGGATAGGGGTTGAATGTTATTTAAAAAAAGACATATCACGCTGAAACTACCGGATGGATTTTGAAGTAACTTGGCACAGTCAAAGTTTATAGTATGTGTTAAAATGAATGATACATTTAATCACGAAAAAATACGGGATTCCTGCGGGATATGAGTCTTAAAGTTATGTTAATTTGAAAGGAATAATAATTGCACATTGCAATGGTGTCAGAACCCGACTTACGTGCCGTCAAACCCAGGTTCAAATCCGAGTAGCCTTAAAGACTTTTTCGCACTTTTTATTGTTTACAAACAAAGTGAAAAGACAGAAGCGGACACTAAATTTTCGGCCAGTTTTTAAGATCCTTTGTGGCACAGTGGTGTCAGTATCCAACTGACGTGCCGTCATTCCCAGGTTCGTATCCGAGTAGCCTCAAAAACTTTTGCACTCAACAAAAACTTTTCATGAAGCAATAGTTCCATTAGCTAAATACAGAGGCGCCACTGAGCTTTACCCCTATTGGGCGCGAAGATAGGCCTCTATTTCCGTATATACATAGTACTCTGTGCCAGAATCCTTAATGTTTTACATGTTGTACTAACAGGACTGTCTGATGCACTAACTAAAGGAAAGCCGACGTCGTTGCATAATATTTCGAAAATATACATTACGTACTCAATGCTCTTGACGTCTAGAGACCGTGTTGGCATCATGAATCTGTAGAGGTTTGTGGTTGGCATCGAGTATGTTTTAAAATCCAGAAAGCAAAAATGTATTCTTCGAAAGTACACCGTAAAGGTTTCGAACATTTATGACGTCACTGGCCGAGCTGCGATCGGGTATAGGTAGTTTCGAATAACGCTCCACATAACGCTATTCTATTCTATTCCACAAAGTGTCTTGGTGGCTGTACATTAATAAATAATAATAAATATATTGGGGACAATTCCATACCAATTACCTAGCCCCAAACTAGGATACCCTGTAATATGGGCACTAGATAACGTACATAAATACGAATATCACATCCATGACTCGGAAACAAACATTTTTGCTCATCACACAAATGATTGCACCTTGCAGGATTCGAACCCGCGACCGTTTGATTTCGTTCCCAGGGTCACTAGCCACTAGACCAACCTATTAATTATTTATTTGCTATTGCAACACAGATAGATTTCTGCCAACAGCCTTCAGTGGCAACCCGACTTGGCCGTGAATAGTTAGAAGACGAAGGCGAGAGCGAAGCTTAGCGAGCTCCCGCCTTCGTCTTCTAACCTATCACGGCCATGTCGGGTCACTACTGAAGGTCTGTATGTAAGTTTGTTCGCGCATCAAGTAAAAACTACTTGATCGATTGCAATGCAATTTTCACTATTGGATAGCTTAGGGTTTGAGTTAAAAACTGGGCTACTTAGTATATTAATCTGATGATTAGATGCCGAGCAATCGATAAAAAACTATTCGACGGCTGAACAAATGTAGTATATTATTGTATATTATGGGTACTTTTGCGCCTGGAATAACACATATGAGTAATTTTTAAATTAAATGACCACGCGGGCAAAGCCGCGGGTACAGCTAGTTTATAATAAAGCAGTAACTAAACTAAAAAGGTCTGTACAATTAAGTTAATTTAAAAAACCCCGGCCCTGTGTGAGACGGACTCGGGCACCGATGGTTCCGAACAAACTTAACTTGCCGTTGGAAAACTGTTGGCCACATACATTGACACAGGTTGCGTCGCGGTCAGTTTACCAAATACAGCAGGCGCTCGGTAATCCGGCACGTCTAGTAGTGCACTTAGCAACTCAGGCTCAGTTTACACAACCGAATGCGTATATGCATTGTCGGCAGTCCGAGTTTAACGTTGACAGTGGTGCCACGTGTGTTTTGTGTTTTCGTGCATCGAGGGTTGCTTGACAAAATAACTTAACATACATAAACATTAAGTTTAACATTAACCCCTTACTTATAAAAAGTTATGCAATGGTTATGCAATGATTAAGAATTCCGCGCAGTACAATATTGTACTGCGCAGTATTTCTAATCATTACTTAATCATTGCATAACTTTTTATAAGTGAGGGTATTATGTGCCATGAAATGACCACGCGGGCAAAGCCTCTGTGGGCTAAAAGTACCTACAAAGTACAACTTACTACATTTCATCAAACTTTGTTACGCCGTTAATTAGTTCTTTATCGATTGCTTGTCTTCTAATCATGTGATTGAGATAAAAAGTACACACCAGAGCCAGACCTAAGGTATACATCAGTGAAAACCGGGTTTCAATTGGTTCAGTTGGTAGTTTTTACGTGATGTGTGAACAGACAGACACAGATTTAAAAAACTTATATTCTTGTTCCAGCTAAGTTTAAGGTACAACTTTAAAAAAAAAAACTTCTTTGTACTGGATTTTTATTTTAAGTATAGATTATTAATGTTCATCAAAACAGCCAATCCAATAACAACTTAAAATATAATTTATGTCTGGATTATCTTTTCTTAAACAATGAGCGAGAAACAATGACCCTTAATATCATTATAAGAGTATACAGCTGAGCGAACTCCATTATCAGTCAGCTCCATCTTACACACTTCAAAATATTGTGTCCAGCTGTGGACAAGTATAGGCTGATGATGATCATAAAAAGTAACAATTATTAACTCACTAGCTGTGCCCGCGTGGTCATTTCTGTGGTTTACAAGTAACCTATGTGTTATCCCAGGACTAAAAGTAACCTATGTGTTATCCCAGGACTAAAAGTAACCTATGTGTTATCTCAGGACTAAAAGTAACCTATGTGTTATCCCAGGACTAAAAGTAACCTATGTGTTATCCCAGGACTAAAAGTAACCTATGTATTATCCCAGGACTAAAAGTAACCTATGTGTTATCCCACGACTAAAAGTAACCTATGTGTTATCCCAGGACTAAAAGTACCAATATCATCAAACTTCGTTGAGACGTCAAATGTTTTTTTAAACAATTGCTCGACTTGTTATCGGATTTAGATACCAAGTACACCCATCGATCATAGATTATTGGATATATGATCGAAGAGTACACCAGTTTTTAAGTCATACCATTAGCTATCGAACAGTGAAAACCGCATCGTAATCGGTCTAGTATTTTTTACGTGTTGCACGAACAAACATACAAATAGAACAGGATTATTGGTTACTAGCTGAGCCCGCGGCTTTGCACGCGTGGTCATTTCTCTAAGTTAAAAGTACTCTTATGTGATTCCAAGACGTAAAATACCAATATACCAACATTTGATCAAAATTCCTTCAGCCGTTTTCCTTTTTTTATCGATTACTCAGCTCATCGGATTGAGATACCAAGTACCAGTTTTTAAGTCAAACCCTAAGCTATCCAACAGTGAAAACCGCATCGCTATCGGTCAAGTAGGTTTTACGTTATGCCCGTTCAAAATATACAGATAAACAAACAACAGACATTAAAAGAAGCTTAAAAGACATTTGCTAGTAGCAAATGTCTTTTAAGCTTCTTACAAAATTAAAAATTTAGGAAAAATTATTGTATATTTTTGGAGTGGTCCGTGGGAAATATAATATGGCAGCTGTATGCCATCATTTTTGGAGTGGTCCGTGGGAAATACAATATGGCAGCTGTATGCCATCATTTTTGGAGTGGTCCGTGGGAAATACAATATGGCAGCTGTATGCCATCATTTTTGTTTTCATGACTCTTTATATATTCTATAGCACTCTCATGATTAATAAGAATCCAATGATACCTCATTTATCAAAATCTATCAAGGCAAAAAATTCATCTCCTAAGGCACGCCACTGAGCTCGGTCTTCAGATCTCCTCTTCCATTTTCTTCCAGCCGCTTTTCACAGGTCGTTACTCCACCTGGCCACAGAGCTTCCTACACTACGTTTGCCTAAACGTAGTCTGCACTCAAGAACTCATCTACCCCAACGGTTATCGGTTCTTCGGGAAATGTGACCTCTGAGCGACTTTAAATTTGTGGACTAGTTTGACTATGAGTGTCCACATTTCGGCTCCGTAGGTCATGAATGGTAGGACACACTGATTGAATACTTTTGCCTTCAGGCAATGTGGTATAGACCACGAGAAGACCTGACAAAGCTTGCCGAATGCTGCTAACCCAGCTGAATGTGGTATAGACCACGAGAAGACCTGACAAAGCTTGCCGAATGCTGCTAACCCAGCTGAATGTGGTATAGACCACGAGAAGACCTGACAAAGCTTGCCGAATGCTGCTAACTCAGCTGAATTCTTCTGTTGGCGTCCTTCTCAAAGTTATTCTTACCTGATAGCAATATTTGCCCAAGATAAACATATGTATTTTCGGAAAACTTAAAAAATAAACACCATTCAGTGCAATCGGTTTCGGCTCAAAAAGATCATTCAACATGATCTTGGTCTCATCTATGTTCATTTTGAGACCGATGCGTCGAGAAGCAAAACCCAGCCTGTTCAGGACGCTGGAATTCGTCAAGTCTTCTTGCGAGACGATTTGAGACCCACAAAAACAACTTATAGACGTGGCTCAAGAATGCAATAGGTCGGTAGTTCTTTAAAAGGGTTTTACCCCCTTTTTAAAAGAAGCGTACTACCAAAGTCCTGCTCCACGCCTCTGGAGTTCTTCCACTGTTAAGAACGGTGCTAAATAACCCCTGAAGCCCCCAAAGTACGGGTTTCCCCCTGCTTGCAAGAGCTCTGAAGTTATACCATCCTTACCGGGGGCATCTCTATTCTTAAATTAATTGAGCACCATCTCAGTCTCGTCTAGGCTGACGTCGGGCAGTTCGTCGGTTTAGTGGCGGGTCATTGCGTGGGAATCCTCTTTGCTGGGTTCAGGTCTAGAAGCATGCGAGTCATACAATCCGTCATAAAAGTCTTCGTTCTCGTCTGAGAACCAATAATGTACTACCAATAATGTTACAACCATCGTCTCTAAGCCGGAGATTCTAGACAGAATCTAGAATATTGAATATTATATAATATTTAATATTTTATTGAATATTATTCTATTTATTATATACCTCCGATGCTCAAGCATCGGAGGTCACGTCACACCAGCTTACTAATCTTCTGATTGAGATCCCGTTTTTCTGACGGTGTGGCTTGTTGTTGCTTCCGCAGGTTGTCCATAAGTCGGAAGAGCCTCATCCGAGATTTTAGACTTCTTGTCCGTACCCTGCAGCTGACAAAATTTAGTGCCTTCTTCCGTAAGGATTCCCACAACTTTTTGAAGTTCCTCATCCAAGTCATTTGAGATTTACAAGGCAGTTTTTTTTAAACTGCCTTAATTTGGGTGCCTCCCCCTCGCCCCACCCTGGGGGTGCTTTACCTTCGGAACTTCCGCTTATCACCACTTTCTGGTACACTCTGTACACGAGACCCTTGTGTTTAGATGGCATTGCCGCATATACACACGTTCGTTTCATACCATAGTTCGCTTTGTTTTTTTTTTCAATAATACTTCTGCGCAAGTGATGTTGTGTATATGTGTATGTTCTGCTAAGATGGTTGCTACAAAAACACATATTTTAAAGTATATATGTCAATATTTATTCTTTTTGTCTTTGATTGATAATTAAGCATCAGAATGTCGAAAAATTATGTATAAATGGCGAGGATAACACAAAAAATGCTGTGCTTTAATGAGAAGAAATAAATACCATCAGCAGACCGTTGATGTGAACTCTGATTTTAGTTTCCATGTCATTCTAATTTGATTACTTTTGTTTCTGTTTTTATATTTGAGTATGATTGTCAATTTCAATTCTTTTATTTCAATATAGGTACAACACGGATCACTTATGAGCGTCAACAAAGAAAACATAAAATACAAATCTATTATAAACAATTAAAATATTTATAAATTAAAGTAAATTAATGCTGTAAAAATTATCTTAGGGTTTAGTGCTTATGGTACAGTCCAAATTCAGCCATGAAGCCTTGTCACTTAAAAAATCTTTAACGCTATAATATGCCTTTTGCAATAAAAAGTTCTTAAACTTTAGTTTTAAATACACTGTCAGTTTGAATTAATAGTATATTTTTCATAAGAAAAAGCCTACGTGCAGCTGTGGACAGATATAGGCTGATGATAATGATGAAATCTAAAGAGAAGCAACTAAAATATTCCGATCCACTCGTTCGCACAAGCCGCCTCTCACTTACACCATGTTATGCCGATCGGCGGCCACATCGCAGCAAGATCTAGACCTTGTTCGTCGTTTCAATTCTGTCAAGTACTCATGAACATCAAAAACAATGTAGTCTTTTGTGATCAATTTGTGTATCAATCACAAATTATTCACTCCATGTGAATTATAAAAACGAACATAGTTTTAAAAAAACGGATCGGTAAATTTTTGTTAGTCTAGTTTTTGGCAGTACAAGTTTATACTTGTGCCTTGTCTCATAGTTGTGACGTTGTCCGCATGTTGTAATCCTGTTTAAATGTTTCCGAGTGTACAGAATATCCAAGAGAACATACAAACAAGCCAATGTTAAAATTTTCACTTGTGAAAAGACGTTTTATAGCGATTCTCTAGGGCTAAGCCTATAGATAGCCCTTACAGCTCGTTTCTGTAATTCAAAAATTCTATTGGTGTCGGCAACATTATCCTTGCAATAACTCGTATGACATTACAGAGTGAAAATATTGTGAAACATGTTAGTTTATACATACATTAAAAATAATATGCCATATCACACTTTTTCTAATTTTAGCCGTTCTTCCTAATCCGAACAGCTAATAAATAACATAGTTTCAATCATAAACACACAAACTTTATTAGTATGATATTATTACAGCTATGCGTTTATTAGCTGCGCCCAGTGGTTTTACCTGCGTGGAGAAATGATGATGGATGATGATTATAACATATACACAATTTCATCAAAATCCATTCAGCCATATCAGCGCTTAATGGTAACAGACACACATAGGTATACTAACAAATATGAATGTTTTTATATGAAATAAATCAAATTGAATGTACATAAATGCACACAAACTTTTGAATATTTATTATAAGATTAGATTGCAATTACAATAATAATTCAGACGTAGGTACCTACATGACAATTAAACGTACTCAGTAGAAAAGCAAATTTAGTTTCTCTTTCGTACCCACCCAATATAGCGAAAAGCTAAACCAGATTATACCCTAACCCGATCTACATATCTTCTGCATTTACTATACTGTGGCATGCTTAAAAGCGCGAGGGCCTCTCCACTCGCGCCGTGTTTCTCGCTCGCTGCGTCTTTACGCTCGAAACATTTGCGGGGGCTGAGGAAATGTTTTCATACCTACATACTGCCCTAGAAGAGCGCCTTAACAAGCAACTACATTTTGTCACCTATCCAACACGGCATAATTTTTTGGTAGTTAGTGACGAAGTAACAAAATGTCGGAGAACTTTAAATAAGCGTCAATGTTTTTTTTTAAATAAATCATGTAATAAAACAATAGGTGCCAAATTCACAATTGGTCAGAGCTTTTCAGAAGAATTTTAGTTTTGAGAGGAGTTTTCGGAATAACTTTGTTTATTTTATACTTAACAACGGTTTAAAACAAAAGGTAGGTACTTTTGGTCGATTATTATAATTATAACCTAATTAACTTAACATATGACACATTTTTTTAACCTAATTAAATTATTTTGTGTTTATTAACAAAATATCTGAATAAACTTGCCTAATTATACGTTTAGACGATAATATTGGTTTAGTAATTACAGGTTTTCAAAATGCGAGCCAATATTTTGGATACGCAGGCGCAGTCTCTTTCATATGTGGCTTTTTACTACGCTACTAGACAACGACTTTCTTATTTCTTTTGCTGCATTTATTATGCTCAATATCCGGCACAGTATTCAATGTTGTTGACGAGGCTTTTCATGTGCCCTCACATAAAAAAAAAGTTGACTAGACATTTTTTTTTTCATTGTACAGATTTTTTGGGTACTTATTAATTAGTATAGATAGATACACCGGAAATAACGATACGATTGTTTTTTTTATGAAGAATTTTAAAACACCAATTAGTAAAAGATTCCATCATTAAATGATGTAAACAGCTAGGGCCATCCCTCCTATCACTAGATACAACCCAGGCTGCGCTCTTTTCGACGCCTGTGCTAGGCGTCGACAAGTCTAGGTGGCTTTTCTTTAGCTATTATTATTTTATTCTGTGACTGCAGTTCGCATTGCTGACCGACGTGGTGTCGGTCAAAAAAACTAGATTCATCTGCGATTTCGGTTTAAAATTTGTTATTGCTCTTGTGATGTCTAAAAAATTAAACTTGACTGGTTTGTTCAATCGAATAACTACAGAAGTTCTGAATAATAAGATACATCTAAATATTGCTGTTAATCTAAAAAAAGAATATAAATAATTATCTAACAGATATATAATTAAATTGATGCATTTTACACTAATTAACTTATACGCCGGGTACGAGCAAGCGAACTAGAGCGAGCGAAGGCAAACGGGATGGGATTCGTCGGCACGCTCGCTCGCTGTTGTGTCCACATAAAGGCGAAATGTTCTCCAAATTTGACGACTCGTCCTCACGAATATTTAAAACTCTGATGGATCACACTGCTGGAGACAAAGCAAATTTATTTGCTTCTCTTTTTGCAGAAGCCTCGCATCTAGATGCTTCTGGCAAGATACCTTCTTGCCTTCCTAATTGCGGGGTTTTTATGCCCGAAATTAGCATTCGCCAGAAGGAGGTTCTCAGAACGCATCGAGCTCTAGATGTGAACAAGGCCAGTGTTCCTGATGGTATTCCAGCGATTGTGTTGAAAAACTGTGCGCCCGAATTGTCTCCCATCTTAACGCGTTTGTACCGCCTCTCTCTTCACTCAGGTAGGTAGGTTCCGAAGAGCTGGAAACTTGCCAATGTACAACCAGTACCAAAAAAGGGTAGTCGTGCTGATCCGGCCAATTATCGTCCCATCTCGATAACCTCCTTACTCTGTAAGTGTATGGAGCGTGTCATAAACATTAGGCTCTTGGCATACCTTGAAGACAATGATCTTTTCAGTGACCGGCAATACGGATTTCGCCGAAACCGGTCTACTGGGGATCTTCTCGCGTATGCCACTCACGTACGGAGCGAAGCCATCGAGATGCATGGTGAGGCGCTTGCCGTCTCCCTTGACATATCGAAGGCATTTGATCGGGTCTGGCACGATAGCCTTTTAAACAAGCTTCCCTCATATGGTTTACCTGTTGGCTTATGCAATTGGATAGTTGATTTCTTGAGGGAACGATCTATTCGAGTAGTCTTAGAGGGCTGCTCGTCTGATCAAATGGCTATCAATACCTCAAGGATCGGTTCTCTCGGCTACACTGTTTTTACTGCACATTAATGACCTTCTGAAGCCCGGTACCTTTGGGTATGCTGATGACAGTACTGTAGTTGAGAGATACACTTCCAATGCTCAAGCCAGCTGTGACGCTGTCCAGTTTCAGAGAGTGGCTATGGTAGACCGTTTAAATTTAGCCTTAGAAGCCGTGTCCGATTGGGGCGATTCTAACCTGGTTAAGTTTAATGCTACTAAAACGCAGGCGTGTTTGTTTTCGGCTAAAAAGAGTCCTCTAAACCGATCTCCGTCTTTCCAAAGTGTAACAATACCAATAGGGGACCATTTGGAGCTTTTGGGTGTCAAACTCACATCAAACCTGAATTTTGGGTCTTATATTGAATCCAAAGCCAAGGTAGCTGCAAAAAAACTTGGTATTTTGTCTAAGGTTAGGCGGTACTTCACACCGGGACAGCTTTTGAATCTTTATCAAGCATAGGTCCGATCTTGTATGGAGTACTGCTGCCACCTCTGGGACGGTTCTGCCAAGTATCAGCTCGAGTCTTTAGATTCAATTGAGAGACGTGCTATCAGGCTCATTGGGGATGACACTCTGGTAAAGAGTAAGCTTTAAAGTCTGGCGCATCGAGAGTGTGCACAAGAACTGCACAACCACAACCCCCATCACCTTTCCATTACCGTACGACTAGACGATCAGCAAAGCGCCACCCTTTCATGGTTGAAATACCTCGCACAAGAACGAAGCGTTACGCTTCTTCATTTATTATAAGAACTGCAAAGGACTGGAATGCCCTGCCCTCGTCAGTGTTTCCGGTAAATTATAACCCCGGTGTGTTCAAGTCAACAGTGAATAGGTATCTACTAGGCAAGCGTGCTACACCTTCGACCACATCATCGCTTTCCATCAGGTGAGATCGTGGTCAAACGATTGCCTAGTCCGTAATAAAAAAAAACAAAGAAAATAAGAAAACAGTTTTTTTGAAAACTCGTTTGAATTTTGAATTGTAAATATTAATTAAAATCGGCTCCCGAGATTCCTCAGCTCTCCTGCTTAACCTGCACCTTGACGAGCAGGACAAACGCGTGTAAAATCCGGCGACAGTCGGCGAACCACAAGCGCATACAAGTAGTATCTTACTGATCACGGACGTCAATGATCTTGCTAACGCTGCATTTATTGTGCTAAACGAAAGTTCTCGGCGTAGAAGAAGACGCCGGTAGTAGATGAAGTCGTTATGTAAAATCAGGACTGTATGATGGAACTGTACTAAAGATTTGCAAAAAAAGAGCCAGAATAAAAAAGTTTCATAACTTTAGAAGGATATTAAATCAAATCCCGCTACCAGATTTTTTGTATCTTGGCGTTGTCGTACTCTGCGGAAGGATACAAGCAAAGACTCGCTTCTTTTTTAATTACACTATGTTGCACTCTGTGATTCCATATTGGGTCGCATAATTAAAAGCTTTTATTTAATTTCACTTGTATGTATGTATGTATGTATGTATTTTCTATCCTGGAATTTTGCAATTCAAATTTCGAGCACTTCCCTATCCAGTACCATGTTGGCTAATAGTTGCCGGATAGCTAATAGTATTAGTAGCTATTAGCTATCCGGCTAAAACTTTCAGGGTAGCTTACAAATCGATGACAATGGTATAAAAAATAAAGAAAGAAAAAAAAAACTACTTATTTTAAAATTAAGTAGGTATACCTATTTTTTAAGTCTTTTCATTGTTCATCATTTTAAATCACAGTAATAGTCTAGCCATTCCAATCATGGAAAAATTATACCTACGGGTGACCTATAGATCATGTTTACCTATAGATCCAAGTGGATCTGGATTCTGGATTAAGCAAGCAATTACAAAAAAATATGAAAACTCGACATCCATTTGAAAGTAGAACAAGCACGAATAAAAAAAATATATAACCCCGGACTTCCCACACCCCCGCTATATATATATATATATATATATATATATAGCTAGGAAGCATCTCGATCACATCAGTTTTCATACATAAAAATCGGTCCATCCGTTTGAGAGCTACGGACATCCCATTCCCCCTCTCCCCCCATTATAGCTAAGAACCATCTCGATTACCTCAGCTTTCAAATATAAAAAACCGCAGCTAAAACGGTCCCTTCGTTCAAAAGCTACTAATCGCACCCCTCCCCCTCCCCCGCTCCCTCCATCCCCCCTTTATAGCTATGAACCATCTAGTTTACCCTAACTTTCAAACATAAAAAACCACAGCTAAATCGGTCCATTTGTTTGGAAGCTACGATTTTCACCCCCCCTTTTCTCACCTCCCCCTTCCCCCCTCCCCATTTAACTAAAAACCATCTCGATCACATCAGCTTTCGAACAGAAAAAACCGCATCAAAAGCGGTCCATTCGTTTGGGAGCTACGACCTTCACCCCCCATCCACCCTCCCTCCATTATAGCTAAGAACCATATCGTTTGCCTCAGCTTTCAGATATAAAAAACCGCAGCTAAATCCATTTGTCGAAGGTCCATTTGTTCGAAAGCTACGATTTTCACCCCCTTCCCCATCCCCATATATCTAAGAACCATGTCGATTACATCAGATTTCGAACAGAAAAAACAGCATCCAAATCGGTTTGGGAGCTACGATGCCACAGACAGGCACACCCACACACACACACACACACACACACACACACACACACACACACACACACACACACACACACACACACACACACACACACACACACACACACCCTTGTTCGCGGCTTTAATAATACGCGGACCTTTACAAAAATGCAGGTTATGCGGGCCTACCTTTCCCGTTGCTTTAGTGAAGTGTTAATACCGTACGAAAAGTAACCTATCTCTGTCCAACACAATTCTCTGGTCCGAATTTCTATACACTCGAAAAGTACAGAGATATTAAATGGTGAACTTTCATACTAAAATCCCGATTATGCGGCCCGACCGCATAATAAGAAGGCACGAACGCTCTTCACACAAGTCCGCATAATATTCTAAAGTCATACTCTTTTACACAAGGCCCGCATAATATTCATAAGCCATACTCATTTACACACAGACCGCATAATAATCAAAAATCATACCCTTTTACACAATGCCCACATAATATTCATAAGTCATACTCATTTACACACTGACCGCATAATAATCAAAAGTCATACTCTTTTACACACTGTCCGCATAATAATCAAAAGTTGTACTCTTTTACACACTGTCCCCATATTATTCGAAAGTACTCTCGTATTTTACACACAGTCCGCTCAGTATTCTAAAGTCGTACTTACTATTTAACAAACACTGACCGCATAATATTCTGCAATGTTCTATTACACAGTAAAACCTTAAATCCCGATTATGCGGACCTACCGTATAAGAAAAAGCCACGAACGCTCTGAACACACTGTTTGCATTATATTGTAAAATCAGACCCTTTATAACACTTTCTGAATAATTATAGTAATATAGATAAATTTGCTTACACAAAATCGTCCCTAACGACAATAATATTTTTCAAAATCATACGTTGCGCGTTGTTTTGGTCACGCACTGACAAAACGCAAGATTCAAATCGCCCGCTAGTTTTCCGACCCGTCCCGTACCTCAACTGACTATCGTCAGCTTTTAAATTTGTAACCGACTTCACAAAAGGTTATAAGTTATAATTATGTTCGATTGTATGTTTTTTTTGTGTATGTTCTCCAATTTCTCCGTCAATTACGTTCCGATTTTAAAAAATTTTTTTGTTGAAAGTGTATACTCTTGAGGTGGTCTCATATAAATTGCATCAAAATTGGTTAAGTAGTTTTTTGAAATTAAATAGATTATTCTTAAATTGTGTTTATATTACCTTTAATCTCCAAGATTTTATTCATTAGGGTAGAATTTCAGTGTAGTCTCATATAAACTTCATCAAAATTGGTTAAGTAGTTTTTTTATTAGAAAATCTATTTGTTTTAATTTTTATGTTTTCTCATATCTTCGGAGTTTCTGAACTAGATGATTATTTTTACTTGAAAAAAGAGGACATACTGTATAAATTAGTTAAGTAGCTTTTTACAAGCTTTTATTCAATACCCAGTGTATTGGGACAAGTTTGCAAGTCAATTAACGACGTCCAATGAAGTTGAAGTTTTGCACATGGGTGTAGTTCTGATGACAATACAATATTATGGTACTTGAGCTGGTCTGATGATGGAGCCGAAAGGAAGTCACAGGAACTCCACAACAAAATTATGAAACCCCTTCGAGTTTAGGCTTATTTGATTGGTCTCGATGAGTTTTCAGGTCTTAGTGGTACTGGTGTGGTATCTCGTAAAATATTGTTTTAAAAAAGTTTTTATATACTCGTATTTAAAACTTATAAATCTATTTTTTGTTTATGTTTGCTCATATCTACGAGATGTGTAACCATTTTTTTTAAAGAGTTCCAATCCAGTGAAATCATAGATAGTTTTCGTAAAAACTGATTCAATTGTTTTATAATATGTAGGTTATTCATCCTTAGTTTTAATTTACTAACGTCTAGTCTAAAGTGAGTTTAATTATTTTCTTTGGCATCATTTTTTTTCTTCCGACGTTTGCTTAGGTCACTTAAAATCAAGAAATAAAAATACTTTTTTTTTTAAATAGTCTTCATATTAAAAATGTTCTCTCGTAAACAACCACTAAAAATAATAACATAATTACGATTGAGCCAGAACAACATGACTTTTTCTAAATTACCAATGTTTTAATAATGCAAAAATACAACATAAGATAAGAAAGAGTTTATTGAAGGTGTAGAATATTGGTACATATTTCAAAAAATATGAAAAACAAACCCTTCTGCCATGTCTAAGTTAACGATTAAATAAAAAAGTTCTTGCATGTTCTTGCATTTTAAATCTGAATAAAGGATGCACATTTTTTTAAATAGTTTGCAAACATATAATACAACATAATAGGCAATGTAGATTAATAAAATTTCAATATTTGATGATCAAAATTATATTGACATCGATTTTATGATTACAACACCGTAATAATCAATTAAAAATATTTTACTTAGCACATTATAATGTGCAACTAATTGGGATTACTACACTGAAAACCGAATTCTTAAAAAAACTTATTTTTTAGTAATGTCACCCAAGTTAGTGATCAAGGGGGGTTTACCAATTATTCGAATAAAATAAAAGTTGCCATATCTAAAAACTAGTCAACTTTTAAATGTGTTATGTTGTGATCATCTGAACGGAACTGAACTGGTGCATAAACCAGGTGGTGGTCTTTTAACGTTTGGATGTTGGCTTTTGTTTTTGGGATAACTTATCTACTTACTTTTTCATTGTCCCTAAAAGTGTTCCCCATTTACAAAATTCTTTTATTTAAGCTAAACATCCGTGTTTTATCATCATCAGCCTATATTAGTCCACTGCTAGACGTAGGCCTCTCCTACTGCACTTCACTGAGCTCACTGAGTCTTCAGCTCTTCTCATCCATTTTCTTTCAGCCACTTTTCGCAGGTCATCACTCCACCTGGCCACAAGGCGTCCTACATTATGTTTGCCTAAACGTGGTGTCCACTCGAGTACTCGTCTACCCCAACGGTTATCGGTTCTTCGGGAAATGTGTCCACCACCACTTTAGCTTGCTTATCCGTAGACCACATCCATACGCTCCGGCAGATTATACAGAAGACCGAAGAGTATAATCGGCCACTATGTCTAGCGTTTGTGGACTACGAGAAAGCCTTTGATTCAGTCGAGACCTGGGCAGTCCTACAGTCATCACAGCGGTGCCAGATTGATTACCGGTACATCGAAGTGTTGAAGTGTTTGTACAGCAAGGCCACCATGACAGTTCGTCTTCAGGTTTAGAGCACGAATTCCATCCAGCTGCAAAAAGGGTGAGACAGGGAGTTATTTCTCCGAAACTGTTCACCTCTGCACTGGAAGATATATTCAAGCTTCTGAACTGGAACGGATTTGGTGTTAACATCAATGGCGAATACATCACTCACCTTCGTTTTGCTGATGATATAGTCATCATGGCTGAAACCCTTGAAGACCTAAGCACAATGCTCAGTGACCTCAATATTGTTTCCCAACAGGTGGGTCTTAAAATGAACATGGGCAAGACGAACATCATGTCAAATGCCCATGTCGTACCCATGCCGGTTTATGTTGAGAACGATATTATCGAAGCTGTTGATCACTATGTCTACTTGGGTCAGACGATCCAACTGGGTAGATCCAACTTCGACAAAGAGGTCAACCGACGAATCCAACTCGGATGGGCAGCGTTCGGGAAATTACGCCATATCTTCTTGTCGCAGATACCGCAGAGCCTCAAGACGAAAGTTTATAATCAGTGCGTGTTGCCAGTGATGACATACGGCACTGAGACGTGATCGCTAACTATTGGTCTCATACAAAAGCTCAGAGTTGCGCAGCGAGCAATGGAAAGAGCTATGCTCGGTGTTTCACTACGTGATAGAATCAGAAATGAGGAAATCCGTAGAAGAACGAAGGTTACCGACATAGCTCTCAGAATTTGCAAGTTGAAGTGGCAATGGGCAGGCCATGTAGTTCGCAGAACCGACAACCGCTGGGGAATAAAGGTTCTCGAATGGCGACCACGAACAAGCGAGCGAAGTGTGGGGAGACCCCCCACACGATGGACCGACGACATTGTAGCCATCACAGGAAGTCGGTGGATGGAGGAGGCACAAGATCGCTCGTCATGGCGCTCTTTGGGGGAGGCCTATGTTCAGCAGTGGACTTCTAAAGGCTGACATGATGATGATGATGATGATGATCCTTAGAGCTATGTAATTAACCTTGGTTCTCCGTCGGATATCTTCATTACCAATCTTGTCCTTCAGAGAAACTCCAAGCATAGCTCTCTCTATAGCTCGCTGAGAGCATTAACAGCCTAACATTTGTGGACTAGTTCGACCGTGATTGTCCACGTTTCGGCTCCGTAGGTCATAACTGGTAGGACGCACTGATTGAAGACTTTTGTTTTCTTCTCAAAGTTGTTCTTACCTAATTGCAATATTTGCGCAAGGTAAACATATTCCTGGACAACTTCAAGAGGTACACCATTGACTGCAATCAGTTCCGGGTCAATAAGATCGTTAAACATGATCTTGGTCTTATCTTGGTTCACTTCGAGACCGATACGTTCAGAAGCATCAACTAGGTTGGACAGCATACTTTGCAAGTCTTGCAGCGACTCCGCTATTAGGACGATATCATCGGCAAATCGTATGTGTGAGATGTTCTCGCCATTGATATAAATGCTCGTGCCCGTATAAACGTCCGTGTTTGGATCACATAAATTCATATGTGTACCAAATTTCAACTTAATCGGTTCAGTAGATTCGGAGCACATTTATTGTGACAGATGGACAGACAGACAGCACACGAGTGATCCTACGATTGTTCGCTTTTTATTTGGACGTACGGAACCCTAAAAAACAATTTCAAGACATAAGTAGTTACCTAACTAAAATAAATAAAACATATTTTAATAAAACTACCTATAAAAATTCATAGTTTACAGGAGCGCATCTGCATTTTAGTTCTGGTTCTAATCCGGGAATTCAAGATAAACTTAAAAGCATGTAAATACTGGTACTTTTATTGGCACACAAATCCAAATAGATAAAATTATGAATTTAATAATCTGGAAGCGCGGTGCAAATGGCGTTGTCAGAACTGTCAGTAGCTCTCCGCGCTGCCTGCGCTCATCCCGCTGCAACAGAGCATACGCTTCAACAAACGTTAAACGTAAAGGGCGCATTTTATAATGAAACGTACGTATTTTAATTACACACAATCAAGTCCGCATTCTGCATCACCTACGTAATTTAACACAGGGCGAGCGCATAATCAATCGCAGACTAACATACACAGGACAAGGTCCGAATTTTACATCACATACATACTTTAACACAGGGCGAGCGCATAATCAATTGCAGACTAACATACACACCTCAAGGTCCGCATTATAATAACGTACTAACTCTTACACAACTAGGACTGGTGGCGCCACGTGGTGGTTACACGCTGAACTAAAACACTAACGGATGCTAGTTAAAGTTGTCAAAGATCCCTAATATGCGGTCATTTTTCATATTTTGCTAAGATTTCACCAATCAACCAATCTCATCGCGACGAATTCAAAGATATATTTGAGACCTCGTCAAATTATTATGCGGACGTCCGCACAACCGGGTAAGTCCGCACAATCGTGGTTCCTGTCACGGTAAAGACCGCATAATGTTAAAGGCGTAAATACACACACACACACACACACACACACACACACACACACACACACACACACACACACACACACACACACACAGAGAGAGAGAGAGCATTTTTCGGTATTTTGCATTGTCGGCACTAATGATTGCGATTGTGAAATCACTTTTATCCATTTTTCGAGACGCCATTTTAGCGAACTGAGAGCGGTGGCGTTTTCGAAGTCTCGAATTCTAAAGAAACGTTGTGTTTATTCATCCACAGCGGGTTTCCCCCCGGGATTGAGATACCACGACGGAGATTTTCCCCCCCCGGATTGAGACACCACACGACGGAGGCTTCTTCCCCCCGGATTTAACTAGAAAGGCGCCGTGTCGCGATATGCCACGTTGACTTTATATCCAACGATTCCTGCCACGTTCTTGGAATGCGGTATCGTATTGGCATGTTTATGCATATATTTCACTAACCGGAGTGTTGAACTTTGGTTCTCCACCGACCTGCTGGACACCTGCAACGCCTGAGGGGTCTAGCCTGGCTACCCCTCACGCGAATCGGACATTGCTGAAACGTCGGATGGAGATTTACCTTCACTAACATAACGGCTCAATCTTATAGAAGAAGGTAAATAAGTAAACGGCAACTCATCACTTGTTTTGTTAGGGTAAATACTTAATTTTGTCAGTTCTATATCGACCCTAGTTATAACAGGGTAATCTTAGATCTTAGTACTCCTTAGCTGCTGAGTTGAATCTGCAGGCATGGGTTCTTAAGACTTTAAGTAAACAGGCAAAGTTAAACCAAAAATATTAAATATTGTATTGGTGAATTTAAATTGCATGTTTTGTCTTCCACTATTATATGCTAGCTTGAATGGCCGTCCAACGTACCTACGGCACGGTTCTTTAGATTTTAAGTAAGTAGGCAAACTTAAACCAAGGATAATAAAGATTGTATTGGTGAATTTGAGTTGTATGTTTTATCTTCCACTGTTGTACCCACTAGCTGGTACATTACCGAACGGTCTTGATCCAATAGTTCTTGAAGCTCGTTCCGGTCTAAGTTTATCCAGGTAATTTTATTAATTTCAAAGTAGTAACTTGTATTTTAAGTTTTGTGTGATTCCGAAGAAAGATATAGCGTCCTCACGTTTCAAGCGACCGGATGGGTTAAGATTCCCGACTCACTCCACTCTTGGTGTGACTCACCCCGTTTTATTTTTCTATTCCCTTTATTCTCAAAATTACTTTTAATTGATTTAAGCGAATACCCTAACGGCGTTAGACACCGGACCAACTATCTCGGTGGTTGGCGAGTTTGGCCTAAAAACCAATTCATCACATCTTTCATCGGAATCTGTCAGCTCAGAGAAATTTACTATAAAACCGCATATATCGTTACATTATGACGAAAAACCAGTTAAAAATCGTTACAGTATATATTTATTACTTGTAAGCGTGCAGAGCATACGAAATACTTGTCTACTTCGTGTGCATACTGCATACCAAATTAATTACAATAATCACTGTAGTTACTCAGCATTTAATGGACGACGCAAGACTTTGCTGTGTCAGTTGGCATTGATAACAGATTTGTATGAAAACCTGACATATTATCCTACATTTTAGCTGCTTACGAATCCGCTTGGATTATCGCAGTTGTGAACCAGTATTTGGGCTCTTCATCTGACAAGGGACTGGGAATCAAAGGGGTGAACATTTAAAAAAAAAAAACATAAACAGATGATTGCTGACAGATGTTTATTTTTACCCGACTACAGCAAAGGCAATGAGTTTAACAGTTACACAGTTTACACATGTATAAATAAATAAATTCAGGACCATTCCACACCAATTAACTAGCCCCAAACTAGGATACCCTGTACTATGGGTACTAGATAACGGATAAACATACATAGATACGAATATTATAACATCCATGACTTGGAAACAAACATTTCTGCTCATCACACAAATGATTGCACCTTGCAGGATTCGAATCCGCGACCGTTTGATTACGTACCTAGGATCACTAGCCACGAGACCAACCGGCCGTTTATTTATTTTGTGGATGTTCCACCATAACGTCGCCCCTTTGGTCCGATTTTGACAAGTGATGTGTCAATCGATTCGTCTTCATATATAGAGTGTCAAGGGTATATTTTTACCCGTTTACGGCAAGGCAAAGGAAGGGTTATGTATTCAAACTAAAAACTTGGTCCGATTTTGACAAGCGAGGTATCAATCGATTCGTCTTAATCGCAAGAGTATCATAGGCCATTTTTTACCCGACTGTAGTCGGGGTTTTATTTTATTTTACGTATGTCTTGTTAATAATGTGATGATAGATATATTATTATGTATATCCGAAAAATAACAGTCTTTTACTTTACCTAAGAAACAATAGGTACATGATTAGTTGTAAAAAACGAATTTAGACAATACTTGAGCATCTTAGGTGTTTTGGTACTCGTAGTAGCCATACTAAGATTTCCTGTGTTACGGCTACTGCTATTCCTTTTTGTATAAACAAACAAAACCCACCTCACTAAGACGTACGTACAATACCTAATAATAATTGATTTGTCACAAAAATACACATGTTCTGGAGCTGTGACATTATGTAATTAGACACACGAGTATGTATACTTATAATAAAGCAATAAGTACGAAATAGTCTGTATAAAGAAGATAATAAAAAAAAAAGTCTAGGGTACTTAAAATAAGCTACTGAACAAGAACATAACATTTTTAAAATTCGTGTCTGTTTGTCTGTATGTATTTTTGTTCACGCATCACGTAAAATCTACTAGACCGATTGCTATGCGGTTTTCACTTCTGGATAGCTTAGGGTTTAACAACTTAAAAACTGGGATACTTGGTATCTCAATCCGATCCGATGGTATTTTAGGTCCTGGAATAGCACATAATATAGTACCACGCGTGCGAAGCCGCGGGCATCAGCTAGTCAGCAAGATAATTCAAAAAGGTATGTAGTTATTAGTGGAGAGTGCGTCGTAGCGCACTATCGTATCGAGAGATTGGTTGAACCAGTGGTTGTGTTTCCAGTGGCGCCTCCTGGAGATGTCCGGCGTGGAGCGGCGGCGACTGTGCTGCGCCGTGCTGTTCCACTGCGTGGCCGCGCTCTGCGTCATGTGGTCGCTCTTCGTGCTCATCGAGCGCGCCGTCGAGGAGGTCAACAGGGGACTCATCGGTATGCAACTGTCGCTTATTTAAACTAATATTAGAAAGTGAAAAGATTTCTAACGAATAAAGTCAAAAAATACTGAATCGACAAAAATATTATTTCATCTATAGAACGCTACATTATCAGCGAGTAACATGGGCAGTATTTTATTTTTCAAACAACTTGTAATTCCTTCTAAAATTACAATAATGTAACCCAAGGTATCAAAAATGTGCATATAAATGACATTATTTGGCGTGCGCTGCGAAACCTATTGATGATACATAAAACAAGCACATATTAAAAATATATATAACCCCCGACTTCCCACCCCCATTATAGGTAGGAAGCATCTCGATCACTTCAGTTTACAAACATAAAAATCGTTCCATCCGGTTGAGAATCCGGTCCATCCATAAAAAAACCTTATCAAAATCGGCCTACTTGTTTGGGAGCTACGATCACCACCCCCATTCCGACCCCCCTCCTCCCTCCCCCATTATAGCTAAGAACCATCTCGATTACCTCGGCTTTCAAATATAAAAAACCGCAGCTAAGTCGGTCCATTCGTTTGGGAGCTACGATGCCACACACACACACACACACACACACACACACACACACACACACACACACACACACACACACACACACACACACACACGCACGCACGCACGCACGCACGCACGCACGCACACACGCACGCACACACGCACACACACACGCGCGCGCGCGCACACACACACACACACACATGCACACACACATACACACACAACACACACACACACACACACACACACACACACACACACAGTGATACACACCCTAAACTTATAACACCCGTCTCTTTGTTCGGGGCTTAATAATGTAGAACATGTTTATAGTTCTTATCATTACCCACAAAAAAAGCCTGCGCTATATGTCTTACTATTATAGTTAAGTCACAATAACCGTTTTCTGTTCAAATTAGTCAATCAAAACACTAGTGTAATCGAAAAAAGTATGCTGTAAAATTATTAGTGCCAAATACAAATTGTTGTTTCTTATGATCTAATGTGCCGTGACGCATCCTTCATCAGAGTCTGTGGTCACGGCCGGCCTTCCATGGCTACACATTTCTTGTGTATACATATAATTACACATACAAATTGTTGTTTCTTATGATCTAATGTGCCGTGACGCATCCTTCATCAGAGTCTGTGGTCACGGCCGGCCTTCCATGACTACACATTTCTTGTGTATACATATAATTACACATACAAATTGTTGTTTCTTATGATCTAATGTGCCGTGACGCTTCCTTCATCAGAGTCTGTGGTCACGGCCGGCCTTCCATGGCTACACATTTCTTGTGTATACATATATTTACACATACAAATTGTTGTTTCTTATGATCTAATGTGCCGTGACGCATCCTTCATCAGAGTCTGTGGTCACGGCCGGCATCCATGGCTACACATTTCTTGTGTATACATATATTTACACATACAAATTGTTGTTTCTTATGATCTAATGTGCCGTGACGCATCCTTCATCAGAGTCTGTGGTCACGGCCGGCCTTCCATGGCTACACATTTCTTGTGTATACATATATTTACACATACAAATTGTTGTTTCTTATGATCTAATGTGCCGTGACGCATCCTTCATCAGAGTCTGTGGTCACGGCCGGCCTTCCATGGCTACACATTTCTTGTGTATACATATATTTACACATACAAATTGTTGTTTCTTATGATCTAATGTGCCGTGACGCATCCTTCATCAGAGTCTGTGGTCACGGCCGGCCTTCCATGGCTACACATTTCTTGTGTATACATATAATTACACATACAAATTGTTGTTTCTTATGATCTAATGTGCCGTGACGCATCCTTCATCAGAGTCTGTGGTCACGGCCGGCCTTCCATGGCTACACATTTCTTGTGTATACATATATTTACACATACAAATTGTTGTTTCTTATGATCTAATGTGCCGTGACGCATCCTTCATCAGAGTCTGTGGTCACGGCCGGCCTTCCATGGCTACACATTTCTTGTGTATACATATATTTACACATACAAATTGTTGTTTCTTATGATCTAATGTGCCGTGACGCATCCTTCATCAGAGTCTGTGGTCACGGCCGGCCTTCCATGGCTACACATTTCTTGTGTATACATATATTTACACATACAAATTGTTGTTTCTTATGATCTAATGTGCCGCGACGCATCCTTCATCAGAGTCTGTGGTCACGGCCGGCCTTCCATGGCTACACATTTCTTGTGTATACATATATTTACACATACAAATTGTTGTTTCTTATGATCTAATGTGCCGTGACGCATCCTTCATCAGAGTCTGTGGTCACGGCCGGCCTTCCATGGCTACACATTTCTTCTTGTTACTGCTATATTTAAGTAAAGTACTATTTAAATATGTATATTGATCGATCGCCAACCCGCATGCCCAGCGTGGCGATTATGGGCAAAACCTCAAATGAACAGCACAAAAAGAAAACAAAGTGGCGGTCTCGGAAATGGCAGGACGGGGGGTGCAAAGAATCCCCGGGTGACGGTAGGCCAACAAAAACAAATCGACTTGGCTACGTATAATGGACGAACGCTTAGGCTAGATGATCACTTGGCACAGTTAGAATCGGAACTAGATAGGATACGGTGGCAGATTCTGAGGTTGAGCGAAGTCCGTAGAGAGGGAGAGGATTCCTTAACCCTGGAATCAGGCCACGTTATGTATTTCCGAGAGGGAGATCAACAATCCCAGGGTGGCGTTGGATTCCTCGTCAATAAGGTCCTCGCTGACAATGTTGTAGAAATCTCCAGTGTTTCAACCAGGGTACGCGAACTTGAGCGAATGCTGAACAGCCTGGCTCATGCTTCTCGACAAAACGGTCTCGGGATGAACTTAGACAAGACCAAGATCATGTTTAAACGATCTTATTACCCCGAAACCTGTAGTCATCAATGGTGAACCCCTCGAAGTTGTTAATGAATATGTCTATCTCGGCCAAACTCTGCAGTTGGGTAGCCACAACTTCGATAGGGAAGTCAACAGAAGAATTCAGTTGGGCTGGGCGGCATTCGGAAAACTTCGTCAGGTCTTCTCGTCGTCCATTCCACAGTGCCTGAAGACTAAAGTCTTTAGTGCGTGCGTCCTACCAGTTATGACATACGGAGCCGAGACATGGACACTAACAGTGGGACTTGTCCACAAATTTAAAGTTGCTCAGCGAGCTGTAGAGAGAGCTATGCTCGGGGTTTCTCTGAAGGATAAAATCAGAAACGAGGTAATCCGCCAGAGAACCAAAATCACCGACATAGCTCAAAGGATTAGCAAGCTGAAGTGGCAGTGGGCTGGTCACATTTCTCGAAGGACGAACAACCGCTGGGGTAGAGGTGTCCTCGAGTGGACACCGCGTCTTGGCAAATGTAGTGTAGGACGCCCACCGGTCAGGTGGAGTGACGACCTGCGAAAGGCAGGTCACTGGAAAAAACTGGCAGAAACTGGATGAGAAGAGCCGAAGATCGGGCTCTGTGACGTTCATTGGGAGAGGCCTATGTCCAGCAGTGGACGAGCACGGGCTGGGTCCCAATTCTACTAAAACAATTGTAATGACAATTGTCAACAATTTTCGCAAAATTTTCGCCTTTACCTCTTTAAAGCGACAATTTTGTGAAAAATCCCGCAAATTTTTTTTTTGAAAAATTTCACTAAGTTTTCTCTTCTTCCACTTTTAAGAGGTAAAAGCGTAAATTTTGCGAAAATTGTTGACAATTGTCATTACAATTGTTTTAGTTGAATTGGGGCCCAGCCCGTGCTCGTCCACTGCTGGACATAGGCCTCTCCCAATGAACGTCACAGAGCCCGATCTTCGGCTCTTCTCATCAAATTGTTGACAGTTATCATTGCCCTGATGATGATGATGATGATGATGGTGATGTATAATGTCCTTGTTATTTTTTCAGTTGTGTGCTAAAATACTGACTCATAATTTACAGACCAACATAAATTATTTACACGGAAATGTCTTTTGTTGCGTGTTCTAAAGAAAATTGTAGACTGTGCAATAGTCATTTAATAATGTTAAATGTACCTACCCATATCTATACTATAATAAAGCAGTAAGTACCAAAAAGTCTGTACAAAGAATATAATAAAAATATGGTCGGGTAAATAAGCTACGGAACACGGTTTTTAAAAAATTGATTTTGTCTGTTTGTCTGTATGTTTGTTCGCGCATGACGTAAAAACTACTGGACCGATTGTGATGCGGTTTTCACTGTTTGATAGCTCAGGGTTTGACAAAAACTTATGTTCCTGGTATCTCAAATCGATGAAAACCGAGCAATCGATAAAAAAGCATATTGACGGCTGAAGGAATTTTGATCAAATGTTGGTATATTAGTATTTTAGTAGGTACATGGAAAAGCACATAGAGTACTTTTAACCTAGAGAAATGGCCAAGCGTGCGAAGCCGCGGGTACAGCTAGTTCAAGAATAAAAGAAAATGTATGCGAGAAAAAACACATGTATTGAACAAGTGGCATGAACAAATGGCATGAACAAATGGCTAATATTTTATCAGCGGTTCCACGGTAAAAGCACTTTCTGATACCTCCGCATTATTATGTGCAGTATCGATAATTAGTTAACAATAATAATTATTATTTTAATTATTATTTTTCGCGTTTAATCAAACAATTCAATGCAAATATGCTTGTGCGACTTGAAATAAAATCCGCGAGCAAACCATACCAATATATAAAAGTGAAACGTTGTCTGTTTGTTTGGGGAGCTTTCAAGCGATAACGACTGGACGGATTTTGATGAAATTTAGAATGGAGATAGCTTATACCCTGGAATAAAACATTGGATACTTTTTATTTCAGAAAATTTTATCGGGAAAACTGGAAAATGTTGATTACTCACTGTAAAGAACGGTTGTCATCACAGAATGGTCTGTGGTTGCCATAGAAACGAAATAACAAGTCTGTCAAAAAACATCAACCGCATTGGTGATATACCTTCTTTTGCATTGGTTTTTAATATCCTAGAAGAAAATAGGATGCTTTTTATCGCGATAAACATCAGTCCGCGCGGACGAAGTCGCGGGCGGGAAAACTAGTAATAAAATAAAAGATAGAATAATATTTTATACAGAAGTGATTTTTGTCATGGTATGTGCAGTATGTAGTTACAGGAGACCATACCTAACTGGAGATATTTCCATCTGTATATACAGATTTTGGAAAAAATGTATAGTCAATACGAAAATGGGCAATGTAAACCAAAAAAAAAAATGATTCGAAAAGAAATAGTTTATTCTTCGAAAACAGGGACTAAAATTGCTCTGTCTAACCTAGGGCATAGCGGTGACACTCTCTGTGCGTGAGAGTTCCAGCACCGGTTACCTCGAGTCGGAGCGTCTAAAAGTTTTTATTTAACTTGTATGTATGTATGTATGTATGTATGTATGTATGTCTGTTTGTATGTCAGTCTGTCTGTCTGTATATTTGTTTAAGTCAACTTTTGCAAGCTGAATTAGAACCAGTTCCTCTTATCCTACGGAGTTGCATTTTTGCATGTTGGTTCAGTTCCGATGAAAATGCATTTTTATGATAAGCATGACCTGAAACGATCCAGGAACAACTCCAGATAAAGGAACTCTTCAACAGCACATAGACACGAAATTTTGTGTACCCGTTTTATTATGATAGCCGGTTTGAAGTTTCACTATGACATGGCTGCTGCACTCCGGGTTGGCTCCTGACTAAGGAACTCCTCAACGGTTAACAGCACAGACACGAAATGTTGTGTACGCATTATTATATTATGCTAGCTGGTTTGAAGTTTTACCATGACATGGTTGCTGCACTCCGGGTTGGCTCCTGATTAGGGAACTCCTCAACGGTTAACGGGTTGTACACGCATTTAATTGTGATAGCCCGTGCTAAGTGTCATCATGACATGGCTACTGCATAAAAGCTTTTTTTTTAAGTTTTCTAATTAACTTATTTCTCTAATGAATAAAATAAGGACATATAAGTGTAACAGTATTGAAAGCCATTTTGATTTCCACGTTGTTTTTTTTTCGTAAAGTAGAAGGCGAGCTCTGCGAGGGCGGATTGATTAAAATCAATCCGCCCTCGCCTTCTATCTTACAATATGATCACTAATGTTTGATCATATCATGAAGTAGCCGTGCGTTTAGCTGTTCATATCGTCAAACGCTGATTATTCATTCATCTGCCCAAAACATTTCATGACGCCATCAATAATTTCATTAAATGGGACTTTTTCATGATGTGGCCAACCATTTCATGAAATGATTAATTCTATGATATCGCCAAGATACATATTATAGACTATTTATTCCCAAGAAAAATAATATGACGTGTATAACTAGTGAGGTGAACCAAATAAAAAAAAGAAATACTTATCATAAAGCGATAAGAACCTCACAGAAAGCCTGTACAATGAAGATCATTAAAAAAATAGTACCTAAAATAAGCTACAGAACAGTGAAGAATATATATTTTAAAAAATGTGCCTGTCTATCTGTTTGATCTCGCATCACGTAAAAACTACTGAACTGAACCGATTGTAATGTGGTTTTCAATATTGAGATACAGACTTAAAAACTGATGTAAATAAAGGCACAATACTGATTGGAAATCATTTAAACTTTAGAACAATACCTAATACTTAGTTAATTATTGCAAATAATCGATATCTGCACGTCAGGCCATTGCTGTTCTCCTATAAATATTCTCGAATTATACCTAAACTCGAAACAGATCTCAAACTGCGCCTGTCGCGAGACGAGCAAAGAAAGTTAACAAAAGGTAAATAAACATATGTATCGAAAGTGGCAAATGGAGACGCGTTGTTTACATGTTACATACGAACAGTTCGCGAGTGACTCACGCGCCAGTCAGCTCAGTGATAACTTTGAGTAGGTACCCACTATGAGTAATAAACTAACAATAGTCTGGAATTAATCATTTGTCTAAGGCTATATTAATGGTGTCGGTTTGAGGGCAAAAATACAAGCGATAGTTAGGCGCACAAGCGTTTAGAAATAGAAATAAGTTAATTTAAAAATTAAAAAAAATATGCTTTTATACTATAGAAATGTCATGGTGAAACGGGGTATCACAATTAATGCGTATACAACGTTTCGTGTCTGTGCTGGTGACCGTTGAAGAGTTCCTTTATCTGGAGTTAATCCTGGATGTACATTCACTTAAAAAAAAATGCAATGCAAAAATGTAAAAATGCAATGTCATCGGAACTGAACCAACATGCAAAAATTCAACTCCGTAGGATAAGAGGAAGTGGTTCTAATTCAGCTTGCAAGGTTTGACCTAAAAAAAATAACATACATTTCAAGTTAAATAAAAGCTTTTAATAAGTACGATGTTATTATTACTATCATCATGAACGGCGCCGGCGCGGGCGCGGGTAGGCTGATAACGTAATAGCACAGTAACTGTAAACATAATTATTAACATACGTTCACTACCAATGATATCTATCTATACATATATAATAAAGCTGTATATCATCACCAGCATATCTTTGTCCACTGCTGGAGGTAGGCCTCTTCTAATGTACGCCACTGAGCTCGGTCTTTAGTTCTCCTCATCCATTTTCTTCCACAAGTTTTTGGCAGGTCGTCACTCCACCTGGCCACAGGGCGTCCTACGCTACGTTTGCCTAAGCGTGGTCTCCACTTGAGAACTCGTCCCGGTTATCGGTTCTTCGGGAAATGTGACCAGCCCACTGCCACTTCAGCTTGCTTATCTTTTGAGCTATGTCGGTTACTTTGGTTCTCCGCTGGATATTCTCATTACGAAAAAAGTCTGTACAGTAAAGATAATTAAAAAATGGCTACTGATTCTAACTATTTTTGGACGTGTCTGTCAGTTCGTTCGCGCTTCACGTAGATACTACTGGATCGATTGAAATGCGGTTAGTTTAGCTTTTGACTTAAAAACTTGTGTACTTTTGATCTCAATACGATGAGTAGAAGCCGCGCAATAGATAAAAAAAAGTTCCCAAGTTAAAGAAATGGCTGTAAACATACATACATACAGCCGAACATATAACCGTCTCCTTTTGTGAAGTCGATTAAAAACTAACACTCGACGTAATGGCGATTACATGCCAAAGAGTCTTTATTGCACTTCCTGGGTGATTAGCATTCAATGAGGATCAAGGAGGTTGAATTACGCTTACTGGCGTAGAAGGATTGATCTATTACATAGGTATTCATACTCCTTTTGTTTATTTTTCTATCGTGTCCTAAATATCTATATAGCTTTAATATTAATTGGTGGTTTGTTTGAAAACAATTTAATTGCTATTTATTTGTTAAAAGAAAACAGTTTTTTCTCGCTTCCGAATGTAAATTGAAGTATTCTTTTGTATCGTAAAAATATACGCCGCTTCCATAGAATTACATATCATTTTCATTGTACATACGAAGTAAATATAAATGTCTATGGCCGCTTCAATAGAAGAAGTAGAGGTGCGTATTTCGTTGGTATGCGAAATTGCGAACATCTGGTTACGATGACGGCGATCGGGCGCCGCGATTTTCCGGGAAACTGAAGAAATAAACAGCGCGAGTCTCAATTAGTTCAACTTCCTTTTAGGCCAATCAGTAGGTAAATTTTGCTCTAGAAAAGGAGGAGTAGAAAATGTTATGATTTTCTTTACATCATCAGCATAGTCCACTGCTGGAAGATGGTCTCTTCTAATGAACGCCACTGAGCCCGATCTTCGGCTCTCCTCATCCGATCGCTACAACTGTCTTTCCCAAGTCGTCTCTCCACCTGGCCAGCGGGCGTCCTACACTACGTTTGCCTAAACATGTTCTTCATTCTAGAACTTATTTTTTTAGTTCGCTGGATTTAATACGAAAAGAAAAAATGATCGCAATTTTGCCTTTTTTATTTTTCATAATCATATTTTCACCAGTCGCTTGTTACGCGCAGTATGCGCGTGGTCGTGCGCGTGGTAGCTTTTTCGCGCGCGAGCAAGGTAGTAGTTATGAGCACATTACCTAAAATAACTAGCTTAAACGCTAAAAAAGTACGTCTGCCATGCCAAAAAGGAGCTTTTGCTATTAAATTATATATAGTTGGAATGTGCTTATCAAGGCCTTCAATTTGATACCCATATTGTAAGATTCGAAGTAGGTATATTTTTAATTTGAAAATGAAGTATACTGCAGCCATATTAAATGTTTAAATAAAAACCTATGTTACTCGAGGGGATGTAAGGATTCTAACGATACCCCATGCGTCTAAATCTGTTCATGCATTTAAAAGTTATGGTGGAATAAACAACTCACATACATACATGAATTCTAATAAGAACATTACACTCCATTTTTGGGCAGTCGTGTAACAAGCACAAATAAAAAAATTACATCATTTAGAACTCCACTGCTGAACATAGGGCCTCCCCCAAAGAGCGCCACGACGAACGGTCTTGAACCGCCTCTATCCATCGACTCCCTGCGGTGGATACAATGTCGTCCGTCAATCGTGTGGGGGGTCTCCCTACACTTCTCTTGCTTGTTTGTGGTCGCCATTCGAGAACCTTTCTTTATTCCCCAGCGGTTGTCGGTTCTGCGTACTATATGGCCTGCCCATTGCCACTTCAACTTGCAAATTCTGAGAGCTATGTTGATAACCTTGGTTCTTCTACGGATTTCCTCGTCCCGGATTTTATCACGTAGTGAAACTCCGAGCATAGCTCTCTCCATTTCACGTTGCGCGACTTTGAGCTCGGTATGAGAACAATAGCGATAATTAGCGACGATGTCTCAGTTCTGTATGCGGCAGTGATCCTAGACTAGTAGTCTTTACAGAAGTGATAAATCTCATCGATATCTTCGTTTTGGATGACAGCTGTCAAACTTAAAAGGGATATAACTCTGAAACTATTGATCCTAGACTAGTAGTTTCTTTACAGAAGTGATAGATCTCATCGATATCTTCGTTTTGGATGACAGCTGTCAAACTTAAAAGGGATATAACTCTGAAACTATTGATCCTAGACTAGTAGTTTCTTTACAGAAGTGATAGATCTCATCGATATCTTCGTTTTGGATGACAGCTGTCAAACTTAAAAGGGATATAACTCTGAAACTATTGATCCTAGACTAGTAATCTTTACAGAAGTGATAGATCTCATCGATATCTTCGTTTTGGATGACAGCTGTCAAACTTAAAAGGGATATAACTCTGAAACTATTGATCCTAGACTAGTAGTTTCTTTACAGAAGTGATAGATCTCATCGATATCTTCGTTTTGGATGACAGCTGTCAAACTTAAAAGGGATATAACTCTGAAACTATTGATCCTAGACTAGTAGTCTTTACAGAAGTGATAGATCTCATCGATATCTTCGTTTTGGATGACAGCTGTCAAACTTAAAAGGGATATAACTCTGAAACTATTGATCCTAGACTAGTAGTCTTTACAGAAGTGATAGATCTCATCGATATCTTCGTTTTGGATGACAGCTGTCAAACTTAAAAGGGATATAACTCTGAAACTATTGATCCTAGACTATTAGTCTTTACAGAAGTGATAGATCTCATCGATATCTTCGTTTTGGATGACAGCTGTCAAACTTAAAAGGGATATAACTCTGAAACTATTGATCCTAGACTAGTAGTCTTTACAGAAGTGATAGATCTCATCGATATCTTCGTTTTGGATGACAGCTGTCAAACTTAAAAGGGATATAACTCTGAAACTATTGATCCTAGACTAGTAGTTTCTTTACAGAAGTGGTAGATCTCATCGATATCTTCATTTTAGATGACAGCTGTCAAACTTAAAAGGGATATAACTCTGAAACTATTGATCCTAGACTAGTAGTTTCTTTACAGAAGTGGTAGATCTCATCGATATCTTCATTTTAGATGACAGCTGTCAAACTTAAAAGGGATATAACTCTGAAACTATTGATCCTAGACTAGTAGTTTCTTTACAGAAGTGGTAGATCTCATCGATATCTTCATTTTAGATGACAGCTGTCAAACTTAAAAGGGATATAACTCTGAAACTATTGATCCTAGACTAGTAGTTTCTTTACAGAAGTGGTAGATCTCATCGATATCTTCATTTTAGATGACAGCTGTCAAACTTAAAAGGGCTATAACTCTGAAACTATTGATCCTAGACTAGTAGTTTCTTTACAGAAGTGGTAGATCTCATCGATATCTTCATTTTAGATGACAGCTGTCAAACTTAAAAGGGATATAACTCTGAAACTATTGATCCTAGACTAGTAGTTTCTTTACAGAAGTGATAGATCTCATCGATATCTTCATTTTAGATGACAGCTGTCAAACTTAAAAGGGATATAACTCTGAAACTATTGATCCTAGACTAGTAGTTTCTTTACAGAAGTGATAGATCTCGTCGAGATATTCATTTCATATGCCAGCTGTCAAACGTCAAAACATCCAGTGTTGACGGCAGATGTCAAAAATGAGAGGCAATGTCAAAAATTACATAGATAAATGAATATCGCAATAGCAGATGCAAAAAAACAATTTGTTACTTATAAGTCACCATACAATGTAGAGGCATTCTGCTTTTAGGCAAATTAAAATTATAGTCACCATATGTTTTAGGTATTGTGCTTCGTAGTCATTGACTATTTATAGACCCAATGCATTGTAGGCAATTTGCTCTTAGTCAATTAGCGTTATAGATTGATTGCAGCGGTGGCATCTTTCATTTCAGGTAATGTGCTCTTATCTTATGCGCCTCAGGGTCGAAAGGTTATTTTTTCCTTGATTGATACCTAAGCAATACAAATCAAAAACTTTTCTACTCCACCTCTTGAAGGGCAAAGCTTCTTTTTTAACCGACTTCAAAAAAGGTGGAGGTTCTCAATTCGATAGGTATGTGTTTTTTTTTATTTATATTTGTTACCTCAGTACTCCGTGATTTTTGAACCGATTTCGAAAATTATTTTTTTGTTTGCAAGGATATACTTTCAGATTGGTCCCATAGAAATTTTATCAAATTCGGTTGTGTAGTTTTTTAACCAGTTCCAATAATAAGAAAAAATTGTTACGAGCGATCGCGAAGTACCTACGAGCGTTTGAAGACGGTAGTATACACGTTTTTGTTAAAAAAATAAAAAACCCACTGACTGGAATATTTGGTCTGATTTATTTCGGTTCTATAGGTACACCTTGCGTAATCGATGGTACCGTCATTTCCAGCAACCACTTCGAATTCAAAAATGATTTATTTACGTACACGGTTACGTCAAATGATAAATAGTAATTATTTGTATACAATTTTATTGACATTTTGTTCTCGTGTTATCGTATAATAACGTATAGTAACATTCGTGATGGAATACCTCCTTATTTTGGTGACCGACGCGGCGACGCCGTGATTAAATACAAGCACAAATTAAATATTTAAATTACCCCCGACTCCCCCCCCCCCCCATATAGCTAAGAACCATCTCAATCACATCAGCTTTCAAACAGAAAAACCGCATCAAAATCGGTCCATTCGTTTGGGAGCGTTGCGATGCCACAGACAGACACACACAGTGTGGTATTGACCCTCATTGACTTTGGCCTCCGTTAACCGTGACTATTATAATTGAAAGAGATGTTACATATTCAAAAAGCTAATTAATTATGTCTACTTATAAAGGACAAGTATGTATATATACAGCTCATTTTACTTGACCTTTACATTCCAAGTTGCTGCTTGAGCGCCGCTGCACTGTCTCACCTTATACGAGTGAGAAAATGCAGTGTTTGGCGTTTGTGGATATGGAACTCAATAGCACCTGAAGATTTGAAACATGTAGAAGAAACGTGCGGAGCATGCATGACGGACGTTGTCAGCACTAATGACGTCTAGGTCGTTAACTGTAGAACGATGGCAGTGACGTATCCGTTTCGTAATATTATTTGGCGGCTACTGTCTCCAGCTCACCCTATGTCTACGCCCACGCTTTAATTCGGCTCGTGCCGACTGTATCCACATTCAGACAGCATTATGTAAACATAATACGAGTATTAATTAATGGGCCAACTGCCAACATTACCAACTGCGCCCGGCGGCATCGTCAGCTGTTTTCTCGTGGGAACTGCATTTTCAGTCGAACTGTGCTAATTTTGGAAGTCTTTTTGAATCAAACATAGTAATTAATATTATAATAATGTTTTTTTGTAGGAACTAGATTTCCTAATCTATTTTTTTGCAAGTCACAGTAATGTGATCATTGCACACACATGCTGATGACATTTCGAACAGACGGTTTTCGTTTTGCGGTCCATCGGTCTTGGGCACACATGGTATCTTTTATATGACGGCGATCGGTCAACTCTTGAAGAAAATTCTTTCAGATCGAGTTAATACATATATATATCAGATTTTGATGTCTGATGAGGTTTATAGGTACATATATCGATAGGTAGCTGTTTCAAAAATTCCCTTCGAGACATATTTGAGAATACATAGGCCTTGTATATCACATACGCGTTAATACTCTACTGAAAAATATTATCCTTAGCTAGTGTTCCCATTTTTTTTCGTAGCCGCATAATTAGTTCGAAAGGAAGTGGTTGAAATGCTTACCGAAATTTGAACTACGATTGATACGATTTATGTTTTTTTTATTTGTAAACGATCGCGGCCAAACCAGTAACCAGAGGCGCCCTCTAGCCACAACCACACATAACCAAGCAACGCTCGCATCTGAATTACAAAGACAACGCCTTTTCAGGAAGGTTGCGGAAGGATGCAAAAAATTTTAAAAGAAAAATACGTTCATACATGCACTGGGGTGTGTAACACCTCACGCGAGTAATTAAGGGTTAACTTCGCATTTTAGGTGTATTCACATCATCGTATGGCGATCACTTATATTCAATACTGTCAGCTCGAATTCCATAATGAGATTGTTTGATTATGACGTGTTAGGAAAATAAATAATTTTCTCCGTCCCATTTTCTCGCTCTGTGCTATTATTTACTCTGCGCTCTGCGAGCGAAGACTAGAGAATACGAAGGTACGCCTTTCTATACGTAGCGTAGAAGAAGTCTAATGTAAAACAAGAAAATTTACGTACAGTGAAAAATCGGACTGCGAACTTTAAATCGTCATAGATCCTAAATGTTCATTCGAAATGAAAAATGATAAGAGAAACCTAAAAATGATTTTCAAATACTTATTGAATGATATTCCACTTAACATAGTTCGTCGACTTCCATGTTTTCTTTTTTGCAATAGGGCGTCTGGTTGTCGTCATATTGAATTTTAATTACTGTGATGTCTTTAGTAGCACTCGCAAGATAAAGACAAATCGATTGACGTAAGAATCATCAAAAATCGGCCCACGCCTTTTATCTATACAAGGAGTAACTGAATAGCCTTCTATATACGCAGCAGGTTTGGTTCGATCAAGCATGTGAATTCGTTTGCGTGTGCAATGGTTGAATACATCGTATTTTAAATTTCCATGCATAAGTAAAATCTTAGAAATTAGCGACAACCATAAATGATTGTTTACTAACACGTTGCACCATTAAGTAAGTTTGTACATATTGTTCCATCTGCTCCTCTCTCTGGCACGCTGGTGGAAATACCTCGTTGAGAGAGAGCCCCCAAGGGTCTCTGACCGGAGACGGTCCAGCACTACCTACGAGAAAGTACATGGGGGACAGAGTTTGTTATTGTTGCAGTTGTTGGGCGCACAAGTGTTAGTATGGCTGAAGGAAACACCGAAGGCTTATTGAACCACACTACACGCGGAATACAAATTAACAATTTCTTCTTTTGAAACTACAAATTTTATGATAAGATTCACTTTTAACACAAAAAATTGTAGAAAATTCCGACATTATTTTTCTATGACGTCTACTGCCAAGCTACTGCTTGCCAGTAGACGTCATGCTTGCTTTGCTTTTGATTGCGCAATGTAAATTCAAGGTCAAGATGATTGTTTTTTTTTCCAGATTTTTGCCAGCTAATTACGAGGTAGTACTATTATTTATTCTGTGCTACTATAAGGTTTGATGTACAGTGTTTTATTGTGTAATCTTTAAAAGTAAATTCAAAATTTGAATAAAATATCGAAATTTCAGAAGTCGTTAAACTAACGTTATTCGCCCTGCCGAACCACATACCCCGCCCCGGTATCTAATAGGTAATTGTGTTACATTCTGTATAGTGCCACAAAGTAACAAACATACATACGCTGATAAACACAATACCCTCCGCTCAGTCGGCTTATAAGGCTGTCGTGCCTTTGGGTATCGATAAAGATAACTACATATAGTTGTTTGAACACCATAAACTAGGTCATCATCATCATGACAGCCTTTAGAAGTCCACTGCTGAACATAGGCCTCCCCCAAAGACCGCCATCTGACGAGCGATCTTGTGCCACCTCCATGCACCGACTTCCTGCGATGGCTACAATGTCGTCGGTCCATCGTGTGGGGGGTCTCCCCACACTTCGCTTGCTTGTTCGTGGTCGCCATTCGAGAACCTTTATTCCCCAGCGGTTGTCGGTTCTGCGAACTATATGGCCTGTCCATTGCCACTTCAACTTGCAAACTTTGAGAGCTATGTCGGTAACCTTGGTTCTTCTACGGATTTCCTCATTTCGGATTCTATCACGCAGTGAAACACCGAGCATAGCTCTCTCCATTGCACGCTGCGCAATTCTGAGCTTTGGTAACTAGGTAATTGTATGAGTTTCCTTCCCACCTATCGTTAGAGGTGTAGTAGGAAAACGCCCAATGGCTTTACAGTTTTGTAACATAACTTTAAAGTCCACATGAAGTGAAACATGATAATGCTTCACTTCAATCAATGCTAGTTTCGACGTGACTGTTCAGTGTGTTTCTACCCGACTTATCTTCATGTCCAGCCATTTGGCACGTCTGGCTTTTCAAGGGTTAAGCATGTGTCTTTCAACGCTACAGTTTTCCTGCCATAATACAGATATTTCAGATCATAGTGAGAGTGAGAACCCGGTTGTTTGGCAACTGAGGTGACCAGCGCAAGCGGCAAGCAATCTCATATTCAAAGTTTTATTACCATTGATATGAGTGTAATAAATAACACAATCTCTGCCGAGTAGATTTATTATAAACTAACTGTGCCCGTGGCTTTGCCCGCTTGGATTTTTTTTAAGGAACAAGTATTCTATGTCTTATTCCAGGATAGGTAGAGCACCTATAAAGTACAACATACAAAAATTCGTACAGAAAGGTTTATATAGATTGCTCGGCTTCTACTCATCGTATTGAAACCAGTTTTTAAGTCTAAACTTAAGTTATCCAACAGCGAAAACGCTTTTTAATGGGTCCAGTAATTTTTACGTGATGAGCGAACAAACATCCAGACAGACAGACACGATTTTAAAACAGTTTTATTTTTTCAGTAGCTTATTTTAGGCCTCCTACACCATTTTTTACCCTTTATTTTATACCATTTTTTAAGGGTAATGTGTTTAACAGTCTATATATCTATGTTTGTTTCTGAATGTTCCACCGTAGCATCACCCCTATTGCTTCGATTTTGACAAGCGAGCTATCAATCGATTCGTCTTCAGGTATAGAGTGTCATAGGCTAAATATTTTTAGTTTTTACCCGACTACAACGAACCAAAGGAAGGGTTATGTGTTTATACTAAAAACTTGGTCTGATTTTGACAAGTGAGGTATATATCGATTCGTCTTATCGGTAGAGTTTTATAGGCTATATTTTACCAGACTGGGTTTTAATTTTTGAACTTATGTCTTGGTTTAATTACCTTCATTGTACAGATTTTTTATTTCTAACTGCTTTAGGTAGGTATATATTTCAGTCATACCAGTGCATATCAACTTTATTTTATTTCGTCTCCCAAACTTTTATATTGAAATCGCAGAGCGATAGGTTTTTGTGAGCATTCATTTCTGTATTTATAAATGGCCTTAAATTATTGTATATTTTACCACTACAAATAAAAAGTCATTTATTGATGTTGTATTGTGTAGGTTAATTAAGTTTCAAACAGTAAAATTAAATCCTTACAATCCACCCCATTTTATCAGCATGTATTACAATATTAAGGTTTTAATTTAATCATTAGGAATAATTATTAAAAATTTCAAGCACATATAGTTATTCTATGATTATACTACAGAGTGACGAGACGGGCAGGTCTGTAGGCTGGGCTTGGTTGCACTACCACCCAACCTTCCGGTTATCCGAACTTGATAAAATTTGACAATAGTGTGCTTCATGATTTTCACAGACAGACATAGGCTATAATATTATTATGTTTTTCGTACTGTTAAATACCGTATTATATTTTTCAGCGTGGCCGTTCTGGACGAAGCTCGTGGTGGTGGCGGTGGGTTTCACCGGAGGGGCGGTGTTCATGTACATCCAGTGTAGACAGTACCTACATCTGTGCAATCGCTGGAGAGCTCATAACAGGTAACTTACCTTTATCATCATCATCATCATAATCGTCATCTATATTGGTAGCTCAGACCATCGCTAGTAGAGGCAGGCCAAAAGGAAAAGCCTCATCCTGCTTATGCCAATCATTTATTTGTTTATTGCACTTATGTTGTTATTTTGTAAATATTTTTGTTGGTTTATATAATTATTTGGTTTCGTGTAATCCCTATGGTATGCAGTATGTGTACAGTATTTTACAATACAAAAAAAAAAGGTGTTGGTGGTTCTAATCTTTCAGTAAATAAACACGTAGAAAATTACTAAAATATTTAGATTTAAAACAGATATTTCATGTTCAACTAATGTAACATGTTTGTTACATTAGTTGAATCCAAGCAATCAGTGTAGAATTATTTCGGCAATTATTTCCGCAATTGTAGACCTAGCAAAAGTGCTACTGCACTACACAGCAACATTGTTGGGGTACACTCTGCATAACCTATTGCACTGTCTGTACAAATTGCAGAAATTATTGCACAAAAAAAAAACCCGTGCAGCCGTAAAAAGGAAAAAAGGTGTGCTTAAAGGTGAGAGTGAGTTGAGGTGTTTTTTATGAAATAAAAATTATGTCAAAATAAAGTAAATTTACGTCACTCGACACAAATCCATACAAAACTCATATTTTTAACCCCTGAGCGCAAAAAAAGAGGGGTGTTATAGGTTTAACGTGTGTATTTATCTGCGGCATCGTAGCTCACAAACGAATGGACTGATTTTGAAAATGCGTTTTTTTTCTTTTTGAAAGCTGATGTGATCGAGATGCTTCTTAGCTATAACTCATGTGTCGGGGGGTTTGTTTTTATTTCGCTTGTGTTACTTGTATTTTCTAACGGTTTTTTTTCTGAGCCTAATCGTTTAACTTGTATTATTGTTTGCATAACATTTTAAACTTTTAACTCAAGGAGAGGACCTCCTTCAGCTAAACCTCGTAAACTTGTGCGTTAGTTGCATCTTTCCGACGAACAACTTAGCACTTAACAAATAAGTGAATAATCTAACGTAATGCTGTCTTCAGGCGAATTCATTGTTACACGGATTAACTGATTAAAATGAGAAGATATTAGAATGAAAACTAAATTCGCCTTTGTTCTCTCGCATTAAATTAAAACGACAAAAAGGCTAATTGTCAAATCTCTTTGTTTGAGCTTGGAACTGTGTCTCTTTAACATGTTACATTACATACATTATTTTTAGAACCTTCATTTACATGACACTGCTCGTTTGATAAATAAGAGCGGCGCCGGCTGACTAAGAATTCGGTTAAATATCTTTATGGCTTCATGTAATTCTTAGGTTATGATATTGTAGTGGACACTATACAGAGTTAAATTATAACAAATAATGAATAGTGATATTTAAAAATGTTCTTGTATAATTAAATTATAATATAACTAGCGACTAGACCCTGCACAGGATTAATTTAGAAAAAAAGAGGTGAATAATTTTGTTCTTGCACACTCGACCTTCACTTTGCTTCGGGGAATAATAGTTTGACGGCATTTTTGTGTTGTGTTGAAAATGATAAAATACTGAACTGTTAATAACACCAAATACCGTCTTAGTTTCACATTCTTTTCAATCGCGCCCACAGATTATAGGGGATAAGGGGATATCGCGCCTTTTTATTTTGTCTTCTGCATATGGTGGCCAATTCGGTTTACGAGTAAACTCTCTTTACAATGCCCGTATCTATGCGAGTTTTCATAGGAAACTTTAACGTACCAAATTCAAAACAAAACGCTCGCAGTCGGCTTGATTTCTTCAGACATCTTGAACAATTATTGACATATTTCAACAAATTAGCGCAAAATAATATCAATCTATACGTATAAATCTTCGTCTTAAATCACTCTATCTATTGATGAAAACCGCAATAAAATCCGTTGAGTAGTTTAAAAGATTAAGCGTTACAGACAGACGACGGGAAGTGACTTTGTTTTATAATTATTCTTCCTACATCTTGAACAATTATCGTCATTTTAACACAAAACAATATTAAACTATACGTATAAACCTTCTTCTTGAATCACTCTATCAATTGATGAAAACCACATCAAAATTCATTGCGTAGTTTAAAAGATTAAGCGTTACAGACAGACGACGGGAAGTGACTTTGTTTTATAATTATTCTTCCTACACCTTGAACAATTATCGTCATTTTAACACAAAACAATATTAAACTATACGTATAAACCTTCTTCTTGAATCACTCTATCAATTGATGAAAACCACATCAAAATCCATTGCGTAGTTTAAAAGATTAAGCGTTACAGACGGTGGGAAGCGACTTTGTTTTATACTATGTATTGAAGGCATGGATGGTGACAGAACATAGCTGGTATGCCTAAAGTAAATAAGGAAAACGGTCGTGAGTGTAATTTTATTGTAAGAGTTAATGTCGTCATGCCCATTGTAGCATTATTAGCACCCATTGTAAGATTTATTGGTCGTGGGTGGTACATGGTATTTGGTGAGCGGGCTGTTGTACGTAATCTCGGCAAATTTTGCGTGATGGGTGGTGGTTGTTAATAGACCTTTTCATTTCCGATTTAAAAAACTACTTAGTATATCTGAGAACCGGAAATCTGTTTAGGGGACACCCTAAACAGATTTCCGGCATATTTGCATATTTTTTTGTAGTAATTAAACAGATAAACTATTTAAAAGCCATAAAATATTATTGTAAGACGCCTGCTCGTCATGTAACTTCAGGATGACTTGCTACGCCACAGATTTGAATGCGGTTTTGATAGCTATAGGTGTAAAGTTAAGCTCATTACACTAAACTAAATTTAGTTTAGACATTGTTAAAAGCTATTTGATCATTTCAATTAAATTTAAACATCAGTGCGACAGAACTAAGGGACTTGGAGGGGGAGGGGGTGTTGTGCAGGTGTGGATGGAAGGTGAAGGGGTGCGGGTTGCGGGGGGATGTAAATTGGGTGCGGGGGAAGGGGAGAAATGGAAAACTGATATCCTGCCTTTCCGACCCTACATATCCCTTAGTTCCATCGCACTGATGTTTACATTTAGGCCCACTTGCACAGCTGTCTTAGCCCCGGGCTAGTGTCTAGTCTGGGCTAAAAATGTAAGACAAGTAAGATAGAGAGACATACGTAGACAGTAGCGCGTAAGAAATACAATAATGTTTGGACTTACTAACTAGATACTTTGTTTTGTTTTTGTGCAAGTAGGCCTTAGAACTTAAATTTAGTCTAGTCTAGTTTGTTACAAGAGAACCTGTCTGACAGAACTAATTATTATTATATTAATTTAGCCCTCTGAACACGTGGTCCGACAGCTTAGTCCGCTCGATCAAACGACGTGAACTTTTTTTCCTGTACACCGATTAGAATATTGCACACGAGGACCAATATTTTTTGGATCAAGTCGTCCGATCGGTCGGACGATGTTATTTATGTTTTACTGTTGGTCCGATTAGAATATCGCACCGCCATGCAAACTCTGAGCTTCTTATTTAGAATTACTAAAGATTTCCAATCTATAAAAAACACTAAAGGTTACATGTTTTTCCCTAGTTCAAAGTCAACTTGAATATATTTCTCAAATCTGATAAATATATTAAATCCTGGAAAAAAGCACAAAATTTAAAGTCCTGAAGTTCTGAGTCCTGTGTATAAACGCCACAACTTGTTACCCCTATCCCAAAGAAGAGAAGCAGCTGATATCACTTTTTTGCGTAATATTACATTTAATTGAATTGACTCTCCCTCTTTACTATCACAAATAAAACTTTTAGCTCCGTCTAGAATGTTTTTTTCCAAAAAATATCTTTAAATGTGTGTATTCTTAATTAAAGTAGTCGCAGCGAATCTTTATATTTGTGAAGTTGGGCTCTGGAAACGATTGCGCAGCTACTGCTGTGAAGATAAAACAGCATAAAGTAAGAGGCAGTTATACAATGCTGTCTTCACCTTCAACATTGAGATTGCGCCTGAAAAATAGCAGTTTGCGCAGCGACTAGCAGACAACTTCCGAGCCACAAACTTCCGCTGCGACTACTGTACTGTCAGTCTTTTTAATTCTAATTATTCTGAGCATGTAGATCTGTTTATGGCTAGACATATTATAATTTCTATAATTACTTGATTTTGCATCCATATCGACTTATTTTGTATAATTTATCCGCATTATTTTGTTACTTAGCATTATTATGAGTATGTTAAGACAGGCCTTTTTGTGTAAATGTTTTATTGTTTTAGTGAAAACTGTGCGGCGGCTCTCTAATGCCAATTGTCTTCAAACTATGTTACCAATTTGCAGCTGTTAGTTTTCCATATTTTTTTTCTATTAAATTAATACATTTGAAATACGATTTCATTGAAAGCATTTTATTATTATTATTATTTATTTTAAAACTGAAACGTAATAAGGGAGAGTCGAATACTACTATTTTTAAATTACCAAAAAAAACATCTGTATCTACTGCTGGTACTCAGTACATACATAATGAAAAAAAATAAGATCAGGATCTCAGAACGCTTCGAGCTCTAGATGTGAACAAGGCCAGTTGTCCTGATGGCATTCCAGCGATTGTGTTGAAAAACTGTGCGCCTGAATTGTCTCCCATCTTAACGCGTTTGTACCGCCTCTCTCTTCACTCAGGTAAAGTTCCGAAGAGCTGGAAGCTTGCCAATGTACAACCAGTACCAAAAAAGGGTAGTCGTGCTGATCCGGCCAATTATCGTCCCATCTCGATAAGCTCCTTACTCTGTAAGTGTATGGAGCGTGTCATAAACATTAGGCTCTTGGCATACCTTGAGGACAATGATCTCCTCAGTGACCAGCAATACGGATTTCGCCAAAATCGGTCTACTGGGGATCTTCTCGCGTATTCCACTCACGTACTGATTGAAGCCATCGAGATGCATGGTGAGGCGCTTGCCGTTTCCCTTGACATATCGAAGGCATTTGATCGGGTCTGCCACGATGGCCTTTTAAACAAGCTTCCCTCATATGGTTTACCTGATGGCTTATGCAATTGGATAGTTGATTTCTTGAGAGAACGATCAATTCGAGTAGTCCTAGAGGGCTGCTCGACTGATCAAATGGCTATCAATGCCGGTGCACCTCAGGGATCGGTTCTCTCAGCTACACTGTTTGTATTGCACATTAATGACCTTCTGAAGCCCGGTACCTTTGGGTATGCTGATGACAGTACTGTAGTTGAGAGATTCAACAACGACACTTCCAACGCTCAAGCCATATGTGACGCTGTCCAGTTTCAGAGAGAGGCTATGGTAGAACGTTTAAATTTAGCCTTAGAAGCCGTGTCCGATTGGGGCAATGCTAACCTGGTTAAATGTAATGCTATTAAAACGCAAAGGTGTTTGTTTTCTACTAAAAAAGAGTCCTCTAAACCGATCTCCGTCTTTCCAAAGTGTAACAATACCAATAGGCGACCATCTGGAGCTTTTGGGTGTTGAACTCACATCAAACCTGAATTTTGGGTCTTATATTGAATCCAAAGCGAAGCAGCTGCATAAAAACTTGGTATTTTGTCTAAGGTAAGGCGGTACTTCACACTGGGACAGCTTTTGAATCTTTATCAAGCACAGGTCCGATCTTGTATGGAGTACTGCTGCCACCTCTGGGACGGTTCTGCCAAGTATCAGCTCGAGTCTTTGGATTCAATTGAGAGACTCATTGGGAATAACACTCTAGTAAAGAGTAAGCTTCAAAGTCTGGCGTATCGACGTGAGGTAGCAAGTCTGTCGGTTTTCTACAGATTGCACTATGGAGAGTGTGCACAAGAACTGCACAACCTGATTCCCCCGTCACCTTTCCATCACCGTACGACTAGACGATCAGCAAAGCGCCACCCGTTTATGGTTGAAATACGTCGCACAAGAACAAAGCGTTACGCTTCTTCATTTATTATAAGAACTGCAAAGGAGTGGATTGCCCTGTCCTCGTCAGTGTTTCCGGTAAATTATAACCCAGGTGTGTTCAAGCCAAGAGTGAATAGGTATCTACTAGGCAAGCGTGCTACACCTTCGACCATATCATCGCTTTCCATCAGGTGAGATCGTGGTCAAACGTGGAGAAAAAAAAACATGATTCCTTAAGATAATCCTACAAAAACAACAATAATTGGTCAAATATCAACATTAATTCGTACAAAAAATGAATTGTCGTTATTTCATTCAATAATACTAGGTAGGTACATGCACGCGCGGTTTGTCATCATACATAAACAGTTCCAGGCTCAACAAGGCCACAATCCTCGGCCCCGCACCCGCCGCGATGCCTCCCGCGGCATCTATCTATTCCTTTCTTCCGAAAGTAAACAATTATGTAACAATAATAAGCTTATTTATTAGTCACATCGTACGCGCCGTTCACGTCGGGTCACGGTTGTTTCGTTACGATACGTACGTACCTACGCCGCTGTTTGATAAGAGAAGTCTTATCAATTTTCATCTCGTGAATACGCGTGAAGAAAGTTATTTAAACCTTTTCCGGACGACGCTCTGGCGTTTAGCCGCTCGATTGTCCACGCGCTGAAGGCCGCAGGACCAAACTGATAACCCAAAAAAAAAATGGCCGACACGACACATCTAACCGCAAACTGGTAATTGATTGTATATGCGTTGAGACTACAGGTACTTGATTGTCAACCCACAAAAAAAAGAAGGTCGACGCGACACATCTGGCCGCAAACTGGTGATTTATTGGGTACGTGCCGAGATCACAGGTATCTGATTGTCAACCCACAAAAAAAAGAAGGTCTACGCGACACATCTGGCCGCGCCGACTTTGCGTAAACAAACAGTTTTTATGACCACTTCATTGAGCGCTTAGATAAACTAACTGGTGATTTATGGAGCTAAATAGGTACGGCACATATTTCAAGTGTTTATGTTGTGGGTTTCGAAGCAAAATAATTATATAAACACGCTTAGATTTGAATGATTATTGAGGTCAATAATGTTCAAAATCGAGTGGCAAAATTTACGTCGCTATCGAGTGGTCCGATGATCTATGAAAACAAAAAATGTGACTGTAGCGTTAGTTGCGATGATCAATGAAAACAAAAAAAGTGACTGTAGCGCATAGAATCAATCGAGCGGATATGCAATAGTTTGGTACCACCAGGACGGCGCTCCACCACATTATCACAGAATACCAGGAATACCTTAACGACCAATTCGGACACAGTTGGATTAGTCGTAGTCGTGGTGGACTAATAGCGTGCTCACCGGATTTAACGCTTATGGACTTCTCTCTATAGGGCGAAATTAAGCGGCGCAGGTGTGTTTATGTGAGTGAACTAGACACTGCAAGTGTTAAAACAGCGCACCATAGACGCTTTTGACGAAGTGAATAGCCTAGACATTTATGTTCTTAAGCAGTAATCTGAGGAAACGCGCACGCGTGTGTATTGACAGTAAAATAACATTTGATAAAATACTTGTAAGTTAATTTTTATGCAGTGTAAATAAGTAATTAATACCAATCATTGTAAATAGATAAAGTTATTTTGCCGGTCCTAAGCCCGTAAAATAATGAAGGAAAAGTATATTAATCAAATAATGTATTTTTATACTACATTTCCTATTTTATTTCGTATGTAGGTACTTGCTAACCCACCTACCTACTTGCCTTCGCCACAGAATACATAATAGTACGAGAGCCTTTACGTGTCTTGTTTACAAATTTTCACTGATAAAATGGTCGCGTGATAGACGAGGTAATAATTGAACGTGAAGAAAGAGTAGGAAAGATATGTTTTCACTACTCACGCGCATGATGTGATTCCATTTATTATTCATTGCATAGTATTTTTTGTTTGTGTCCATAATTTATGGAAGGATTTCCGAAAACTTCTAACAAAATCGTACAAACTCGAGATTTCCTTATAAATGCTAATTTAATCAATTTTACTCAAACAATACTAGTAATGTGGTCATTATTTCGACAACCTTCTTTGGGCAAAGTCGACCTTGCCGCGCTGCTTGAATAGGCGCCAGCAAAGTTGTATGGAATTTCATTATTGTCGTGTTTTGCGGCCGCAATTTCCTTTGAAAATCCATTATTGTCGTCTTTTGTCTTAGCACTACTATTTATTCCGTGGGTTCGTTAACCCCGAACGCGAAAAGAGAGGCGTTGTAGCTCCCAGACGAATGGACAGATTTTGATGTTTTTTTTTCTGTTTGAAACCTGATGTGATCGTGATTGTTGTTGTTGTTGTTGTTGTAGTTGTTGTTGTTGTTGTTTCGGTTTCTGTTTCTGTTTCTATTGTTGTTGTTGTTGTTGTTTCGGTTTCTGTTTCTGTTGTTGTTGTTGTTGTTGTCTTTGTCGTTGTTGTTTTCGTTGTTGTTACATTGTTTGAGTAAATTCTTATTATACTAAGCTGGTTTTATTTAAATTCCTCGCATTGTTTGAGTAAAGCATTATACAAGCCTTGGTCCGCAATGACTGCCCTGCTGGCCACGCTATGATGGCCTCGAGCTTTGCTTAGTTAAGTTCTCGGCCTTCAAGCTTGGTCATCATTGTAGCCCTTGCTGTCCGCGCTATAAAGGCCTCGACCTTCGGTCTCGGCCTTCATTCCAGCTTGGCCATCAAGGGCTGCAATGCTGACAGCGCTGTGATGGCCTCGAACTTAGCTTAGCTACGCTCTCGACATTATCATCGCTGCCAGCAACGCAGTCATTACAGACCGCGGCAGTAATGTACTATTAGCATTGAAATTTATTTTAGAATCAGTTTTTTATATTTATTGAAGTTCCTATAAATGTCCGTTAAAATGTACCACCAGTAGTTAGTAGTAGTATGATGATTTACACGACCACTTAAAATGCATGCAGATATGAGCTTGTTACGTTTGTTTCAGATGTCTGAAGGTAAAAGAACATATTATTACTATTTTCTTTTACTTTCCGACATCATACGAGGAGACAGGAAAATTGAGAAAAATCACTCCAGACTTACCTATGTATTTATATATCTTTAAGTATTTCCTTTCTAGTGAAAAGCCAAAGACTGTATTTTTTAATCCTTCTGTTGTTATTTGTTTTTCTTAATTTTTATTGTCTATTCATTATAAATGTGTTCTATATTAATACCCGAGTTTCCTCATACTCATCGAAATCAGGATTGCTGAAAGAAGCTGTCGGACCAAGTGTTCAGAGGGAAATTTAGCGTAGTTTAGTCTAGTTGGGAACAACACCATTATTTATTTATTTATTTATTAAGTTTTCCAACAGACTTATCACACTAAATGAAATATAAACATGAACAAAAAACAAGAACATAGTGAAAGTCCCTAAAAGGAGAACACAACATGCAAAAAAAATAAAAATGCAAAATGTAAAAACGCCCCAAGGCGACGTGCATTAGCTTAAAAGCATCGTGGTACTAGTTCACAACATAATTGTTGATTTCCAGGATACTTCTGATACAGAACGCGCCAGAGAAGGTTCCGATGGGGCACGCGTCGCCGCCGGCGCGCGTGAAGCGGCGCGAGCGCAGTCTGCGCGGCCAAGTGGTGGCCAACATCGAGCCGCCGCCGCCGCCCGCCGTCTACCACGAGGAGGTAAACCGGTGCACACCCCCCGTCTGGTGCTTTCCGCATTCGATCGTTATGAACCAATATTTTAGGAATTTTTCATGATTTTATTCTCATAATTCATATCTATATAATAATGTGTTGCAGGACGAGAGTGGCGGGTTCGAGTCTTACCGCGGCAACCCGCATCGGCGACTGTCTGCGCCGCGCGCCGAGCTCACCGCGCACGACGACGCGCGCCGCTACTCTGACACGCGCCTCGTGCAGGCGCACCCGTCGCCCGAGCCCGCGCCGTGCGCCGCCCCACAGCCGCCGCCCCCGGTGAGTACTGTACAACCCGCACCGGCGAGTGTCCGCTGCTACTCCGACGCGGGCCTCGTGCAGTTTCCGCACGTTTGTTTTCTACCCAATATCCCGATCACCGAGCCCTGCTCAACGTAAGTAGACATCTGTCGGTACTTAGGAACTATTATTTATTCTATCCACCGGTGACATCACCGATATCGTGCGAACCGCTAGTGAGAAACGCATTGCGCCCCAACAAAGCTAATGGTACCGTTTCTCCATGTGCAGTCGGCGAGCGCGCAGGGCGGCGTGTACCACATTGCAGTGGACCCGCTGGAGGCGAACATCCGATCGTTGCTGGCGCTGGACGCGCGGCGGGCTGGGGGCGGAGCGCAGGGCGGGGGCGCGGGCGCGCGCTCGCTGCCTAACCTGCGCGCCTCGCGCGAGTCGCTGCTGGGCGGCGCGCACGGCTCCTGAGGCGCCGCGCCGCCGCCGCTGCTGCTCCTGTACCCGGACGACACCGTTTACTAACGATTGCCTCCGTTCCGTCACGGGAACGTAATCTACTTCGACGATTACGTGTGACGGGCGGACGCGCCGGCCGCGCGGTGCGGCGGGACTGTGACGGCGGAACACTGCTAGCTTCGCCGGACTAGCTGTGATCTCGTCCGGACGTGTTTGAAGGATGCATTCTCTCTAGTTCGATTCCCACGGGTTCGGTAGTTGTGTTTTGTTGGTGGTCGGTCCCGGCGATATTGAGTCGTTTTCCGCATCCAGATAAACTCGATGTGCTGTGAGTTGTGAGTTTTTTTTTTTGTAAATAGTTCTCTCTGTAAATAGAAATAGTTATCAAATTAGCGATTGACTTTGTCTTCTTAAAATAATTGTTAAGTCGCCGCATCCTACGTAAAATGAAACAGTGGAAGTAGATTTGTAGGTATAATTGGGTAAATCTAACCACTGTTCATTTTAGTCAGGGTGCAAATGAAGCAGATATTGTAGTATTGCCATAAAAACATAGTAATTCGTTTTATAATTTTGAAAACGAACTTAATCTTTTTATCCTTGCGTACGAAGAACGTAAGCATAGAAAGCTAGATAACAATGTCCCAATTATCTACAATAATCCTTTGATACTTCCATAGTTTTATATTATACTAAACCTACCTATTGTACTCGTAATATTCATGTTTTATGTTAATTAACGTGTGTTATGTTACTGTTTTACATTGTAGAATCTCTGCAGGCTCTCTCATATTTATTACAGCATGGATAAACTTAAACAGTATATGTATGGATATGCCGCGGCATGTTGTGTGCTACCTGATGTATGGATATGCCGCGGCATGTTGTGTGCTACCTGATGTTGAGTGAATGCTATGATCAGTTTTTACATTGTGGCAAACTTTGGATTGATCAGTTTTTTTAATTTTGAACTTGAGTTAATTTAAGAGTTATCAGAAGTTTTCTTGTTCCAAACAGATATGTTGATTAAGCGTGGATTATCAAATTGTGTGAGCGTTTCTTCGTTTTGCCGATATAATTTCACTATGCCGCCTTTAATCGCGATTTTAATGTTAACACTATCTATAAGTGATTTTCAAACTGGCAATAAATCTAACTTTCACTTATATAGTGTTATGCCAATCTGTGCAATATGCTAAAGATTCTCCAGGAGCTCTCTACGCCTCTATCTTTAGTGCATGAACAATCTTTTTCAAAACGGGCTGAAGAACTGCAATGCAATACTGTATTTCTGTTACGAGCTAAAATGTCTGAGCTCTCTCTGAAATGGTCTAGTTTTTCGGCAATTATTGCCGCAATTGTATAGCCAGTGTAATAGGTTATACAGAGTGTACGCGGACATTGTTACTCTATGTTGCAGCAGCTCTTTGGCGAGGTTTACAATTGTATAGCCAGTGTAATAGGTTATGCAGAGTGTACGCGAACATTGTTACTCTATGTTACAGCAGCTTTTTGGCGTGGTTTACAATTGTATAGCCAGTGTAATAGGTTATGCAGAGTGTACGTGAACATTGTTACTCTATGTTGCAAGTGTAATAGGTTATGCAGAGTGTACGCGAACATTATTACTTTATGTTGCAGCAGCTCTTTGGCGACGTTTACAATTGTATAGCCAGTGTAATAGGTTATGCAGAGTGTACGCGAACATTGTTACTCTATGTTGCAGCAGCTCTTTGGCGAGGTTTACAATTGTATAGCCAGTGTAATAGGTTATGCAGAGTGTACGCGAACATTGTTACTCTATGTTGCAGCAGCTCTTTGGCGAGGTTTACAATTGCTGCAATGATTTAGCCCGTTGCTTATGCAAAACAAAACGTGAAATGAAAATATTATTCTCCATCATACACTGTAGCCAGATGTGTGAAAAAAAAAGATTCTTAAGGCTACTGAATTTGATACCCATCGTGATGGAATCCGATTAATTTTTAGTTCATAATTTTATGTTACGCGGACGGACGCCAAGTCGTTTTTTTATACCAACATGTTACGCGGACAATCGCGATGAATTCAACGATACCTTGTAAGTTGAAATCGATTCAGTAGCTAAGGCGCTGTGAGGGAACAGACAAACATACATACTGCTAAAATCATAACCCTCTTTTTTTGTAGTCTGGTACAAACGAACGCATTTATTGGACTTTATGGACTATTTTTCCAAAAACTATTGGACTATTGGACTACTAATTATTAGACTTAAAAAGCAGAGCCACGGAGAATGAGCTAAAATTAGATGAATACTTATATTCACCTAATAATCTTGTCTATGGTCAACAATATAACGTCCGCCGAATCTATCATTTATTTCAATGGCAAAATTATGGGTTTGTTAATGCAGAAATTATCAAGTATTTAATAACAATAGGAAATATTCATATTTTCCAATTACTCCTAAAATGTAAATTCTTCTCTGAAACATTAGAGCTTTTTATTCTTGCCAACCAATGTGTAAACATTCTATTTAATATTTTTTGCCATAGAATCACTCTTTTAATCTCTGAATGTATTTTAAAATCTGACGCAAAATGCTCAATTTCTGTTTCCGGAAGAGCCCACACAAGTACTAAGTGTCCACTGTTTTCTTTGATCACTTTGTCTTGAGATTCGTAATAATATTTCTATAATATATTATTGTAGGTACTCAATAAAATTCCTAGAAGGTTGCTACTGGTACTGCCATTATTACAATAAAATTTAAACATATTTTTTCTTTCCGTTACGCGTTTTTGGGAATTCATTATTATTATTCATATCATTATACACTTCATAGCACGTCCACTAAAAGATTAAAGATGTATTTAGCAGATACGTATTAAAAACGCTTTTCATTAGTTCCGGAAAACGTCTTGCTGTATACAATACGATCCCAGTCAATACAATACGAAAACGTCTTGCTGTATACAATACGATCACAGATAGATAGGATTTTAATGAATAGATGGGAATTTTGGTGCTAAAACTTTATTATCAGTCCAAAATTAGAATTTACTGTGACTATTTCCGTTTCGGTTCGGCCCAACTTTAACTTCAATAATTATTAGATTTTATTTTATGAAACTAAAAGCAAACACGCTCAGGTTCTCGACGTCAGTTGAAATTAATAGGACTCGTGAAGACACATCTAATGAGCCGAAGCTCGATGGGTTTCATATCAGCCATTCAAGGATTCTGTTACCCACCTTCCAGCTCCAGCATCAGAGCAGCTTGATGATACCATATTAATGAATGAATAGTCAACAGAATTACATTTGCCAAGATTCAAATGGTAGCGAACAGTGAGTCTAACTTGGATTAGCGTTTCGTTTTACCATAATATTTAGGATCCGATAAGACGTATGTAATGTATTTAGAAATTTCGAAACAATTTCATCGACAATTTCATTTCAGACAACAAAAAAAAAACAATCATCATATTTTAGTAACTGTAATCAATTAATTTGAATCTTTAATGTTAATTATAACGTCAATAAATAGACAAGTCTGTGTAATGTATGTATATTTCGCTAATAATATAAAAGTATTATTTTTATGATGCAATATTTATTGTTGTTTTTATTTTGGCAATATATCAATTGAGTATAACGATCACAGGTTTAGTAAGGTAATGAAATGGCATAGATAAAGTGGACGCGGCCGTTCTCTTAGGGCTGTTGTAGAGACGCGGAAATTCACATTTTAGTACAAACGTAGTGACGTGATCATTCTCAAAATTAGTCAAATCTAAACCAAATTTTGGATATAGAATGAGAAATCCTATATCAATTTTTGAAATGATAGAAACAAACTTAAGGCTTCATTTATGTTTAGATAGTACTGAAAACTAAAGCTAGCTCTAATTTAATAAGAACGTTTTTAAACCTCGGAAATTTTAAACGTTGATAAGTATGACAAAGCCCATTAAAAAATTATAAGAGCGGAACTACGTTTGTATGTTAAATTATCGGTAATTCCGACAGCAAGTAGCTGGCTTAGAGGGAAGTCACTAAGGCATTTGCGACTATCTTAACGTCACGTCTGGCTACTCCGTTAGGGGTATGTTTGTTTACTAGGACATTTCGACTAAGGGCTAACGTAGACATTCTGTTTTTCTGTTTAGTCGGAGGTATCGTACCATAAACGCATACTCTGCATCATCCACTATGAGATAGGATCGGGCAGTCTACGTAGACTTGTAATCCAGTTTGCCGCTTAAATACAAGTCTACATGATCCCTGTATGTGCATCGTGCCACAAGCTTGTAGGTATATTGTAGTTAAATATGAAATCGATCAGTCCTGAAAAGTATACTTTTTAAAATCATAAATGAGCAAGTAATGTCGGGGTGCCTGGAGATGTTTTCAAGAGTTACACGCATTTTAAACTTAGTCCATCTTAAAGTTAGTATTATTAATTTTCTGTGTTTACATATCACATTAGCGTCCAATGTCAAACGAATAGTTCTGCTGTAAATACTGAGTTATGGCTTTTGTGATCGGTGTTTTTCACAATGCTTGTAACAATTTATGCATCTCCACGAGTCTCATGTGCTAAGAGAATCGTATTCAAATAATAGCATCCTTTATAATGTAGTGCCTTATTTAATTTTGTAAAGTTTCACTTTATGTACCATTTCAATTTACAAAAACAAGTCATGGCCAACTCAAATGTATGCGATGAGAAAGAGCGTAATACGATTTGTAATTCCAATCTCGTATCTGCTCTTGTAAGTCAAAACCATTTAGAATTAGAACCAATTGTACATCAATCCATTGGGCTTCAATAAATCGTCTTGTTTATTATACTGTGCCTGTGAGAGTGGGTAGTTCGTAAGTGGCCGGCGAACAGTGAATTGTCCTTACAAACGTAATTCCAAAATCATTTGTAATTGAAGCCATAAGTTACGCACCATATTTCCATCATAGTATGATATTTTAGGTGAGCAATTTAAAAACAAAATATAGTTGGGAACCCAGATAAATATTATCAGAATCCTAATAATATCATGAAAATATGCTTGAATTACAAGGATTTTGGTATTACGTTTGTATGGGCAATTCCTTGTTCTCCGCAACCTTAGGGAACTGCGTGCGTATCTTTCCGGCTTCACATGCTGGGTGCGTTACGAAACCGTGGCCGGCGTAAACAAGTCCGCACGCTGTTTGCCGCGTCCTTTGATTCCCGCTCTCGTACCGCACACAAACGCATTGTGCACGCAACGACGCGCAATCCCTTTAGGAAACTAACATGTACGTAATCGGCGCATGAGACGTCACCCAAGGTATTATTATTGTGATATAAGTTGTCAAGTACGTTTTTCTGTTTCTAATGCTCAAAATTATTATTACACTTGTTCTTTTATTCTGTGTACTTATTGTTCATGAAATTTGTAAGACTGTACTTTAATTTTGTTGTGTAAACATCGTTAGTTAACTTCGGGTTATAAATATAGTTATTTTGAAATTCACGTTTACCTTATTTATTTCCGCGACCGACTAACCTTCACACTGCTCTGTCACACTGGTGTGATGGTTATGAAGAAAATTTACTAACCTTCATTTCATGTTACCATCAAATAGTGTTTGAAGCCGGCTCAAAAAAGACAATAGTGTCGGTATTTTATGAGGCCATGTATCAAATTTTGCACACGATGTTGAGCCACGTGCATTCAATAACTTATTTTATTTCTACTGATCTATATGGATTTCCTTTCGTTTGTGCTGATTCAGGTCTGAGCGTCCATGGTACTAAAATTGACATTGTCTTATCTCCTCGCTTCAGACCCACCCCTGGCCATACCCCTAGGCTAGTTTCAGAGTTACAGCCCTTTTAAGTTTGAAAACTGTCATCCAAAACGAAGATATCGATGAGATCTATCACTTCTGTAAAGAAACTACTAGTCAACGATCAATAGTTTCCAGGTAATAGCTGTTATAAGTTTGACAGCTGTCAATTTGACATTGATCCAAAATTAAAATATCGATAAGATCTATCACTTCTGTTAAGAAACTTTCTACTCTAGAATTGTTAGTTTCAGAGTTATAGCCCTTTTAAGTTTGACAGCTGTCATCCAAAATGAAGAAGTTGATGAGATTTATCACTTCTGTAAATAAACTTCTAGTCTAGGATTGTTAGTTTCAGAGTTATAACCCTTTTAAGTTTGACAGCTGTCATCCAAATTGAAGATAATGATGCGATCTATCACTTCTGTAAAGACACTACTAGTGTAAGATAAACAGTTTCAGAAATATAGCCCTTTTGAGTTTGACAGCTGTCATCCAAATTGAAAATAATGATGAGATCTATCACTTTTGTAATGACACTACTTGTCTAGGATCAACAGTTTCAGTGTTACAGCTATTTTAAATTTGACAGCTGTCATACAAAACGAAGATGTCGATGAGATCTATCACTTCTGTACTGAAACTTCTAGTCTAGGATCCTTAGTTTCAGAGTTACAGCCCTCTTAAGTTTGAAAACTGTCATCCAAAACGAAGATATCGATGAGATCTATCACTTCTGTAAAGAAAGTACTAGTCAACGATCAATAGTTTCCAGGTAATAGCTGTTATAAGTTTGACACCTGTCACTTTGACGACACCTGTCACTAATCACTTTGATGACACCTGTTAGTTTGACACCTGTCATTTTAACACCTGTCACCTGTAACATTAGTCACAGAATAAATAATAGTACAAACACGTTAGTTCTGTGGACGTTCACTATTGCCAAACTACTGCTATCAGCGCCAAAATGGCGGTAATCAAATGCTCTCATTGCGATATTCGTGCAGAGCCTGTCTAGAGTACGTGAGTAATAATGCAGTTGTCTATGTATATTTCTCAAATAAGTACCCGGCGAGGTAACATAGTCCAAGAGACAATAAAACAAAAGAGTAAATAAAAATAAATAATATTTATTTAGGGTGATCGAATTTAACATTCGCGGTTACACGACCGGAGCTCAGGTCTGCAGTGACTAGACTGTACACTCAACATCTCAATTGTATACATAATAAACAATATAGTTTCTGTACAAACAGAAAATCAACACTTAGTAATTAACGTTACATTTCTACTTATGGTAAATATAAATTATATCACTAATACTCGAGTATTAGAACGATTAAATCCACCGAAAAATAACATTACACACCGCCAGGAGCATTACAATAAATAGCATCCTAAAATTAATGATTGTTAGTCTTATTCGTTACGAAACCAACAAGTCGCTTGTCTAGAATTGGTGCATTCGACTAACCGCCACGAAACGTGTTACGGCCTTACACGATGTCATCATAGAACGCACAGTGCGTGCGTTATGCGACACGTTCGATACAATATTGATGGATCGTATATCGAGATACATTAGGTGTACAAACAATTTGCCATAACTAGGAACTACCCACTACGTCGGTCATACTTTCGCGTTAACACAGCCTTAGAACTCGGTGTCGCCGAGCACGTGGAACATGAGACGTTTGAACGAATTCGACTGCTGGATGTGCTCTTCTTGTAGGGAATTTACCTGTAAAACAGACGACACGTGTTACTTTATGGTCTTTTTTGTACTAGTAAAGGTAATTCTGTTAAAAGGAAATCAAAAGAAAAGCATCACTTACGAAGGTCGTCTGTTTTCCTTTCGGTTTCGCGTCGGGCTGCTTTCTCGGTTTCGGAGTAGGAGCTGGCCTCTGGAAATAACAAATGTCGTCAATTTTAGAACCATACATACTACATTTATTTATTACTTGTATTCTAGATATAGATCTGGGAAGCAATAATGTACGGCCTGATAATCGGAGTACATGGATGCGAAATACTCGGCCGGGTATCCTGGCCACGCATTATTGCCCGTACAAAATCGGTCAATGTTGATAATGCACGGCCATTATTGTGCAGTCCATAGTTCATGTACAGGGTTCCAACAGATATAGCTTTATAAAAATAGACCTAGATTTTATAAATGGCACGTCTGTTGTGAGCTTAGCAAAGAGTAACCTATGGCTGTTGTGAACCGCTCCGTCCGAGCAGCATGAAAAAAAGGGGCAATAACCCGTCCACCCACTGATTTCACCCACTAGTGGGTGCACGGGTAATTCGCATGAACATCATCACTTTTTCCATGGACGGGATTGATCGATTGACTGACCTAAAGTTTTATCGTAAAGTTACATTCGCTGCGGTGTCCTAAAATTGTGCGTGGAGCTCTCGGCGAGCGGCTCGACTCGCTGTACTCGTTATCATGTTACATTACGTTCAAATGATACAGGTCAGTCGCCAGCGTAATAGATACCACCGTTCATAGATATCAAGTTTACGTATATATAACTAATCGAAAGAGATCCAAAAAAAAACTACAAAGGCGGTTATAGGAATTATCGTCTTACGTGTTGATTTATTTTATTTACTACTAGCTGTGCCCGCGGCTTTGCCCGCGTGATCATTTCATTTAAAAGTAGCCCACACGTGTTATACCAGGACCAAAAGTACCTACAAAGTACAATATACTACATTTCTTCAAGGTTCCTTCAGCCCTCAAATAGGTTTTTATCGATTGCTCGGCATCTAATCATCGGAATAAGGCTAGCGCGCACTGCCTTCCGTTTTTATAACGCATATTCTGTGAAGTACGGAGTGTCATAGAAGTGCACGTATTGCAGTGAAATAAACGCATATAATACAATATGAAATAAACGGTGGAATAAACGCACCGCGTTCCACCACAAGGCAGTGCGCGCAAGGCCTAAGATACCAAGTACCCCAGTTTTTAAATCAAACCTTGATTATCTTCTATGTACAGACTCTCGATCGTTTTCAAACATAAAAAACTGCATCAAAATAGGTCCATTCGTTTGGGAGCTACGATCCTCACCCTCCCCCCCCCCCCCCTCCATTATAGCTAAGAACCATCTTGTTTACCTCAGTTTTGAAAAATAAAAAACCACAGACATACACCCACGCACACACCCTCTCTCTCTCTCTCACACACACACAAACACACACACCCACGCACACACCCTCTCTCTCTCACACACACACACAAACACACACACAAAATTATCTGAATTGGAATTATTGTGACCTATTTTGTTGTAACGATTTGACGGTTTACTTCAGGAAATGACAGGAGCCTTAGAAAAATGTAAAAATAACGCATAAAATATGTAAATGCTTAAAAATATGTAGCAAAACATTTCAAGATGCACGTGATTTCGATCCACGCACGTCTGGATTGAAAGGCAGACATGTTCCGATTTAACCACACAGAATCGCGGCGAGAAAGTCAAAATTATGATACCGTTTTAATGTTTTATTTATATTACATTTAAATTATCATAACTTTGAATACCTATCCCGCAGGAACCCTATATTTTTGGGGATAAAAAGAATCCGTAATTTTAATACATAATATGAACTTTGTCTGTGCCAAGTTACATCAAAGTTAAGTCCAGTAGTTTCAGCGTAATATGTGTTTTTTTAAATAACTTTCAACCCCTATCCTGCGGGAACTCGTGTTTATTTTCGGGATAAAAAGTATTTTAAATGTTAATCCATAACATAAGCTATGATTGTGCCAAGTTGCATCAAAATCCGTCCGGTAGTTTCAGCGTGATGCGTGTTCAAAGAGACAGACAGACAGACAGACAAAAAATAAAAAAATAACCTTTTTGCACTCTACATCGATTTTGATTATGAGTTTATGAGTTTATCTCAATTATAATTTTCAAAAAATATTTAAAGTACAGATTTAGCCTAGTTACAGTTTTATTATAGTATATAGATAGATAGATAGATTTGTTGACAAGTTTTGGTTATTCATGTGTTTAAAGTCTCATTAAAAATCTACAAGTACTTATATTTGCTAACATTACAGTAGTGACGTAATGAGCCGATGATGATGACCGATCAAAAACTTGGCATTGTGGCTGAGATGATTTCATCTAAATAAAGCTGTCTAATATTACTGAAACATTGTTGACAGGTTACAGTGGGACTCACATATAGAGAGGTGTGAGCGTGTACCTTGTTGGGAGGCGCCGAGAAGACTTTCTGTTCGGGCGAGGGCACTTCGTGCGCGACGTCGCCGTCGGCCAGCCCGTCCTCCTGCAGCGCGCGGAACGTCTCCGACTTGGCGGGGTCGTACAGCACGGTCGGCCGGTGTCTGCGCACGGGACGGCACGGGCACGGGGCCGGGCGGGCACGGTAGCGGGCGGGACGTTAGTTTTTAGTCGGTTAGCGGGCGCAACACAATAGAGAGAAATACACATTAGACTCGACACGGTAGGAACGTTAGGGGGACGCGGAAGCGGTTAGTACACGACATACGTTTAGTTGTGTTTGTGTTTCAGGAAGGAAAGGTCGATAAAAATACTAACATTAATCATGTAGAATAAGTTCTATATCTTAATTATATTAAATATTAACTTAAGAGCTACTGCGTAGTGTAAGAGTGTTTATCGCCACAGTGATTCACACAATGTAGTCGCGTGATCGTGGGGCGAGTGAGAAGTCATGAATGTTCGTTTCGTTGAGACAGCCGACAGGGCGACGCGTGCTTGCCGGGAGCGTGGCGTGGAACAGATACAGTTTGCAGAGAATCGAGAAATAGCAAAATAAAAATATAAAAAGCATTAATGCGTCATGAGGATGGGCGTCGACTGTTGTATTGCGGCGTTTCTAGTAAAAGACTTGCCTCTTGACAACGTGCGGCCGCCCGTAATAGCCGTTAGCGCTAAGTAAGCAGACAAATACTTCATTATTGCATTGTGGACATATAGTTGTTACTTATCGGTCGCAGTCTCTCAGTCTCCTAGTTTCAACTTTATTGCTCGTGTGAGGGCCTGTTCAGACGCGCCGCAGCTACTACCACACCACAGAATGGCAAAAATGTGGTGGACTCAAAATAAATAGTATGGTAATGCATAGTTTCGTAAGATATCGACATCTTGTTGTTGCATTTAGCTGCTGTAGCGAACGTGTAGTCAATAGGTACCGACGACAACGCGGCCACAACACGGGCACAAACGAAAACACTCGCGAGCATTGGCATCACAATGATAGAACCAAAAAATCGTGCTCTCCGTAGTTTATAATTGGGTGGATGACAGGTCACGAAATAATACCGATTCATTGTATTACTAGATTATATTATCTTATGTATTCCGAATATATGTTTGACTTAATAATTTAACATACGACTAAAACACTGTGCAGTAGACGTGTCGTCATTCTTCCTAAACTCGCAGTTGTTTTAGCCCCTGTGTCTTGCGTTTTTGTCTTGTTTTTGTACATAATGACTTCATAAGGTCGCCATGACAGCTATTATAATTTTGGCGCTATTCTTTTATAAATAATGTACATATTTTTTGCTAAAATAGAGGTTTCTGCACCCTATCGATTAGTTAACGAAAATTAACCAACTACCGAAATTGCGTTCGTTAAGCAACTAGCGTACTACCTCTTCGAAATACGAATAAGTTATGAAGCTTTTGCTGTTGAAAAAACTCAACCACACGATTTAGTGGCAGCTACGACGCAACTTCAAGCAGCTGGAGAGTTCGCACAAGCGATAGTTTTGCCGCTGTGGTGCGGTTGTAGTTGTGGCGCGTCTGAACAGACCCTAAGTGTCACCCAAATTTTTCTATCTGTTATGAATTGCGTCAAAGCGAAGGAATTTTTCGTTCCAATGATGCAAATTATACAATTTATTTACAAAAATGTGCGCTATGTCAGTCTGTCTTTTGGTAAACTGTTGTGTCTGGCGCCGCGCCATGTTGTTGCGATATCCCTGCCAAGATATGCAGGGTCGAGAGTGACTGACATTGGTTTTTCAAAGTATATGCCACTGGGGTCGAATATGTTTATTTTAACCTGATATTTGTGCTTTACTGTTAATATCGGAGAGTATTATGATGTTTTATAACAGTGTTGTATAAAAATCTTAGCAAAGTTTCTTATTCCATTTGTACTAAATATAAGACCCAAATTTCTAAAAATCTAATTTTATAACCTATTTGATACTTACGGCAAGGGCGACGTTTGTTGCCTAATAGAGTTAGCAATGTTCTGATCCGAGTATAAGCCAATTGGAGAGTTGAATTGCTTGTGCACCATCTGTGAAAGGTATCAAGTAAATAAAACCATAACAAAACATTTACACACACAGACGCCTCCTCAGCCACCACTTAGCCACAAATTCCCAAACAAAATGCAATCTTTAGCAGACATATTTAATAAGCCTGGAATAAGTAGCTGATCTTTCCCAAATGTGCCAAAATAAACCCTTTGATGATTCACGATACACCGATGCAAAACGAAAGCAAAAACGATGGCTTATTGACAGATGGAAGTTATGAGTCTGGTGGCATATCGCAAACACTTGGTTTGCCTGAGATAACAAACACTATGGCAGAATTAAGTTTGACAGATTATCATCCGGAGAAAAATCGGGTCAATGCAATGCATGATCAGAGAGAAAGGTTTGTGACTTTCAATAAACATTATTTATTCACCAATGAGAGTAGTTTTAACCGGTTTTTACTAATGGATCTCTAGTGAAAAAGTACACAAAAACCGGCTGTGATACCAAAAAATTAAGCTAATGAAAAAGGCAATTCGGTCAGAGTGTTGCAATAGACCACCAGTAGAAAGTCGAATAGGCTTCTTTAGAGAAGTTTGTCGCGCATGCGTGAAGCAGTTCGGCACGATCTCACACAGTTAACCACCTTTGGTGCTCCATCTTCTCCAACTCGCTGCAACACCGATTCGGCCACCTGAGTTGCCAGCAAAAATACCAATGTACAGTACAATCTGATCTCGTGCTTACACACGTTTTTTTTGCATACATACATATAGCTGCTACAAATAAGCTAAACTGAAATTTTGGCCTATGATTTGGATTCCCTTAAAAAGGGAGTGAACAGGTTTGTAATAGTGTAAACGTAGTGTGACTAAATTAAATCATAGATATTAAATTTGTTTCCGTTGGTGGCGACACGGATTTTGATGGTGGATGATCTGTACCATCCCTTAATAAAAATGTATGTAAATTTCTTATTTGTAACATCCATATATAATAGAGATCTACGCGCTAATTTTTACAATATAATATTACAGCGATACAATCGATAAACAAAATCTTGAGGTTGGATTCATGACAGATCAGTATTTTTCTTTAGATGGGTTTCATCGTTTATTTGTATGTGTGCCAGCCATTCAAAGCTCTAAGTCCTACATATGTACAGTGTTAGAACGCTAGAAAGGAGTGTGCGTGTGGTGTGTATGTGCGCGTCGTGCATAACTTGGACAGAGACTACACAAACAACAAAATGCTGTAAACCGAGCATAGAAAAGTGCTACATGTTTAATACTACATGGATGGTTTATCTATAGTGCTTCAATTACCATGATACAAGAGATAGAAGAATATCTAAATTAAAAGTTACCTTATAAGTTCTGTCTGAGATACGGTTTATTCTTCAATTCATAGAAGAGTCAGTTGTATGATCTCTACATAGCATGTCGTCACTGCTATTTTAGTAGTCTATAAAACGCTAATACTGTTGTCTGAGCTCTGTCAAGGTAGAAGGCTCATAAAAGCGGGGATATCGATACAGAAACAACATTCAAGTACAAAACACACTCATTTTATTAAAGCGAAAATTTGTAAATTTCAAAATGTGTATAATATTAAATGTTGTTAATTCATCGATATAGCTTCCAATAACGTATAAAGCTTAAAATAATACTCTTATTTAATACTGATTAAATATCACCGCAAGCCGCGGTCTAGTTGAACGGGCTGAAGTCACCTTCGTTAAATTCTAAATCTGTATTTTCATTCTTCCTTTACTTATGTTTTTAACAGTTGTAGTACAGAGATCAGTTAAAGCAACTGAGGAACCAGTTGGTATATTTCTTGATTTAGGTTGACAGAGTCACGAAATAACAGTTTCAATTCTCCACGACTTAAAACTTGCGATAAAGAAGGCTGGTTACACAAAATAGCTCTTTAAAAAGATGTGTGAATGCTCTAAACTAAATGGCTTCCGCTCAAACTAGACCGCAGCTTGTCATCGCCGCCTATGCTTCCAGGTCGATGAGAAGCGTGACCGTCCGCGCGTACGGCTTGTACCAGCATACCTTCTGCTTCATGAGCGTGTCGCGGTAGTCGTGGTGAGGCGGCGCGCGCATGGACGGGTTGGGATGGTGGCGCAGGTAGCTCTCCGTGGGACCGGGCTCGCGGCGCACCTTCGCGCCGGGCAGCACGAGGGGCGTCGTGCGGTATGGCTGGAAAACGCAGCAAATCTCACCTTACAAAGACTATCGGCGTAAGGAGAGATTGTACAGGAAGTCGGTAAATTGTATGTTAGGAAGAGTATCGGCGCGATTGGGTTGAAAATTCAGTAAATTTCACGTTAGAAAGAGTACCGGCGTAGTGGTGATTTCGCGTTAGCATGAGTATCGGCATAATGTGATTGGGTTTGGTAAGTTGTAGATTATCAACGTAGTGGTATTCATATTCATTTCTCTGTTTCCACGTGTATAAATAGGTCTTAAATATAAACTTAGTAACATAAAACATGGAGCCCTGGTGGGCACTGCAGTGTATGTGTGTGAGAATAGGAAGCATGGTATGATTGTGCTAGAAAGTTGGTGGATTTCACGTTACAAAGATTATCACCGGTAGAGTCAGAAGGGTATTTCCTTTTCCAGTGTGAGATTTAACTCTGTTGGCACATGAAATGGAAATTTCCTTTTCAAACTCAAAGAATACTTAGTTTATCTAAATTTGGATTGATTTGATCTTTTTATAATATTTTATGTAAATCTCTTTGTTCAGGAGATGTTAATTTTGACTTGTAAAAGTGCTATTATTTTTGCCTATTTACAATAAAATACTTTGACTTTGACTTTGACTTTATCAACGTATTGGTATGATTGGGCTAGAAAGTCTGTAGATTTCACGTTGGAAAGAATATCCTGCATACTGGTGCGATTCCATTGGAAAATCAGTAGATATCACGTCAGAGAGAGTGCAATTAGGCTGGAATGTCGGTGAATTTCTCTAGAAACAGTAAAGGCGTCATGGTGCGATTTGGGCTGAAAAGTCGGTAAATTTTACATAATAAGCAAAACGGAATGTTGCAGGAGCTTTCTAAGCAACTAGTGGTGTTAAATCCAATCCTGAAAAAGTGTGTACTTTTTAAGTTTTTGCTATTTCTTGTAGTTTGGTGTTTAACAACGCCTGTGCTAGTCTTGTACCTACATACTTACAAAGTTATTGTAACCAGGACTGAACCAGCACGATCACTTCAACATCATAGCATTTTTTATTATGGTTTGTACAACTCTAGTTACCTACTTTAAACTGTTAACCGTACAGCCATGATCTAGAATTGTTGGCAATCATCAAACGATCTAAATATATCCTTTGTTGGCCGTAAAATAAACATAGCGCAAGCTCACGTTTTGATTTATTTTTAGTAATTATCCAAATATCTAGCCGTTGGAATTCTTTGAATGATAATATTCAAAACGGTTTTCATCGGAAGGCAACATATTTCAATAAATTCTTTAATTTATGGTCCCAGGTATTAGTAATAAGCGGAGGTCCCGAGGTAGAGCACGCCCAGGAGCATTCGAAATATTTCGAATAACCCTTAAGTATCATCCGCGTTTTTTGATATTTTCAATGTTATCAAATATATATGTTCAGAAAACTTCATATTTCGACACAAACTTAGTTATTATGACAAAATATTGTTTACAACTTGTTTTTTAGTAGTATCACTCCAGTGTTTAATAACTAGTTATGTGCCGTTTCATACACTACTTTATCTACACTCATGCAATAGGAACTTAATTTAAATGAAAAAAATAATTACGTCATATTTTCTTGATTTATCTGGTACCTACAAGCTCGTTTCGTCATGTTCGTTCCTGTTTCCGTAATGTCAGGTGGAGTCAAATTATTTTACCTAACACTGCTGTTATACATTTTTAATCAGGATAAAACTTTTGATCAACAAAACACATTAAATTGGTTATATATTAATGTGAAGTAAGTTATGGCGCCAAAATCCAGTCCACGGCGAATTCGCGCGCAGACGGTCTAGCATGCGCCGCCATCGATACTAAAAGGCCAAAACTCTCGTAGTACGGAGCCAAACCAGTACTTTTATGATAAAAAAATTATATTACAACCGTGTTTAGTTCAAAAAACAGTGTTATAATGTTTTTTTTGTTATTAGGGACGTGCCGTGCGTAAGGTATGTCATTATGCCACCATAATGACATACTTTATGACATACTGTATGTCATTATGAACTCAAAAATGCGTAAAGTATGTCATTTTTGAGTTCATAATCCGGATTTTACGATATGAGTGTAGATAAACTACTATAATGTCACATGTTTTCTTTAATTTGATCTTGAAGTCATGGCATAAAATGACTTCTTTTTTTTTATTACGGACTAGGCAATCGTTTGACCACGATCTCACGTGATGGAAAGCGACGATGTGGTCGAAGGTGTAGCACGCTTGCCTAGTAGATACCTATTCACTCTTGACTTGAACACACCAGGGTTATAATTTACTGGAAACACTGACGAGGGCAGGGCATCCACTCCTTTGCAGTTCTTATAATAAACTCTTATACTTCTCTTCTTATACTTCAACAACACCCAACAATGCGTGGCAGGCAACTGGCGAGAGCGGGCTGCGGTAAGCTGGTGTATTCTGTTCAATGGAGATACGGTTTATAGAGGCCCTGCAGTAATACTTGTGTTATTTTGGTCAATATTACTACGAGTAAGTTTGTATCGAAATATGAAGTTTTGTGGGAAAAAGAACCTGATAACTTCGAAAATATCAAAAATCGCGTATGATACTTAAGGGTTATTCGAAATATTTCAAATGCTCCTGGGCGTGCTCTACCTCGGGACCTCCGTTTATTACTAATTACTGGGACCATAAATTAAAGAATTTATTGAAATATGTTGCCTTCCGATGAAAACAGTTTTGAATATTATCATTCAAAGAATTCGAACGACTGGATATTTGGATAATTACTAAAAATAACTCGCCTGCGGCTCGTTTTTTAAACTCACATTCGTGTATTTAATAGCTCCCTTATGCAACCGTTTCATAACAGTAGTTTATGAAACGGTTGCATAACGACGGGTAGTATCACACGAGTGTTTTTATACATAGAGGTACATGTGCCATTTCATACATTACTTTATCTACCCTTATGTAATAGGAAGATACCTACCTAATTTTAATAAAAAAGAACATTACTCGTAATATTTTCTTGGTTTTGCTGGTAAAAAAAGAACGATTGTCATTTTGGTTGCTGTTTCCGTGATGTCAGGTGAAGTCAAATTCTCTGCAATATCACGGCTTTCTGACATTTTTTCTCAGAATTAAACGCAAACGCGCCACCATGGATAATAAACGGACACACAGAATTAAAACCTCCTTGGTCCGTTTTTTGTACTATTAAGGAAAATATAGCCAAACCCCTCATTAGTCGGGGCCATAACTGAACATACTATAACGAAAAAAAATACATTGTTGAGTTTAAAAAACAGTGCTATCTTTACTTATAATAAAGCAATATGAATGAAAAAGTCTGTACAAAGAACATAATTAAAAAAATGGTCTAGGGTACATAAAATAAGCAACTGGACATGAATATATCATTTTTTTAAATCGTGTGTCTGTTTGTCTGTATGCTTGTTCGCGCATACAGACATAGTTTTTACGTGATGCGTGAACAAACATATATATATTTCTGTATGTTTGTCTGTTTGTTTGGGGAGCTTTCACGCGATAACGGCTGCACTGATTTTGATGAAATTTACAATGGACATAGCATAAACCCTAGAATAAAACATAGGATACTTTTTATCCCGGAAAATTGAAAGTTTCCACGGGAAAACTGGAAAATGTTGATTACTCACCTGTTGCCATCACAGAATGGTCTGTTTGACATGGAAACGAAATGACAAGTCTGTCAAAAAACATCAAGAGCATTACTGCTATACCTACTTTTAAATTGGTTTTTAAGATCAGGCTCTACTTTTTAAGGGTTTTTTGCAAAAATTTGCTGGGTCAACCACAAACCTGATAAATGTGAAACATAACATATATGTTTTTGAGATCTTTATCTCTCTAAGACTAAGACAAAATCATGATTAACTAAATTTCATTCGATACATTTTCTTATCAAAAATTACGTTTTTTTCGGTAATGTTTACATTTTTCTACTCAACGGCTTAAGTTTTATCTCTAAAATAAATCTCACAGCAAGAAAATATAGTTTATTATCTAAGACAAAATTTACCTAACTAAATTATTAGCCTGCCAATAAAATAATTAACTTTTGAGACATACGTCATTTACTTCCGAGCTAAATTGTGTGTTCAAACAGCGCTCGCGATATTCAACCTTGTTACGCAGGCACTTCAGTGCTTTTTGCGGGTAGTGGGTGGCAGAGTGTAGGGTAGGTGGCAGGGAAGTGGGGAGTGGGAAAATGTAACCTTGGAGCCTGGCCTTAATATCCTAGATGAAAATAGGATACTTTTTTCGCGATAATCAGTAGTCCGCGCGTACGAAGTCGCGGGCGGGAAAGCTAGTATATTAAAAGTATAGATTTTAGGTAGGTATAAATATTCCTGTACAACACCGCAGATCCGAATGGGGGTAATTTTTGGGTGTTCGGATTATAGAGGCTCTACTGTATTCAGTTCATCTACATTAATATTATAAAGAGGAAAGATTAGTTTTTTGTATGTTTGTTTGTAATGGATAAACTAAAAAAAAAAACGGAGCGATCAGCGAAAAAATATGGGCAGAATTTTATTTAAAAAAAAAATGAGTTCCTTACATAAATTGCAATAATGTAACCCAAGGAATCAAATATTACGATTTCTAGCTTTATGGAACGAAATGAAAATAATATGTTGCCGTGGAAACAAAATAATGTCAAGTCTGTCAAGAACGTGAGTAATAATGCAGTTGTCTATGGTCAAAAAGCACCACGATCGTTGGTGCCAAAGATTTTGAATTACGCTTACTGGCATATTTTTTTAGAAGTTACTTCGTGTATGAAAATGCCGCGGTGTGAGCGCTACCCGCACGGAGCCGGGTCGAGTGACTAATTTTTTTTTGTATGTTGGTAGTCCAGGATGTATCTTTTATAAGATATCACGTTGGAATTGTTAAAATGTAATAAGAAAAATAAAAAAAATAAAAAATTTTTGTTCATAGCAAAATATCTCTTCAAAGTTTAGAGTTCCCTAACTAAAAAAATATATATATTTTTGGTTTCTATCTTAAAAAGTTCTACAATTCACTGGCAATTTACTGTGGGATTTTAATTCCGCTACACATAATTGGCCTAAACTTACACAGCATAAAGGGACTTCAAATGTGGAAAGCTCGACATTTTCATACTACCGATATAGTGGGGACAAAATGTAGAAAAATATGTAAGCAACCTCAACCGTGCATTTTGGGTAGGTTGCAATTTTATTTTATATTATTGAACCTAGACAAATACTACCCGAATCCGAATAAATAGCATAGTATACTGGAAATATGCTTTAATTACAAATGATTTCGAATTACGTTTGTACGGCCAATTCATCCTCCGTCGGACCCCTTACCGTATCTAGTGTTCGAATCGCGAAAGATTAACATTTAAGTACAATTTATCTTCCTGTTTTAATATATATTTCCGTATGTTTGTTATTAAGTCTGACAGTTTTAAATAACAAAATTCTAGCGATTATTAAAATGAGTCAGCACGCGCCGTTCTAATTTTATCCACATGTTTGTTACATTTATCTGGGTTATGATTTCTTGAGATGATTGAGATTCACAGATATTGAGGTCGTACATAATATGCTCTTAGTTTTTAGAAATAAAATATGAGTGCACCACTTTAATCAATCAGTTTAAGTACATACTGTTTACTTTTGATATGTGTTTTGTTTTTTAAAAGCTTTTATTTAATTTCACTTGTATGTGTATCTAACTATCTATGTATTTCTGTCTGTCCTAGAATCTTGCAATTCAAATTTCGAGCTCTTCCCTATTAGCTATCCGACTGAAACTTCCAAGGTAGATCACAAATCGATGAAAATGTACAAAAAATACTATTTTTTATTTATTCTTATGTTTCTATTCGAATCAAGTTTAGTTCATATTTCTCGAAAGAATTGGCTTTTGTTTTGACCTGGAAATTTTACAATAAACAGAGCAAGGTAGATATGAACATACTTTTATAGAGTTTATCTACACTCATATCGTAAAATCTGGATTATGAACTCAAAAACGGTGGCATAATGATATACATTACGCCCGGCGCAACTCTAATAAGAAAAATAAATAAATTATAACACTGTTTATTGAACTAATAGTGTTATAATACATATTTTTTCCCATTATACCTACGTGTTGGCTCCGCACAACGAGAGTTTTCGACATTTATTATCTATGGCAGCAAGTGTTAGACCGTATGCGCGCCAATTCGCTAAGGACTGGATTATGGCGCCATAATTTACTTTACATTAGTACCTAATTTAATGTGTTAATCTTGATAAAAGTTTATCTTGATTAAAAATGACCGACAGCAGTGTTAGTGAGGAGAATTTGACTCCACCTTAAATCACGGAAACAGCAACGAACATGACGAACGAGCTTTTACCAGAAAAATCAAGAAAATGTTACGACATATTTTTTCTTCATTAAATGTAAGTTCCTATTGCGTGAGTGTAGATAAAGTAGTGTATGAAACGGCACTTGTTATTAAAACACTCGAGTGATAATATTAAAAAACTCGCCTACGGCTTGTTTTGTAAACTCTCTCGTGTTTTAATGCTCCTTATTATACAACCGTTTCTATAACTACTATTAGCACCTCAGTATATAATTTTCAGTGACAGTACCTACGAGTAAGTACCTACCTATCTACTCTTCGTAATCTTCCTCTCCTGACTCCCTTGTACGTTTTGCTACTCTATGCAGTTTTATGGACTTTTAATTATATAATAGATACATAGTATTAGCTTTCGCCCGCGACTTCGTCCGCGCGGACTACAATTTATCTCGAAAAAAGCCTCCTATGTTCTTCTAGGATATTAAAAACCAATACAAAAGTATAGCACCACCTAAGTGTTTTTTGACAGACTTGTTATTATTTCGTTTCCATAGCAACCGTTCCTTACAGCGAGTAATCAACATTTTCCAGTTTTCTCGTGGGCACTTACAATTTTCCGGGATGAAAAGTATCCTATGTTTTCTTCCAGGGTATAAGCTATCTCAACTGCAAATTTCATCAAAATCCAGCCAGTCCAGCCGTTATCGCGTGAAACAAACAGACAACGTTTCCCTTTTATATATTGGAGTGTTTTTTTTACCATTCTTATGTAAGTACCTCTCTACTCCTCGTCTATAAATTGTTGAAGGTGAAGGGAGACCGCGTTCAAGCTTAGTTTGCGCAATATGGTTTTATTGTAATGGGTTCAGCAAGCACTTTTAGGTGTATAAAAAACTTATAAAGCTTTACATTTTACAGTAACAATAATTTGTTGTTATTTTTTTATGGAAGCAGCTTTAAAAGTTGTCTCTAACGTCGATATCGACCATAATCTGTGTCGTAGAACGTTAATTTTAAAACAAAAAGTTCCCTAAGCATAACATTAAACAGCAGTGTAATTACCACATAAAATTAACACAATTTTAGACGTTTATATTGTTTTCTCCAACAAGGATTCAGGCCGTATCGTAAATGTGCCAATGAGCGAATAAGCTTCGTTTATTTGCGTCCGGCGTTAGAAAAGCTTTTGCCGCTGACGCAACGCTCTAAGTCGGTCTTAGAAAATCCAATACTCGCTAATAGCAGTTTCCTCTCTGATGTGATAATAACAGTGTTATACGAAATATTTTAGCTTGATAAGTGATTTTCGTGTAAACTACTTTAAATTAATCGAAGCGTAGGATTGAACTTATACCTACTGCAGAATAAGAATCATTTGAACATAAACGTCGTTTGAAAGAATTATACAACGAAAAATCGATTTGCTGTTTTCTGATATCAATATAAATATTTGTTTTTGGAAAGAGGTTTCTGAATTGAATTAGGTTAAGTATTTTTTTTCCCCGGAATTTATAGGTATAATATCATTATTTTGAAGTTTGAAGATAAATAAATAAAACAATCACAGGTTTATTTGTATAAAGCAGAAGCTTTATTCATATAAACTTGTGATTTCTTCTTGTGACGACGACTATGACCATAAAATATTAGGTACACATAATATGGTCAAATATTTATTCCCTTGGCAGATTAAAGCCTCCTCGACCACCACTGTGGAGGTTGAGCCTCCCTTATAATAAAATATTATTACGTGTTTGCTAGCCAAGTTCAGTCTGAATTCATATTAAAAAAAAACATATCACGGTTGTCTGGAAGGGATCGCTTTAAGCGATAAGACCGCCTTGTTACGCGTTCTTGTTAGGCTATGTTTGTTAATTGTAAGTTCCTATTTTGTGGTGTTTCAGTATATAGTTCACCTATCTACCTGTATACCTACTTCTAATAAAGTAGTAAGTAGCAAAAAGTCTGTACACCGAAGATAATAAAAAATATGCTCTAGGGCCTAGGGGACTTAAAATAAACTACCGAAAAACTTTTTTTTTAATGGTGACTGTCTGTTTGTCTGTGCCTATGTTCGCGCATCACGTAAAAACTACTTGACCGATTGAAATAGCGGTTCACTGTTGGATAGACTTAAAAACTAGTGTAAGTACTCAAGTCCGATAAGTAGAAGCCGAGCAATCAGAATCAGAAAGAATAAAAAGTTTTATCAAATTTGGTATATTGGTACTTTTGGTTTTGGAATAGCACATAGGATCCTTATATCCCAGGAAAAATACCACGTGGGCACAGCTAGTTACTCTTATATATCTCATAACCTTTTACACATGGATTGCTCTACATTAAGCCATGAATGTATAATTTCTTGGCTTGGAGAGTAAGCGTCTGCTTATATCGCGTTACATGCGTTAGATACATATAACATACGTTAGTGCTGAAAGTTCAAGTGGGTGTAAAATTTTGCGACGTGACATTGGTGCGAAAATAGTCCTACAGCTGGCGACTTCATGTCAAGATGACGCGATTTTAATGATATATCGAAAGACGAAGGCTTTAAAAATAAACAATAATTTCATAAATCGTAACTATTATTTGAAGCAAACAGATATGTAATGGAGCATCTGGATATATTTGAATTTCAGTGAACAGTTTACAAAGCAATATAAGCGTGCGAGATTCAATTCACAGCTGCAGAAATTTGGATCTTACGTCTGCTTGCATTGAGCGCAATTTCTGAGTAAACTGAAATGTACTTTTCGCCGTGAAAAATGGGTACTGTTCTAAATCGTTGTATGCCAGACTTGACAGTAAGGTGATTTAGTTTATTGAGCCGTGGGCGCCGCAGCCAACGAATAGAATTTAAATTAGTAGTAACACATGAGTTAGTAAATTAGGCATGAGGACAAGCATCGGCTGAAATCATCTGTTTCCTACAACCGGGAGATCTGTTTACATTTAAACCACCTGTTTAGTTGTCCATTCGTATACCTTCATTTTCATTAATATAACAGTCTATAACATTATCATGTGAAGGTAATATTATTTTTCTCCGCTATAAAACTCTCCCAGCACGAAATCACTCACATATGTTCCGGAAAATTACGTCGTAACGTAAAGCCGTCGAGGGTTAATTACATCACATATTTTGTAACACTACGCGAGACTCGAGTGCTCCGAAATTAGATTGGGCTTGAGCATCCGAGGTTTACCACTATCCGGACAGTTGGAAGTTCTCGAAGGATCATCACGTGTTGCGGGTAATTACAGTAGTTAGGTTTGTTAGGATGAGTGAGAGCACGCACCCAGTTTGTGACCACTTCGTCCTCGGGATGCATGGGGTCTTGGTACCCGTTGGGGAAGAAATTGGGGTTCATCGCCATTCTGGAAGAGTTTGTATCACGGACGTGTGTCGTTCGACGTGTGATCGCGGACTGCCGCTCCAGTCGCTCCTCACGAGTAAACAACGCGATTTCAATGCATTCTATTTTGGAAATATGGCGGGTATATAGGCGTCGGCGTGGGCGCAGTCCAGCGCGCCGCAGAGCCTTGTGCCATAGGCCGTCCATTATTTATGATTTGTAAATACAACAATATTAAGGTTATATAAACTGCAGTTGGGAATAAACAAATTTTGATTGAGCCGTAAAAATGGCGGAAGTCAAACTTAATACGGGTAAGTCATCATAAGAAGATGGGCCGTAGTTACTCGTATTCTTGTTAAGTTTGTCTGTATTGGAGTTTCCATCTGGAATACACGTCTCTTAAGACTGCCAGTATTTTGGAGTGTTTGTCAAGTTGTAGGAACTGGACATTTCCGATTTGGTAGTCGTATACTCGTATCAACTTTGACATAGAAACTCATCCTAGGTAGATACTGAATGTACTCGTACGTATATGGAGTATTCGGTGTTACTCATTTCTTTACGCGTTCACAACCAAACGGCATTAGAAAACGGCGTTGCTTTTATTGCGTTCCATGAATCAGAAAACGGATTTAGATTCGTTCTGGAACGTTCTCAGACTGCGATGAGTTATTGCTACCATTCAGATTTTGCCTTCAGTACCGAGTCTGCGATATGGCTTGTATTCTATCAAGCTGTTCTAATTAATAAAATTATAAATTCGACATCATTAGCAGTGAGTGCGCTTTGGCTCTACTCCAGAAAACGTCACGTATGGGTTTAGCGCGGTCCAGTTAACCTATTTTGCCAAAATCGTCAAGGACAGAATTAAAGATGTTTTACACGATTGGTACAAACTTTGTGATCGATTGCTGGTAAACTTGTGCCAGCCAGAGACCCAAGACACTCCGCTGCAGGAGCTGGGATGGCTGGATCTGCTGGAGTTTACCCCAGCCATCCATGCCTGGATATCCAGCCAGCCTGAGCTGCCAACGTCAGTGCAGGCCGCCACCGCCCACTTGTCGAATAAGAAGATAGTAGTCGTTTTGTAGTGGTAGGCCTCTTGGGGAATGTTTTGGTTTGCAGGGCAATATTTCCAAAGAAATTACTAGGCACTGAGACTAAACAACAAGTGCGCAGTGCAGTGACGCAGTACATATTTGTACTGATTTTGCAACCAAAGTTCTGGGTGGCACTGCAACAGTGATGGGCAGTCGTGACGCTTACCAACATGCGAGCGACCTGTTCTACTCATCAAGCAACAGAATAAAGAAAAGAAAATAAGGAGATTGCTATAAAATTGTGTTCAAACGTAACCGAGGAGGTAGGTTTAGTTCACTTTTTACAGCAACGACCATTAAACATTTGTAGTTAGAACGATAATTTCACCTAAACATTCGATTGTTTATGCAGAGTAATATGGCCATCCGAACATATGTCATTTTGGTTGGCAGAGGATCAAAATCTTTAAACTGTTGTCGTAGGACGCACCTTCGTACGCCTTTCAAATGAAAGATTCCTGCGGTTCGTACTACACAGTCATGTCACAGTAATAAAACTGTATGACCCTGGGATAAAATTAGTTTCACTTCGTCCCACGCAGTTCATGCTTTAGATTAAAACTAAGTATGATACAGTGGAAAGTACTGACGGTCTTTCTAGCGCAATGTGTTTCTATGTACAGAAATTGTTCTACGTAATTCGTAGTGCTCATTACAATAAAACAGCCATTAGCATCAATGCCGTTCATCGTCATCGTCATAATCAGCATCTATTCGTCCAATATTGGACATTTGCCTCCCCTATCTCCTTCCATTTCGTTCTGCTGGTGGTCAATCGAACTGACTGCTTACCGGTCACTAAATCACGGACCATCTTGCCTTTGGACGGCCGGGTCTTCAGCCACCTGTTCTTGGTCTCCACTCTGTCACCCCGCGGCTGCATCGCCTATTAGATTATCGCATTAGGTGTCCTGCCGATTATCACTTGAGCCGAGAGATTCAATGCCGTTAAACAGCCTAAAACACTGACGCTCTGGTTGAATCATGTTGTTGTAAGATGTCGCTGGTGATGACAATTGTGAAATAATTTCACTACATTTCCATTGTGCTCTTGCTCCTTGTTTTTCATTTTGTATATTTTGTAAATAAGTTTATCTACACTCATATCGTAAAATCCGGATCAAAAATGATGGTATAATGATAAACATTACGCATGGCACGTCTCTATTATGAAAAAATAGTAGTTTATGAAACGATTGCATAATGAGGGCAATAAAAATATATAGGCGACTTTTTTAAACACTGGAGTGTTTTAAATTTAATACCTAGTTATGAGCCGTTTTACACAATACTTTATCTACAAACATGCAATACGAACTTACTTTTAATGAAAAAAAATATATATAATATTTTCTTGATTTTGCGGGTAAAAGCTCTTTCCTCATGTTAGTTGCTGTTCCGTGATGTCAGGTGGAGTCAAATTCTCCTCACTTACACTGTTTTCACATTTTTAATAAGGATAAAATATTTGATCTAAAAAAAAAACACATTAAATTGGTTAGGTACTAATGAAACTAAATTATGGCGCTAATTTCCAGTCCACAGCGAATTCGCGCGCCTACGGTCTAGCACGCGCTGCCATATATAATAAATGTCGACCCTCGTAGTTGCGGATCCAACCGGTGCTTTAATGGTAAAAAATATATATTATAACATCGTTTAGTTAAAAAAATAGTGTTATAATTTATTAATTTTCTTATTAAGAGACGTGCCGTGCGTAATATATAGGTATAATTATGCCACCATTTTTGAGTTCATAATCCGGATTTTACGATATGAGTGTAGATATTAGTAGTTTATGAAACAGTTGCATAATGAGTTTTTTAATAGTATCACTCGAGTGTTTCTCGAGTTTTTAGAGCTCTCGCTAAAGCTCGGGCTACAATCTAACACGCGTTGCAGCAAGAAGTCACTTTCCGCTCGACGCAGTAATTTACTATTACATTCAATGCAAATTGATAAGGTTCGCGCGAATAATCTGCATCGAGTATAATGCACTTGTATCATAATGTACTATTATATATAGTATACTACACTCTGCTGACCGGTGCTGTGCTTTAAATAAGTTTATCTACACTCATATAGTAAAATCCGGATTATAAAAATGGTGGCATAATGACATACATTACGCATGGCACGTCTCTAATAAGATAAAAAAACATTTGCGTTATAATTTCCGCCAGCAGTGTTAGTGATGATAATTTGACTCCACCTCACGTCACGGAAACATTAACGAACATGAGTGTAGATAAAGTAGTGTTTGAAACTGCACATAACTAGGTATTAAAACACGAGAGTGAGTTTAAAAAACGAGCCGTAGGCGAGTTTTTTTATAGCATCACTCGAGTGTTGCATCCGTTTCATAAACTACTATAAGAAGCTGGTTTGTAGTACTGCCTGATCTTTACTAACCTAGATATTCTTAGGTGGATGAGCTCTTTATTCGACGTAGGAGCCAACAGTATAGTCACAGTTTTCAGTTATATCTACATTAAAGTCACGCGCAGCGCAGCAGCTTTAGATCTTGAAGCATGCATGTGTGAGAGAGAGAGAGATAGAGCTTCGACAAATTCTAATAAAGAAAAGACGTCCTAGCAAGGTGAACAGTGCTGTAGGTTAGCCGGAGACAGAATTTGTAGTTTCATGCTAATTTATTACCCGTATGACCGTCATTCAAAATGTGTCGAGGTGATACAATATTTTAGCTTGGTTGGATACGTAATGATTAAATTAAAATAAGAATTTCACGAAGTTTTATTACAGGAAACTATTTGTTTTTCATTGACTATGATTACTGTTTACATGTTTCGGATTACATTACTCTGCTAATGAACACAAACGCTCATCAGCATAGTATTTTTTTCCCGCTTCGGCGATTACAAGATACAAGTAAAAGTAAAACGATCGGTAAACAACCTCTTTCTTGTGTGTTAACGTGGTGATAATCATATTTAAAACCAAAGGCCATTTGTTACATGACTGTGATATCCTACGGAACCCTCCCGCCACTGAGGCAACGGCCATTATGGCACATTTTTGGAAGGTGGCCAGAGTTCCAGTAATGGAAATGTTTTGGGATGATGAAATGTGAAGGTTCTACCTACTTGTATTTATTTACGTAGAAAATTAATTTTGAGTACAATATAGAAACGCTCAACTGTTGAGGACTTCCTCAATAGATAAGCGCTTCTTCACACCTGTGTCAATTTATTGGTTTGCATAAAACTCCACAGCGATGACTACGAAGGATTGGAACACAATGCTGATTAGCCCTTATAAAAACGGTATGAATATTATTTTGGCAGATATTCGAAGGCATTTTACTCGCCCTCGTATTGGGGCGGCGCAAGTGAACGCAACGTAACAGCACAAACGTAAAAATATTATTACATACATTATCTTTTTTCGTATTCACATCTAGCGTAAGGAGGAGCCGCTTTTTTTTCTATACAAAGCTTCCCCAACGAAAGTGGACTTGGCAAAGTCCCGATGGCTGGTGTGACCAAAAATGAGATTGACTTCATCCTAGCGGACAAAAAGCACATATTCAGAGATGTCTCAGTGGTCACTAGGTTAAAAACCGGGAATGATCACCGACTTTTCCGAGGCACTCTGGATACTGATTGCAAGCTTGAACATCTCCGTTTGATGAAGTCCACGCTCCGGCCTAACCTACTCCAAACCATTCTTGGATCCGAAACATTCCAGTTGGAACTGGAGAACCGATTCGCTGCCTTGGAAAGCACAATTGACGTTGACATTGACATGGAACTTGACCATGTGTTGGGAATCCTAAGGGAAGAGGGAACGAAGTTCTGCGAGATGCGGCGTACAGGCAGGAAAACAAAACTTTCGGTGGAGTCTCTGCAGCTCATTGAGAAACGACGCAAAGATCCAGCAGTCACTTCGTCAGATCAGCGGGCTTTTAATAAGCAAATAACAAAACTGGTAGGTAAGGCGAGACCTTCAACGCTCCAATACAAGCGCTATAGAAGAAGCGATAGAGCGAAATCGGGGGTCAAGTCTTCGTCTTGGTTGAAGCCATCTGACGAAGCAGACCACATCAAGCGGGAAAGTTGTATCTAAACCGGAGATTCTTGCGGATTCTATGGCCTACTGTACGTGTACACTCATCGCAACCCGAACCCGATGTCGAGGAATCCAGGGCCACTCTAACATAGGCATGGAACAAGAGTGTGGTCGTGCTGTTTTTCAAAAAGGATGACAAGACCGTTTTGAAAAACCATCGGCCCATTTCCCTTCTGAGTCATGCTACAAGCTGTTTTGAGAGTCATCACGAATGGTCATGAGCGGAGATTCGACGAATTCCACCTGTTGGCTGGCCGGGTTTTGGGGAGGATACGGCACTATAGAGCATATCCATACAGTGCGGCAGATTATACAGAAGACAGAAGAGTCATCCCCTGTGCCTAGCGTTTATTGACTATGAGAATGTCTTTGACTCTATCGAGACTTGGTCTGTTTTGGAGTCCCTGCAACGATGCCAAGTCGACTGGCGGTATATCCAAGTGTTGAGATGTCTGTATGATGCCGCAACAATGACCGTCCAAGTATAGAACCAGCAGACTAAGCAAATCCCCCAGTAGTGGCAGAAACGTTGCAGGACTTGCAACAGATGTGGGACAGCCTAGCTGATTCGTCTCAACGCATTGGTCTCCGGATGAACCTGGACAAAACCAAGGTTATGTTTGTTAGACTAATTACCATATTTTCATCTTTGCGAAGTAACATTTGTGCATTATATTGTATGTGTATTTATTTTATTAAAATGGCAACATCAAACGTGAATTCAATATAGAAAATGTACCTAGTCTGTGGATGGTATATGGTCTGTGGATAGATTGTTTTTCCCGCCTTTATGTTACGAACATATAATTAAAACAAATCTTTGCTTATTACAGTAATTACGCTTTTATTTCTGAGATAGGGATCTGATCCTTTATCTCAGAAGTGGGACAGGACGTACAAGCCCACTCACTATTTACAAGTTTACGACGAGTATTTACCTATTTCGTAATTTATTGTTGTGTACCGACAATACCGACATCGTCATGGAAAACCAACATTTTATGCGCAACAGAAGTAGAACTTTAAGCTGCAGGACGCTATCTCGTCCGCGATCAGTAATTATAGGACCAACTGCTGTGTGCTCTGCTGTGTAGCGTCATCTTACACCCAAGATCGCGTGCACCACAATAGTAAAAAACGGACGAGAAGCACTTCATGTGAGCGAAGGGAAATTGATCACTATAAACGTAGAAGACAATCTAGACAAATGAGGCCGTCACCCGTGGTTATTTTGCCGAACACATCGAGGCGTAGCGGCAGGACGAGTCGTTCGCGAGAGCGGCGAGATCATTCCGGTCATCGAAGTAGAAGATTGAGCGCATACACATGCACGAGCATCGATCTAGTCGCAGTCATGAACGGAGGCGCAGACATGACAAGATTTACAGGCGCAAGCGGAGTCGCAGCTTAAGGACGAGTTCCAGCCATGAGCGGAGTTGCAGCCACGAGAGGACTCGCCGCAGCAAGCGGAGTCGCAGTGTAAGGGCGAGTTCCAACCATGACCGGAGTTGCAGCCACGACAAGACTCACCGCAGCAAGCGGAGTCGCAGTGTAAGGGCGAGTTTCATCCATGACCGGAATCGCGGCCGTAACAGCGGAGAGAGGACATGACAGTGCAGCAGTAAAAAAAAACGTGGTAGTAAGTTACATGCAAACCCTTATCTATCTGATCGGGAGTGCGTGAGTAACTCTAATATTAATACACAGAGTCTTTCACTGAATTAGTCAAAGCATTGAGTAGTAACTGGCCAGAGGGAAATAAATTCCTGATGCTAGGTAATGTTCTCCTGGAATTCAATCCGATGATTAAAGGTCAAACCATTCACATGTGGTTAAGTAAGGTAGAGGAATGTGCAAAGCTTTATAATTGGGTTAGTGATCAAATCATACACTACGCATTGCCCAAATTATCAGGCGTAGCTAGATCGTGGTATCAGGCGTTGCCATCTATGTTTTTTTTCGTGGCAGGAATGGAAAATCAAGCTTGTTGAATCTTTCCCTAGTGGCGATGATTACGCCGAATTACTAACCGAAATGTTGACGAAGCGGGTTAGGTACAGTCAACGAACCTCTAGAACCCTATTATTACGACAAGATCAACTTGCTGAATCATTGTGAGATATATGGTAAGCGTGCCGTGGACTGTATACTTTATGGGATAGACGATCGTTCATTAAGGTTGGGTGCAAAGGCCGCTAAATGCCAGGAGCCGGAACAAATTTTACAATATTTTCAATCAATAAAACGACAGCTTCAGGATACTGAAAGGTCCTTCACTTATTGAGAGAGGCGGGATTGACGCTTAAATTGAAAAAGTGTTTCTTGATTGAAGAAATTGATTTTCTTGTCAGTAGTGGTGGCATAAAACCCCGCTCCAGAAAAACGTTGGCTATAACGAACTTCCCTAGACCTAAAAACGTCCATGACTTAGGCGCTTTATAGGTCTCGCGAGTTTTTTTAGGAGGTTCATTAGAAATTTTGCTCTTATAGCACGGCTCTTGACCGATGTGCTGAGTACAAAATTTAAATGGAAGTTGACCAATGAACATACCGAAGCATTCAATACATTAAAGGAACGCCTGAGTGAACGTCCTATATTAACTTTGTATGATCCGAAACTATCAATACAGACGCCTCAAAACTTGGTGTAGCTGGCATTTTGATGCAACGTGGTGAAGACGCTTTACTTAGGCCCATCGCGTATTACAGTCGGAAGACAATAAATGATGAGCAGAACCTTCATTCCTTCGATTTGGAGACTCTTGCTGTCAGCTTCGTTAAGCCCTTTCCGAGTGTATTTGCAGGGTTTGAAATTTAAAACTCTACGGATCACGTTGACAAATAAGAGATCAAATACCGCGAATTTCACGGTGGTGGGTGCAGTTACAGGTGTACGACTGCGAAATCGAATATAGGCCTGGTACGCGTATGGCGCATGTCGACGCCTTAAGTCGTAATCCGGTGACAGGACCCAACCCGCAAAACGATAGTCATTGACGTATTAAATATAAACATGAAGCGACTGTACAAGAAAAAGACGATGAAATTAAACGCATAAAACAAATTTTACAACATAACGATACTAAATATGTCACTGACGTTCGCAGTAATTATCAACTTAAAGGTGACCATGATTACCGGCAGTTAGATAAAGCGTTTCGTTGGGAGGTACCGCGTGTTGTCAGATGGCAGATTTTACGAATGAACCACGATGATGTGGGACATTTTGGGTTCGAAAAAACCCTGAACCTTTTACAGAGTACTTGCTGGTTTCCTAAGATGCGCCGCTTTACGAAAAAATATGTTGCTGCTTGTCTAGAGTGCACGCATCATAAGGCGCCTGGGGGGCCAAAAGAAGGGATGCTACATCCAATGCCCAAAATCAAAATCCCGTTTCACACATTGCATACAGATCATTTAGGGCCATTTGTTCGTTCCAAAAAGGGGAATATGTACATACTTGTAATTATAGATGCGTTCACAAAGTATATTAACATTCGTGCAGTGCGAGATACAAAAACCACGAGCGCTGTTAAAGGACTTAAGGAACATTTTTGCTATTTCGGAGTTCCGTCGCGGTTGATTACAAATCGAGGATCTTGTTTCACGAGCGTAAAGTTTAGGGAGTTTACTGAAAAACTAAGTACCAAGCATATACTAAATGCCATTGCTACCCCAAGAGCTAATGGACAAGTAGAACGGTTTAACCGAACTATCTCAGATGCGTTGTGTACAAAGTGTCATGATAGTAATGATAATACCTGGGATACGTATGTAGGCGATATTCAACTCGGCATAAATACTACAATAAATAAATCAACTGGCAAAAGTCCATTTGAATTATTGTTTGGATTTAACTTAGTCCGGCAGAAAATGTACATTTTTTGATATACTAACTGAAACATCTGAGCGTATTAGTGGCAAAGATTTAATGCAACTAAGATCTGATGCTGGTGAAAAAATTCGTAAACAACAGGAAGCTTCAAATAGACAATTCGATAAACATCGGAAGAAGGCAACTTCTTATAACGAAGGTGATCTTGTTAAGATTGAGCGGACTATAACCGACAAAGATCATATAGGAAAATCTAAAAAGTTAGTTACGAAATTTCACGGTCCGTATCGCATAATGAAGATCCTGCCGAATGATAGTTTCCTCGTTGAAGATACGCTTCTTAATAAGAAAGCTACGAAAACGTCGTGGCGCTAGACAAAATTCATCCTTGGCTTAATTTCAGTGGATGCGATGGTGAAGATAGCGAAAGCGATCTATATATCTAGTAAGGAATGACATGATAGTAAAGATGTGTATAAAATGCTATATTTTGATTCATAATAGTTTGATCAATGTTAATGTTGTGTTAGTTATAACACAACATTAACATATATATTATATGTTTCTATGCGAAGTGATAAATGTAATTGATAACGAGGCCATGATTTTGATGAACTATTTTGTTTCAAATAATATGATTTTATTCCAGATTGCTTAGATTTAATACTCGTATGATGCGAGCATAGCGATTAGTGCAGAAAGCGACCAATATCGCACAGATGATCGCAGATCATAGCAAACTATGCAAGACTGAGATTGTGAACTAGATTAGAGATCTGTGAGCGGCGATTGTTGTGAGCGACCAGTATAGATTTATTGAACCGAAAGCACTTGATATACAGATGGTTGCAGATCATAAGCAAGCGTTGAATGAATATAGATAAGACTGTGAATTGGTTATTTCTATTATTGTTATTTTTTGTTCTTCATTTTTGTAATTATTTTTTTGTTTTTTATTTGTTTGTATAGTTTTGCTTCTTCTTTAGTTAAAAATTGTGAGAGGACTCACCATTAGAGGATGGCCGAGTTGTTAGACTAATTACCATATTTTCATCTTTGCGAAGTAACATTTGTGCATTATATTGTATCTGTATTTATTTTATTAAAATGCCAATATCAAACGTAAATTCAATATGGAAAATGTACATAGTCTGTGGATAGATTGTTTTTCCCGCCTTTATCTTACGAACATATAATTAAAACAATTCCTTGCTTATTACAGTAATTACGCTTTTATTTCTGAGATAGGGATCTGATCCTTTATGTTCTACGAACATGTTATTCCAGAACCAATTGCTGTTAATGGAACTGCTCTCGAAATTGTTCAGGAGTATGTTTATCTGGAGCAAACTTTGCAACTAGGTTAAAACAATTTCGAGAGAATTGCGAGCATTTGAAACTTCGTCGAGTCTTCTCGTCGCCAATACTGCAAAATTGAAAATAAAAGTTTTCAACCAGTGTGTCCTACCTGTTATGACATACGGAGCTGAGTAGTGACTCACGGTACGACTAGTCCACCAATTTAAGGTCGCTCAGCGAAGTGGCTGGTGGCAGTTGGAAGAGAAGAGCCGAAGATCTGTCTCAGTGGCGTGCTTTGGGAGAGGCCTATGTCCAGCAGTGGACTGACACGGGCTGATGGTGATGTACGGAAGAGGAACGTGTCCGCACAGACACCGACACGTTTTTTTGAGAAAAGTTGCCTCTGTGCTGTGTCTGCCACGCTACGTGCCAGACATGCTACATTCAGCTTAATGTGATATTTATATGTGACACAGAACAATTATGAATCCATAGGCTCCTGAACTGAGTTCTCGCATTGAGATCAAGTTTACGTAAACGTAACGTAACGTTTTTTTTTAAATTCGTCGCAGTAGACAAGTATAGGCTGATGATGATGAGGCTTCTGAACTAGTAAAAACTGTGTTCCATAAAAATCACGGGCGTGCTGCGTGACGTCACTCACCTGGCTTCCTATGGATTCGTCGAGAGACTCGTCGGTGCGCATGGAGTTGGGCGACAGCAGTAGTGTGCGGTACTCGCCCTCGTGCTGGTGCGGGTACGGCGCGTACTGCGGAAGCACGGGCGTGCTGCGCGGCAGGGACTCGGGGCCTTTCCATGCGTGTGCCGGCAGCGGGCTCGGAATTCTGTCGGAAACAACAAATCATCAGAATAGTCTCGTTGACATTTATAGAGTAAGCAGTTCATTCATTAAAATCAGCCTGTATCAGCCGACTGCTGGACTTAGGCCTCTCTCAAAGCGTGCGTGATCTTCCTTCCCAACTGCCACCAGCCACCGTATATCGTCGCTCCACCTAGCCGGAGGGCGCCCTACATACATTTTCTCAGTCCCGGTCTCCACTCTAGAACACATGTACCAAAACGGTTACCGGTCTCGGCAGAAATACCAGCCTAAAGCCACTTCTGTTTGATAAAATCTTCTATGTCGGTGACTTTGGATAACTTTGGTTGAACAAGCGGATATGCATGACCTATGGAAAATGGTTAGTTGTAACTTGTACTGTAGTACAACTAACAACTAACCAGGTAGTCGATTTTCCATCAATTATCTGGTGGTTAAGTAATTGTAATAAACAAACTTTACTTTAACGGAGCCCAGACTTGCTTCAAACAAATTCATGGTAATGTGGAGTAGCTCTGTGTTTGGGAAAAGCCGTATAGTTGAGCCAGTAGCGTATTAAAGGATTGTAAAATCGACTGTTTCGCGGTTGATTCAATATAACTTTTTATTACACGACTGCTGAAAAAAGGAGTGTAATGTTTTTAGGATGTATGTATGTATTGTGTGTGAGTTGCTGATCCATAACTTTTAAATGCCGTATAGATTTGGATGTATGGAGTATCGTTAGAATCCTTACATCGTACCGAGTGATAAAGGCTTTTTTTTAAAGTTGGGTTTTGTCTGGGCAGTCGTGTTTTATCTCTTACTTTGATGATGTTTTTGTTAACTACATAAAATAAAGTAGTAAGTAAAAAAAAGTCTGTACAAAGAAGATAATAAAAAAAACTAGGGTATTTTAAATAAGCTACTGAACAAGAATGTTCGAGTATATAATTATTATATGGTATTTTTTATTAAATATAACATATTTTAAACTTTATGGTTTTCACTGTTGGATAGCTTAGGTTTTATCTTAAAATCTGGTTTACTTTGTATCTTAATCCTATGAATAGAAGACTCACAAATGATATAAAATATTTGGCGGATGAACGAAATTTGGTATATTGTACACTTTTAACTCAAATAAATTACCACGCGGGCAAATCCACGGGCACAGCTAGTGATAAATAAAAATGTTTCAAAATGAAATATACACAAATGATTACATTATGATGTATTTAATTACATTACATATAGTGCTCAGAGATAGCTTATAAGGCTGTTTTTATTTCAATATGAAAATGTACAGGGCATAACTACATGTACTATTATTTATTCTGTGGCATAACTATGTAGTTTTCTGCGGCACGGGAGTATTTACATAAAGCATAGTAAGTAAGTACTAGCTTTATAACATAGCAACCGTAGAAATGTGTTGGAAATTTGCACTAAATTTTACAAAAACCTGTACTCAGATCCACAAAAAGATTCGCAAATTAAACACGTCCACTCTGATACCATACCTCTCATAACAGGCCGCGAAGTTCACGAGGCTTTAAGAATGCGATAAGACAGAAGTCCTGGAGAGGATGGCATTACGACAGAAGTTTTAAAGATAGGTTACCCCATTCTAGTACCTCACTGGTCCTATAGAAAGGCAACAAGAGCAATATCAGTAACTACATGCCCATAAGTTTAGATCCACATCTTTATAAAGCATTCATTAAAATAATTCAAAAATGTATAGACGGCAAGTTAGATCAACATCAACCACCAGAACAGGCAGGATTTTGCCCCAGCTTCTATACAACAGACAATCTACACACATTAAACCAGATTTTAGAAAAATATCTAGCCTTCGTGAATTACACGAAGGCTTTGGATAGCATCAAACACCAGGCAATATCTTCAGCTTAACAGAACCAAAACATAAATTAAACATACATAGACCTCATCCAACTAATTTACAGCAACAGTTCTGCAGATATAAAATAACATTAATTTAGCCCACAGTTTAAAATTGAAAAAGGCGTTAAGCAGGGTGACCCTCTTTCTCCCAGACTTTTTACTAGCACCCTCGAAGAGGTAATTAAAACTCTGGCAGTCTCTTGGGCAACATTGGGCATTGAGGTAATAAGGGACTCACTAATATCCGATTTGTCGAAGACATTATCATCGAGCTCACACTAATCGACATGTATTTTGCCAATTCTGACCTACAGTGCTCAGACGTGGTCGCTGACAGAATCTTAGAAGTCCAAACTCAAGGTTTGCCAAAGAGCGACGGAGCAAATCGTGTGTAGGAATTAAGAGGATCGACGAAGCTCCAAACTCCAGAATTCGCTCCAAAACTGGAATACCCAGATCGCTGGGCAAAGGTCATCACGCCATGGGTGCCTGATCAGGGACGACGTCGCCAGGCAGACCCAGGAAATCCAGGAGGGATGGCCACAAATTGCAGGGGACCGGGATGTCTAGAAATAAAATGGGGCAGACCTTTGCCTAGCAGTAGAACGATATAGGCTAAAAAATATATAAATAATTCATTTGATTACGAGTTATTTGTTCACCAAGTTAACTTGTAGTACAAACAACTTTGTTGGCGTATCATGTAAAAACTGCTGGACCGAAAGCAGTGCGATTTTCACAGTGGGGTAGCTTGGGATCCTGACTACGGTACCCTAAGCTTTTGCGTGTCCGACATATTTTTTAATTACGGGAAACCATAGAATAAATAAGAGAAAACAAGAAGCGGGAAAAAAACCTTATACTTTTTTAAAGTTGTTACCGTAGCTCAGGAGCATGTGCCGCGCAGAGGCATGGTCGCGGGTTCTAATCCCTTCTGTAATAAATATACAACAAAAAAAATGCAATGAAATAATTACCTGTAAGGTGCTGCGGCGGCGTTCGGAATGGGCGGTCGGGGCGCCATCGGAGTCCCGGTCCTAGCTCCTTCGCGGTCCACATCCCTAAACGCATGAATGAATATGAGACATAGAAATGTTGACCTTAACGACATAACGAATGATTTTCATTTTTTACAAATGTATAAGTTCTTCGCTTTTAGGTGAACGGTTTTTGAAGTATGACTTTGATTATTTATATTTTTATCAAGAATTTCCATCGTTTTGTCGTCGATATACAGATACATATATTACAGGCAATACAACATTGAAATGCAGGATAGGTAAATAGTGCAACATACAGTTACCCATTATATTTCTCAACAAAACATAATAATGCGAGCAATCGAGCATGTTCTCTCCCAGGGCTTTTACGTAATATTATGTTAACATCTCATGCAAATATGAGCACACCGAGTTGATCTTTGTTGACTTAACGATCCGTACATTTAATTTATCCGCGGACCACCTGTTTTAATATGCTTAGCAGGTTCTGGTGACATTGTCTTGTTTTTGAACCTCCTTTGGAATATTCTCTATACTAGAGGACGGTTATTAGAATATTTATCAAATTCTAAACATGCTAAGTAGATATAGTTCTACGTCGTTTACGGCGGAAGGTAGGATAGAGTATAATATATTATGTAGGTTAAGAAATATTTTCGCATTCCATTAAAAGTATTTGAGATACCGAATCTATAAAATAAAACTAAAGAGAAATCGTGAAATGAAGATCGTAGGAACACGAGACGATAAACATAACTAATTAAGTAAATGTCTGTATCGTTTTTAATGTCAGACAAAATAACCAGATTCCCGTCTAATTCCCACACTGTTCCTAGCTCGCGTTGATTTAAAGTAGACAGCTGCATTCCTGAGCCGAACTCAAGGACATATAGTTCTAAAAGATATAAGCTGCTCGTGAAATGCGTGCCCTGTTCAAATTTGTCGGCTGTTATATCACAGTTCAATGGAAAACTGCAGAGTGGGATACACCACAGTGGCAGGTTTTAATATTAATATTTAAACTGAGTTTGCTCGTTGGCATTATGCTGTTAATAGTAATATGTCTAAAATTGTAACACATATTAAAAAATGAGCCGTCGCGGGACGCCTGGCAGATGTGAAACATCGAATATCGCTGAGCTGAGGCGGAAAGAGCCGACGAGCCACAAGTGGTGCGTCGCCGCGCCGTGCCGATCGATCGCCACGCCAAGAGTCAGCCTTACTCCCGTACCGCGCCAGTAGATGTTTCACATCAAAAACTTCGCTGAGCGTTACGCGTACTGCGTTCAAATAAAAGACAGTCGTATTTTAATCTCGCTTTCTAGTCATAGATTCGGTATCACAATCATTATTGATTAGCACCTAGGTAGAGGAAGGTTGACGACACCTAATGCAGTCTTACTCGGCATACTCGTGATAGAAGGTAGGCGTGGGCACGCGCCCTACAAAGCTGCCTGACGCTCGGGGCACCGAGTACAGGTGGACACTTGATCCGCCCCTGTGGTTACAACTTTACAATAAACTGCAGTCCGGTCAAATATTTTTCCGGGTTTTGAATCCAGAAATCGTTTAAAAGCATTTCATGAATCCTCTGACACGTAGTAGGGAGTCCTAATGGGGATTCTAATTTTGCCAGCTTCAGTTCCAATTAAGTCCAATCAAAAATGTGTCTGATATATATCTTTCTCCGACATCCATTTTCTTTTTCTCTTAAATCCTAAGAGTAAAGTTTCAAGTGAAAAATACCATGAAGTATATAGATTTTTGTGGTTAAATAATTTAGCTTGTTTAACAAAGAGTCAAATCACTCGACAACTAGCCATGTAAGAAGAGTCTAGACTATATGAACCCATAGTTCCATATTAATGATGTTAGCAATTAAGTCCAACAGATTACATTTGAAAATCTACACCAATATAAAATCTTTGCCAAATAACATGGTGAGAAGCGTTTTTAAATAGGTTATGGGCCCAGACTATAATTGGTTTTCGCATAAGAGATGGAGGATCTATGCACCATTCATCCGTGCCGTGCTGGACATCTGCTCAAGGTCACATAGGAAGTCCAGAACGGATGGATGGTGCGTAGAGCAGTTCCAATGATCATCGGTACGACCATGATTATCTATATCATTTTGACGTGGTTAGAAGCTTTCTGAGGTTATGGGCCCAGACTGCTGGATTAATTTTCGTTAATTAAGAGATGAACTTTACTTTGATACTTACTTTTATAATACCTACACAAATTTTGAGTATAAAGGGCGTCACAGACGACTAAGATACGATAATATTTGATGTTACGATATCTGCATATAAAATATTATAGCATCTTAGGGTATCACACACGGTTAAGATACGATAATATATTGAAATTATTCATTCGCTCGCAGGCCGTCCTAGGTGCCACACGTATTTCTTCACCGCTTTCTATATACAGAATGATAAAATATGAGTAATACAGTTTCACTATTAGATTTATTAGATAGCTCATCAGACGACGATTCTGATTTCGAATTTGATATGCAAATTGATAAAAAAAAAAACAATGAAGATAATTAAAAAAAAACAGGGTACATTAAATAAACTACTGTAAGTACAATAATATACTTTTTTTAAATCGTGTTTTTCTTTCTGTTAATCTGTCGGTACTTATGTTCCTGTAATAACACATAGGTAACTTTTAACCTAGAAAAAAGCCATGGGCACAGACAATTAAACCAATAATAAGCACTAATAAAAAATGTATAAAACCCCCGACTTCCCACCTCCCATTATGAGTCATGTTGTTTACCCCAGCTTTCAAACATAAAAAAAAACTACAGCTAAATCGGTCCATTTGTTGGGAAGCTATAATTTTCACCCCCCTTTTCTTTTTCACCTCCCCCTCCCTCTCCCCATATGTCTAAGAAACATCTCGATAATATCAGCTTTCGAACAGAAAAAAACGCATCAAAATCGGTCCATTCGTTTGGGAGTTTCGTTTGTGTGCTGGTTGCACACACACACACACACACAGTGATACACACCCTAAACTTATAGCACCAGTCTCTTTGTTTAGGGGTTAAAAAAACGTCACGAAAACCAAACAGAGCAACCTGTAGAGCATTTACGATATATTTTGTATCTTAAGATAGTATATTAATATATATTTTGTATCTGTTACGATATATTTCGTATCTTAACATAACATCTTTTCATAAATTCCATATCGCTCGATATCTTAAGATACTGTAAGATGCAAATATATATTATCTTCGCCGTTTGTGATGGTTCATATAAATTGTATAGCGAGCGATATTTTATCTTAAGATAAAGACAGCTAAATTAGATTAGATTTTTATTTTATCTTAAGATAAAATATTATCGTATCTTAGCCGTCTGTGACGCGTTTAACTTCTGCAGAACCAGTATGATCTGGTTAGAAGCTTTTTGAGGTTATGGGTCTAAACTTTATTTTTTCGTTTATTTTGAAGCGTTTATAGGTAGATGTTTTTTTTTTTAATTACCTACACTTATTTTGAGCATAACTTCTGCACAACCAGTTTGATTGGGTTAGAAGCACCATGAAGAGGTTATGGGCCAAACTACAATAGATTTTCAATTGGTTACGAACGTTTTAGGAGAGAGCTTTTATAATCCTACTAATATTATAAATGCGAAAGTGAGTTTGTTTGTTACGCTTTCACGCCTTAACTATGCAACTGATCATCATAAAAAAACACACATGTTTTCAGGGGTATAGAAAAGGCATAGGGTACCTTTTATCCAGCTTTATATATTATTATTTTTGTTTTTTTTATGTGATTTGCCACTTCTTTGTCAAATTAACAGGTGTCAAAATGTCTTTGTCAAATTAACTAGTGTGCAATAAAATTTTAGAGTATTACCTTTGCACGACCAGTTTGATCTGGTTAGAAGCGTTCTTGAAGAGATTCTGCGCGTCCTCGTGGCGCAGGTCCCGTGCATCGTAATCGTCGACCTTCGCAATGATGTCGCCGCGTACCAGCTCCTTGCCCGCCGGCGCGCCGGGCGTCACCTGGAATGTACCAGCTGCTATGAGGAAAAGTATAAAGGTGTTCCAGGAGAAATCATTGGGAACCAGCCCCCATTCAAGGCCCTAGTCCATTCGATACTTATCACCTGTGAGATAGTGGTTCGAGCTATAAAAATAGTACATGATGATTGAAGTCGGTTATAGATTTATAACATATAGCGTTGTTCGATGAACAGCTCTGACACCCCAGGATAAATAGCCAAAGGTGAACGGTAATGGTCGCTCAGCGAGCTATGGAGAGAGCTAGCTATTATTGGATTTTCTCTGAAGGACTAGATTCGTAATGAAGTAATCCGACAGAGAACCAAGATAACCGATATAGCTCTAAGGATAAGCAAGCTAAAGTGGGCTGGTCACATTTCTCGAAGAACCGATAACCGTTGGAGTAGACGAGTTCTCGAGTGGAGACCACGTTTAGGCAAACGTCGCGCAGGACGCCCTGTGGCCAGGTGGAGTGACGACCTGCGAAAAGCGGCTGGAAGAAAATGGATGAGGTGAGCTGAATACCGAGCTCAGTGGCGTGCATTAGGAGATGCCTACGTCCAGCAGTGGACAAATATATGCTGGTGATGATGACGAACGGTATAATGAAGCCTTGATAATCTTTAGTTGTTTGAAGTTAATCAACAATAAATCGACAATTGGTCAGTCAACAAACATTGTTAGCTGAATGGTGATTCCGTATGTTTTGGAGGACCTAAGTCCTCGATCTTTGACTGTTCCAAATTTTAGGTATAGGATAGCTCAAAACTATGAATATGTAAATAAAAACGGGCATGTAGTACTACAAAATAATTCAAGTCGGTTCAGAAATCCCGGACACATGAAGAAATTGAGAAACTCCTTAGGGCAGTCGATTAAAACTACTTTAACTAGATTTCTGGTACGAAACATCAAACAATTTTTTGTTCAATATTGTAACATAGTTCATGGAATGCGAAATGATAATAATAAACGATATTAAAGAAAACACTTGCAACAGTTACTTTTGCAAGACAAACATATCACTATAAACATATTGCAACATAAACATATCACTATAAACATATTGCAACATAAACATGTCACTATAAACATATTGCAACATAAACATATCACTATTTACCAATGAGATGGAACAATTTAAAAAACATCGTAGAACAAGCGTGACTGGAAACGCCATATCTTATGGCGCGGAAGGTAGAGACCATAAAGTTCAAAGAAGCCGCTACTGAGAAGTCAATGTTTATTCAAAATGGAAAATCATTAAAACACACCTTGCCTTCAAAAACTGACGGTAGGTATTCGAAGGCATTGAAAAAAATAACGAAGCCGTGGCTATTTCAGACTTTTAAACTTCTTTCCATAGCTATAATTTTTAACATCATGTTTTAATAAATAGTAGGTTTGAAAATATTTTTATGAAGAGTGAAATAAATAATTCATTTGAGTTTCGTTTAACAGCTTGTAAAATAACGTAAAATATCTCCTCATTCCGAAGGTTGAGCAGGCCGTGACATTAGACAAGGTGAGACAAAGTTACCTGGATTTTCTTCCAATACAAATTAATTACTGTCTGCGGTTGACTGTGTGTCAATGTCACTACTATTTGTTTATCTCTTAAGAATAATGATAGCTTTGAAGTTATGGCTTCAACTTTGTCTCACGGAATGAGATAACTAATCAATTGCTCTGCACCAACGTGTTTATGCCTTGAAATGCATAGTACAGTAGGTAGACTAGATTACTAGACAGTGCATCAGTGTAGGACGACCTTGTAGCCAGGTCGAGAGGGAGCGGGACGTATGCACCGCCCTGGCTCGGAGCCAGGCTAAATTTGTCCACAGGCGACGCCACGCCAACGTGACATTTTTTATTGAAAACAACTGACGGATCGGAGGCCGCATCGACTCTGCGCATATCCATCTCGACTTTCTCGAGTCAATGGCGAGGACATACTGCTATATTTACTCTTATCTATCACCGCGGTGAAATTCTCAGCGACAAGCCACTCGCTGTGCTTTTGAATTTTTCGCCCGTTTCATCTGGCGAGCGTTCATCCGAATTACATTAATGTACGCAAGTGACGCGTAGCACGCTTGCGTCAGTCAAGTACCCAACCTCAGGAACACGTAAGCGAAATATCGAGGATTATTTTTAGGGAACGTTGCACCATGCTATATTTATTCTACAAATCCGAGTGGGACATGGTTTGACCTAATTTTATTTTTGAATGGAATTAAATGAGTTTGATGCAGACGATACTCAGTACAACAAATTCATTCACGTAGCATTGTAATGATACGCTATCTACGTTTTGTTGCCACGAAATCATTAGATAATCTTGATGCACTCCTTACGTTGCCAGACACTCATTATCAATATCTATCTGTTTTAAGCTTCACGAGGAATTTTGCCCTAGACTAGAATATGCTTGACAACCACATGCACTTTAGGTTTAAACGAATTATTATTTTTGTAGTGTCAACTAGACTAGATGACTAGACGTTTTAACCGTTTATACCCAGAGATGGGCTGTTTTGGATGAAACACGTGGTGATGGGATTAGCCAGCTAGCCAGTTAGATTATGTGCTGCAGTCTAGCTACCTACTGCCAAAGAAGCACCGTACGTTATTAGAATAATACAGATCGATTTATCAAACTGCCACTAGTAGAGGCAAGGTACTGTCTTACAACCCAGCATAGAAATACGGCCAGACGAAAACCTACTTAGTTTAAATCAGCAGCAAATGGAGATTAAAAATACTAGTCTAAAAACCCCTATGTCCTTTTTTAAAATGAGTTGGCATCGGTTTGTGACCTACCTTGAAGTTTCAGCCGGATAGCGATTTGAGTTGCAAGATTCCACCCAGAACGACAGACAGACAGACAAACAAGAAAGTCACTTAATAAAAACGTGGTAATAATAATATAATTCTAATAAAATAATCATAGAAAAGAAGAAGAAAATAGAGGAAAGCATCCCGTCTTTAATTAACTATCAAGTCGACCTATTTTTCGAAGAGGAGGTGAACCAATATTCCCGCACGTTAAAAATCGCATTAATCAACCGCAGCTTTAAATCCCTGCCAAAACGTGACGAGAGTTATGAAGCTACTAATTGCTAAAATGTTGGAAGACTTGGAAGCAAACGACTTTTTCTTAACACCTTTCTTTCAACACATTACTATGACCCATACAACATAATAGCTGCATGCTCGGTAATCTCAAGAAATAATAATATGTCGTCGGCTATGAAGATTAACCTTTCAATCTACATGTTTGGAGATTCTTCGAGGAAATTTTATATGTTTTTGGGGCAAAGTTACTAGAACGGAGTGCCACTGCTCTCTAGTTTTGCTTCTTTGCATGACTTGTGACATATAGTATCCCTCTCTGTGAAGACGCCTGCAATGTCCCCAGCAAGCACCCAATAGGCATCAGCCTGATAGATAGGTATTAGAAGAGGATGATTTGATGATAAACAATTATCGAAGAAAGGAAAGCTTTTTATATTGCAGACATTAACATCAATTTGGAGAAAGCCATTACAAAATTTTTATTTGCATTGCAGAACGATTCAAACCGACCTCCTCCTTTTTTGAAGATAACCGACTTCAAAAAAGGAGGAGGTTCTCAATTAGACAAGTATTAGTAAGTATTTTTTAATGTTTTTTACCTCAGAACTCCGTGATTTGTGAACCGATTTCGAAAATTATTTTTTTGTTTACTAGAATATACTTTCAGTCCCATTGGTCCCATAGAAATTTTATCAAAATAGGTTCAGATATTTTTTGAACCAGTTCCAATAATAAGAATAATTTGGTTCGAGCGTTCGCGAAGTACGAGCGTTTATAGTCGATAGTTCAAGTTTTTGTCAAAAAAAATAAAAATTAAAAGAAGTTCGATTTTCTAAAAACCCTAACTTTCTAAATAAATGCCCGTAGCACTTAGCGAGGTGTATAAACCTTTTTAAGCTGTTAAGTGCCAGTTTTTCCATCTGTGCTAGTGCTTAATATGTACTCGTATTTATATGTACTCGAAATGTACTCGCATTTCGACGACTATTGGCATTGGCTTAAAGACTAATGAACGCTATTGCTCGACCTTATCAGTCTTCAGCCGAGAGTTACACAATTTGGATTAGACGTCCATAGATATGTAGGCACGCAACTCGCAACACTATGCGGGGACGGGTAAGTCACTGTGAATTGTTCCGGGCACTGTTTTTATGTTACTCTTGGCTCTAATTTCTCTACGTATAACTGACTGAAAACCACTTCAATCAGTCGTTCTTACACGGGCATTTCTTAAAAAAAAATTATACTTAATCCCATATTATCTTCACTAACCTACATGTCTGAATGACTGACCTGACTGAACCTAGGATTGATTTCGATTTCAAGCTAGAACTATAAAACTCAGCCTTGCAGAGTTATTTCGTAGAGAATGTTTATCTTTGATGTACCATCTGTTTCCCTTCAGCCTGTGAGCGAATGCACTTAGCATCTATCTTTCCTAACCTTGGTTGCCATCAATCTCTCGATCGCACCACAGCCTTGATACCATTTTCTTTTACGTTCCCATTAAAATGTTTTCATTGCTTCCTCTCCATATGGTGTATGACTCAATATCCTTATATACTCGTACAACATAATATATTATTTACATATTTTAATGTACGCCACTTCAATCACGTTGTAATGGCGGAACGGGTAATGAAATTAAAAAAAAAGTAAACTAGGTGTATTTTCGATTAGGGGCTTCGAATTGGAGGATATTTTAGATTCGTTATATTATTAATACTTATAAAAAAAGCAAGCAAGCAAGCTAATCGTTTTGTTTAAATGATGCCAATTTAAATCGTGCTGCAATTCAAATAAAAATGCTGTAATGGCTTTCTCCAAATTGATGTTAATGTCTGCTATATAAAAAGCATTCCTTTCTTCGATAATTGTTTATCATCAAATCATCCTCTTCTAATACCTATCTATTAGGCTGATGCCTATTGAGTACGTGCTGGCGACATTACAGGGTTCTTCACCGAGAGGGATAGTATGTCACAAGTCATGCAAAGAAGCACAACTAGAGAACAGTGGCACTCCGTTCTATTAACTTTGCCCCGAAAACATAAAATTTACCCGAGTAATCTCCAAAAAAAAAACTTATGCCAATAAATTACATATTGTTGGAATGTGCTTATCAAGGCCTTCAGTTTGATACCCTTATTGTAAAGAATAAATATATTTTTTCGCATTTGTAAATAGCCTATGTTACTCGGGGGGATGTAAGGATACTCCATACGTCTAAATCTGTCAGGCATTTAAATGTTATGGTGGAATAAAGAAATTCACATAAATCTTAAAAACATTACACCCTTTTTTTGGGCAGTTGTTTAAAAACACCAAAGCTAGAACTATGGAATGAAAAAGAAAAGAGATGTTAAGGATTGGGGAGATCAAACTGTCGATTCATCGGATTTGAAACTCGCGGGGAAGGCGCTCCGATGAGAATACCTTTTCGTAGCAGCTGTAAAATTCAAAAGAAAAGTAATGACAATAGGCGGGTCCTGAAACTAATCAATACATAGTACCTATAAAACAAAATCGCTTTCCGCCGTCTGTCTGTAACGCTTAATCTTTTAAACTTTTAATGCGGTTTTCACCATCAATTAGATTATTTTTCAAGGAAGTTTTATTCATATGCTGTGCCCGCGGCTTTTCCCGCGTAGTCAAAATTCATGTATTTTTTTTGCACGCTACTCTAATTCTTTTCAAAAATAAAAGTAGCCTAAGTTACTCCTTATCACATCAGCTATCTGCCAGTGAAAGTCCCGTCAAAATCAGTCCAGCCGCTTCGGTTTTTTTAAATTATGGATATGGATAATACGAGCATACGAAACCTGAACGTAGCGAGGGGGGAAGCGGCGAGCGAAGCGAGCCGCCGGCGCCGTCGAAACGGAGTGTGCGAGAACTACAAATTGTCATCACTTTTTTTCTCAATTACACCTGTGTGAAGCCGGGGCGGGTCGCAAGTTATGTAATAAATGTCTTTCATGTTGTTTAACGCAAATTGTACGGCAACCGCTACGCGATTCTCACAATGCACTAGGTGCAATGTGAATAATCATCCCCATGTATTTCTGTTAATTAAATATTGGCCGTTTAATATTTTCACATAATTTAAGGATTTTCGCGGTACAGTCTTGCTAATGTGTGGCTTTGTTCGTGACGTGAGGACCTATCGGCCGCGCATGACAATCGACACTTAAATTATAGAGGTATTGTTTTAAAAATAAACTAATACCGCCACCCGCCTGCGCTTGGCACATGCGACTCAGTCGGACTCATGTAGCTAGTCTTGATAATCTTTTACAAATTTCATGTACCTAAATTCTCAAGCAGACAAGAATTAACTAAAAGATATGGTTCAAATAAAATGCTCATTGTAAAATGTGTAACGTTATTACGTCAGGTCATAAAACTAACAGTAACAACAGTATGTTGTTTCCTTGCGGGAGAGGTATACAGTCCCGTATTTTAGAACTAACTCATTCTATTATTTTGCCACACTTTGCAATAAAATACTATTATATTCATTATCAATTTAAAGTCTCTATACATGTTCTGTGTAGGTATATTGTTTGAAAATAACACTGTTATTTAAGACCTGAATAAGATCACTCTATGTTCTCTCTAGGAACGATTTATAATTTAAATTATTTTGATCCTCTGTATCAAACGGTCGCTTGCCGCACTAGAAAATAAAACAGTGTTACATGTTACCATCGTTAAAAACATTTAAAAGTGTATTACAGCAATGTCTATCTATGGCTGTCATTAGATTGCAGTGTACTATCAGCATGTAAAGTAACCGTGACGTGGGATTGCAGTGTACCGTGATACCGTGTGTCGTTAAAGTTGCATTACAGCAATATCTAGCTATGTCTGACGTTGGACTGCAGTGTACCATCGCCACTTCAAGTTACCATGCATGACTTTACATATTGACATGGTTAAAGTTGCATTACAGCAATATCTAGCTATGTCTGACGTTAGACTGCAGTGTACCATCGCCACTTCAAGTTACCATGCATGACTTTACATATTGACATGGTTAAAGTTGCATTACAGCAATATCTAGCTATGTCTGACGTTGGACTGCAGTGTACCATTGCCACTTCAAGTTACCATGCATGACTTTAAATGTTAACATGGTTAAAGTTGCATTACAGCAATATCTAGCTATGTCTGCCGTTGCACTGCAGTGTACTATCGCCACTTCAAGTTACCATGCATGACTTTACATATTGACATGGTTAAAGTTGCATTACAGCAATATCTAGCTGTCTGACGTTGGACTGCAGTGTACCATCGCCACTTCAAGTTACCATGCATGACTTTACATATTGACATGGTTAAAGTTGCATTACAGCAATATCTAGCTATGTCTGACGTTGGACTGCAGTGTACCATCGCCACTTCAAGTTACCATGCATGACTTTAAATGTTAACATGTTTAAAGTTGCATTACAGCAATATCTAGCTATGTCTGACGTTGGACTGCAATGTACCATCGCCACTTCAAGTTACCATGCATGACTTTACATATTGACATTGTTAAAGTTGCATTACAGCAATATCTAGCTATGTCTGACGTTGGACTGCAGTGTACCATCGCCACTTAAAGTTACCATGCATGACTTTACATATTGACATGATTAAAGTTGCATTACAGCAATATCTAGCTATGTCTGACGTTGGACTGCAGTGTACCATCGCCACTTCAAATTACCATGCATGACTTTACATAAAATACCTCTAAAAACGATACCAGTGCTTTTTAAACTCCTTATACTTACTTGTATTTTCCGTGTAAGCATTTTTTTATCTATGTAAGTTTTGTTCTGTAAACCATCAGTTTTTGTCTACCAACTTCACTTTATTTTGCTGTCTGGTCTGTGGGCACATTAATACCTCAGACCATTTAAGATATATGGAATATGCCTCACTTCCACAGACTATATAGGAGACGCTCACTTCATATTATTTTATTCTGTGCTCACTTCACTTCTAGTTTTTGTGTGGAATAGTGTTGCCAATTTATATATTAATTATTTTGTTCCAATTCCGATTTACTTTACTTTATATTGTATTTTTGTACCTAATGTTTAATTTTTATTATTGTAAATTTTTTATTTTATATGACATTTCCGTGCGTGACGTCACCTGCCGTTCCCAACGGAAGACCAGCGCTGGTTGTTATTAACCAGCATTATGCTGAGTTGGGGCCGGCTTATGGCAAAAAACCTAACTAACTAGTTAGGTACTAACTTATTTCTTTAATGTTTTTATTTTGTGTACTTGTTTTTTGCCATAAATAAAGCTATGTCTATGTCTATGTCTATTGACATGGTTAAAGTTGCATTACAGCAATATCTAGCTATGGCTGACGTTGGAATGCAGTGTACCGTCACCATGTCAAGTTACCACTAAAGTCTAGCTTTCCTGTGAGGGAATGATGAACTTTACCAACTTTAAAAAATGAGGTTATTAAGTTTGATGTATATCAATAATATATATCTATCTATACTATAATAAAACTGTAACTGGGCTAAATCTGTACATAAAACATTTTTTGAAAATTATAATTGAGATAAACTTCAAAATCGATATGGAGTGCAAAAAGGATATGTTTTATTTTTTGTCTGTCTGTCTGAACACGCATCACGCTGAAACTACCAGACGGATTTAGATGCAACTTGGCACAATCATTGCTTATGTTATGGATTAGCATTTAGAATAATTTTTAAACCCGAAAAAAACAATGGTTCCCGCAGGATAAGGGTTGAAAGTTATTTAAAAAAACACATATCACGCTAAAACTACCGGACGGATTTTGATGTAACTTGGCACAGTCAAAGTTTATATTATGTGTTAAAATCAATAATATTTTTAATCACGAAAAAATACGGGATTCCTGCGGGATATGAGTCTAAAGTTATGTTAATTTGAAAGGAATAATAATAGCACATCCGTTTATAAAACGGTACCGTAAATTCGGCGCTCATGCCACAAGTCAGAGTGGCATAGCGGAAGTGGTGTCTGGTCTGCAACCCAGAGGCAAATGGATCGAATCCACGCGCTGCTATAAATGTTTTGTCTCAATATTTATAAGCATTTACATATTTTTTTATAAGTTTTTTACATTTTCTTTGTTTTTTTAAGGCTTCTGTAATTTTCTGAAGTAACCCGTCAAGTTTTGTTTGAAAACAATATATAATGTAAAATCCCAAAGACGTAGAATGGTACGTTAAATGCCAAATTCTCATTATGCCATGATGCGCGAAAATCGCGAAATACTAAATGGTCGACGATGCCAATGTTTTAAATCATCACAGTCACACAAATTACACTTCGGATTATTTAGAAAAAAGCTCAAAAACAGAAAACAATTCTTTCAAACTACTTTGCAATATTTTTTGCCTGTGTAAATCTGTTAGTTGTTATGTGCATGTTTTGTAATCCCTCCTAAAAAGCGCCATCTTGCGGCTGTTCGTATCGGTAACCAAAATGCTTACTGTTTTAATGTTGTAATAGCAGAACTGTCACAGCTATGCGGTCGTACGCGCAACCATGGATTCTTCAGTGTTGCACTAACTAAACTGAGGGCCTTCGGCCTGAGAGTATTTCGAAAATACGTTTTTCTAGACGTCGGAGACCGTGTTGGCATCGAGTAGGTATGTTTTAAAATCCATAAAGCGAAAATGTATTTTTCGAAAGTATACCGTAAAGGTATACATTCGAACATTTATGACGTCGCTAGCCGAGCTGAGATCGGGTATAGGTAGTTTCGAATTTAAGATTTGCGCGGCGTATTTTAAAAACATACCTCCACATAACGCTATTGCAACACAGATAGATTAGAAGTGCAGCACTACGCTTCGCTACCGCCTTCGTCTTCTAACCTATCACGGCCATGTCGGGTCACTACTGAACTATATGTACTGTACGTAAGTACTGTATGTAAGTTTATTCGCGCATCAAGTAAAAACTACTAAATCGATTGCGATACCATGCTCATTATTGGATAGCTTAGGGTTTGAATTAAAAACTGGAATACTTGGTATCTTAATCTGATGATTAGATGCCGAGCAATCGATAAAAAACTATGTGACGGTGGAACAAATTTTGAACAAATGTAGTATAATGTACTTTGTAGGTACTTTTGGTCCTGGAATAACTAATACGTATGACTTACTTTTAAATGAAATGACCACGCGTGCAAACCCGTGGGTACAGCTAGTACTATAATAAAACTGTAACTGGGCTAAATCTGTACATTAAATATTTTTTGAAAAATTTAATTAAGATAAACTTCAAAATCGATATGGAATATTTTTTATTTTTTGCCTGCCTGTCTGTCTGTCTGTCTCTTTGAACACGCATCACGCTGAAACTACCAGACGGATTTTGATGCAACTTGGCACAATCATAGCTTATGTTATGGATTAACATTTAGAATACTTTTTATCCCGAAAAAGACATGTGTTTCCGCAGGATAGGGGTTGAAAATTATTTAAAAGAACACATATTACGCTAAAACTACTGCACGGAGTTTGATGTAACTTGGCACAATCAAAGTTCATATTATGTATAAAAATTACGGATTCTTTTTATCCCCAAATAATATAGGGTTCCTGCGATAAGATAGGTATTCAAAGTTATATTAATTTGAATATCATAATTTCGACCTTCTCGCCACGATGCTGCGTAGTAGGAGCATGTCAGCTTTCCAACCCAGACGTGCGTGGATCGAAATCACGCGCTTCTTGAAATGTTTTGCTCAATAATTTTAAGCTTTTACATATTTTATGCGTTTTTTTTTACATTTACTTTGATATTTTTAAGCAACACAATACAATAGGTCACAATAATTCCAGTTCGAATAATTTAGAAAAACTCAAAAACAGAAAAGAATTTTGACAATTTACGTTGTTTTTTTTTTACTTTGTAAATTTGTTTATTTTACCTGAAGTGCAGGTTTATACTAGAGAAATAGCCACGCGTGCGAAGCCGCGGGTACTGCTAGTTGTTAATATTATAATAATATTCAATTTCGTGGTTGTATGTACCTATGTACCTTTTTCCCTATATTCTGGTGCAATAAAGTGTTTATTATTATTATTATTATGTATATAAGTTAAATCAAAAAGAAATAAAAATTAAAAGACGGTTTTGATACCTATTTTTTTAAAATGCATTACACTTTTTAAGTTTTTTTAATTTCATTTTCATTGATTTGTGAGCTACCCTGCAGGTTTCAGCCGGATGGCTAATTGGGAAGTGCTCGTAATTTGAGTTGCAAGATTCCAGGACAGAAATGCAGATAGGTACATAGATACCTACATAAAAGTGAAGGTAAATAATTGCTTTTTCATACCACCTGCTCATGTCCAATTACATATCACGCAATCTCAACGTAAAGCAAGTGATTATATCCCTTAATATGTTCACATTACACACCAAGGGATGTAATGTGATTTGAATTTGGAACGTCAAGATTCGTTTAATTCTTAGCATAGATACGGGCATTGTAAAGAGTTTATTCGAAAATCAAACCGGCCACCATAGGCAGAACACAAAAAAAAAACCGCGTTTGACAATAAATGTGAAACAAGAGACGGTGTTTGGTGTTATTTTAACAGTTCCGTTTTTTATCATTTTCAAGTTGACACAAAAATGTCGTCGAGCGATAGTGATTTGACTCCGGAGTTTAAATCAGATACTTTAGTGATTATTAATTATTAATAATCTACTACCAGAATAATCAAATGATAAATACCAAAAACCCTACTATAACGATTTTAATCAATGGAGAACAACAAAGGAAGTTAAGGCTGTATCCGAATCCATCCATTTAGTTTATTTCCAACACTTAGCATCAACTCGAAAGCCAAGCAGCCTAATATGGTGCATTTATTGTTTTTATCGTCTCGCAGAAGGTTTGAAACTTAGAGTATTCGCCTCGGGGATAAAGCCTGTCTTTTGTCACGGCATATTGGACCCTTCGCCACAGAATAAATAATAGTACTACTACTCTCGCTTCACTCGGGACTCTTAAAGAACTCCCTCGCAAAACCCCTCTCTACTCTCGGGAGTTAACTCTGAGTCCCTCGTTACGCTCAGGGTTCTATATGCCGCCCGTGACGCACGACACTGCTTTATTTTCTTGGTGCATAAACTACTATTAAAAAAATGCTTAATATTCATATAATATGTTAGTCTATATGAGCATGTGAACAAATATACCAAATTTCGCGAATGTATGTATGTTTGTCCAGGTATTACTCTGAAATTACAAGTCTGATTTCAATAATTCTTTTTGTAGTCGTTTTAGTCTCTTAACTTAGAGAATTAAAGTTTCATCATAATTGGTTCAGTACCTTAAGATATGGACTGTTAACTGTTTCCAATATGGCTTAAAACGAATAAAAATATAAGATTTTATATGCGTTCCGTTACATAGTAGGACTGTGCTACTCCCAAACCGACTGAAGTAAGTTAGCACAAGCCCCATTTTTTTTTAATGATTTCTTTCTTTTGAGTTTTATACGAATCAAAGTAGTTTTTTTTATTTTATTAGATCTTAGTATTGTGTACTGTCATATTTCCGGGTTTTGTGAACCGACTCGGGTTATTTTTATGTAAAAAGGTAGACAGCGTGAACCTGTATTGAACTTTTTTTATCATAAAAATTTAAGAAGTTTTTCTAGTTAATCCGTTGCAAGTCATTTTGATTAAAATAATTATTAAGTTTATTCTAGTTACAATTCAATACAAAACATAAATAAATAGGGAACGGAAATTAATTAAAGTGATGGTATTTTTTTAGAATCCTTCTACATATCAACCCCGGATGTGAGAGCTCGGATTGCTCGGAAGAACCATTATCAATAGCACACGCGTAATGGATAGGGTTTATTTCAGTCTCATGAGACAAACATTTTAATTTGAGACATGAGAAAATAATTTACTGTGGTATCTGGTAGACCGACTTTTATAGGTACTAACCAGAAAAAAAACTTTTGTTATTTTTTTCTAATGTGCGAAGTAAAGAGGATATTAGTGTTATGCAAACTAGTCCCAGTACAGACTTCGAAGAATTAAATGAAGTATCGATTATGTATATGATTGACTTTATTCTATTGGGCCTTGATATTCTGTAGTGTTGACAGATTTAATGTTCAGGTGTTCAAATCTAAACTGAATTAAATTTTAATAATAAGTACTTACTCGATTAGGCAATTCAATTAAAATAAAGTAAGGTCATCAAAAGTTCAGGGTACAAAACATTTCATAAATGTGAATGAGGAGAAAAGATTAAGTCATCATCAGATTATTGCAATCCAAAAACAGCGGAGGCTCATTCACTCTCTCTGAGACAAGGAGCATGGGCTATAACTATGGGCTATAACTATGGGCTATAACTATGGGCTATAACGATGGGTTGTAGCTATGGACTATAACTAGGGGCTATACTAAGCCCAGTGGGGATTGCTGGAAAACTTGGAGATTAATGATAATGAGTATCAAACACTATAGGACATTGTTAATGAGGTCGGCTTGGATCTACGCAGCTGTCGAACGACACGCGACCGATACATATCCAAGAATAACATCGGATATAAAGAGACATCGTCGCCGTTCTAGTTAATTCGATGTTGTTCTAGATTAATCTCTCGAGAAATGTGCCATTTACCCGATATTTAAAAACCAGCTACAAAAATAACTGAATTGATACGCCAAGTCGACTTTTGTTCTCTTGTATCACTAAAAAATGTAATAAATGTCTCTCAAGTGATGGCATTGTGCTTGCCAAGAGCCAAGGATTTTTATTAAAGATCAGCCGGCCGTATTTTATATTGTATCTAAGAGTTAGAGTTCGCAAAACTACTGAAGTTCCATGAATATTTATGAATCCAGAGAGACAGCACTAAGCGTATGACTCCAGCGTTTGTTTACACCGGCACGGAGCGTCCATTGTTGTTATGGTGCGTGTCGCGCGTCCTAGAGCGTATCATGAGGTGGATACCCTGGTCACGATGAGCGGCGTGGCCAGGTCGGAGCCTCCCACGAGGCGCAGCCCCCAGTTGACGTCGCGGCTGTCGCGGCGTAGCGTCACTACGAACGTATGCAGCCGCCCCATGGCGAGAGGGTGAGTTGCACTGCGCACACGCACTCGATGCGCAGACTTGCGTACACGGCGGGAAAACGCGACGTAGTGCGCGCAAATTTAGCCACACCGCAAATCTCCCCTCTCCCCTCTGTAGAGACAAGCCTGCCTTCGCAATCGACCCAGTTCAATTTACGGAAACTGCTGAACAAATTGATTGCGCGGCCGCTGCAGTAACGCACTGGATCTATTTGTTTACCCCAACATCCAAACTAGTTAGACATGACCTACATAAATTTCTCGGTTATGATAGATGACTCATACTAGAGGTTATACATATAATAAATGAATCCTTTGAAATAGTATTTTAATTGGACTGCCTAATTTAGATGCCAAAATCTTGAATTGTTAGTAACAATATCATGGAGCTCTAAAATAGATAATATTTAAAAAAAAAAAGAAAATGTAAGGTTTCTGTCTGTTTTACGTGCATCACATAAATCTACTGGACTGATTTAAATGCGGGTTTTACTGTTGGATAACGTTTAGACTTAAAATATGGTGTACTTGTATCTCAATCTGATTAATAGAAGTCGAGGAATTGAACTTATATGACTAGGATTGTAACTTATAGGTACTTTTGGTACTAATAACATAATACTTTTACCCCAGAAAAATTACCACGTGGGCAAAGCCGCGGGCTCAAAAAGATACCAAAAGATGTTTATCGATTGCACCGCTTCTACTTATCGGATTGAGATACAAAGTATACCCGATTTTAAGTCAAACATTATGCTATTCAACAGTGAAAACCGCATCGCAATCGTTTCAGTAGTTTTTTACGTGAAGCGCGAACAGACAGACAAACACCAGTAGTTATTTTAAGTCCCGTAGACCACTTTTTATTGAATTATGTTCTTTGTCCAGACTTTTGGTTACTTACTGCTTTATTATACGCACCTATAGATTATCGAGACGTTAATCATATAGGTAGATGTAGATCGTGAAGACCCAGCTTAGCAAACTGTACACTATAAAAGCTCGCTATATTTTGTATGTCGAATGAAGTAATGCCAACCTCTGGTGGTATATCAAAGTTTGTCAGGCCGGCCAAAGTTTGTCATGTCATGCCGCACAAAGTTTGTCAGGCCGCCCAAAGGCCATCAATTGTTAATAACCGGGACAGACGGTTTAGCGTTCCCTCCTAAAGAACGAGCTAAGACACATAACTTATTAAAGCTCATTGGCCGAGAATCGTACCCTGTGACGTTGGATTGCTAGGCGCACTTCTTACTGCTCAGCTACTATCTCAAAAAAGATCCCTTACTCATACTGCTCTATTTGTCTACGTTACCGAGTGGTAGTCTTTGTGACATACATTATACACACGATTTAGCATTCTAATGCGTAAATAGCACACTCGTTCTATTAAAGTGAACCCCGAGTACAATGTACTTGCAAATTCAGATTGTTATGAAACATTTACACAAAACATATTTCATATTTTTATGTTACTTCTGCGTTTGACTGCTATCTAGCCTGATCGTAAACGGTGATGAGGTTTAGGATGTGATCAGGGGTCACGCTATTATTGTTTCTCAAACATCTAATATTAATGAACTTTATAAATAACTAGCTTTTGCCCGCGATTCGTTCCGCGCGCTAGAGATTATCGCGGTAAAAAGTATCCTATATCCTTTCCCAGGGTTCAAACTAACTCCATACCAAATTAAATCAAGATCTGTTAAATCGTGAAAAGTTAACAGACAGAGTCTCTTCATTCGTTCACAGGCTCAGTAAATAAACAATAGTAATTTAAATGAAAGCTTACCCTTCTTCTCTGCCCGAAATCCCTGACAGGCTCGTCCTCAGGGTCCTGTCTCGTGTGCGGCACTCGCCAGAACGGAGGCCTCTGGTACATCGGCATTTCCAAAACTTCTCACGGTTCGATTCACAAGCTAGAAAATAACAAACAATTAGCCGCACGTTCGGTTAAAAGCATTCCGTCACATAGCAACCGATCACGTAGGTGTTGGCGTGGATTCCTGATAAATCACCTGTCTGGACAAGGACGGGTATACGCGGAAAAAATATGGACGCCACGTGGAATTGAATGGAGGGGGGCCGCAGGGCTCGCGGGACTCACCAGGGGGCGCCGCGTGGTCACTTGGACAGCGTCGCTCGTCCAATGGCGTTTTCTATTATCTGCAATTATTCCGGGCGCGATCAAAGTATGTCTATTTTTCGCAGCGGGGAAAAGCGGCGAGACGTTCCGTTCGACGGGCCGTGCTTCGAGTGATTTACAAGGCGGGAGCTGCGGGCGCTGTTTCTGGGCCAATATTTGTGAATTCGCATCCCGTCTCAATTCGCACACACGTTCAGTTCATTGCACCCGAAGTTTTGGCCGTTTTAACGGTTAAATTCGACTTGTGCAATTTGTACGGGTGGCGAATAAATAATTTATAAATATTTATACAACAGTAGGAATAACAAGTATATCTATAAAGCAGTATAGAGACATACTCAGACTGACAGACAACGCACAGGCCTAGAGATTTGAAATTTAGAGGCAATATTATTTGAAATTTCATCCCTAAGCGGGTGAAGGGTAATAAAGTTTGAACGCGGGCAAAGCCGCGGGGCACAGTTATTTCATATATATAACTGGAATTTGCCTGCGACCTCGTCCGCGCGGACGTAGTTTATCACAATGATGTATCCATCCAATCCATCCAAGTTTCAAAATGTCTCCATTCCAAATTTCATCAAGATTGGTTCAGCCGTTTAATCGTGAAAAGCTAACAGACAGAGTTAATTTTAATTTTCTAATATTAGTATGGATATACTTCACTTTTCTTCTTGTTTTTGCCTCTCTTACAAAAGAAATTGTTTAAGTACTAGCGTAAAATTAATTCAAAATTGATACAGAAATTTAACACTTATTTTCAAAAATATCAAGTACAAAGAACATGAGCTAGGCCCGGATTGCGATGTTTTAGCTATTTGCAAATCATATGGTTTTGATCCAAAATAGTAACTATTATTTAGGCAAATTTTCACTTGACTGTTCTGCTTTACCTACGTCTTCTTTGATGCCGGGCTTTATTCATCCAGAACCAACCACTAGTACCCCCAGGGGTACTACTAGTAGAGTCCGAATCAAACATAATGGCGGCCGCACTCTTGAGTGCGGCTTTGATTTTGATTGCGGCTGCGAGTTTGATTCGGACTATACCCGCTGCGAACTACCCCCAGGGGTACTAAAGGGACAACTATGCACCTCTAGTACCCACCCTTGTTTATACTGGATTTGCTTAATATTTTTCATCCAGGACTACTAGTTCTAGGTTTCTTCTTCATTATAGTATAATTTTTATTAATATCGTAAAATCTGTGTTAGTTCATATTTCGGTCCATGTTTCTTGCGTAAAGATGAGTGTTATCAGGAGTGCAATCCCGTATTTAAGTATCGGACATTAATTACTAGGCACCCTATATAATATGGATGGACAGAAATTAGACTTTGGTAAAATTTATTATTATTATGATGTGTTACTAGCGGTACACAACATGCATTAAAAGTACCCCTAGGGGTACTAGAGGTGCATAGTTGTCCCGCTAGTACCCCTGGGGGCACTTCGCGGGGGTACTAGTGGTCCTGGATAGCTTTATTGATGTTGTCAAGGAACGATGCGGATTTTGAGACTTTTCATATAAACGTTCTAACCGTTCCACTGCAAAAATATAATTAAGGTTGAAACCAAACTAGATTGAGGTTTGCAGCGATTTGTTTTTTAGATACAAAACTTCTGGTTTTTTTTCACTTCATAACATAATACTTTAGCTTTGTCAGTTTTTTTTTCGACCGAATGAAAAGCTGCACTCCTGACAATACACTCCTGACAACACAACTTCTGCAAAGATAATCTATCTTTCTACAGTAGGTATGGATTCGACCTGACTTTTGTATTATTGCAATGAAACGGGAGCTACGATCTTCGTACGTTTTATGAATGATATCCGGACTTCCGCACTCTATGGCATTCTCCAAAAATAAGTTTAAAAGCCTCTAATATCTATTTTGTTAAAATTAATACTAGGTGCATGTTCAAATATTATGGAATAAGTTTATGAACTTGCGCAAAAAAAAACATTCAAGAATTAATACATACATGATCTGCCGAATGAATGTTATACCCGAAGCGCAGATCCCAAAAAATTGGTACAAAGCTTAATAATTATATTTAATACATTGTTAGAATGCACTCATGAAAAATACCAGAATAATATGTCAAAAAATATATTCCAATTTAAAACACCAGCAGCGAATATAAATGTCACAAAAGAAAACCTAATTATTATTTATATTATATCTATGCAAAAAATATTTAATACTTAGCTTATAAAATACTAAAATCGTAACTCATATTGTGTCAGCATAATAAAAGAACACACACACACACAATATACTACGTGTTATTTACATTCGGTTTGGATTAATAATGATGTGAACAATTTCAAAATTTAAGTGTTAATTATCTAAAAGCATCGACTGTTTTAGACATAATAATAGATTTAACATTCCGATTACTTAAAACTATATCTAGATTTAAACATACTCGTAATTAGGTTAAATAATAGAAGTTGAGCCAAATTATGGACAAAAATTAATAGTACAGGGATCGGCAAAAATGTTGAGCAAAAAGCAGCGTAGTGGGGGAAAGCGGTTTCACAGACGCGCGGTCGAAATACTTTTCAACATGTTTTACAGACGCGTGGTCGAAATACTTTTCAACATGTTTCACAGACGCGTGGTCGAAATACTTTTCAACATGTTTCACAGACGCGTGGTCGAAATACTTTTCAACATGTTTCACAGACGCGTGGTCGAAATACTTTTCAACATGTTTTACAGACGCGTGGTCGAAATACTTTTCAACATGTTTCACAGACGCGTGGTCGAAATACTTTTCAACATGTTTCACAGACGCGTGGTCGAAATACTTTTCAACATGTTTTACAGACGCGTGGTCGAAATACTTTTCAACATGTTTCACAGACGCGTGGTCGAAATACTTTTCAACATGTTTTACAGACGCGTGGTCGAAATACTTTTCAACATGTTTCACAGACGCGTGGTCGAAATACTTTTCAACATGTTTCACAGACGCGTGGTCTAAATACTTTTCAACATGTTTTACAGACGCGTGGTCGAAATACTTTTCAACATGTTTCACAGACGCGTGGTCGAAATACTTTTCAACATGTTTTACAGACGCGTGGTCGAAATACTTTTCAACATGTTTCACAGACGCGTGGTCGAAATACTTTTCAACATGTTTCACAGACGCGTGGTCGAAATACTTTTCAACATGTTTTACAGACGCGTGGTCGAAATACTTTTCAACATGTTTCACAGACGCGTGGTCGAAATACTTTTCAACATGTTTTACAGACGCGTGGTCGAAATACTTTTCAACATGTTTCACAGACGCGTGGTCGAAATACTTTTCAACATGTTTTACAGACGCGTGGTCGAAATACTTTTCAACATGTTTTACAGACGCGTGGTCGAAATACTTTTCAACATGTTTTACAGACGCGTGGTCGAAATACTTTTCAACATGTTTTACAGACGCGTGGTCGAAATACTTTTCAACATGTTTTACAGACGCGTGGTCGAAATACTTTTCAACATGTTTTACAGACGCGTGGTCGAAATACTTTTCAACATGTTTGCTGAGAGCTGTAGTGATACTTTGGCTCATCTTTTATGATCAAGTACATCATTCGTTATTTTATTATTTTTTGTATTTCTTTCAGTCATCAATAAAGGCTTAATTAACATCGTAATGGCAAGAATAGAGAGCTTAATAAATATGAGTTTAAAAATTTTAACTTATGCATTATTTTCATAAGCTATGTAAATTTTTGTGTGAAGAATTAATAATAAGCTTACTACTTGTTATAATAAGAACTTGTCCTTTGAAATCTTAATAAACTTCTTTTTTTCTGCTAATCGATAGGATGTAGAAAAAAAAGCCAAAAAGCCTCCATTTTAGCAAAATAAAACATTATATATGAGGAAATCAAACAAAAATCATTATATTTTTGGGCTTCTGAGAGTTGTAAAATTGAATAGCGCCAAACCGACCATAGCGGCCCATGGCGAATGTATGACGTCACTATTGCTCAAAGGTGTACAAAAACGTATGCCACAAGAACAAAACAACTGCAAATTAGGAAGAACGTCACGCGTACTGCGCATTGTTTTAAGTCAAAAAGTAAATAGAAACAAGTTTTTTTTAATTTTTATTTTACAGTCTTGTTAATATAGAATACCCTTCTTAGCAAACCTAGGCTTGACTGAGCCGTATGATCCCCAGAAACTAATTGAACTTCCAACGACTAGTATTTTCATTAGAATAATTAATTACTTGAATTACAGAAATACATATATATTTCACAGTTTCAATGTTATCGTAACATTACCGAAGACAAAATGTCAAGAAGTTTTAATTTAAGTCAAAGATATGCTTATTTTGACTTTGCTAAAGCAAAAACAAAGATTCTTGTTATAACTTGGGATATTGTTTTAGAACGATACTAATACCTACTTAAGCTAAGACTCTACTTAGTATAGTAGTCGCAGCGGATCTTTGTGGTTGTGAATTTAGGCTCTGTGAACAATTGCACAGGTACAGTTGTGAGCACAAAACAGCATAAAGAGCGAGATTGAATATGCAATAAACGCAAGTGAGTGAGTGAGGCAGTTATACAATGGTGTCTTCACCTTCGACATTGGGATTGCGCCTGAAAAATTTGCGCAGTTTAAATATATAATAAACACTTTATTACACCATATAAGGAACAAATACAATAACTTTATTTTTTTTCATTTTACTTTTTGTTACACAGCGACTAGCAGACAACTTCCGAGCCTCAAACTTCCGCTGCGACCACTGTAACTACTTTAATCTGCATAAATTAATGATAAATACTGACAAGTTAGGCTAATTAGCATTAAAACTTTTGAAAATGAAAAGAAATTCATAAGAAGGATGAACACATGATTTTGGTATTACGTTTGTATGGGCAATTAATTCTCCGCCGACCGCAGTCTCCTTTCATTTGACAATAACTCAGCAATCACCGTATAATCATTATCTGATGTACATTTTGTAAGGGAATGATACCACGTGATCAGTGTACTTGATACAACATTAACAATAATAATTAGAAATTACAATGAATTATTAAAAATATCAATAGGGAAATTATTTTTTCAGTGACCAAAATAAGTCAGTTTTATTTAGTAATTTCTTAGTGTCGTACACAGATAGTTCAAACATTGAACACACACAACCATTAAGGCTTGATTTGACCAAACGAGAGTAAATTTAATCTTAGAATAGTGGCCTAAAAATTTATTCATTTGTCTATGCTACTATTCTTGGAATAAATTTTAACTCTCGTTTGGTCAAATCCAGCCTAAGACGGATAAAATAAACTGAAGGATAAGGTCGGTATACGATGCAGTGGCGGTGGCTTAACTGACAAAAAGCATGTGCCGCGCAGAGACACGAATGGTGCGGGTTCGAGTCGCGTCCGCAATCCAATAATGTCCATATATATTTTTTTACCTTTCGTGTCCCACTGCTTGGCAAAGGTCTCTCCTAAATCCTTCCATGCATCTCTATCCAGGGCAGGCCAGTCGCACTCCGCAACAAGTACAAATATTATTATTTTCTTAATTATGAGTAGGTACCAAGAAGAAACTTAGAATGTACTGCATAGCATTCGGTCTGACAAGTCTCGTAAAATACCTACACACTGACATTTTATTACGTAGGTAGCCATTTCTTTTTCATTCATTATTAAGCATGAAATTCAGACAGGCATTTTTTATTCATCAAAGTGCAATACCAATTAAGTTATAATCAAATAATGAGGTACTAGGTCAATTCTGATAAGAATATCATTATATGCAGTTAATAGAACTATCAACATTTATAATAATAAAAAAATAAAAATTATTACATAATTGTTTATTCTGTTACAATATCTAAGTCATATCATATCACAGAATAATTACTAGTACAAGTACCTAGTCATATTTTGATACAACCCTGCCATGCAAAAAAGTGACAGCGATTCTGAAACGGTTAGAGCAATGGAAGCTCTTGCGCGTTGTGATACGGTACATTCTAGCCTGCACGCAATGGGTCAGCGCCTTCTAGGTTAATATAATTGAAAGATCGCAGCGCTGTGCGAGTTAAATTGCACTTTATTGCGTTGTAGCGAGAGTTGCTATGTATTTACATGACTTTACTCAGTTATCCTTCTCTACTTGTACTATTATTTATTCTGTGTCCAGGGCTAGGTCTTGCCAACCAATTCTGTAAGAATTTAGGTAATATTCGAGGCCAACCACGATGTCGCCTACCATCTGCAGGCCATCCCATTGAGTGGTGACTTTTGCTGGATGCATACAAAAATTTCCATTAGGAAATTATAAAAAAAACGACCCTTTTGTATGTACATTGTACCTTCGCCTACTGAGGGTATGCTTCAGTGAATTATCTGATTGATTAAACACGCGTTTTCAAGAAATGCTTGCTAGAAATCCTGTATGTTTTCAAGCCCAAATGCGGGTAGTTAGCTAGATGGAGATAACGGTTGCGCTACTCAACGCTGAAACCCGCTACTTCAGTCTTCTCGTGACCATCGTCAATGCAACTTAATCGAAATTTTGAGATAAATAAAAATAACGTTCTTAGCGCGCTTAGGCTAGTTAAAATGACTAACAATATGCCTGATAGACTTAAAAAACTGATTTGCATACAATAACTTGTTGTTAAAAGTCTAATATGGCCGGTTTGGTGTCCCTGGCGCATTTGATAAGCGAATACATCAGCTTCACGAAACCAGTGTCCTTGGGTTTCTCCAGGCCGCGAAGGAGCCTGTTCTTCATTACTGCTACGAACTCCCGGTTGCTGAGCTGGCCGTCCACTGTGGAATGGATTAAAATTAAAACATTAGTCAAAAAAACATCATCATCATCATCAGCCGAAATAAGTCCACTGCTGAACATAGGCCTTCCTCATGTCTTTACATGATCACCGCGCTACGCAGAGGTCTTGGTGATAACGTAGAGAGTTTGCCTTGATTTCTACGCTTCGCAGAGGTCATGGTGATCATTTAGAGAAATTGCCATGATCACCACGCTTTGCAGACGTCTTGGTGATCATGTAGAGTTTGCCATGATCACCGCGCTTTATGGAGTCTTTGTGATCATGTAGAGTTTGCAATGATTTCCCCGCTTCGTGGAGTCTTGGTGATCATGTAGTGAGTTTGCCATGATCACAATGCTTCGCAGGGGTTTTGGTGATCATCTAGAGAGTTTGCCATGATCACCACGCTTCGCAGAGACTTGGTGATCATGTAGAGAGTTTGCCATGATCACCGCAATACGCAGAGGTCTTGGTGATCATGTAGAGAGTTTGTCATGATCACCACGCTTTGAAGAGGTCTTAGTAATCATGTAGAGAGTTTGCCATGATCACCACGTTTCGCTTTTGGTGTGAATTGTCCCGAATACATTATATTCATTATCAGCCTATATCTGTCCACAGCTGGACGTAGGCCTAATGCACGCCACTGAGCTCGGTCTTCAGCTCTCCTCATCCACTTTCATCCGGCCGCTTTTCGAAGATCGTCACTCCACCTGGCCACAGGGCGTCCTACACTACGTTTGCGTAAACGTGGCCCCACTCGAGAACTCGTTACCCAACGGTTATCGGTTCTTCGGGAAATGTGACCAGCCCACTGCCACTAGCTTGCTTATCCTTAGAGCTATGTCGGTTACTTTGGTTCTCTGTCGGATAACTTAATTATCTTCATATTATATTAATATATTCAAAGTTTTTAATCTCGAAATTTGAAGAATTTCGATATCATTATGAAGTCCACGGGCCTAAACCAAGTGGATATCATTTTATTATTATTATTAGTGGAGGCATGACGAGTAGCTCGCCAGGTTCTAGGTGATTCAGTCAAAGGAGAACTGAAATGCATGATACCTTCGATTGCATCTTATATTTAAAATCAATAATCTAAAGGTGGGTACTCACCAACGTTACGAGGTGTAATGTAACATTCGCATCGAGCGTGTTACGCATCGAGCATGAACTCTTGAATTTAATTGGACCAAAAGTACATAAAAAAGATACAAATTATAGAAAAGCAATCAGTGTCACGGAACGATTAGCACTAACGCTTCGTTTTTATGCTACAGGAGATTCCTTTACTAGTACGCAATATCTTTTCAAGATATCAAAGCAACGAATAGGATTTATAGTAAAAGAGGTCAGCGAAGCCCTTATTGGAGCATTAAAAGATTATGTAAAGGTATGTACTGTTTTAATTAATTCAGAAAAAGTAGTCATTACATATCAAATTAATTAATTAATTAAATCACCAAATTCTGATAGAAATTGTTCACTCATAGCTGGTGACCCATAGTCATTTTGTTCGGACGTATTTGATGCAGGTGTTTCAGGGCTTTGCTGTGGCATCGATAAGGCTCTTGAAGTCTTGGTCGTGTCGAGTATCCTTGTGAAGAATTGTAGATATTCATGTCATACTCTCCGCGATCAGCACTAAACAATATATTTGATATGTAATGCTGCTCATGTATTTTTGTTGTCTTTGAATATGATCTTAATTTATTTGCCAAAAATATACCATAGGCTTCACATTCGTCAAGTTTGTGCGAAGTTGACTCCGTTTGCTCAGTTTTCTTTTTTAAAATATTGAAATTAGATGCCATTATCTCTTTCGGGCTTGGGGCTATTGCTTTCTTCCTTTTTTGGAGGCGGAGGGCAACCATTTTCGCTTTTTTTGGCAGGCGTAGGGCAATCATTGTCGCTTTTATTGGCAGGCGGAGGGCAATCATTGTCGCTTTTATTAGCAGGCGAACGGCAATCATCAGGCGGTTGTTCTGAAGCACCTTCACGTTCACGTAGCTGAAAATAAATATAAATCATTAATTCAGACGCCAGAAACACCGGAGCAATGGCTGGTTGTAGCATATGACTATGATACTTTGTGGAATTTTCCACATTGCTTAGGATCAACCCACTGCGTTGCCAGCAAGAACAGAAGAAATTCCATTTTACTGTGTTGGCGATAAAGCTTTTGCTCTTTCCGTAAATATGATGAAAGTATATGCAGGATATCATGAACGTGGTTCTAAAGAAATAATATATAACTACCGACTTTACAGAGCTCGTAGAGTGGTTGAAAATGTGTTCGGCATACTGTCTGCAGTGTTTAGAGTTTTGCGGAAACCAATGTTGTTAGAACCGAAAACCGCGACATCTGTCGTAACAGCAATAACATGCCTTCACAATTTTTTTAAGAAAAGGTAATAATGCTCATGTATATACCCCTGCAGGTAGCTTTGACGAAGAATCGAACGGCCAGTCAGATTAGGAAACCGGAGATAATGTAACAATGATATGACTAGTATGTTACCCTTGCAAATAAGACCGCGAAGGGCTACAAGATCTGCTCACAATATTCGTAATTAAGTTGCTGAATACTGCATTCAGCAAGGGTCTGTAAGCTGGCAAGAAAATTATGCTTAAAATGGACTTACAGTATCTGTTGTGCTACGAGGTGTATTCTATCCAGTAGAAATCTCATAGCTTTGTATGCAAACCAAGTACTATGATACACTTCTTCTGCACCTGAAATTTAATTTGAAATTAACAAACGTCGAGCCAAAGTAGTATATTTCGTGAATATCGTAATATATGCTAGCAAAATAATTGTAAAATTATATATTTAAATAAAAAAACAAATTGTATCTGTCACTTGTACCACCCGCACTAACCCAGGATTAAACGTTAATACAGAGTTAATATTGTAGTTAACGGCAAAACGGTCACGCCACCACAAAACCATCTCACGCCGGGTCTGGAGGCCGGCGACACTATTCGTTTAACCCGTGTTAGTGCGGGTGGTGCAAGTGGGCCTAAGTACTTAAAAACTTAATAAATAATTACGTACCTTTTCCTGTACCAGTTGATTGTTTAGTTTTTTGTTTTTCCCTCCTCAATGATGCCAGTAAACTTGTCATTTTCTTTTTACACGTTTCTCTTTCACTGTCGAGTAACGAAGCCAATCTATCCCAAGCGTCTTCTTTCTTTAATTTGTTATAATGCTCTGGATGAGCTGGGTTCCACAACACTGGTTCTTCTCTGTATTTTTCTATAAAACACAGAGTTTTTTCTTTGTTCCACTCCATGTTTCGAGAAATAAATAAAATAATTACGAGAGGAACGACGTGTGATCACAAGCGACGTGCGACGCACCGCGTGCGCTCTTGACTACTTGCAACAGAGTACTGACTGAACCGCGTAACAGTCAAAGGATTCGCTAAAAAACCGACAGCCGGGTGGAGCACTCAAAGCGAGCAACGAGCGGCTCGTTGCTCGCGGATCGTTGCTCGCTGGTTTCCCCGTAACACGACGTACTGACTGCACGAATGCTCGTTGTGTAACACGTTATATTACGCCCCGTAACCTCGGTCAGTACCCACCTTAAAGCTTGTTGGTTCTTTTTAGTTTTGTTCTCAGTCGGGTATTTTCTTTTTTTAATAATAATTTACTTTTTCGCTGTTGGATAGCTCTTGACTTAAAAGATGGTATATATTGCATCTGCATAAGTTCCACACATAAAATACCGCGAACGTTGTTGAGGGAAACTTTAATCAAAATACAGTCGTAGCAATATGTACAGGAGAAAATATTATTTTACAGTTTCTTCTTTTATCCTAGGTATATTGGGTTCAAGACATGATATATTTCTAGTGCCATAGATAACACCACACAGTCTACAAAACCACTTCTCACCGCAGTTTATCGACACAATGCTCATTGAAAATTATGATGTATACGTTGATAAAATGCGGAGCGTGCCAAATGGCTGTGTCGGCTTGCCAATGAACGCGCCCACAATAAGCCAGAACTGCACTAAAACACCACGTGATATCTACAGCTAGTCAGTCTACTCAACTGTTCGTCGAATATAGTGAAGACTACGTTGATGACATGCGGGTCCAAGTCGACATGCGCCACGGTGCGCGCCACAAGTCTGCGTCGGCTGGTCAATGAACGCGCCCACAATTTGCTAGAATTGCACTAAAACACCACGTGATACGAGGGCTGTTTGATAAGTCGTTTTAAAAAGTAAAAGAAAATATATATTTTTAAACAATTTACATTTATTTCTCAACATAGTCTCCTTTGAGGGCCAAACATTTGTTCCAGCGAGTTTCCAATTTGTTGAGGTCTTCAAAATAGCCGTTTACACCTGCGATGCAGTCCTCATTTGTTAAAAATTTTTGTCCTCCAAGCCATCTTTTCAGATTTGGGAATAGGTAATAATCGCACGGAGCTAGGTCCGGCGAATACGGAGCATGCGGAACCAGCTCGAAGCCCAACTCGTGGATTTTGGCCATTGCAATAGCTGACGTGTGCATTGGGGCATTGTCTCGATGAAAGAGGACTTTCTTGGGGGACAATTTTGGTCGTTTTTCCAACAATTCGGCATTAAAACGGTCCAATAACTCTGCGTAATAACGGCCAGTGATAGTCTTTCCCTTTTCCAAGTAATCAATCATAATGATTCCTTCGCCATCCCAGAAGACTGTCGCCATCACCTTCCCAGCCGACAAAACAGTCTTGGCCTTCTTTGGGGCACGTTCACCAGTCGCCATCCATTGTTTTGATTGCTGTTTTGATTCAGGTGTATAATGATGGACCCAAGTTTCGTCCACAGTGACAAATCGACTCAAAATATTCCGAGGATTACGCTTCATTATATCCAAACACAGTTTTGAAATTCGCTTTCGTTCGCGTTTTTGTTTATTGTCAACAAACGTGGCACCCATCGTGCAGACAGCTTTGTCATACCCAAATCTTCATGCAGGATTTTATGTACTCGCTCAGTGGAGATGCCTGTGTTCTCAGCTATTTCACGCACCTTCACTCGGCGGTCATCGAGTACAATATTATGGACTTCTTCAACAACATCCTCAGTAGTGACTTCGATTGGGCGACCAGAGCGTGGAGCATCAGATGTGCTTGACCGACCACGTTTAAAATCATTTATCCAGTTATAAACAGTCTGCAACGTTAGTGCGTTAGTGCCATGAACAGAATCAAGTTCAGTTTTTATTGTGGCACCACTGCAACCCTTCATATAAAAATGTTTTATAACGGCACGAAATTCCGATTTTTCCATAGTTGTTGAAAATTTACGAGTGATCACAGTTAAACAATGGTTAAACTGACAAAAACTTGTTTTTTTTTTTGCTGAATTTTAGACAGTCTTCATTAGAAAGATTGTGCCTGCCAGTGTTAATGCCATTTACCAGAAAAAAGGTTTCATAAATAGTTTTTAAAAGGACTTATCAAACAGCCCTCGTATCTACAGCTAGTCTGCCTACTCAACTGTTCTCGTCGAATATAGTGAAGACTAAGTTGATGACATGCGGGTCCAAGTCGACATGCGCCACTAGTCTGCGTCCGCTGGACAATGAACGCGTCCACAATTTGCCAGAACTGCACTAAAACACCACGTAATATCTACGGCTAGTCAGCCTCATGTCGAATAATAAATAAATACATTTGGGACAATTCCACACCAATTATCTAGCCCCAAACTAGGATACCCTGTAATATGGGCACTAGATAACGGAGAAACATACATAAATACGAATATCAGATCCGTGATTCGGAAACAAACATTTCTGCTCATCACACAAATGATTGCACCTTGCAGAATTCGAATATAGTGAAGACTACGTTGATGACATGCGGGTCCAAGTCGACATGCGCCACTAGTCTGCGTCCGCTGGTCAATGAACGTGCCCACAATTTGCCAGAACTGCACTAAAACACCACATGATATCTACAGCTAGTCAGCCTACTCAACTGTTCTCGTCGAATATAGTGAAGACTACGTTGATGACATGCGGGTTCAAGTCGACATGCGCCACGGTGCGCGCCACATTTCTGCGACGGCTGGTCAATGAACGCGCCCACAATTTGCCAGAACTGCACTAAAACACCACGTGATATCTACAGCTAGTCAGCCTACTCACTGTTCTCATCGAATATAGTGAAGACTACGTTGATGACATGCGGGTCCAAGTCGACATGCGCCACGGTGCGCGCCACATGTCTCAGGGTCGGCTGGTCGATGGAGGCTCCCGCGATGTGGTAGAACGTTAGGGCGGTGTCGACGTCGTTGATGTTATTTAGCAGGTGGAAGAATTTGAGGTAGTCGTCTTTTGTTATGCCGATGCCGTGGTCGCGGAATCTGCAATAAGGAAACCATAGATTTCATGAGTATAAAACGGACACATATCTCCAGGATCTCCTAAATATAATTTTAGAATCAAAGTAGACATATATTTTTTATTGCTGTCCGTCTGGAGTGTTCGAGTGAGTTGGATTGGTTAAGGGAGTTCCAGTGAAGTCCCAACAAACATTATTGTTCATACAAAAAAACAAGTTGGATTAGATCAAAATAAAGAGCATGTAATCTTTTAAATCATTACCGAACCCAAATATCTCAGAAAGTATATCACTTGCGACTTTTTTTTATGCACACTTTTTTGTCTTTTAATTTTCCCTATCGATTCACATCAGTTTCATTTATGGCCAGGTAATCGCGTATTTTTCAATATGGCGGAAGTTTAGGTATGCAAGGATCTATAGTCTGCGCCAGTAAGATTGACAATAAAGTGCATTGACCCCACGTCAGTCGCTAAAAACAAAGGGGTGTAACTTAAAATTTTACCACTTTCGAACACAAAAAATAACGTTTTATCATCGATTTTTATTTCAATTCTACGTAGAGGCTCAGTGCCACACACACCGGCACACTCAGTACAAAAACCGGTTTACATACGCGCGTGGGGCACCTACTGGGTAGTACATACTACATAGAATAAATTCTACATAGTACATCCTAGAACATTCTTGATTTGTTTATATGTCTCATTTGATAATCTCTATACTGTAGAATCAGTATTTTTTATAAAAATTGTGTTTATCACGCTAAAAGTGTTTTAACGAATCATCTCATTTATTTATACCAAATTGTTCAACTTTAAATAATAGTAGATAGATAAATAGATACATAAATTAACTCTTTTTTGACACCAAAAAAAAATAAAAAGATACAGACATAGGAAAACACTTAGATATTAGGTACAATGGGCGGTCTTATTGCTAAAAGCGATCTCTTTCAGGCAACCTTTGGATGGACATAAATTATTGAATAACAAGGACGGTGGTGTATATAGGAATATATAATGTGAAATTAAGAATTGTACTATAAATACGCATAAAAATCCAAGTAGATTATGCACCAAGGGGTTAAAGCAGTGTCTTACGTCATGGGCGGCATATTAGACCCTGAGCGTAACTCAGAGTTAACTCCCGAGGGTAGCGAGGGGGTTCAAAGTTAACTACCGAGCGATATTTGATTTATTTAGACTCCCGAGTGAAGCGATTGGTACAATATGCCGCCCGTGACAACAGGCAGGCTTTATCCCCGAAGTGAATACTTTACTTTTCATACCTTCTGCGAGACAAAAAAAACAATAAATGCACAATAATAGGCTGCTTGGCTTTAACTAAAAGGACGCATTCGCAGCCTTGACTCCTTTTGTTGTTCTCTACTGATTAAAATCGTTATAGTGGGCTTTTTCGTATTTATGTTTAAATTTTTCCGGTAGTACATTATTAATAATGACTAAATCAACTCCGGAGTCAAATCACTATCGCTCGACGACATTTTTGTGTCAACTTGAAATTGATAAAATACAGAACTGTTAAAATAACACCAAACACCGTCTATTGTTTCACATTTAATTACAATCACGCCTTTTTTGTGTTCTGCTGTTCTGCCTATGGTGGCCAGTTTGATTTTCAAATTAACTCTTTACAATGCCCGTATCTATGCTATGAATTATACAAAATTTAACGTTTCAAATCACATTACGTCTCTTGCTGACTCCAGGGGATATAATGACTTACTTTAGATTGCGTGATATGTAACTGGATATTGTCGAGCAGGTGGTATGAAAATAAATTTAAAGTATCATAACAAATGTTGTTATACTTACGAAACTACTTCCTAAAAATAATACGAAACGCGAGTTATGCCATTTCGTCCCAAACACTATGTTACGTCAGACAGCAGAGATGCGTCACTTTTGGACTGCCAATGACAGCGCCTCGGCAAAGAATAGATACACTAACGCGAAAAGAAACGACACTTAAGCATGTGTGCTCGTAAAATCGCCCGCGGCTATGTGTGGGTGTCTGGAGGTGCGAGGGGGCCTTGTGCGGCCTTTTTATTTAAGTTTAATAGTTGCAATTGTAACATTAGATTAAAGTATTAACATTAACTTGACTAATCTAAAATTGTAAATTTTGTAAGAAGCTTAAAAGAAAATTGCTACTGTTTAGTTTGAAATTGTCTATTAAATACCTGTATTTTGATTCCTCACTCGATTCGTAATTTTTGTTCCATCGGAAATACAATATGGCAGCTATCGGCCGCCATATTAGTTTTCTTTACATTTCATATATCAGCACACTCGTCATTAAGACAAATCCAATGATACCTCATTAATTAAAATCCATCAAGCCGTTTAGGCTGTAAGACGTGCCTAGGAAACGTACAAACATACATACAACCCAAACACATAACCTTCCTCAGTCGGGTAATAAAAACTATGTATAATATTCTTTGGCACAAGTCTAAATTCCATTTTGGTATCAACCCTAGCGCTTAGACGCTCCGACTCGAGGTCACCGGCGCTGGAACTCTCACGCACAGAGAGTGTCGAATGTTAGTATTTGAATCTGTTATATTGTAGGATATTATTTTTATGTTTTATCATCTCACATAATATTTTTTACGTATACATATTATATTATTAAATGTAAGAATTCTTGTTTTTTTTAGACATGGGGTTTAAAAAAGGCGATTTTGAGAGACGTCATGGAGCGAGAGAAAACGAAAAGAGAGATATAATGATATTTTTTTGTTGTTATAGTAATTTGTGAAAAACAAACATTGGTGACGATATGGATTCGGAACAAGCCGGTTCGTCCAGCGAGCGGTCACGTCATCGTAGAGTTATTTTTGCATAATAATATAAATTAACGTTAAGGTGCCGAAAGTTCTGAAAAATACAGCTGCATACATTAAATATTTTATTTTTAATATTTTTCTCGTCTTTCTATCCAAAATATATAGTAGATATTATTTCATAATATTGTTTAACCTGTGGACGTATGCGTTTTTGGAGTTCTTGGACTATTTTTTAAATATATAATGATTAAAAGTTTTGCCATAGAAAACCTATTTCTCTATCGATTGGGAAACAAAGAGATTATCATAAATACATACAAATTTATAACAAATACTTGGCTTAAGATTAGTTTCCTTTGAACGAAAAAATTATAGATAAAACTTCTAAGATCTCTGGAGTCAGCAAAATAACTATTTATCGCATCTTGAGAGAGTTCGAGATACTCCAGCTGTATTAGAAAAAGAAATAATAAAAAATTGATAATCGATAATATTCAAGTTGTTTTGAAAATCGGCCATATGGATGAAAGTGCATCAGTTTTTTCTTGCAGGGGACTACGAGTATGTACCGACTATGATAAAATTTATAAAGTAACTTAAGTAAGTAGCTACAGTACTCTTTAATCGGAATACCTACTCGACACCCTGTAAAAGTAAAAAAATACTAATATAATTCCAGTCATAAAAGGTTTGTCACCGCTGCTTGAACCACCAAAAGCTCAATGCACTTTATTGCCAATCTTTCTGGCGCAGACTATATACAAAAATGTTGAGGGATGTTCATGATTGTAATACTACACATACAAAAAAATAGTGCATGGGGCCGCGCGGAAGAAGTGAAACTTCGTAACGTGGAAATAAAAATAGGAAGGCCTCCATGGTAGCGTTAAACGTTTAACGCAACCTTGTTGGAAGTCGCATTAGAAGTTTCACTTCAATAAAACAGCAAATGTAGATTAAAAATCTAATCTAAAACCGTGTTTTTTTTAGATTGCTTTGTCATTGATACCCTGAAAGTTTCAGCCAGATAGCTAATCGGGAAGTGCTCGAAATATGAGTTGCAAGATTTCAACGGTATTGATCATTTATCAATCCTGTGCATTGAAAACATATAAAATAAATAGTAGATTTGGAAACTAGGGACTACTACTAAGTCCTAGTAGTACTAGGGAGCGAAATAATATTTTGCTGGCGAGGGCGCTATTTTGAATCCAGAGCGGAGTGAAGGATTCTAGAGTAGAATGCCGTGCGTAGCGAGGGATTCAATATACGTCACCCGAGGGAAAATAATTTTGCGTCCGAGTGATACACTCTACTTTTCATCCTCCTCTATGAGAAAAAGAAATAAACGCTTGTAGATACTTTACAGCTCATATATTTATTTACAAGCTCAAATTAAAAAAGGTTTATAACCAAAACGGGCGTATTTCCGAAGCACCGGTACAGTCAGAAGGGTATTTCCTTTTCCTGTGCGAGATACAACTTTTATAAAGGCCGGTTCCTATATCTTAAAGCGAACCCCTTTCGATTACTATACGTCAGCTTTTGACATAAACGCCATATGAAAAACGTCAAAAAGTAACGAGACATTGGAAAAACGACTCGTATCATTTTGATACGGCACATGAAAGGGAAATTTCCTTTCAAACTCAATACTTAATTTTATAATAATTTATATTTTTATCTCTTTGTTTATGAGATGTAAAGTTTTGACTTTTTTAAGTCTTGTGCAATTATTTTTCATCCCATCTATTCGAAAAACGCCGATTATATCTTCAAAAAGGGAGAGCAAATTAGGTCTTTTTTGTTCAAGACTTTCAGAGAGGGTAGTAATGAATGTCCGTGGCTCGTCGGCTTTTTCCGCCTTAGCTCGGCCATATTCAAGTTATGGAGCATCATATTTTAATTTGCAAAATGTAAACACACTCCTTTGTAGGGATTTGTACTCCGGTACTAAAGATCCGAAGTCAACCTATATGTCTAGCCGAGGCTAACCTGACATATGGTATTATAAGGAGAAAAACAGGAAGTAGGTGGAGCCTAGAGACGGGGCTTAGCATCACGTGATGACTTGTTTGCACAACACTGGCTGTAACTGGATCCAGCCGAGCAGACCTTTTCCTCGGCGAGGCAGCGAGAGCGGAGCGCTTTTCTGCCAGCAGTCGAAGCAGCCGGACGTTCCTGAATATTTCATGAGTTCCTTAAATTCCCCCACTTGATTTTGTAACTGTGTTTAGTTTACTTTGTTGAATTTAATAATACCTTTGCATGTGTGATCGTGTATATTTTTTTAATAAACCCACTTCTGGTTGCTAATAGTATTATGCCAAAAAGTTAGTATATATCACGAAATAAATGAAGGGTTGTTAATTCAATCCAATGAGAGCGCATGGTGCAAATTGGGTTACGTAGCGCAGTGAGAAAAGGGGGTGACAATCGTAGCTTCCAAACCTAATACGAATGAACCGATTGAACGAACTGATGGGAACGAGATACTTCTTAGCTATAAAGAGGGAGGCGGAATTGAGAAAAGGAGGGTACGAATCGTAGCTTCCAAACGAGTGGACCGATTTAGCTGCGGTTTTTTATGTTTGAAAGCTGAGGTAAACGAGATGGTTCTTAGCTATAATAGAGGGTGCGGGGGGTTTTATAATTTTATTTATTTGTGCTTGTATATTAATATGAGTTGTAAAGTGTCTAAAAGCGCGTTTTATTTATTTTCTCATAGAGGGCGATGAAAAGTAGAGTGTATCACTCGGACGCAAAATTATTTTTCCACGGGCGAAGTATATTGAATCCCTCGCTACGTTTGGGATTCTACTCTAGAATCCTTCACTCCGCTCTGGATTCAAAATAGCACCCTCACCGGCAAAATATTATTTTGCTCCCTAGTAATACAATCTACCTATTTAACCAAAACAATGGTCATATCCCGCAATAACTGCCTACACCCTACGGTGCAAGTTGCTGGCACAAAAATTGAAAGAGTCTCCAAGTACAAGTACCTTGGCACGTGGATAAATGAAACATGGGAGTCAGACATGGAAGTGAGGACCCGGATTAAGATAGAGGGGAAACGCCACGTCGGGAGGAGAAGAAAGTCATGGCTAAAGAATGCCCGAGAGTGAACCGGAATTGGCAGGCCATTAATGATGACATTAGAATAGGCTTACGTCTTTTTAACCCGCTTGAGCATTCTCGCCTTCTTCTTAGCTGGATATCCAGCGTACGCCAGCAAAAGCTCAGCAAAGTCAGCCTCAGTGATACGCCCGTTCTCATCTGAAATATTCAACAAATTATGTACAAACTGATTTTAAACTTTTATATGTGATATTCCAAGGAAGCGATTTGCGCCATAGTTCAATGGTTAATGGGGATATTTCTAAAGCGAAGATTCCCTTTAACATTGGCTTCCCGCAAAGATATTGGCTTCGTCGAAAATTAAGACATTGAGGCCATATTTAGTAGGTCAAGTGTTGTCAGTGAAAGTAAATAATCCTAGAACACCGCTTTGCAAATATTCGGTGTTATCATCACCATCATCAGCCTATATCTGTCCACTGCAGGCCTCTCCTAATGCACGCCTCTGAGCTCGGTCTTCAGCTCCCCTCATCCATTCTTTTCCAGCCGCTTTTCGCAGATCGTAACTCCACCTGGCCACAGGGCGTCCTACACTACGTTTGCCTAAACGTGGTCTACACTCGATAACTCGTCTACCCGTCGTAAGAGACGACGGTTGTGCTATTATTGGTCTTGAGCTTCGTCAGATGGGATCTACTCAATTGCTGGACGAAGATATTTGACCCCCGATTTTGCTCAATTGCAATATGTATCCAGAGTGTATTTGAGCACCGGAGGTCACGTCACACCAGCATACTGATCTTCTGATTGGGCTCCCTTTTTTCTGACGATGTGGCTTGCTGTTGCTTGCGTCGTTTGTCCATAAGCCGAAGAGCTTCATCCAAGATTTTAGACTTCGTGCCCATACGCTGCAGCTGACAAAATTGTGTGGCCTCTTTCATATGAATTCCCACATCTTTTTAGAGTTGCTCATTCACGTAATTTGTGGTTTCCAAAGCAGCGAATCGATTTTTCAACTTGAGTTGGAACTGTTTTGATCCAACAGCGGCTTGGAGCAGGTTGGGTCGGAGCGTAGACTTCACCAGACGGCATCTTTCAAGCTTGTGGTCGATATTCAAAGAGCCTCGGACAAGTCGGTGTTCACTACCAGTATTGAACCTGCTGATCACTGAGACATCCCTGAATATGTGCTTATTGTCCGTCATGATTGAAGTCAAGCTCATTTTTAGTCAGTGTCGGTGCTTTGCTGGGTCCACTTCCTCTGGGGTTGCATTTTGAATATAGAGTTCATCAACAACATCCCCTCTTTTTCCAAAAAGTTAACTATCATTTGCCCCCTGTGATTCCTGTTTCCGTAGCCGAATGGACCTATTTTATATTCACTGCAAGTCTGTACTCCCACTTTGGCGTTAAAGTCTCCCAAGATTACGTTGTAGTGGGTCCTTGTGGTGTTATGTAGGGCTGTTATGGTGGGCTAGCTCATCATCCGATTGTGCCGAGGTCGGTGCGTAAACCTCTACGACCTTAAGGCTAAACCTTTCGGTCAGCTTAAGAACCATGGTTCTTAACCCTTAACCAAGCGGCTAGGGTTTTATATAATAAAGTTTATGAAATTCAGTATTTTGTTTATATACAATACTAGTTTTCGCCGCGACTTCGTCCGCGCGGACTAGTTTATCGCGAAAAAAAGCATCTTATGTTCATCTATGATATTAAAAATCAATGCAAAAATATAGCACCAACCATATTGATGTTTTTTGGCAGACTTGATATTATTTCGTTTCCATGGCAAGCGTTCCTTACAGCGAGTTATTAACATTTTACAGTTTACCCGTGGAAACTTACCTTTTTTCGGGATAAAAAGTATCCTATGTTTTAATCCAGGGTATAAGCTATCTCCATTCCAAATTTATCAAAATCCGTCTAGCTGTTATCGCGTGAAAGCTCCACAAACAAACAAACAGATAACATTACATTTAATATATTGGTGTGGATAGAGGCAATAACTACATACATTTTTTTATTAATTTTTGGTAAAAAGACAATCTTTGGTCATGTGGTCTCTCTAAATACCTTGAAAAATATGGTGTCTCTAAGTGCCAAGCCCTGAACTTACGAAAGTGTTGTGATGATGATGACGACAAAGTTCTAAAAAAAAAACAGAAAAAGATGTGGTCCTGTACAGTACATTGCCTTATTAAGGGTTAAGCTGACCGAAATTTATAGCCTTCACAGGTACGCTACCCTGGTCGACACACTGGTTACTTCTACAAAATTATCAATGAGGACTTTATTGACGAGGAACCTCACGCCACCCTGAGATTGCTGATCGCCCTCTCGGAAGTAGAATAGATGGCCCAATTCTAGGTGTATGGTGTCCTCTCCCTCTCTATTCGGACTTCACATAACCCCAGAACATGCCACCTTATCTTTGTGAGCTCCGTCTCGAGTTGCGCCAAGTGATCGTCAAGCCTAATCGTTCGTCTCCTAATCCTAATCGTTGTGAGTAGCCAGGGTCACTTGTTTACGTTTTGGGTGGCCTACGTTAGCCCAGGGATTCTTCGCATCCCCTGCCCTGCCGTTTCCTTCACCACCGCCTTGGTCAGGACTAGGAGGAGAACCGGGAACTGGGGGGCATTTTTTGTTGTGTTGTTCATGTAAAGGATGGTTTGCCCTAATGCCACGCTGGGCATGCGGGTTAGCGATCGCAGGCTGTAGCTTCTCGCACCGGGGGCTCTGCTGCCCGTCTCCGGCCTGTGTCATTTGGCTACGCTTGTTTTGGGATAGTTATACCGCCATCTGGTTGTCGCCAGAGCCTCGTTCGTTATCCAGCAGGATGCCCGCGATCAAGTAAGGTTGGCTTGGAACAGTACGATGATACATCCCCAGGTTAGGACACAACTATCATACATACCTGGTTGTTTTCTCATGAATTAGTTATACCGCCATCTGGTTGTCGCCAGAGCCTCGTTCGTTATCCAGCAGGATGCCCGCGATCAAGTAAGGTTGGCTTGGAACAGTACGATGATACATCCCCAGGTTAGGACACAACTATCATACATACAAGTAAGGTTGGCTTGGAACAGTACGATGATACATCCCCAGGTTAGGACACAACTATCATACATACAAGTAAGGTTGGCTTGGAACAGTACGATGATACATCCCCAGGTTAGGACACAACTATCATACATACCTGGTTGTTTTCTCATGAATTAGTTATACCGCCATCTGGTTGTCGCCAGAGCCTCGTTCGTTATCCAGCAGGATGCCCGCGATCAAGTAAGGTTGGCTTGGAACAGTACGATGATACATCCCCAGGTTAGGACACAACTATCATACATACAAGTAAGGTTGGCTTGGAACAGTACGATGATACATCCCCAGGTTAGGACACAACTATCATACATACAAGTAAGGTTGGCTTGGAACAGTACGATGATACATCCCCAGGTTAGGACACAACTATCATACATACCTGGTTGTTTTCTCATGAATTCTAGAGATAAAATTTCCTTTTGCAGTTGATGTTGGAAATCTAAGAACTTCTCAATAGTCAGCTTTTCGTGAAGCTTGGGGCCAAAGAAGTAAGTCGTCAGCGCAGAGTTAATTCCCTGGAAAAAATTATGTCTATAAGTGCTACCGAAATGTTGGGCTTGAATATTACTTTGCATTGTCTACATAAAGCTAGATAATCAACATCTAAAACTTGCGCTTTCGCATTACAGACCGCCAGCCGATCTCAGCAAACGTGAAGTTGCCTGCGCAGAACCGTTTTTAGAAACTAAATTGTCTATTGCGCAGCCACACGGCTAATTCCACGATTGCCTAGAGCCGTTGAGGGTACTGTACCTAGGTTGACAGTTCACTAAAACTTGAGTCTAAGCCGGTGATTATCGAAACTTTGTCGACCTCGATGTTGGGAGTTGGAAGTGATATTGTTCATATTGTGATTAGTGGTAACATCAGCTTTCAAACATAAAAAACCGCATCATCAAAATAGGTCCATTCGTTTGGGAGCTACGATCCTTACCCCCTCACCCCTATTATAGCTAAGAACCATCTCGATCACATCAGCTCGATCACGCGGCACATGCCTTTACCAATTCGGCCACCGAGACCTATGCGTCGTCATCGAAATCTTTCGACTAGCTTCTTTGAACCCGTCTTATGGGGACGGTAACGCTATTATTGGTAGTATTACGAATTACCAACCAAACACGGCTAATATTGATTAACTTCGTGTCTTAAAGATAGATAGAGAGATAATACTTTATTGCACCTAATAAGAAATTATTACACATAAAATATTTCTTTAAAAAAGTACAATGGGCGGTCTTATCGCTAAGAGCGATCTCTTCCAGACAACCTTTGGATAGCAAAAAGCACCAATTTTTGATGCAGTTTTTATGTTTGAAAGCTGATGTGATCGAAATAACGCCTCCCAAATCTATGTTTTATAGCAGTTATAATAATATTAGCCGTGTTTAGTTGGTAATTCATAATACTACCAATAGATGGCGTTACCGTCCCCATTCAAACATCATTCATTCATTTCGTCCGGGTTCAAAGAAGCTAGTGGAAAGATTTGGATGACGACGCATAGGTCTCGGTGGCCGAATTGGTAAAGGCATGTGCCGCGCTGAGGCACAGTATGTGAGTTCGAATCTCGTCCGTGACCCAAATTTTTCCATTAGAAAATTATTACGTTAACTGCTATAAAAAATCATAAAAATGTATTTGTTATTGTATAATGGCAGTACCTTGAAAGTGTTACCAGTGTTGGCGTGGTCGCGGTGCCGCGAGCCAATGCTGCTCTGCTGGCGGATGAGCGCGGCGAACTTCTCGAACACCTCGCAGTCCAGCTCGCCTTCGCCATTCAAGTCGAACATGATGAACGCAATCTCAAAGTGCCGGCGGGATGTTATTGTATAATGGCAGTACCTTGAAAGTGTTGCCAGTGTTGGCGTGGTCTCGGTGGCGCGAGCCGATGATGCTCTGCTGGCGGATGAGCGCAGCGACCTTCTCGAACTCCTCGTAGTCCACGTCGCCGTCGCCGTTCAAGTCGAACATGCGGAACGTGATCTCAAAGTTCCGGCGGGATTTAATTGTATAATGGCAGTACCTTGAAAGTGTTGCCAGTGTTGGCGTGGTCTCGGTGGCGCGAGCCGATGCTGCTGTGCTGGCGGATGAGCGCAGCGACCTTTTCGAACTCCTCGCAGTCCACGTCGCCGTCGCCGTTCAAGTCGAACATACGGAACGCGATCTCAAAGTGCCGGCGGGATGTTATTGTATAATGGCAGTACCTTGAAAGTGTTGCCAGTGTTGGCGTGGTCTCGGTGGCGCGAGCCGATGCTGCTCTGCTGGCGGATGAGCGCAGCGACCTTCTCGAACTCCGCGCAGTCCACGTCACCGTCCCCGTTCAAGTCGAACATGCGGAACGCGATCTCAAAGTGCCGGCGGGATGTTATTGTATAATGGCTGTACCTTGAAAGTGTTGCCAGTGTTGGCGCGGTCACGGTGGCGCGAGCCGATGCTGCTCTGCTGGCGGATGAGCGCAGCGACCTTCTCGAACGCCTCGCAGTCCACGTCGCCGTCGCCGTTCAAGTCAAACATGCGGAACGCGATCTCAAAGTGCCGGCATGTTATTGTATAATGGCAGTACCTTGAGTGTTGCCAGTGTTGGCGCGGTCACGGTGGCGCGAGCCGATGCTGCTCTGCTGGCGGATGAGCGCAGCGACCTTCTCGAACTCCTCGCAGTCCACGTCGCCGTCGCCGTTCAAGTCGAACATGCGGAACGCGATCTCAAAGTGCCGGCGGGATGTTATTGTATAATGGCAGTACCTTGAAAGTGTTGCCAGTGTTGGCGTGGTCTCGGTGGCGCGAGCCAATGCTGCTCTGCTGGCGGATGAGCGCAGCGACTTTTTCGAACTCCTCGCAGTCCACGTCACCGTCGCCGTTCAAGTCGAACATGCGGAACGCGATCTCAAAGTGCCGACGAGATGCTGCGAAGTGTGACACAAAAAAAAAAAAAAATGATGCAGGTTAATAGTCACAGGACGAATGCGGAAGAGCGGAGGGCCATAACGAGAAGCACTATTGTGTTTTTTCTTCTTGCGCATGCTAATTTTGAATAAATCAAATAGTTCACTTCACAGCTTTTTGAAGCAGCTAGTGGATAGACCAATATTAAAATGGTATTTATAAACATATTACTTATAACTTGACCACTTACATTTTAATCGTACGCCCCGTACGTACCTACTTACATTGGTCATCACACTAATATTATAAACTAGCTGTGCCCGCGGCTTTGCCCGCGTGGTCAATTCATTTAAAAGTAGCCCATATGTGTCATTCCAGGACCAAAAGTACCTATCTTCTTTAACTCATTAAAAAAAAAAAAAAAAAGGCGGAGGGCAGATACAAGGCTTCTCCATTCCGTTCTGTCTTGGGCCACCCGTTTCACCTCGCTCCAGGACATGCCAATGTCTTTCATCTCTGCAATGACAGAGCGCCGCCAGGTCTGCTTGGGTCGACTACGCCTTCGCCGGCCCTGCGGATTCCAATCCAGAGCTTTTCTGGGGATGTGGTCTGCACTCCTGCGCAGAGTATGACCTATCCAGCTCCACTTGCGACGCCTTATTTGCAAGTCAACAGGGTCTTCATGGCACAGTCTCCACAGGTCTACGTTGGCGATAGTGTCCGGCCAAAATATCTCCTGGATTTTACGAAGACAGCGGTTGATAAAGACTTGAATCTGGTGAGTAATTTGCTTGGTAGTCTTTCAGGTCTCGCATCCGTACAGCAGCACGCTCTTTACGTTAGTATAAAAGATTCTCAGTTTCAATCTGTGAGAGAGGTGTTTCGACTGCCATACAGGGTGCAGAAAAGCAAAGGCACCCCTTAAAAAAAATATATATTGAAAATATGAAATCCATAAATTTCGACTAAAATAAATTCAAATACATAAATTCGTATTACTGATTTATCTGTTCTCAGAACAGTTATTTGTTTATATGAGAGGGTTCTCAAGTGGTCATACAAACGGTTTGTTTACACAAGGGTCGCCGGGCCCAGATGGGCTTCCAGCGGCCGAAACACGTTTTGCGCCCTTTTTATTTATCTGGTCTGTACATGATCTGCCGAGCGGAATCCTACTTGCTCGTTCAATAGCCTTTGACATTCGGTCTAATAATATCTTGCATAGGACTTTGGAGGGGATTGACAGAAGAGTGATACCCCTCCAGTTGCTGCAGCTACTGAGGTTACCCTTTTTTGGGACAGTTACAAGAAGTCGTGTTCTCCATTCGTCTGGCACACATTCATCTTGCCATATCTTTTGGATAAGAGGTGTAAGAATTTCCGTAGCCGTGAAGACATCAGCCTTGATTATCTCAGCAGCAATAAGGTCCGCTCCAGCCCTGCGAGCATGGATCTTATCGATCGTTAAAGATCGATAAATTTATCGATTTTATCGAAATTCGGTAGCATGGATCTTCTAGCCTCGGTAAAATTTTATCGATTCGGTAACATTCGTGAGTTTATCAATTTAAAAAATGGCAACTCGGACTGTACCACAGATCAGATAGACGACTAATCGACTAAACACTTATTTTTTGACATCATATTGGAGATTCTTAATTTTTTGACATAATACGGAGAAACTTTTGGAATTCTACCTAAGATACTCAAAGATTTTGAATTACGTTGGAAGGACTTTAGAATCAGTATATGTCTATAAGTACTAAGTAGAGTGGGGAGTGGCAGAGTGAGGGGAGATAACCCTCCCCCTGCAAGGGGTGGTGGCGGAAACCCATAATTTGTGAGAAAAAGCAAAAAAAAATAAGAGGTTATGTATGAAAAAACGTAGGGTTTTCAATGCTTAATAAAAACACGAGGACAAAAGCTACGCTACGCTTCACTCCCGCCTTCGTCTTCTAACCTATCATGGCCAAGTCGGGCTTTCGCCTAGCGCCTCTAGCAGTGTATATTACACGAACTGAAATCATACAAAGAAAAAATGCATTATTCTATGAATGTTTTGCTAAATATACTTGTAATAACGAAACGCCGCTACAAACAGCTGCCCACAGCTGACAAAACATGTAGCGAAGAGCAAATTATCCCTACATTAATGATCCATTTCGTACGTTTTTTCATACTTAACCTCATTTATTTTTGCTTTTTCTCAAAAACTTTGAAATTCCTTTCTTTTTTTCCTCCCTCTCTCACCCCCTCCCCTCCCCTAAGCACAAATGTACATATACCAATTCTAACGAACGAGCCATTACGCTTACTGGCGTAGATAGTATGTTCCTTGAACCTACCCTAAAGTAATAAGTACCTTAGCCAGTCGCTTACCGTGACGCGCACGTGCAGTATGCACGTGCAATGTTAGATATATCGCCACCCGATGATCTATTAGTAAAATAATACCAATATGACTTCCTTACACAATTGCTTGAGACACATCCCTGACAAGCTTGCTGACAGTCCGCTGTCCTAGTGCGATAAAGTACTCCTGGCCGATGCATCGTTTGAAACTGCCCACGGCGAAAATGCATACAGGTGTTAGTTAGGACCTACAACAATGATTTTCCAGGTAGGTGTTTAGACTGAGTACCTACTAGGTATCATAATAATTAAATTAGAACATTAGGCTCAATAACTACAAAAGATAATTTCTGGAAGTAGGTAAAACGTATCTAAGTATTTTGATATTATTATGTAAAGTAGATACCTACTAACATTGATGTATATGTTACTATATGCTTACTACAACATGCACAGGCAGTACATTAGATCGAATCCTTGTCAAATCGCCCTAAACACCTTGAATGAGGGCGAGGGCAATTTCCTTATTAACCTTATTATTAATGCTGTTCTTCCAGATCGAAAGGATCTAGAAGAACAGCATTTTAAATTATTATTTTTAAGGCTCCCTAAAACGTTGCTTATTAATCCTCAAGACCGCGATGTTCTGACGCCTCCTCCTTTCAGCTTTCAATGTATATTGCCGAAATCCATTTTACAAGAATATATTTATGTTTGTCGTGTAACTTTGGAAAGCCGATAAAATTCGATATATTCGGTAAGATTAACGTAATTATACCGACAATTGTCAAAAATAAGATCCATGCTTCCTATTGTCGTTATAAATAGATATATTCGATATGATTTACTTATCGACTTTATGTCGTTCTCGATAAAGTGCGTTCCGTGCTACCGACCTCGTTTTATCGAATATTTACGTCAAGTTTGACATTGAAAGTCGGTAAATTCGGTAAGTTTATCGATCGATAAGATCCATGATCGCACGGCAGGTGCCTTGCCATCCTTAAGTCCGATGATAGCTCTACAAACTTCAGCGTGCGTGGGTATCTCTGTACTTATATTTAGTACCTGCAAGCTGGTTCCGGGAGGTACTGTCTGGGGATCCATGTCAATGTTTGGTGGAACACCTCGGTAAAATGCTCACTCCAGCGATTCCGTTGATCTTCTGATTTCAAATAAATTGGTCATTTAAACCTTTGAGCGGGTGTTTCTTGCGATGATTATTGCCTGACAGGGTCTTCGCTGCACGATACAACTTCTTTAAGTTTCCACATCGAGCAGCTGACTGTGCTTGATTTGTCAACCCAAATACGTCTATCGCTGCGAGAACTACGGTAAACACGTTTACGTATCATTCTATAATCTTTTAAGATGTTTACAACTTCAAGCGTGCCAGTATTTGCAACAAGTTGTATTTTTAAGTTCCTCCTCTCGCTTATCAAATCCCAAGTGTTTTGCGACATCCATTCTTCTCGGGCGGCGTGCTTATGGCCAAGAACTGTGGAACTAGTCTGTGTGTAAACCATTTTGATGTTGTGCAACTCAGTGTTTATGTCATTTTCAGCGTTATTATCTAGACTAGCAAAACGGTTACGTAGTTCAATTTTGAATTCAGTCATGGTTTCCTGATTTTTCAGTTTCGACACATCGAATTTCTTTTCCAGTCCCCCTTCAGAAGAGCGACGAGGCGCAGCCACCTTGAGACGTAGTTACGCGACAACTAATTCATGATCACTATCTATGTCAGCATCTCTGTGGTTGCGTACATCAAGGAGCGATCCACGCCACTTATTTCGAACGGCGAAGTGATCGATCTGATTACGTGTTTGTCCATTTGGGGATCTGATTCAGTAATCTAAAAAAATATTCAGGTATGCAGGGGATTAGCCCACAGTACCCTAGTCTGCTGTTGGGGCTGCCACCTCTAAGCTCGTAGACTTGGTTGGTTTTCTTCGGGTATCCTCCCTGGTGATAAGGATTGTTTTAAGGCGCAGAATACTCGCCTTTTGCCCTGCATCCATTAGTAGCTGAAAACTGTTAGTGTCGAAGGGGCGGCGGCGCGGTTGCAACTGGTTCCAGGGTGGACGACCGGGACGAGGATGGCGCGGACTGGCTGAAGTTTGCTGACACTGTGTACACCATTTACAGGTCGCAATTGGTTTATTGGCTTTTTCTATAAAATAAGCTACTATCTGTACAGATATCTCTATAGACGTCAGCCTCACCCAGCTAACAACACTCCCACCAACACCACCAACACTATTCTACAGCTTCCCACCCCCTATAAAAGTACCTATAATGTACAATATACCTACAACATTTCATCAAAATTCATTCAAACGTCAAATAGTTTTTTATCGATTGCTCGGCAAATAATCATCTGATTAAGATACCAAGTACCCCAGTTATTACGTTAAACCCTAAACTATGCAACAGTGAAACCCGCATCGCAATCGGTCCAGTAGTTTTTACGTGATGCGCGAAAAAATAAACACGACAGACACAATAAAAAAAATATGTTTACGAGCTTATTTTAAGTACCTTTTTTTTATTATCTTCTTAGTACAAACTTTTTGATAAGTATTATATTATATTTTATTTTAAGTATTACTTATAAATATTTATTACTTAAAATTTAACATAACTTTGGACCCCTATCCCGCAGGAACCCTTTATTTTTTCGGGGTAAAATGTATCCTCGTTTTTAACTCATCATATGACTATGTCAAGTTGCATCAAAATCCGTCTTGCAGTTTCAGCGTGATACGTGTTCTTTTAGGTAACTTTCAACCAATATCCTGCGGGGTCCCTTTAATTTTTCGGGATGAAAAGTATTCAATGTCCTACCTCGTAGTATGAACTCAAATCACTTCAAGCTTCAGTCGAATTCATTCAGTGGTTTCAGCATGATGTGCGATCAAGATACAGACAGACAGCAGACAAAAATAAAAAAAATAACAGTTTTTGCTCCAGTATCGAATATAGAGTATCCTCCAAATAAAAAAACTAAATATCATTAATGTACAGAATTAGACCTGTTACAGATTTATTATAAGTATAGATTAGTACCAGGATAACTTATATCCTGGATTAAAACATAGGCTACTTTTCATCATCATCATCATTATCCCGCGGGTGAAACCGCGGGGCGCAGCTAGTATTTCATATAGTAACGTGTGTGTGTGTGTGTGTGTGTTATAAATCCGGCGACTAGTATTTTCTTTTACGACTTTACGAAATCTAAATATCCAATTAAAGTTATAAAATAATGGAAGTGATTAATTATTGTTGCGAGCTGGGGTTCGGATAAAGTACCGTTCGGTGCTGTTTTTCGAAGAATCGACCGGCGCGCTGCATAACATTACTTTGTAATCTAAAATATACATTAGTTGTTTTTTTTTTTACCCAGTTCAGTGCTTTGACTGTACCTTACAGTTACTTATTCTAGTTCAGCAGCTTCAATGAGCGTAAATTTCAACTTTTTTTTTAAACTACTTTTTATCCTCTTAATTTATCTATTTAATCAGCCCGTATCCACCCACTGCTGAGTATAGGCCTCCTCTCGTTCTCGCCAGTCTTTCCGGTCCTGTGCTAATCTAATCCATTGGACCCCAGCGTACCTCACAATGTCATCTGACCATCGGGCGGGTGGTCTGCCTCGAGGTCTTAGCCCTTCTCTTGGATACCATTCGGTGACTGCCTTGGTCCACCTATTTTCGTCCCTTCTTGCCAAATGTCCTGCCCATTTCCACTTCAGCCTGGCAATTCGCATACCTTACCTACCATACCTACTCTTAATTTATACGACAACCATATTTTTTTCTTATATTAACTACTACAACAGAATTTTCTTTCACGTATGCATACAAACGTCTACTTATCAAACAAGAAAGTTTAATAAAAGACTAGTCCTCACCGCCAAACAAACGAGAGAAGCATTGCAAATTGCGGCTCGTCTGTGTGCGTGAGTGGATAATTTGTGGTTGATAAACAATTTCATCTCAAAAACTGTATTGTTTTTTATGTTTCGTTCTAACTTGACAGATTTAACACGACTAACAAGTTCGCAATCTTGCGCGATGTGGCGACCGATCGGCATAACATAGTGTGTGTGCGTCAGGCTTGTGCGTACGAGAGCATCGACTCTTGGATGCTTCATTTTCGATTAGGCGTTTTTTTTTCATATACCTATTCTTGTTATCAAAGTAGTTTCTCAAACGAAATGTTCAAGCACTGGACGAGATGAATCCGGAATTGGCGGGAAGAAAAAATCGATAAATCCGCTCATGCTCCGTGCGCTCTTGGATGCTGGGCAGTCATTCACAAACAACACCTACATATACGTACAGACTTTTAGCCTAAACCATGTCCATGTGATACATCAAAACGCCTATCTAAATACATTCAATTTCCCTAACTCTTCAACTTTCCTATTACCACATGACGCGACAAAATGATAACTTCAATGAGACGATTCAAATCGCGAGTGAAATTAAATGCCTACTACTATTTGAGATGTGGTGCGAAAACCCTAACTTTTCTCTTCTGGGCTACGCTGTACATGGTTGTGATGAGACTGACCATATTCAAGAGCAGTGTGAGCGCGCCGGCGAAGGACTGGGCGGAGGTACCTGATAATTACACTAAGTGGCTGGTAAATATTCGTTTGGACATCATTATAATAAACGTGGTGCGTTAAGGCTTTTTAAATTTGTGGCATAGCTACAAGTGGGAATCCCAATAAGTATTTGATCAAAATTCCTTCAGACGTCATAAAGTTTTTATCGATTGCTCGGCTTCTTCTCATCGGATTGAGATACCCAGTACACCAGTTTGTAAGTCAAACCACAAGCTATCCAACAGTGGAACCGCATCGCCGTCGGCCCAGTAGTTTATACTTGTTGCGCGAACAAACAAACATAAAAACATGATTTATGACATGATTAAAAATGACAGTATTTTTCAGTGGCATATTTTAAGTACCATAGACCATTTTTTCTTAATCTTCTTTGTATAGACTTTTTCGTACTTATTGCTTTATTATAAGTATAGATAGATAGAGAACTTCAATGCAAACAAAAAATGTTAGAACACTTTCGTTCAGTCGTCAAATAGTTTTTTATAGATTGTTCGGCTTCTATCATCGGATTGAGGTACCAAGTACACCAGCGTGAAGTCAAACCCTCCATTAGTGAAAACCGCATCGGAATCGGTTCAGTAGTTTTACGTGATGCGCGGACAGACAGACACTATTTAAAAAAATGATATATTTTTGTTCAGTAGCTTGTTATAAGTACCCTACACCAATTTTTTTTCATTATCTTCATTGTACAGACTTACTGCTGTATTATAGCCATAGATAGATTTTTTAAATTGTGTAACATTTTTTCCTTTAGTTTCAGGGGCCAGTTCTAGGAGAGGATCCTGAGTCACAGAACAATGAATTAGAATGGGCAGAGCCAGATAATGCGACAATAGTGGAACTGGAGACACGAGCGTTAAACGTTAAGAAAGTGTGTCGCGACCGATCGCTACCAATCCAGCCTCTGAACAGTAAGGAGTTCTTCGTGGACCATGACCACAATCTCGTGTGGTGCAATATTTTCAAGGCGGCCAGTTCTTCTTGGCTGTACAAGTTCAATATTCTGGGTAAATATCTATATTTTACTTAAAATAGTCTTCAAAACAAAATACAACATTTTTTTAAATCGTGTTTGTCTGTTTGATCGCGCATCACTTAAAACCGATTGCGATGCGGTTCACTGTTGGATAGCTTAGGGGTTTGTCTGTGTTTGATCGCGCATCACTTAAAACCGATTGCGATGCGGTTCACTGTTGGATAGCTTAGGGTTTGTCTGTGTTTGATCGCGCATCACTTAAAACAGATTGCGATGCGGTTCACTGTTGGATAGCTTAGGGTTTGTCTGTGTTTGATCGCGCATCACTTAAAACCGATTGCGATGCGGTTCACTGTTGGATAGCTTAGGGTTTGTCTGTGTTTGATCGCGCATCACTTAAAACCGATTGCGATGCGGTTCACTGTTGGATAGCTTAGGGTTTGTCTGTGTTTGATCGCGCATCACTTAAAACCGATTGCGATGCGGTTCACTGTTGGATAGCTTAGGGTTTGACTTAAAAACTGGGGTACTTGGTATCTTAATCCGATGATTAGATACCGAGCAATGAGTAAAAAAATGTATGATGAACGGATCTTGAAGATATGTTGTATATTGTACTTTATAGGCACTTTTGGTCCTGGAATAACACGTATGGGCTACTTTTAAATGAATTGACCACGCGGACAAAGCCGTGGGCACAGCTAGTACAAAATAAAGTCTAATTATACACAATGCAAATTAAAAAGATTTACAACGATTATGATTATTTTTTTCAGGAGGATACCAAAAAAAGTTTTTGGAGCGCACCAAGCAAATACCGCTGATGCTGGCTCGGAAGAAATTTCCTCGACCAAGTGAGGATGAACTACGAGATGCTGTCAACACACCGGGAGTGGTATCGCTTCTGGTAGTGAGGGAACCATTCGTCCGCCTACTGTCAGCCTACAGGGATAAACTGGAGAAGATCGCGCCGCCCTTCTACAGAAAATTGGCAAGAGCAATGGTAGCCCAAAACAGGGAGAAAGCCAATAAAATCATCGGAGCTGTCAAAAGCTTCGGACCAAGCTTTTACGAATTCGTATCTTACTTGATACAAAACAATAAAGCTAAAAATTTCCGTTTTAACGAGCACTGGGCTCCATACTATCAGTTTTGTTCGCCTTGTGCAGTCAATTTCAGTGTGATCGCTAAAGTGGAGTCACTGTCGAGAGATTCGGCGTATGTAGTACATCAATTGGGGCTTGGACACGTGTTGGGCCGCGAAGCAGGCGACCGCAGAACGCGGCTCCGCACCGTCATGAACAAGTCCAAGGATGGAAGGAACACGACCGCCTTATTAAAATATTATTTTAGCCAGCTTGATGACAAAATGCTGGATGGTTTGTTGGAAATATACGGCGTAGATTTTGAAATGTTTGGATACGATGCGAATGTTTACAGAAAATATGTTAGAAAATAAACACAGTTTATTGAAACAATGTTTTTCATTACAATCCATTTAAGTTTTGAGGCACTTACTTGATAATACAGTCAGCAAGAATATGTAGTCACTGAATGTGATGAGACCAGATGAACCAAGCTTGTAGAAGATTGAGTCTTCATCCAAATCCAAGTTGAGGCGTTGGCTGATGCTCTGTGCAAAGATTTAAAGTTGTAACCTTTTGCCAAAATGTTTAAATAATTAATTAAGTATGTAAGCAACTCAGTGTAAGTAATCTTGTTAAAAAGTGATTGGTTTCTCTCTACAACCTTTAGTTGAAATAATTAATGAAAGTTTAGGAATGCTATAATGAAACAATTGCTATTGATTGAATAAGCTACTAATTTGAATATACTATTGCAAATCTATAAAGATATAATAATATAGTTAGTGGGGCTAATAAATAAAATATACCTACTGTATTAAACCCAGACATGCTAAAGGATGAAAACAAATACTAACAATAGTTTCGCATTTAAATAGATATCGCATAAAATAGCTACTAAATTACGAGCGCTACTTTGTGTTAGCTAATCTATAGGAATTTGGGCAAAAAAAACCCATGGAGGCATTACAGCAAAAGGGCTAGTAAACAAATTCAAATATGTGCATATAAAGTAAAATGTAACAATGGGAGAGCAGAAGAGAGGGAGACGAGAGAACAGTACCTCACCGATGTTCTGAAAAGACAAGAAAGTGATGTGAGTGATAGAAACGGTGGTGCGAGGTGTGCAAGGTATCTAAAGGGTTCTTCGAACATTCTATTGTGTTGTTTTAGGAAATTATAAGTTTCGTCAGCTCCCACTGCCCCATTACAGGGTAAGGATTGGACAACACAGAGCCGCATTTTTCTGTAGCTCTGTCCCTTTCAGTCGGTCGGAGGCGTCGTTCGCTAGAGCGAAAAGCAGTGCTGGTGGGTGGCCGCACATCCAAACTGCGGCCGTTTGTCAGCAGTGTTTCTCGCTCTAGGAACAAAGTTTCTGGGCGACATAAAGAGATAAGTAGAGCTGGGAATGAATGCGGACAAGTGTCATGCATCTCTTGCATGCTTTGGCTATTGAGAAATGTACTGTTGAAATATTTATTGTTATAAATTAATTTTATAATTATTACGTAAAATGAGTAATGTTATTTGTTTAAAGACGGGTATAGTTAGGTTGCCAAAATGTAAGGCCCTTTTAAATGTGTGTTGGTGCAAGAAGTTATAATTTTCGTTACATAATACATAATTTGTTAAATAATTTAGAAGACATGAAGCAGTATAGATAGATATATAATTTTACAGAAAATAGCAACTATAATAAGTTGTTTAAGAATGAGTGTAAGTTATTATTAAAGTTCGTACTTTCGCTGTAAATGTGCATTTCTTTTTTCACAGCAGCAAAAACAAAACATAAGAATTAACATTACCTAACAGATCCAATACATATTATATAAGAATATCTACATAATACAGATTTTCATAAACTTGCTCAATTGATCATTTTCCAGATTTTTCATACAATGATTTTAGACTTATTTACTTATTAAAATTAATAAAAAGCATTCACCTTCGGGTCATATCTTCTGTACTGGTCCAAACCCAATCCTGCCAAAAAATACTGGATTAATTTTCATAGCTACATAAATATACCAATATTAACTATTATATATTCTTTGCCATCATCATCAACTATATTTGTCCACTGCTCAACATTGGCCTCTCCTAGTGAACACCACTGAGCCTGATATTCGTCTCTTGTCATCCTGCCGTGTTTCGCAAGCCCTCACTCCATCCGGCCGGCGGATGTCCTACACTACATTTGCCTATAAGTGGTCTCCACTGTAGAACTTATCTACCCCCAACGGTTGTCAGTTCTTCGAATTCAGCTTACTATTTGAAAGAAGAAAGAAAGAAAGAAAGAAAGAAAATACATTTATTCAACACACACAAAAATAAAAGATACAAATAATTAGAAAAATTAAGTAGGAACAATAGAAAAGGAAAACAAAGAAAAGATAAAAGTAGATAATTAAAGTGGTGATGAATGGGCCTTAACTCAGCATTGGGCTGTTTGCCGAAGTCACGCAGCGCTGGTTTTCACCTAAAGTCCAGAGGGGGCGGAAAAAATAAACATAAGAGTATAAAAAATGAAATTAAATATGAATACATTTATAAATATATATATATATATATATATATATATATATATATATATTATAATAATAATAATAATTACATATAATTTAAATAAACATAGATAAATAAATAAATAAAAAAGTATATATAAAATATAGCAACGACAAAGGAATAAAATAATGTAGTCTCTGAATGGTGTCAAATAACTGACGAAGAAAATGTCGTCAAAATTCTGTAAGGGTACCGCTGACTATTAAGAATACCACGCACGTGGGTAGCAGCGAAATAACCTCTACTATTACGTGCAACTAATAAGTGAGAAGAAATGAATTTCAAGGAAAAATAATAATAAGTATATATATCACAAAAACAATATGTCTATATTAATATTGCCAGGCTGCCTCTGCTCATCAATTAAATATTGCCTGAGTTTACGCCTAAAAGAGTATAAATTTCTTAGCCCCCGGATTGGTGGCGGCAGATTATTCCAACACTTTGTCGCAGCATAGCGGAAGCCACCTTTGAAAGACGTAGTACGGTGCCGCGGTATTGACAACTGTTGAGAGCCATGCCTACTAGAATATTTCTTGCTATCAGATAACCACTCTATCTTGTCGTACAAATATGAGGGATCCTGGTAACTTACGACACCAAAAAGCAGGCATGCCAGGTGAAACTTGCGACGAGATTTCATTTTCAAAATGTAATGCCGATTTAAAAAAGGAGTAACGTGACTTCGCGGTGGTATTGAAAAACAAAATCTCGCACAGGCGTTCTGTACACGCTGAATTAAACGCTCAGTTCGCGAGAGCAGACGGGGACCATACACTGTGTCAGCATAATTCAACTTGGACAGCACGAGGGATTCGACAAGTTGTATGCGAAGTTCTTCAGAGAGGTATGGTCTTAGCTTGTATATTGTCTTAAGCCTATAGAAACAATTTTGGACGGATTCAGCTATATGATTTTCGAACCTTAGTTCAGCATCAACATTCAAACCCAGGTTACGCGCCAGGTTATTTCTCTGAGTTACGTCAGTTACTTTGATTCCCTGCACCTCATTGCAGATTTTCTCTTTAGAGCATGACTTTATCCATAGCTCGCTGAGCTACCTTAAGCTTATAGACTAGTCTCCACACGATTTGGCTCCTTAGGTAGAATGCACACATTGAACACTTCAATGCAGTCTTTAGGCAATGTATTCTGTGACATACTTTACATGAATTAAAAAAAACTCTTTTTAGTATTTCATGCAAATGGCAAGTTATTTAGTATACATATCACAAGACACATCATTACACAGGGTATGTTATTTGTAAGTGTTCCACAATCTTGGTAAACTAAAACAAACAGTAAGGTCATCAATAAAAAATACAACACAGCATCCATATATGGTAGACATTCCTCTAATCTACTCAAAAGGATTCATATCCATTATAATTTGAACAGTGAAGTAACGGAATGGAACACTTTTGCCGGATCTTTGTTTCCGGAGAACTAAAATCTGACTCCAACTTTTAAATAGATTAAGCAAACAGACAATTTGTGGGTTTAAAAAGTTCTTAAAATGCAGGTTAATATTTTGATTCAAATTACATGATCCTTCCAATGAACCATTCTTTCAAAAGAAGTCATAATATCTTTTTATTTGTAGGAATGTAATAAAGTTATTGAGAAGTGTTGGCTTGCTTGTCGTATGAGGTAGTGCTGGCCTCTGGTGTCAGTTTGTCAGACCTCCTGAAGGCCTCTGACATGGCTTAATAACCGCTATTAATCAATAACAGCCGGGAATGACAGCTCACAATGCCCTCTGAAGCATGGAGCGATGGAAATCGTTGGATTCTAACTTCCACTAGTATACCACTAGGCTAATACTCACTAATAATAACAAAGACAGATTTTTACCATCTGGTTGCTTAACACCAGGTGTCATAGACCGCAGAAAGTCATCAGGTGTCATGAACACTTCATGCTGATCATGATGTTGGGCCTGGAGGGTGGCGAAGTAACGGAATACCTTATCTGGTGTGGAATAGTGACGCATGCGGTTCTCATATTCGATGATCTATTGCAGCGTCCAAAGTAAAATGCAGATTTAGAGGTGAGGCCAAAACCTTACACTGGTGTTGGACAATGTTATGTATGTTAGATGCTTATTTAACTGAATTTGCAATTAAAATAAAAGAGAACAAAAATAAATAAAACAAATGATAATACCATCAGGTTGTTTCATGCCAGGTGTGATTGCACGTAAGAAGTCATCAGGAGTCATAAACACTTCTGTATTTTCTCCAATAGACAATTTGACTGTTGCAAAATATCTGAATATTTTATCAGGTGTTGAATAAGCTCTCATACGGTTTTCATATTCAATAATCTGTTATAAAAATAATAAACATAACTTTTATAAATAAATAAAAAAAATGGGTTACAAATAAGGAAAGGATTGTATTTATAAATTGACTAAGAGGAGGTTCTCAATTCTACTGTTTTTTTTATATTATGATTATATTCCAGATTCCTGAACCAATTTTGATGAATCTGTTATTATTTGAAAGAGTAGACCTCCAACAGAAAATTTCATCAAAATTGGTATTCTAATGCTTCTGAGACCTACCTTTCTATCTCTAAAACCGATTTTCTCTCTTCTATACCGTTTTTTCTTGGTATCAACTTCACTGTCAGAATCAGATTCGGAGATTTCTTCGGCAGCAATTATAGCAGGAAACATCTGATACTTCAACCTATACAGTAAATACCGCAATAATTAGTATAAGTTACCTACTTGCTAATGATTTAACGTGCTACACTAAGATGAATTTGCATGACCACTGTACAAGCTTTACCATCGATTTTAAGCCTTCCCCCCCTCATGGGGATAGTAGAACCCCCCTGAAAAGAAGAGGGCTAGATTCCCCACCATTTTATAAATTTTTTGCTTGTTATTTGGACATATTCAATATCCTTGGGCTACCCACAAGCCTAACCACATCCTAACTTACCAAGGGTGTCCTACAAGTGTCAAAACAGATAGACATTCAAATCTAAAAAAAACATAATGAGAAACATACTTTATTCCCCTTCTAACATATCACAACCAAGTCAGACCGCCACTAAAAGGTGTTAACACAGATAGATTTCCAGGCTTAAACAAAAAAATACTTGTTTATATGTGGTTCTTTGGACACAATTCTTATATGATTTTACAAAAAGGGATATATTAAAGAAACTACTCGGAAGGGGGCATAGTCTACTCCCACTCTAGTCTACTCCCACTCTCAGCGGAGGTTCTTTTCCTCCCCTTCCCCTACCACCCTTTCCTCCCTAAAACGACGGTAAAGCTTCTACAGTTGAGCCGAATTTGTCCTATTCCAGTATGAAAATGATAACTTGATTAGTCCCTTTTACATTATTATGACTTGGAGGTGGTAAGCGCTGTACTGGTATTTCGCATAGGGCGTGTTGTGACCTTTTACATTATTATGACTTGGAGGTGGTAAGCGCTGTACTGGTATTTCGCATAGGGCGTGTTGTGACCTTTTACATTATTATGACTTGGAGGTGGTAAGCGCTGTACTGGTATTTCGCATAGGGCGTGTTGTGACCTTTTACATTATTATGACTTGGAGGTGGTAAGCGCTGTACTGGTATTTCGCATAGGTCGTGTTGTGACCTTTTACATTATTATGACTTGGAGGTGGTAAGCGCTGTACTGGTATTTCGCATAGGGCGTGTTGTGACCTTTTACATTATTATGACTTGGAGGTGGTAAGCGCTGTACTGGTATTTCGCATAGGGCGTGTTGTGATCTTTCCAGGCTAGTAGTAAAAACAAATAGCGAAAGAGGTTACGATATGCAGCGATATGTACATTAAGATCTCACCATAATTTGAAGGATGTATAGGTTACAGCACCAAACAGAAGGGAATAGCCGAAATATTGTAAAGAACTACGCCGCGAATTACCGTTATTAGGTTTACTATCGATATTATAGTTCTTTACTAGGCTGTGGGTTCCATGAGAAACATTTGAAAGAACTTTTACTGTTGAACCTAAAATCGGCTTGAACTTCTGAACGGCAGCTACCTCTATGGGTATTTTAAGAACTCGAGAACAGGTGTTATACATGATTGTTTAGCTTTTATTGTAAAGTTGATCAGAATTTGGGAATAGAAATATTATTTATATTACAAATTATTTGAGAAACACATCGATATCATATACAATTTTATTTTTTATTTTTTCGTCCTTCACTCACGCTCGACTCAATTGAATTGTTATTGTCTCTTTGCTTTGACAGTGACAGTTAACTGAGATACTTATAATAGGCCGTTCCTTTTGTAACAATTGGCGAAAATAACTACTAAAAACGCTAAACATGATCACAATTGGCGTTCCCTTTGGCCATTTGTGGGCAAAATTAGCGTTCTGAACGTTTTCGATCACCGTCCGTTTTGCAAGTTGCGATGACATGTTGACATAGGCAGGGCGGTCGCACTCCGCAACAAGTACAAACAAAAGCGTGCGCTCGATGAGTCGCGCGCCTTGTACTTAGCGATATAGTACCTACTTACGTAAAGTTATTGACAAATTTTATTCGAGTTTTAATTATGAGTACCAAGAAGTAACCTAGAAGGTATTGCATAGCATTCGGCTGTTTGAATAGTGGTAGAAATGACGACTTTCACTCATTATAAAGCAAGGAATTCAGACACCTTTATTCATCAAAGTGCAATACCTATAGGATATAATCATAATCAACCAACGACACTTATACGTAGGTAGGTATCTCACTAAACTTATCGGCGTTCTGAAAACGGGATAGGTAGGTAGTAAAAATGAGGTAATAGGTCTATTCTGATAATAATGTCATTGTATGTAATATAACTATTTTAATTTATAATAATAAGTAATAACATAATACATTATTACTTATTTATTCTGTTACAATATCTAAGTCATAACATATCACAGAATAATTAGTATTATAAGTACCTAGTCATATCTTAATACAACCCTACCGAGCGAAAAAGGGACAGAGCGATTCTGAAACGGTTAGAGCAATGGAAGTTCTCGCGCGTTGTGATACGGTGCATTCTAGCCTGCACACGATGGGCGAGCGCCTTCTAGGTAAATATAATTGAAAGCTCGCAGCGCTGTGCGAGTTAAATTGGACTTTATATCGTTGTAGCGAGAGTCGATTTATATTTAAATGAATTTACTCAGTTATTCTGTGACATAGGAAAATCGTCTTTATTCCGTAAACGATAGGGTCGTTTTTCATTCAGTTTGGAAAGGAACGCTACCGATAGCGTCAAAAGTTGAAAAAATAAGAAAAGTGTTGAAAATGTTCAAAGAATACGGCTTGTTAAAATGTACATTTTGAAACTGCCCACAACGCCATCTCATCATCTCAAACGCAGGGTAAATTAGCGTACTGAACGTTTTCGTTCACCGTTCGTTTTGCATGTTTAGATGACATGTTGACCTAAGAATATTAAAGAAGTGATATAAGAAAAGTGTTGAAAATGTTCAAAGCGAACGGCTTGTTAAAAATGAACATTTTTGCAACTTTTGACACTAACGATTCTTTTCAAACCGAATGAAAAAGACCCTATACCCAAATGGAATAAAGTCGCTATTCCTATGTCAAATTTAACAGTCATGTCATCTAAACGTGCAAAACGAATGGTGATCGAAAACATTTCATAATGCTAATTTCGCCCACAAATGTCCAAGGCGAACGCCAAAATGTGATCATACTCGTATTACCGTTTTTAACAGTTATTTTCGCCATTTGCTTCAAAACAAACGGTCTACTACAATTGCAATTAACAATAATTAGTATATTCGGACTACATACTTTTGTTTGTATTGGGATTACGCAACTTGTCTTGCCCCACTAGGGATGCTCAAAGACGCCATATTTATGAATCTGTTCAAGATGATGATCCAGCTAAAGTTTGGAAATTCCTCAGTGGCCATGTTACAGAATTTGGTTACAATCGGATTATCACTTTTTTCATAGCAATTTCTACTCTATCGCAAGGCATTAGTGATAGTGATATTGACAATCCGATTGAAGCCAAGTTCTGTGGTCGGGCCCCTGGTCACTAGGAGTTGGTAAATCTCGACAAGAAACTATTCCTACAAATCTAAACATTGATTCTCTTAATCAATACTTTTCTGCATTATCAGTCATCAATCATTGATGACTCTGCTAAAACTCGTACTTTAAATTATCTTTCTAAAGTAACACCTCGTGACCTCTCACCTTTTATCTTCTGTCAATTTACTACTTGTGATGTTAAGAAGAGTATGCTTTCCATCACTTCTAGTGCTGTTGGAGTTGACTGCATTATTCGTAACATGTTGATGCCTATCCTTGACTATATCCTACCTGCCCTTTCCTATATTTTAAATTTTTCAATCTCCAATGGTAAGCACCATCCTTCCTTGTGGAAGAAAGCTCAATTTCTGCCTCTGCCTAAAAAATTCAATCCAAAGTTCTTTTCTGAATTCCATCCTTTATCTATCCTTCCTTTTCTATTAAAAGTCCTAGAGCGTCTGGTTCACAACCAGATCAACTCGTTCTTCATCAGAAATGACCTGTTGAATCTTTTTCAGTCTGGTTTTCGTCCAGGACACAGCACGGTTACTGCTCTTGTCAAAGTCACTGACGATATACGTCTATGGATGGAGAACGGTCATTTAACTGTGTTGACGCTCCTGGATTTCAGTAATGCTTTCAATACTGTCGATTTCGATATACTACTCGCTATCCTACCCTCACTTAACATATCTCCAATGGTAATTCAAAGAGTATATAAATACTATAGTAATTGAGTGTATCGAGGAGTAAACGGCCGATTTGACGCACGCGGTGCGGGGGCTGGGAGGCAGAGGTCTCAGCGTGGTTTTGAAAAGAACGCTACGAGCGAGTTTCACGCATGAAGCAAAGAGTATATAAATATGGCATGACTTATCTTCAAGCAAAATAAGAAAAAGAGAGATTGTTTTCTGCCAGTAGGATGCCAGTACCACAAATAAATTGGACCAAAGAGTATAGTAATATAAATATTATATCAAGATTGGACTCTTTAGTTCAATCTTTTCGAACCACTATTGGGATCCGAAAAATAAATAACTTCATTTATTACCCGATTGCGGAGGGTTATAAGTTAGGTTGTATGTATGTATGTATGTATGTTTATTTGTTTATACGTTTCTTTGGCACGTCCTACAGACTAAACGGCTAAATGGATTTTATTAAATGAGGTATCATTGGATTCGTCTTAACCGCGAGGGTGCTATTGGAAATATGTAGTATCAAGCGGCTTCCAACTGCCATATTTTATTTTCAACGGAAAGAATAATGTTTGAATAACTCTAAAACACAAAATATATCGTTTATAAATAAATATAATAAACTAGAATAATATAGGTATAGAGTAGTTTATCCTCCGCGGCTTTGCCCGCGTGTACATTTTTCTAGGGAAAATGTAGCCTATGTATTCCAGAACCAAAAGTACAAATTACCAAATTTCTTTTAGTCGTCAAATATTATTTCATCGATTGACGGGCTTTTCTACTCATCGGATTGAGATACAAAGTAGTAACATTCGTTTAGATACCTATTACCTACCCATATAGATTAACATAATATGAATACTACTAATAAGTACCATTTTTTTACAATATTACAAACTAGCCCGGTTTCGCACGGGTAGCGCTCACACCGCGGCATTATTCTTACTTTTAGAATTTTTATACGCATTGTAACTTCTAAAAAAAATACGCCAGTAAGCGTAATTCAAAATCTTTTGCAGCAACGATCATTGTGTTTTTTTACCAATAGACAATAATTGCATCATTACTCCAATGACAGTAAGAAATGTCTAATCATTACTCACGTCAGTGAACGCAAAACAACTCACGTACATATTAGGCTTGTTATTATTTCGTTTCAATGACAACGTGTCAATCCGTTGTATATTTTTAATCGACTTCACAAAAGGAGACGGTTATATGTTCGACTCACAGGTTCGACTGCATGTTTTTTAATTTTTTTATTGATGTAGTCCGATTTCTTTGAGTATTTTTTTTGTTTGATTGGGTATATTGGTGATATCAAGTTAGCTATATATAGAGAGGGGGGGGGGGTGAGAATTGAGAAAAGGGGGGTAAAAAACTATTATAACTTTTTCTATTTTAAATATTGCAATATATATATTATATATATATATATATATATATATATATATATATTTAATATTTTATATTTTTCAATATTGTTTGCAATACAATATTGCAATTTTTGTAGCGATCTCTACTTTCTTGAAAAATAAAATAGTGCCCATGTTACTCGCTGATAACGTAGCTTTCTAATATGTGAGTGAAATATATTTTTTAAATCGGTTCTGTATCTTTTTTGTTCGTCCATTACAAACAAACAAGAAGATTCCTACAAATTTAAAAGGTTGGCTGTAAAGTGTGGTCATGTACAAACAGACAAACATATATACATTCATTCATTCATGCATACATAGGTATTACCCTCCTTTGTTGTAGCCGGGTAAAGACCCACAGGTGGCAACCATCGGTCTCCGACTGACAGTAGAAATCAAACTTGAAAACAATGCTTCGATACACTACTGTCTGGAAAGACAGTACTGTGTACTGTGCCGTTCTGTGGTTCAATCAGCCAAACAAACAGCTGCTATATTTATATCACGTCGTGAGAATCGCCCTCCTGATCCTGAGTGCAAAACAATATTCGATATTTAGATTAAAGAATTTACAAAAAAAAAACGAATATAATGACTGAGAAAAGGGGCAATACGAGATATAAGTAATAAATGAGGTTAACAATATAATGTAAAAATAAAAAAATAATAGAAATTTTCATCACTGCTTTGCGGCGGCCGCTCATCTAATCTTGGCTGGTATCGTCTCCTTGGCAGGTGGAGCAGCTTGCTTGGAAACTGCGACCACACCCATGGGCACCGACACTGCCAACACACCAAGTTTAGCCAGCTCCTCAATACAGCTAACGCCATGCCTCACACCGTCAGCCCCCAACACGTAGACGAAACCATCGCGATTCCATGATTTGGCGACACCAAATTGTTGCCGCGCTGACATGAACGTGTCTTGCTGTGTCTTCGTCAAAAAATCAGACATAGTGATGCCCGAACCCTTGAGGTTAGTCTTCGCCGACCATATCTTACCGCAGCTTACCACGAAGTGAATAGTATGGGTCTTGGCTTATCTGGATTCGACAATCTGCCCATTCTGTGACAGCGGCTAATAATAATAATAATAATAATAATAAATATTATGAAGGACGGTACGGTCGACATTTGTCGGGCATGCCGCCGTCCCGGGGAGTCCCTCAGGCATATAATTTCCGGCTGTTCTCATCTTGCTAACGGAGAGTACTTGCACAGACACAACCAAGTAGCCAGGATCATCCATCAGCAAATTGCCCTTCGGTATGACCTTGTCGAGTCTGAGGTGCGGTACTATAAGTACATACCGGCGCCAGTTCTCGAAAATGGTCGTGCATTGCTCTATTGGGACCGCTCTATCACGGACAGGACTATTGTTGCCAATAAGCCTGACATTGTGCTGGTAGACCGGTCCCAACGCCGGGCAGTGCTCGTCGACATCACCATTCCACACGATGAGAACCTCGTGAAGGCCGAAAAGGACAAGCTCAGCAAGTACCTTGACTTGGCTCATGAGGTGACCGCCATGTGGAATGTTGACTCGACGATCATTGTCCCGATAGTTGTTTCGGCGAACGGCCTTATAGCGAAGAGCCTCGACCAACATCTTAAGAGGCTCTCGCTAGATGGTTGGATTAAGGGTCAGATGCAGAAGGCAGTACTCCTTGACACGGCGCGTATATTCAGGAGGCTCCTCACTCTGCAGCCCTAGCCACCGGTAGTTTGGGCCCTGCTCCACTACCGTTGGTACCCTAGGTTTAGGTTTTTTATAATATTTTTATCTGCTTTTATTTAAAGAAATATTGTAAAAAAAAAAAATTAAGATAAAAAGATAAATAAAGTGAATAATAATAAATAAATAAATTGTTTAATGACAGAACTTATAACTTCTTATTTATAACAACAAAAGTATAATATAATATCATCATCATCATCATGTTGTTATCATGTTGTTAGGCTGTTGGCGCCTGTGCTAGTAATTAAACTGTATTACAGACGCCAGAGCCAGAGTATAATGTCAGTCACTTTGAAGTGGGACAACTTCAATCGCTGTACAACCTCCTTGGCTATGACCGCTGTAGTCTTCATTTTTATCTTCGGGAACCCCATGAAGCAGTAAGATATTCCTTCGACTGTACATCTCCAAGCTCTCCATCTTGTTCACCAATAACTCAACCTGAGTTTGAAGTGTCCGGAGTGCACACGGACCTACCACTAGTGAGGAGTGCACTAAGGGCTTTAAAGGAGGAGAACTCAGCCGCCAGATTTATAATGTTGGAGATCCTATCTTCTGCATGTCCTCAAATTCAGCTAACTTTTGATGAAACATTTCACTCATCTGTGACATGGACTCTTTGATAGACTCCATCTTATAGGTAGGTACAGTGTGCAAGGCCGTAGCCAGGAATTGACTTCCGGGGAGGTTTGAGCTAGGAAGCAAACTGGGGTTATTGTTTGGAAACACTGAAAACCGTGGTGCTCGAAATTGTGGCACATGTTTCACATGTGCCACTTTCTTATGGTAGTTTTTAAGATATATTTAATATAAACTTTTGTTAAGCAAACTACATTTTCTACAATTTTGAGCTCAACCCAAACTCTCTAGGTCTACTGGTTTTGGAGATAGCCAGACAAAGACTAGTAGGCATTTTTTTTAAATTATAGAATAATCTATTTAGTAATTTCCAAGATAAGTACTGGCTAAACAATTTTTTATAGAAATGTCATGAGAGAGGAATTTGTAGAGAATTTAATGAGCTTCAATTTCATTAAATAAGTTTAAAATTGTTTGTCTACGCCTCATAGTTTCCTCAAAAACAGAAAATAGTAAAACATCTGATTTTGGGGAATTGATGAAAGTAAAGATATCCGAAAAACGCTTCCCTATAGTAGTTTTTACTAGAAAAAACTGAAACAAGTGTAATGGACTTTTGGTGAGAATAAATGCAGGTTATCCATTTTCAGAGGGTATTATTTAATAAGCACACAATAAAGAAAATTATATTTGAACACAACATTGTTTTACTTCTGTAGACATATATAGACAGCTAATAACAAAACAGTTGCTAAGTAACAATTGTCGATGATACTCTCTCTCACTTGACAGAGGAGGTCCTATATTACATCATCCCCACTTAATCCACAATTTTTTAAGCAGAACAAATGCTTCTGCCTAGCATCTCCCTTTGTTAACATATCTGCAGGCATAAGGGTGGTTTCACAATAATCAATACAGATAACCCTTTGCTCTGCCAACTCTCGAACAAAATGATACTTAATATTTATATGCTTTGACCTTTTCCCTATTGCAGGAGTATACACTAGCTTACTAGCGCTTTGACTGTCACTAAATATAGTAATAGTCTGTCTGGTCAGTCAGTTCAGCATATAAACCATTAACAGAAACTACTTCCTTAGCAACCTCACAAATAGCGATGTTAGCAACCTCACAAATGGCTTCAGCAGTACTCAGTGCTATACATCGCTGTTTCCTATCTTGCCAACTTATCGCAGCACCACCGAAAATCAGGATATAACCAGAGAAAGATTTCCCATCAGGCCCATTCCCCCAATCAGCGTCGGCATAAGCAACCAAAGGTTTGTTACATTTTTTATAACACAGCGATAATTCCACTGTCCCCTTCAGATACCTAATCACGCGTTTCAACGCCGCCATGTGAGTCGAATCATTGCAGTTGTTGAATTGACTCAACATAGTAACCGTAAATGATATGTCTGGCCTAGTACAACACGCCAGGTACATGAGTGATCCTATAATCTGGACCAAAGTATGACGATACGCGGTATCACCGCGTATCGTCATTCTTTGGTCCAGGCTTCAGACAGATTTATCTCGATCGGTGTGCTAACTGGCTTACAGTCTTGCATCGCGAACTTTTCAATGATCTTGTTTATGTATGTCTTCTGGGACAGACAGATCTCTTGCTTGTCCTTATTTCGCTCAATCCGCATTCCAAGACACTCTTGCTACTCCAGGATCCTTTATTTTGAAAGAACTTTTAATCTGCTCTTTAACTGCTTTAGCTGCAGCTTCATTATTGGTAAATATATAAAAATCATCAACATAAAGTGCAATAGCAATGAACAGTTCACCTTTTATCTTGGTGTAAACGCATTGATCATAATTGGATCGGGTAAAGCCCATTTTCAAAATGTGGGTATGAATTTTTTCGTTCCAACATCGAGCCGCTTGTTTCAAGCCATACAAAGATTTCTTTAGCTTGCAAACCTTGCGATCTTCCCCCTTTTGGACGAAAAATTCTGGTTGTTCCATGTAAATTTCCTCCTGTATATCTCCATTTAAGAAAGCAGTAGTCACATATAAGTGATGTATGCTTAGGTCCTTCTTAGCTCCCAGTGCAAGTAGAAGACGAATCGACGAAATTTTGACAACTAGTGCAAACGTTTCGAAAAAATCTATGCCTGGTTTTTGCGAATAGCCCTTAACGACCAGCCTGGCCTTATGGCGCTGCACGCTACCATCCGCTCCAACCTTGAGTTTAAAAACCCATTTTGACTTTACTACGTTTGCGTCCATAGGTCGATCAACTAGCCCCCAGGTATTATTGGCCTTCAGGGAGATACACTCGTCGTTCATCGCTTCCAACCACAGCTTTTTGTCTGAACGCTCCATGGCATCTTGAACCGATACAGGATCAGGAATATCAGCTACGTGAAAATTATAGACCATGTCCATATCTCTCTTGGGACGTCTATCTCGAACTGGGTAGCGTCGTTCAGTAGGAGCAACCATATCATTTACAGGATCAGCAATATTTATGTTCACTGGATCTCGCAAATCTTCTGCCACATGATTCTCTGAATCGACAGAGTCGAAGAAGTTCTCTCCAGAGTCTGATTCGTATGTTGAAGTAGACGTGCTTTCTTGAACATCTACATGGACAATCAGACTCAGCGGTCTAGAGTCTTCTTGAATTTGTTCATTTAGGACATTTGGCGTAGTCACTGGTACCCCCTCTGCAACAGGTTCAGCTAACCTTGGTACCTTTGGTTCAGTAGTAGGACGACTAGACCCAGGAATGTCATTTTGTAGATATATATCCACACAATTTTTATTCGAAACGGTATCTTGTTTCTCCTTTATCATGGGCACATTCTCAAAAAATGTTGCGTCTCGAGCAATAAGTATTTTTGTTGGGTTTTTATCCAAACTGATAAATCGGTACGCCTTTTGGTTATTGGAATACCCAGTCATTATCATTGGACTCGTTTTTGGATCAAACTTCTTCCTGCTATGATCCTTTATCAGAACCTGAGCCTTGGACCCGAATACTCTCAGATTCGACAAGTCAACTCGTTCATTCGTAAAGACCTCTTCTGGAAGTTTATCCGTCAAGGCCATGTTCGGACATGTATTTTTTAGATAAACCGCACATCCAATGGCTTCTCCCCATAATTTCTTGCTTAGACCAGCATCGTGTATCATACATCTCGCCTTTTCAGTAATAGTCCGTATAGTCCGCTCTGCCACCCCGTTTTGCTGTGGTGTATACGGTACAGACGTCTGATGCTGGATACCGTGCTTCTTAAGAAAATCTCCAAATTGACAATTCACGTACTCAGAGGCATTGTCCGTACGGAACTTTTTGATTTTTTTGCCCATCTGATTTTCTACTAGTGCTTTGAATTCCATGAATTTCGCGAATACTTCGGTTTTCGATTTAAGCAGATATACAAAAGTTTTTCGACTAAAATCATCCACGAAAATCAAAAAGTATTTATTCCCACCATAGGACTCTTCCTCTATTGGACCTGCCAAATCCGAATGCACTAGTTCGAGCAATTCTTTTGCTCTCTTACCTTTCCTTTTTGGAAATTTCTTGACGCACTCTTTCCCCTTGCAGCAACCTTCACATGGTGCCATGCTCACCGCTCCAAATGACAGCCCATCTGCTAAACCTTTTAATTTTTCCATCAAAGGTTACTCAAATGACCCAACTTTCTGTGCCATAAGTGAAAAGCACTAGAAGTAGTATCTGGAGGAGACGTTAGAATCATCGCTGCCTCTTTATCTAAAACATATAAACCTTGTTTCAGGGGTGCTGTTAACAAAGCGTTACAACCTACAGTGACGTCATATTTCCTAAAAACTTTACAAGTTTTATCAAAAACAACAACACAATTTTTACTACACATCTTACTTACTGATAGTAAATTAGTCATCAAACCTGGTACATTTAGTACATCTTCAAACCTTATAGAACGTCCCATGGCAAACACATCCCCTTTTAAATTGGATACAATTTTATCATTGTTCGCAGTTGTCACCACCTTTGAATCAACGTGTTCCTTGTTCTCCAAAATGTGTCTGTCTGACGTCATATGTGATGTAGCACCGGAATCTATGACCCATTCGCCTTTGCTGACTGTCGCTGACATAGCAGTTATCAGCCCGAGAGTTTCTTTACTATCCTTTTTATCATATGTTGTATTAACCTTCTTGTCATTAGGTTTTCTGTCTTCGCACTGCCATTTATAGTGCCCTTTCTTCTTGCACAGATGACATATTACCACTTTCTTGGTTTTGTCACTCTTTGACATAAGTGCTGAGTCGTCTTCTGCTGTGTTCTTCCTCATACTTTCTTTTAACAACGCTGCCATGACAGTTTCTGTCGATATTTTAATGCTCGAATGCTCTAACGTCATCACTAAGGAATTGAAGGCATCTGTCAAACCCGCCAGCATTATAATCCCGACGAACTCATCATCTAGACCAGCTTTTATGCTTATTAACGCCTGACTCGTGGTCTGAATGTCATTCAAGTACTCCTCCATAGTGTTGAACATCGTTAGTTTGACGTTGAATAGCTTCCGCAACAGATAAAGCCGTCGCAGTAGTTCTCCGTCAGTATAAGCTCGCTTCAGCGCTAGCCAAGTATCTCTCGATGTATTGACATGCATTATCATGGGATATATCTTCTCCGTGCACATGAGGCAAATTTTACTTCTAGCTTTGGCATCTCTTTTCTTTGCCTCCACTGAATCTAGCTTAAAATTTTCATTAATACACTCCCACAAATCCACATCTGTCAGAAACATTTCCATGGCAAAACCCCATGTGCCATAGTTGGCCTGGCCAGAAAGTTTCCCAAAACTACTAAAATTGGTAGCACCTTGCATTTTTGCAATTCGAGATCAGATACTCCAAATCACCACCTGAAAAGGAACCAGAATGTTCCTGGGCCCATAACCTAATGGACTTTTGGTGAGAATAAATGCAGGTTATCCATTTTCAGAGGGTATTATTTAATTAGCACACAATATAGAAAATTATATTTGAACACAACATTGTTTTACTTCTGTAGACATATATAGACAGCTAATAACAAAACAGTTGCTAAGTAACAATTGTCGATGATACTCTATCACTTGACAGAGGAGGTCCTATATTACATCCAAAGAGAATATAAATACAGGGGGAAGAGACGGAACTACATGCATAAGTTTTTTACGAGGTTGTCATTAGGTTTTCTGTCTTCGCACTGCCATTTATAGTGCCCTTTCTTCTTGCACAGATGACATATTACCACTTTCTTGGTTTTGTCACTCTTTGACATAAGTGCTGAGTCGTCTTCTGCTGTGTTCTTCCTCATACTTTCTTTTAACAACGATGCCATGACAGTTTCTGTCGATATTTTAATGCTCGAATGCTCTAACGTCATCACTAAGGAATTGAAGGCATCTGTCAAACCCGCCAGCATTATAATCCCGACGAACTCATCATCTAGACCAGCTTGTAGTACCAAACGCGCAAAAAAAAAACAATGATACCAATCTACAAATATGAACTGTCACACAGCCTGTCAACGATAGGGATGTGCTACATCTTATCGATATTTTGTATAACTCATCGATATCGATGAAATAGATACTGTAATGTACACAGAATAACTAATAGTACAAGGTATTAGTTTTTTCGAGATTTACGAAAAATAAAACTATAGTTAAAAATATAATGTTTTATTGCGCATTTACTTAGTTGTAACATAATAGATTTCGTTAAATTGAAACACAAAAAAAAACGTATTTTGGAAACGAAATCGATGACATACTTTTTTTTTGTTTTATTTAAATACTAGATGAACCAAGCTATCCGTTAACATTAAAACATCAACACAGTTTAGTACAAAAAGTGAACAGAATATTTCGTGAAAATCAACAAAAATTTACGGCTCGCGAACGGCCGTGGTTTTATTTAAAAAAAAAAAAACTTCTTTAGTGTTTTTACGTCTATTATATATATATCCTTTTAATGACAGAAACACACTAATTCGATAATATATGCGAGATTACATTTAACTCGATTTTAGTAGATCAAACCGTTACAATTAACTTCCGTGGTTTTTTTTTGGTTGCTCTAGCGAAACTTCGTTGCAATCCGATTTTCAATGTCACTATCACTAAAGAATTGCGATAGAGTCGAAATAGCTATGAAACATTGCTTGTTTTCATGAAACAAGATAGGTAATTTCTCAGCAGGACAGTTATAGCACTTTTTTTTGTTGATTGTCAATCGTAGACGCGAGTATAATCTCTACGATGTCAATGGTGTCGTTCGTTTTGTAACAATTGGCGAAAATAACTGTTTAAAACACTAAATATGATCACAATTGGCGTTCCCTTTGGCCATTTGTGGGCGAAATTAGCGTTCTGAACGTTTTCGATCACCGTTCGTTTTGCAAGTTTCGATGACATGTTGTCATAGGAAAATCGACTTTATTCTGTTTAGGGATAGGGTCATTTTTCATTTCGAAATTCATTTCAGCATACAACGCCATTTCATCATCTCTAACGCTGGGAATGGGTATGTTATTGTCAGAATTTGACAGTTGTCACACTGACGTTTACGCGACAGCTTGCTTTTATGAACGAACGAATCAACGAAAGGCATGAATTTTCCTTGATTTTTTTTCCATCAAACAAAATTTATTTCGCTTGCCAGATTACATTCGATCAGTGTCAAAGGTAACTATAAACTGTAACAAGAAAGTAATTGTTGTAATTATGTTGTAATTTACGTAGTGGTTTTGTTATAAGTTTCCAAGTATAAATTTACGAAGCAAGCGCCTATCACTTTCATAAAACGTTCAATGCGCTAGAAAGGAGTGAGTTATATAACCTTGAATCACGGGACTTCAGTATTGTATTGATCAGGTATTTTACGGCTGCTGATCGTTCAGGAGATTGAGGCTTTCAAGTATGTCTTCATGTTAATTATTGACATGTAAGGTTGTGACGGTCTCCACCCAAAAATAAGAGGTTAGAAGCGAAACGTATGGCTCTCCTAGGGCTAATCGATAGGTGCATTTACAGGATACCTTTTGAATAATTATTATAGTAACTGCCGTGATATTCAGCATATGTTCAGTTACCATTTAATTTCTCTAGTTCAACCTTGAAATCCTCCATCCTTCTAGGATCTGTGAAAGTGTGATATATATAAGATCTGGCCATAATATTTTATGTTTTATGATGTTACCATCCTCTTATTTAGTTATTAGCTATATTATTATTATTATAAGGCCTATCATATTTGAAGAAATATTTTGAATTCCGTGGTACTCTAACATAAATCATCCAGATAAACCACCACCTGTAAAAGTGCCAGTCAATTTCCTGGTGAGATATAATTCATCATCTGTAGAGATGACAAGGTTTATCTATTCTATAAATAATAACACAATTATTGATCCAATAAATATTTTTATTTACTATTCTAGTTCACATTTTCTGAAACAGTTTGAAATAATGTAACTTGTAGACATTTGTGAAATAACAATAGACCTGCTAGATTATTTCTATTATTTATTTCAACCATGGCCATGAACTAGATAAATTTGTTTAAAAATAACAACACTTTCAAAGTTCGGTATAGGCAAAGAGAATGAAATGTTGATAAGATGCCAACTCTTTAGATCATGCCTGGTAAGTCAATTTTGATGATATCCATGGAAATAAGTATTTTTACACGACTGCCCAAAAAAAAGAGTGTAATGTTTATAAGGTTTATGTATGTTTGTATGTATAGATGGATAGATAACTCTTTATTGAAACACACAAATAAAAATCTTACAACTAAAAAAAAAACAAAATTAATAATAAAGAGTCACAATGGGCGGTATTATCGCTCAGAGCGATCTCTTTCAGACAACCGTGCATGGAAAGGAATAACAAGGTAATAGGGACGGTGGTTTCAACCAATAAATAAATACATAAACCAAAAATAAGCACTTAAAAATTACAAAATAATAATGAAATTAATTGGGAAAACACAATAGAAAATTGGAATAAAAGATATAAACCTAGTAGATACATACAATTATATAAAATAATAAACATACATACTTACATACTACTATAATACATATACATAAAAACATACCTAAATACATAACAATAACAGGATTAAGATATAGCAGCTCAGCTATGTATGTGACTTCTTTATTCCATGCTATCCTTATTCCATTATAACTTTTAAATGCCTGAACATATTTAGATGTATGGGGTATCGTTAGAATACTTACATCCCCTCGAGTAACAAGCAATTTAAAAAAAAACTTTTTGTCTGCTGTATGGATCCATTTTCAAATGTGAAAAAAATATGTTTTCTTTGAATTTTACAATATGGGTATCAAATTGAAGGCCTTGTTAAGCACATTCCAACAGTAAATAATCTATTGGCATAAGTTCTTTTTTGGCAGGGCAGGTGTGTTTTTTTTAGCTTTTAAGCTAGTTTATGTTGAGTGTACTCTTAAAAATACTATTATATTTATAGTTTGTATAGGTAGGTAGTTCACAATTCAGAGTTTAATTTGGTAATCTTTGCAGTTTGAGAAAGTATTAAAATTATGTTTTTTTGGATTTGATTTAGGATTAAGAGTTATTTGATATTAAAACTGTTTAATGTGGAGCATGTACATTTCGCCAGTTTTTCCTCACTTGTAAACCAATGCTGTGAGTTTAAGAAGGAATCATTAAAATGTTTTTTTTTCTAATAAGGTAAGTAAGTTGTTTGAGCCCCAACACCCCATTTGCTTCATGGGTATGTTTGTGTATAAATATCACAGAATAGAAAAACAAGTGGAAGTGCTATACTACTAACAAACCCTTCTTGTAATTGGGCTTTTTATTATTGAGATGATTTAAGCTTATGAATCAAATTTGAAAATAATGCATTAACAACTGGTTCATAGAGTTCAGTTTATTTTTACTTGCAAAGTATTTGTAAGCAAATTATGGTTTCCTTTGCATTACTGTGGCACAAGTCCATGGGCCACTTTGCACTTCCACTTGAACTTTTATTTACTGTTCATGATGTAAAAGTGTTAATAATTTTAGTGGTACAAAAACTTCTTTGTGTTGATGTTTCATTTCAACTATTGTGCCCTATCATGGACATAAGCACAATGTTTTGGTTAAAACATTGAGGTTATAGGATAGCCATAGACTGGTGCAATCTAGCTTCTGCTGATGTGCTTAGAGTCTTAGGGTTTGATTAATTAATCTCTTTGTTACTTGGTGTGCGGGCTCTCTTCTGCAATTTGGCAGGATGTTGCCCCTTTTTGCATTAATTCAGTAACCTGATGTTCTTCAGGAAGACCAGCAGCTCTCGAAAGCTGGTGCAGCCTCCTGCAGGGTTCCTGGTGCTCCTAAGAACTGCACCCTTTTACTCGCCACTCTGCTGCACTCTATGAGCTCATGTGTGGCGGTTCCCTGTGCCTCCAGGCATCCTCTGTATGGGGCTGCCTATAAAACAGGCTATGGTAAATAGGTGTTTGTTAAGGGCACAATGTATGGTGACTATTCCGAGAACTTTTTCGAGGTTGTACGGTTTAAGGTTGAAGAGTTTTTGGAAGAATCTCAGATTTAATGCCAAGAATGCATCAATCAGTTTTGATGCAGGTTAGTTGCTCTCTGTAGTATCCATGCTCGGATTAATTCATTAATCTCTTAAAACCATTTGTTTGTTTGTTGTATGAGGTAGTGCTGGCCTCTGGTGTCAGAGTTTGTCAGACCGCCGCCCAAGGGCCTCTGCCATGGCTTAACAACCGCTATTAGAAACAGAACCAACAGCTTGCCCTACGAAACAGGGAGCGATGGAATTGTTTACTAGTTTCATTGTTTAAATTGTTCTAAATCACACAAGCACCTCTTGGAGAGGCTCCTGTCTTCCACCCCTTGCAGCTTGCTTGGTATTACTATAATAGCCATTTCGAAATCTTTTGCCCTACTTCTACTTTATTGTATACATGTTTAATATATTTTTTGTCAGATCTGACACATTAGGGGGCCGGGCATATTCAAGACACAACCATGCATAGAGCAAGGATAGCATTACAAGCCACAAACAAACTCGGAAACTCTGAGCGATTTGCATCATGGCTCCTCAACAAACCACAAGTGAGTATCTGTTTATTATTTAATCACAATAAATATCTAATTGTAATGTAAAGTTATGTGTTTGTCAATTAATTGAACTAGAATTATTATAAGGTACTAACTAGGGCTGCCATCCACCAGGATTTCCCCAGATTTGTTGTAGATTAAAAGCACATCCAGGGACAGGTTTCTCAAGGAGTGACCGGGTGAATCCCGGACAACCCGGACGCTTGTTGTGTTGGTAGTTTTGTTTGTTTTCTATTCCAGTAATTATTTATGTATACTATATGACGTATGCTACTTATATGAGTTGAGTCAAACACACTGCATCTTATCGGATATAACTGTACATTTTACAGGGTCAACAGCAACAAACTTTAGTGGAGTACAGCAGGACAAAAGAAACTTACAAAAGTGCCCTTATTTGTTGCGCGTTTACTTCCATAATTATGCTTTTCATTCATATTCAAAACTTGTTTACCGATGCGTGAGTCATTCAAAATATGATAGTAACCTGCTAAGATGATTTTATTTTATAATTTGTTTTTAATTTGATGTCAAAAAGAAGAGAGTTCCTAATAATTTTCTGAGTAGAGTATGATAGATATAATTTAATTATGTTATTGGAGTTATTTAAGATATAAATTCAGATATATGTTCAGTATGTACATGTTCCCAAGTAGCCAGTTTTTTCTTTCTTTTGTAAGTTACCTATTTCAAAATGTAAATATTTTTTCGCATCCAGGGAAGAAACCCAATTTCCACTAAATGTCCCGGGCTTTGTCCTGTTTAAGCAATATAAATGATGGCAGCCCTATGTATAACTAGTAACTACATATATGTATTTATAATAAATCAGGATGAATGTTTGACTCATTGGTGGTCATGTATCTTGTCAAATAATGTGTTTAATTATTTTGACAACAGATTGCAGAGCTTTGTCCTCAAATAAACAACTACAACTTGAGATGAGAACACTTATGATTTTATAATTAACTTAATTTTTGCCCGTGACTTCATCCTATATCCTCCGCCAGGATACAAACTATCCATGGTATGGTTGGTGGTAAGTGTGGATTGGACAAGTCAAGTGCAAAACATCTAGAATGGAAACTAGGAAAATATGATAAATATGTACTAGTATGGTCTGTGTGGTCGTAGTTAGTCTACTTAATTTGGTATGACTTACATAAGTTCAAGGATTTAGGTATTATTATTTATGTGCTTGTACCTATATTGCCAGTACAATAGGCAACCTTGCTCTGTATTTATCCATTGAGTTTGTTACAAAAAGTTTGAGCACAAAGTGCTACTGACTTTTTACTCACCTGAATAAGTGATGATGCGGTCGATGGTGCAACATCCTTGCCTAGAAGATAACAATCAATCAACAATATTATACCTTTTTTTTTATGCCTAATGATATTGGAGTGACTACTGTTGGATAGCTTAGGTTTTGACTGAAAATCTGGTGAAGGTACTTTGTATCTCAAGCCGATAGAAAGGAGCCGTGCAATAAATACAAACGATTTTGATGGCTTAACAAATTTGATGAAATGTAGTATATTCGTAGTATATTGTAATTTTTGTTCCTGGAATAACACACAGGTTATTTTTAACCCAGAGAAATGACCAAACGGGCAAAGCCGCGGGCTCAGCTAGTAAATAAATAGATGTGCCCTTACTGCCCTACCACCACGGAATACTTAATCCCCACTTATATATAAAAGTGAAACATTGCCTGTTTGTTTGTTTGTCTTACGTCAAAACTGCTGGATCGATTTTGATGAAAATTTTTATGTAGAAACTGTACCCACACAACAGAGACTAACATAGGGAACTTTTTATACCGGAAAATGGATTTTTGCCATGGGAATCGGGTAAATTACTATTACCTACTCACTTTCGCACAAATACTGCTATGAAGAAGTTTTGAATATAAGTAGGTAGGTACTGTACAATACAATACATATAACAACATTAGATACATTTATCTCGGAAAATGGAAAGTTCACCCGGGAATTGTAACTTTTAAACTTAATATTTAAACGGGACTTAACGGCGCTGAAAACTTAATATTTATCGAAACGTCGAGGTAAATAAATATTAAGTTTTGAGCGCGATTAAGTCCCGTTTAAATATTCTCCCGGGAAATTGGGAAAATTTTGGTAGATTAGTTGTACTCACTTTCACATCAAAACGGCTAAAATGATTACGATTACAGAATGGCATTTGCCACTAATCTACACTAATAAAGCCATTTGCCACTAATCTACACTAATAATCCCACTAATATATAAAAGTGAAATGCTGTCTACTTGATTGTTTGTTTCGGGCGCTTTCACGCGATAACAGCTGGACATAATTTAACGAAATTTAGTATATAGATGCTGTTTACCATAGATACCAACATAGGATACTTTTTATCCCGGAAAATTGTACACGCGGGCAAACGAAACACAGATAGTAGAACTTATTTTAGCTCTAAGCAAGCCACCATTCCTTCAAATACCTACTTATTACTAGTACCGCTGTTAGCTAATTAGTCATGACAACTCATTGTTGACATGCCATACTCCTATACCTAATTAATTATTATATTTAATTTGGTACATAACATTTATTACAATCTACATAAATAATAACGCTATTGTGACTCAGCCATCACGCCCTATCTTCTCATTACTTTAATCTCAATATTCATAAACAATCTACTTATATGGGAAAAAACCCACATGTTAACTGATACGAGTGTTTTGACGAGACGAGGCGAGCCCCTCCGCACACCAGATAACATTTGCTCCGGTTCATTATCATTTGCCCAGAGTATGGTATTTTTCTGTCTCTGAAAGAATATTGCGTTGGTATTACAATATGCGCGAAATTTATCACGTTCTTCTGATCTAATTGATGATCAATCTTCTTTCGATAAGATTCCCGATAGCTGTCGCCGGCAACCGATATGGGAGTTATTGATACTTCAAATATGTCGTATCCGTTTTATCGATTGTGAAATTCACAGGAGAAGAGCGATTTTTAGACTTCCGATAAAGTAAGGTGAAAGTTTGTTGAAAGATGCGGAAGTGTGTACATTATCGGAAGCGGAACACCCGAACAAATTGTATCTTGCACAGTTTTTCCTCATGTAATCGATGAGAAGGACAGCCAAGAAGGCTCAGCCGCAAAACGTATGTCTTTATGGTATCCACAAGAGAAGCAAGACGATTCATTAGCGATTATTAGCTTGTGTCATGCATACATCTATCGTCAAAGTCTTATGATTTACTAGACTGTGCTATCGTCAAAGTCTTATGATTTACTAGACTGTGCTATCGTCAAAGTCTTATGATTTACTAGACTGTGCTATCGTCATGACCTTGGCCTCCGATGAGGTAGTCTGTGGCTTGGTCCCGACAGCTGAAGAAAGTATAACGCCCTTGTCCGTATAAAAATAATAAAACACTTATATACCCATAAATATTAGGCGTCTTTTATTATTTTATTACGACTTCGTTTTTAATATTTTTTTAATTATTTTCAAATTTATAAACACTATAACTGGTGTTCCGTTTTTTTGCGCTGGAACTTGAATATTATATAATGTTATTTATTATACAATAAAAATGCTCTTTTTCCAAAATAATAATATTTCTTTAAAAAAGTAAAAGTATAAGCTTAGGTTATATTAAATACAATCGATTGACACTAATAACAACATATTTCACTACAATTTAGGGGGTGGAAAGTGCTTTCCACCAAAACACCAATTCTATCAAAAACTGTACTACTAAAATTCACTAGCAGCAACTCTCTCTATCGCTCTTATAGTGAATCGAGGGTTGGAGGTGGAGATAGAAATACGTTGACTAAATACCTAATTTGCGAAGATCGCGTCAAGCGACTATCCCCCTAACTTCTGCCCTAAAGCACACTTAAATAAAGTCCATTATGACATTGCCGCTTGTTTTGTTCGCAGGCCGCCGCTGTGACAGTAAACGCCCACAGGCTGAAGAGTTCAACAGCGGCCGAACCCTTCCTCAATGGCTCCAGCTCGGCTTACGTGGAGACCATGTACAACTCATGGCTCGGTGACCCCAACTCCGTCCACGCGGTGAGTATTTTATCTCAACATCAACAACCAATATTAGTCCACTGCTGGACATAGGCCTCTCCCATGGCGCTCCATAACTGCTAGCTACCTTGCGCAGATCTTCTAGCCAGAGGGCGTCCTACACTACGTTTGCCGATTCGCGGTCTCCACTCTAGAACTCGACTGCTACCTCAACGGTTGTCGGAGTATTTTATCTATATATACTTATAATTCAGCAGTTAGTAACAAAAGTCTACAAAGAAGGCAATAACAAAAATATCGTCTAGGGGACTTAGAATAAGCTACTGAACAAGAATATAACATTTTTTTAAATCGCGTTTGTCTGTTTGTCTTTTCGCACATCATGTAAAAACTACAAAAACCTATTGCGATGCGGTTTTCGCTGTTAGATAGCTTAGGGTATTACTTAAAAACTGGTAACCTTGACTTTGGTATCTCAATCCGATGAGTAGAAGACGAGCAAGCGATAAAAATGATTTGACGCCTGAACGAAGTTTGATGAAATTTGGTATATTGGTTCTGGAATAACACCTAGGATCGTTATATCCCAGAAAAATGACCACACAGACACCGCCGCGGGCACAACTAGTTCCGAATAAAATAATAAAATCAAACAAGCCCAGGACCAGGTTCTACAAAAATAATGTCAGCTTATGTATGTCAGAAGTAGAGAGATATCGGAAGATAACGTCATGTGGGGAAGGCTATTTATTTCCTGTCCGAACCGACAATTCTATCATTCTAAGTAACTCGAATCTCGTATCGCTCATCGCCTTCGCGGTAATATGCAGACAGTTGCCTGCAGCAATTAAAATATTTGTGACCCGCTTCAATCGTTCGTGACTTTGTCACACTCAGTAAGCACCTTGACACGAAAACAACCGAAATGACTGCAGTTCTTATTACGACTTCTGTAATCTGTTGCGTAACCCCATTAAAAGTTTGTTGGAGCTATTCAATATTATAACTTTCTTATTAGATATTTCAAACTAGGTATGACTTATTACTCATTAACTAGTAGTTCTGCGAACAGTAGACCTCGCGAGCACAAACTTTTTTGCAATAATCTAGCGGTGCACAGTAGCGCCATCTAGTGACCTTACTGTTAAATTATCATTAATAACCCAGGTGCTCCATCAATCCCTACCTAGAAGTTAAAAGGTAAAACATCACGCCGAAGACCCTCATCAGATGTTCACCATTTTTTTTATGAGACCAACTTAAGGTTACCTTTCAAAACTTTCAAATAAAAAAATAACCATCGAAAAAGGATCTCTTAGGGCGGAGATATTCAGTAGCCCTCTTTTTGCCCCTTGTTGCAGGAAGTACCCCCTTAATCAAAAATCTCTGACGACAAAAAAAACTATAAAGACGTAAAAATCTGTATACCAAGTTTCGTCCAGATCGTACAAACAAACTGACAGAGGAAAGCAAATTGATTGAACTTGAAGCAGAGACGCGTCGCTCGCTCGGTCAGTTAATTTAATTACATTAAATCATATGTCAAACTAAATTTGATGTAACTTTACAAGTATATTAAGTAATTCGCATAAGAAGGAAAGGACACGCAGAGGCAGTTTCTTCGTATATTACCTTTATGCTACCTTTATGTATATCATTTTTTTAAATATTCTACCCAGTTGGGTACAATTCTTTCCTTAAATGGTTAAAACCATTATAATAGACGGCAGAAAGGTTTTATTCGTGAGATTTTCCTTAATCATTATCTTGGAAGTACATGTTTCTACGAATTTGAAACAATACCACAGAATAGATAACAGTGTAAGACTACGTAGATAAGTTAGGGCCAGCTGTGACGTTTCAATTAAATTCAAAACATGGCATATCTACGCAGAATTCTTACAAAATGTTACAAACACTTATTAGGAATGTGCCATTGATAACTCGCACGCCGATCTCTAATTACATTGATGGGTTGTTGTGTCTAGACGGGCTCCAGACTCCGTTTCCGATAACGTGCCTATTCGGAATTATATCTATGGAGGTGTCGCATGGTCACTTTTCAACGCGCAAACAAAACTAAAGTATGTACCTATGTCGAATGTTGTATCTTTTTGAGCTTATTATGATTCAAAAATAAACTCATCCTAATTCTATCCACACCAATCATAAAAGTGAAACGTTTGTTTGTTTGTTTGCGGAGCTTTTACGCGATAACGACTGTACGGATTTTGATGAAATTTGGAATGGAGATAGCTTATACCCTGGAATAAAACATTATGATACTTTTTATCCTGGAAAATGTTGATTACTCGTTGTAAATAACGGTTGCACAGCAGACTCTTTAGCGTCTAGATTTAGATAATCTGTCGAGTTCTCTGTATTGATTTACTCTTAGTCTCATTTTCAGTCTCTTTGAAGTTTAAGCAGGGGGATAATTTATCTGTTACGCTACACATGTCAGGGTTAGTTCATGATCAGTAGCCAGTCGCGTAGCCACAGAATAAATATTAGTACTATGGTGTAGTGTAATGCTCCAACACACGTGCTTTACAAGGTCCAGAACAACTAGTCACGACTGCCTTTGAAATTGTCGTTCCGTGCGCGTCTAATTCGCGGGTGATCTCTAACTCGACCGAGACTCATTTCTCGGTGTCGGTCAGATGATTTCCGAAGGTCATTGATGACCTTAACATTCTTACTTCAGTCAAACTCACCCTAACTATGTTTTTTTCAAATTTTGTTCCAATTTGTTTTAAGGTTATCTGTCGTTCGATAATGATCATGGCAAGTTTACGCGCAGATTTACACAATTATAATATTAAATTATTACTCGCAGATCATTAGAAGTAAAACACTTCACGTCAATATTTAAAATCACGTTTTCAATGGAACACGTTCACGTTTGTTATGTTGTTTGTGTGTTTCACGTTTTCGTTTTCACGTTTTCTATCTATATCTATTATCTATACCTACATTGATATACGGGAGCAATAAGGAGGCATTTTTGAAATCATACTTAGGGGGTGGATGGGAATGGAAAAACTTGCACGCGGGCAAAGCCGTGGGATTCAACTAGTTCACAATATAAGGACACCAAGATACTTTTTCCTTACGCACTGGTTGAAGACTTTTATCTTTAGGCATTGTGGAATGGGGGACTAGAATACTTGACGAAGTTTTCCAAAAACTACCCAACCCAGCTGAATCCTGCAACTGGCTTCCTTCTCAAAATTTTACCTAGTTTAAAAATTTGTCCGACGTAAATATAGGTATACTCCTGAACTATATTGAGAGTCAAGCCACTGTGTATTATTGGTTCCGGTATAATATTGTCATTGATCATGATTTTTGTTTTGTCTATGTTCAGTGAGTTCTAGTGTGGAGACCGCAAATATGAAAACGCAGCATAGGTCGCCCTCCGGCTAGATGAAGTGACGATCTGCGCAAGGTAGCTGGCAGTCATTGGCTCTAGGGCCGATGATGGGGTCCGTGGCGCGCCGCGGGATAGGCCTATTTCCAGCAGTGGACTAGTATAGGATGTTGATGATGAAGATACATTTTCCTGTTTGTAACTTTGAAATGCATTTTATGTAATTGGACATAGTACTTTTATGGGCCGCGAGCTAGGGCAATAAAGTAGAAGCAGAACTCTAAACTGATGTAATAAACCATAATTTTGTGCAACATGACCTATAATTTATGCAATACCTTAACGTACAATGTATGTACTCGAATCTCCAACTCAAGTATCCAAGATAACAATTTCCTTTCATAAAACAATGGTTACAGCGTTTAAACTGTAAGGAAGTTTCGAGCTAAATGCCAATCTCCTTGATTGTCACAAATCACAATGAGAGCCAGTACTAGTCCGTAGATTCAGATATGGTTTGGTTTAAACTGGCGCATGGCGTTAGTTAGTTTGGTTTTTGCATTGAGAATAATGACGAAGTCTTGAAATTGAACTTACTAAATGGTTTATGTTTCTGTTTGCTCATGAATATATAATGAAACAGTCAGAAATAAAAGTCTGCACAAGATAATTAAAAAATAAAAGTCTGCACAAGATAATTAAAAAATAAACGTCTGCACAAGATAATTAAAAAAAAGCTCTAGGATACTTAAAATAAGCTACTGAACAAGTTATTTTTATATGGTGTCTGTCACGCAACACTTAAAAACTACTAGACCGATTGCGATGCTGTTTTCACTGTTGGGTAGCTTAGATTTTGACTTAAACCTAACTATCTAACAACATTTGATATTAACTGCCCAAATGCTCAAAACTGGGTATTTTTCTAACAACCGCAAAAATACGTATTACTCAAAAACTATTAACTTTTTGACCATACATTGGGGAAGGAGAGGGGGACGAGGGGGCTTGAATTTGTGCATATTAGCACCCTTACCACATACTGGCGGGAACACGTCGAGTTACCAATATTGGGATTGAAAAGGTGACGAAGTGTAATAATGTGTCTATATAATCGCCCTATGTTGTATCTTGTTCGTATATTATATTCTAAACTACAGAATATAATAAGAATAAGTACTTATACGGACGAAATGCTCTAGAATATGGGGCTTGCATTGACGTCAGAACACGTAAATCTTATGCATCGTAACCTTGTGACGTAAAAATACGGCACTCGCGTTCCGATTGTTTCTATTTGCTATCACGAAATAATGAGATTGTTATCAAGAGAGGGATTCACAAACATATGTTTGTTGAATGACGCAATAGTACGTTTGTTTATTTTTAGTAATGATCAAATGTACAAGTGAAATAATTCTGTGTATAAAATAATCAACTTCAAAACCAATTTAGATGTAAGTGTACATGAGACAACTCTTTGAAAAAAATAATTTAATCTTCCAAATTGGTTAAGAAATCCGAAGATCTGAGTGAAAATACACAAAAAAACATTTATTCGAAAAGATATCGATAAAATGTCCTTGTAAAGTCGATAAAATGGTTTAGTTTGATATCGATGATGTACTTTCAATTTCAATTTAAAGTTTGTTTGAAAAAAAACCGTTGCAAATTCTATTAAAATGTATCTATTCATTTGCATTGAAACAGTATACGATAGGAGCATGCATTTGATGAAACGTAATCAACTAACAACTACTTTATGTGTGTATATTCGACGGGGAAATCCTGATGTCGTCGTCACCACCATGTTGATGATGGAGTAATAAAAAGGTTTACTCTGGAACCGGTTCTTATTTTTTTGCAGATAAAAAACACTACATATAATATATAAAATAGCTATCTTTAAAACTTTTCCTCATAACTTACTATAAGGATAACTAATTTAGAAACGTTAGTTAGCAAAATATCAGGTCAGTGCGGCACGCACTGCGAAGTTTCGTTACGCACTCTTACTAGCAAAAAGAGCTGAGTGATCATAAAGGAAAAAATATCATTTATCGAGCCTTGTTAGTCTTAAAAAGTAGTTGTTAAAACTATTTTTTCTTGCAGTCATGGGATGCATTCTTCCGCAATGCGACAGCGGGCGCCCAGCCCGGCGCCGCTTACACATCCCCACCGAATCTGGCGCCCTACAATAGGAACGAGGTTCCCCTTTCGTCTCTCGTGCCATCCGGTGGAATGCCATCCATTTCTGCTGGTATGTATCCCATTAGCATTATTAAAATGTGAAATAAACCTGTTTTTTTTTTATCACGGACTAGGCAATCGTTTGACCACGATCTCACCTGATGGAAAGCGATGATGTAGTCGTCGAAAGTGTAGCACGCTTGCCTAGTAGATACCTATTCACGGTTGACTTGAACACACCGGGGTTATAATTTACCGGAAACACTGACGAGGGCAGGGCATTCCACTCCTTTGCAGTGCAGAATCTGGCTCGGTTCATAAGTGAAACAACATATAAACATTTCTTAGTAAGCTAAAATTGGACCGAGAAATAAGGCCACACTCGCTACGGTAGACCATATTTCACTCATTTAGATTGTCTAATATATTTGCATACAACTTTTACCCTAATAATATTAGATCAGTTATCTATCTGTGTTCGTTGATATTTAATTTCTCAATAAATACTAAAATTTGGCGCATAACTAGGTATCGTCCCTGGACCTAATGCCATATTACAAACCGCTTCTTGTTCTGTCATTTGGCGGAATGCCACCCATCTTTGAGGGAATGTGTAACGCTCTTCAAAGCGTGTAGGTACTGGTTGAATTCAAAGGGGAAAGTGTAGTGAGACATTGAAGAGATCTTGCAGATTGTATGAATAGACAGCAGTCTATTCATACAATCTGCAAGATCTCTTCAATTGGAAATAAGCTGAGATAAAGTTAATTTACGGCGAAAATAGAAAAAAGTAATACGCGTATGTCGTCCATGGTCTACAGATATTTTTACTAATGAAGTTGCCGTTTCATTTGACACAAGCCAAATCGAAACGAAACTTAGTAAATAGATTTAGCTGTGACTTATTATCCAGACTTGCAGATTTTTATTTTACATTAACAAATCCTGGCATAATTTAATCTAAACTGAGTATTCATACAAAACTACATTCAGCATGTATTGTGTTGTTACGAAATATCTAAACACTCCGAGGCAATTGTAAATGACGACGTACAGGTTGACATACTGGCATCATTTTTCTCAGGATCGCCCATCAATGAGAAGATCATCGACGACCATCTCGCCGTGCAAGCCATCATCAGGAGCTACCAGGTGAAATGTGTTTCTCACTAACTCCACACCATTTGTTATTATTTGCACATTTTTGCCCCACACACTGCAGCCCTCGCTAATGTGTTGCTATTTGTTTTACCCCGTTTAGGTATAGGCATATATACACATTATGATACAAAAAAAACAGATCTCAGCTACTCGGTAAGTTGGAACCATCTTGTTGTTCAGTCATGATCGAAATAAACAAAGTATCTGGCGTTACGACGCTAGGTGATAAACGGTTGAGTTAATTGAAGACAGATCTACCCTTGCTTTATTTGCGTGTCGAGTTGCCACGATACAGCCCATATTTTCAATTTTTTTGCAAAACAACATGCATTTTATGATAGGAATATGCGGTACGCAATAAAATATGAGACGATTAAAACGATCATCGTAACTGCGTGTGAAACGATTGGCATTGCGGCTCTAAGACTTTATAAACGTGTCCAAATAGTTCTGCACGACCTAGCGACGAGCCGGTTCATTGCAGGTTTGTATTTGTATTGGTATGTATATTCTGGGCACCAATATTTTGTCCGCCCTACGTTGGGTGCCAAATTCATGATACAGTATTAAATTTTCTATGATAATATGCCTTGCGGCAAAGTCAAGTAACCTAAGAAGAAAGCAAACTTTGGAGATGCGTGTCATGTTACAGTATAATGGTTAAGTATGTATGTCTGTTGCAAAATTGTGTTTAAAAAAGGCTAAAGCTGTCTTGATGGTTTGGGCTCGTGTGGCCGGGTCGTGTATCACCTAATTTGGAGTAAACGATGACGTGGCGGGTGCGTCACAGGCTCGCGGCCACCTTGCGGCCGACGTGGACCCGCTGGGCATCACCACGGCCAACCTGCCCGCCCTGGGCATGCGCGCGCCGCGCTCCGAGCTCATCATGAGGAAATATTTCAATTTCGGTACGCAGGACGAACGTGACCTTGGAAAATTTGAAACCAATCACTCGTATTGTTTTATATTGCATTGCGTGTCACCGATTTGTTTCACCGGCGGTATTATGACACACATGCATCTGCTATGATACACTGCAGCGTGAAGCGGTCGGAACAATTTATATCAGATATATATTAACACTAATATCCTCCATTTTTGATAATCATTAATGTTTATAATTGTATTGCAACATGAACGGTGATTGTTTTCAACTTCATTTTGATTTCATAGAGATCCCCACGCACCTTGGTTTAAAAATGTTCAGTTTGATTGATTCACGTGTGGGACCACATTTTCATCTTAACCATTAGACACACCATTTGTAATTTCTCAACTTATGCATGTGTGTGATAATATTGGCCTATCGATACCTACTTAACAATTTTGTTGCGGTAGAGTTTCATTTGGATGTTGTAGTCGATTCCCAATTCAGCCTTAACATGTAACAAAATCATAGCATCATAAATATTGGTTTTCTAGTCGATTTTTCTAAAATAAATCGTTCCTACAAACGACTAGTGCCTATGTTATATTAAACTACTAACGTTAGACCGACCTTGAAATTGCTAGTCTCAAAATAGAGTTAATTAAACTAGAGTCTAGTGCATAGTTGTTGAAACGACGTACAAAGCATATTTTATCAATTTAGAGTATTTTGCGCTTATATTCCTATTACAGTTTTCACATTTTAAGTTCGCCTCACTGAACTTAGTATGAAGCCTCAGTGGGCGCATTCCGAGGTGAGATTCAAACCGTTACGGTGCCGTGCTGCGGTAAATTATATCTACTCGAAAAGCGACAAATAGCTTATTCGTTACTCACACAAATTTCATTAGGGTGGGGCACAGTGAAACAGAAAAGTGTTTTTGGGTTATAAAAAATGAAATATTCAAATTTTTTATATTTTTTAGTTAATATTTATTTATTTAGTACACAAAGTTATAAAGATAACAGTACTTATAGATAACAAAGTAATAGTTGTAAAACAAAGTATTTTACAACCCAAGAAGACATTGATATTTCTACATTGATATTACAGACATCAATGTTTCCTTTATCTATACTATATAACATTATAAAAAGGTTAAGTTTGTGAGGTTGCAGGGGGTAATCTCTGGATCTAATGAACCGATTTTAAAAATTCTTTCACCAATAGAAAGCCTCGTTGTTATTATTATAATGAAGGCTATATATTAAAATGACCACGTGTGCGAAGCCACGGGCATCAGCTAGTTAAATTATAAAACGAATGTTAAAGTAGATTAATAGAAACTAAACTTATTGACACTTTTCCGAGATCATTTTTTTGTTGCACTGTGCCCCTGGTCTGAGGTACAGTAAAACATGGGTAGGGGTAGATAGATAGATAGATAAATTCTTTATTGCACACACCACAAACAAAATCAACAAAAAATAAAGGAACAATAGCAGAAGAAGTGTACAATGGGCGGCCTTATCGCTAAAAGCGATCTCTTCCAGGCAACCTTTGGATGGAGAGGATTTGTTATAGTTGTGAGGGACGGGGTGCATTATGATATAAAAATACTACTTAGTGAGAAATAGTATATAATAATATATAAATTTCCAATATATATACATACATATATAAATAAATATATATTATATGAATACATAAATACCCAAATATAATTATGTTATGAAAAAAAACAAAAAAAAAAAACTGTAATACAAGCAACATGACAAACGTGATAATAAACATAATATTTGCTAGACTTCCAAGTAAAACCTCTTCACTTGACACTTAAAAACTTCCAAAGATGGGGTACAGTAAAACAAGGGCGGTATGTCCTAACAAAGTGGATCAAAGAGTCACAAACTCATGGAATCGGTACTGGTTCTTGAAAAAGGTGATGAAAATGGGATTCAATTCAACAGATGCAAAGAGAAACACTCTCTAGAGGAGTCCTATTTTGAAAGACAAGGTGATGTCTAAGCAAGAAATAAATAAAAATATAAATTAATATAAAGATAATATTATATTTAAGTAACTTTAGTCAAATTAAATGTTTAATAATATTCATCAGTAACAAGGAATCTTATTTTTTATTAGGATACACTAAACCATGTTTCACTGTGCCCCGTTGCACTCTGCCCTACGACTACACTTGAAAAATAAAAACGATCAAATTTTTTCAAATAGTTACCTGCTTTTATCTACTCGTATGTAAATTATTGCACTAAATGCACACTCACCTCAGACGTATCGATATATTTAAAAACGAAAACAATTTTGATGAAAATCAGTCGATTTATCAGCAAAAACAATATTTTATCGGAAATACAACAAGTAGCGATCTGCAAAATGACAACTGCAACAAGACAAGATGGCGGTTCGATCGCTTCATAAATCAGTGAAATTAGTTCGGATATTTTTTAAAACGTGTTTGGAATAATGCGGTTGTTTTACTATGCCCCATCTTACCCTAATCACAATCCAATGCATTGCGAGCGCATCTCGGAAAGCACCCACTGCTAGTTGTTAAGTTTAGAGGCAAAGTTAAATGTAAGAACTATATGTATGAGTTTTGCTAAAGGAATACTTTATGTGGGCAGTTTATTTTATATTTGTTTTAACCATTTCTTTTTTCAACAATAACAGTCTGTCTTTTAAACGTTTAACCGTTTATTGTGTATGCCTTATATAAAAACGCTGAGCTGAGGTGTAGGACGAAACACGCCTCTGGAGAGCTTTTGTCAGTATTGTTATAATAAAAGTTAAAGTATTAAGTGTTCGATTGTTGGATGTAGTCGAGGGGTCACCTGGTTGCGCAACTCGACCCCTTGGGCATCACTACAGGGGACCCGATATCGAGTGGCGACTGGCACGGCGGCTTGAGAGCGTTTGCTAACGAAGCCGTCATTAGAGAGCACGTGCGATTCGGTATGATACTGTTCAGTATTAACGCGTATTGTGATTGGTGATTAGCGGGATTTCAACTGGTGATATTGATCTATTGAGAGTTCTTCTTTATCCCTCATATTTCCTTTTACTTATAACTGAAAGACACCTATGGATTATGGGGCTAGGCATGGCGGCACCACTGAACTGCGTTTCTTTAGTTGCGTATTATTGGGGCTTAGACATTGTTCACACCAAACGACGTCAGTAATTTGAGGCGATGGTAGCCGAGCGGTATAATAATGCGCTTTAGAATTCAATTATATCGGGTGCGATCCTCGGCGTTTTTCCATCGCTCCGTTCTTCGAAGGGCACGTTAAGCTGCCGGTCCTGGCTGTAATGGATTAATACCATTCGTTAAGCCTTGTCAGAGGGCCTCGGATGGCCTGACAATCTCTGACACCAGAGGCCAGAGATAGCTCATACGATAAGTACCAAGTATTCAGCTGCCAAATGTGAGCAGACTTCCGTTGAGCCCCCGTGTGAATATAAAGTCGGAATCCATCTGATGAACGTAAACTCGACGTAAATAACCGAACCGAGAATGCGTTACATACGGTCAATCGCGCTGACATCCTGCGAATTTTGTTTAGTGTGAACATTATCACTTTTTTCTATACTTATGTCTCTTTCTATAAATATAAATCCCAAATCGATCCAGTTCATATCCTTTTAATTTTCAATATACAATACGTTATTAAATTTGAATTGTGTTAGGGTTCTCTTTCGCTTAAACACGCACTGGAAATATCAGCACTGCCAGAGATATAGGTCTACAAGGGCTATTTTTATTTATGTTATTATTCTATGCCTCTGTAGTTACTATGCTGATTTTGCGAACCTAATATTATTGGTGATTGGCCAGTAGATCTTTTGAGCCGTAGTTATTAAAATATTGACTTGGTGCTTGGGCATTTCAAACATACAGACAAAAATATGCTATCTATAATAATATAACCTATATTTATGATATGTTAAGCAATAGGTATTATCAATAGTTTAACAAAAAGTACCGATATATACAACAATTAGTCGAACAAATTGAGACTAGCTTTTTGAAATATTCGGTCAATACATATACTAAAATTCTAATAAGCCCCATTCAACGTACATGCATTGAATCATCTAGTTAATTTCAACAGATTAATCCTTTATTAATTGATGTGTGTAAATATTTTTTATTAACCTTTAATTTTAACTTTTGTTTAGGTGTAATTTTTACTTGTTCATATTCCTTTACTAGACTATGCCACTGGAAAGTAGGTTAGCAATAAGATACAAGAAAACCACTTATGTATTGTATTATGCAGCACTTTAACAAAAGAAACATATGTACACATTCGTATAAGAAAAAGGAATGAAAATAGTTACAAGTGTATTATCAATTGAGTGGCTGTAAGTCTGTCATTAAACTGTAAGTGAGTACCGTTAGTATTGATGATAAACATGGGAGTATCTGAACAGGTGCTTACTGTAAGTATATAGTATATCTGGAGCAAGTTTTAAAGGTTCCAAAATTCTATACATAAGAACAATGATCACACTTAATTATGAGTATGGAGAAAAATAAATTAATATAAGAATAAATTTTCATCGCTCTGTTCGGAGGGCAAGTTAAGCTGTAACTCCCGGCTGTTATTGACTAATAGCAGTCGTTAAGCCATGTCAGAGGCTGACGTGGTTTATTGGGCGGCCTGACAAACTCTGACACCACAGGCCAGCACTATCTCACACGACAAAAATAAATAAATGGATAACACAATAAGTAATATATCCATTATTCTATATTTATTATTTTGCTGCGGTTACTGTTATTGATCTATAAACTTGAATATTTATCACCCATGTTGTGAAGGAGGTACTCGACCTACCGCCGGTTACTAAATGAATATCAGGTTACTCTATAACGGGTAATATAAGAGTTATAAATGATAAGCAACGAACTACCTGTGTAGTTATTTATATATTTCCATATAGTATATAAATATCGAAACAGTAACATTTTGGGACATTCTAACAATGAGCAATTATCTGATGTCACAGTTTTAGTTTTAACACACCACTAAGGTTTTTAATGTCTCGGCCGAGACCGACCCGAGAACGACGATAAATCCACTCTCGGCCGGTACAGAGAATTGGTAAAAAAAAATAAAAAAAATAATGATATATATTTTTTTAAAACGTTTCGTTGTTTGAAATGTAATATTACAGAATTAGTTTATGTTTATATTTTGTTCATACATTTTGCTAGATGTATGTGACGTAACGCATTGAAAATGGTGAAAAGAGATAATATTTTTGAAAATATTTTAGTTGACTTGTATTACTTCAAAAAGGGATGAAATAAAATAAGTCATTCAAACACATCAACAACAAACCTTTAAAAAATAATTGACGCGTATTAAAACTAATAAAATAAAGTACTTGTTTATACATTAGTAAGTTTATAAGGCTGATGGCCTTATACAGGGAAGGTTGTATCGTACCTAATCCGCTCTGAATAACGCCAGCGCTTGCGGCTTGTTATTGTCTGCTTACTTAACGGAGCACGATTAAGACAAATGCAATATTATAACAATGCAATACGACACGAACACAACACAATGTCTCCTGTGCTAACATACAATTTTGATTAAACACGATATTATGCTGTAGCGTTTTTTAACAAACTTACAATTCACACTGATAAGCACTCTACGAATTATATCTTATTAAAACCCGATTGATTTTCGCTTTTTATATAATTTTCTATATATTTTAATGCGACGACTAACGACAGGACTGCAGTTGCATTTTCGCATACTAAACTGGTACGTTGTGAACTAAAAAACAGATCCGAGGACACCATATTGCGAAACTCGACCCTTTGGAGATAGCTAACCAAGAGTTGGAGGGTAAAAACCCACGCGAAGTCATTCACAACAGCTACAGGTTTGGTAAGGAGGCGCCATGGAACCTTGTCAAACTGAACATAGCACCCTGCCCGCTCGATGTTTATCATGTAGTTATGGCGGCGTGATAAAGTGTTATCTTGCTCCCAATTCTATAATTGCAAACAATACATGACGTATTGTGAATCTTTTCAAACTAGGTCTGTCTACCTTGTTATCAAAAAATGTAGACCAGGCAACTAGACAAAAAGTGTCGTATCTGACTGTAATTGGCATTTAAAAAGTAATTATACCAAGTATAGTGTGCAGCTCTGAGATGAGATCTGTACAGAATGCAATTGCGAATTGGGGCAATATTTTATGAACAGAAAACAACGTGCAACTGCAGACTAAACAAGTAGGCGCAGTTATTTTGTTTTGCTTTTACGTTTTGTTTGAACTTGAAGGTCTGTTCGTAAACTATTTTTGACGCCATAACTACGACATGTGGATGTAACGCACAAGGTCCTCGGCACGCACGCTCGTTTTCTCATACCTACCTTATATTTACATGCGTTAAATGATTAATGGAGTCATTTAATAACTGCCAAGCGTATAATGGTAGAACTCACACCACACTCGTATTAAGGAGGGGTAGTGGCTTATGGTCTGATTGATGATTATGGCATGTATGTCTTCAAGGTCTAACCATGACCATTTGAAACAGACAGATAAATTTAAAAAAAAAAGATAGTGACCACTCACTATATCCTTCACGATGTTTGTAAAGGTCTGTACCATGACGCATTTATTTTTTGGATTTTGCATGTGTAAAGTTACGACTTTGTCTTTTCACGGCGACCTGCAGGGTTTCATAGAATATAATATAGGCGTTGAGTGTGGTGTGGTCTCTGCTGTTTTGTCGGACCAACGCATCGGTATGCATTCCTTGAGTTCTTCTCCCATCCAAAGAAAAAAATATGACTAGACTACATATTTCCTTTGTTTGTATGCAATTGACATATTGATTGAAATATTTAAACATATACATTCTTTGCGGTTTTTAAATAACTCCGTCCTGCGTCTTCTCATTACTGCACAATATTGAAGGGAAGCACATCTTCCACACTTTAATTTCACCTGTATTGAAACTCTGCATGGTGTTTGATTCGGTGTACTTTATCTGTAACGTGCATGGGCATATATATATTTACTTAACAAACTTTTAATCTATTGTTTTATAATGCAATAGTAAAATATTGCAGATATATTATTTTGGATTACAAAATTTAAAAGAAAACAATTTTCTTGTTTGACATTGAGACCGAGACCTTCGAAGAACGTTAGGTATCTAACTATAGTCTATCTCATTTTGGATCTGTGCCAACAGATCGCCTCTAATCTATCGCTAGAGCAGTTACCTCACCCGTACTTTGAACTATGTACAACAATAAAAATCTCTGTAAATCAGACAGGATCACATGGACAATTTTAATAAGATTGTTGAACTAATTTGTATAAGACATTGTTTCAGTTGTACAAATTGTACATCTATAATTTTCCTAAATTAAACACTATAAAAAAGGTGAATAAACAAATGAAGGCTTTCACCATGACAACATTAACTTCACAGGAAATGCTAGTAAAGGGATATGACATCAATATGAAGGCTTTCACCATGACAACATTAACTTCACAGGAAATGCTAGTAAAGGGATATGACATCAATATGAAGGCTTTCACCATGACAACATTAACTTCACAGGAAATGCTAGTAAAGGGATATGACATCAATATGCTTTAGATCTGCTTCTTCTCTTTGCTTCAACTGCTGCAATTTTCATTGCGATTATTTGTTTCTCGTGTTTGTTATCTTCATTTCAATTGGTCGGGTGCATCGGGTAGCATGGTTAGCTTATAAGAGCGTTCGTACTCTCATGTAGTTCTTATATTTTAGATGAAGCTGATATGGACAGAGTATTTAAACTGCCCTCGACTACGTTCATCGGAGAGAAGGAAAAAGCTTTGCCGCTGAGGTAAGCATGCGACCATTTGTTATGCTGAGAGCATAGTGAGGACATACTGTGTATCCTTAGTATGTTTATAGTTCAGCCAGCAGGTAGTCTTGCCCTACAAAAGGTGGAGGTGATGATTTTTTTTATTTGTATTGCTATTGTTAGCCCGTATCTTGATTTGAAGATGGCAAAATTAGTTTTTTACCCGACTGAGGAGGGTTATGTGTTTGGGTTGTATGTATGTTTGTTTGTACGTTTCTTATGCGCGTCCTACAACCTAAAAGGCTTGATGGATTGTGATAAATGAGTTATCATTGGATTCGTCTTGATCACGACAGTGCTAATAGGAAGTAATAGGAATATATGAACTAATAGGAAGTGCTAATATGAAGTGTCACGAAAACCAATATGGCGGCGTACAGCTGTCATATTGTATTTCCGACGGAACGAAACATGTCCAAAACCTATCGAGTGAGGTATCGAAATACAGGTATTTAAAAGACAATTTCAAAAATATATAATGCTTGTAACTAAACAGTAGCAATTTTCTTTTAAGCTTCTTACAAAAATGACAATTTTAGATTATTCAAGTTAATGTAAATGACAATGTTAGATTATTCAAGTTAATGTAAATGACAATGTTAGATTATTCAAGTTAATGTAAATGACAATGTTAGATTATTCAAGTTAATGTAAATACTACAGTCTAATGTTGCAATTGCAACTATTGAAGTAAAGTAAAATACGTAAGTGAAAAAGAAACATGTCACTTTTATAAATACTAGCTGCGCCCCGCAGTTTCACACGCATCCCTCAGGAACCATACAGTTTTCCGGCCGTTTAAAAAGTAGCCTATTTGTTAATCCAGGTTATAAGCTACCCCCGTACTAAACAAATAAATTGTAAAAAAAAAAAAAAAAAAAAAAACTTAATTCTAAATTTGTTCAGCCGTTTAAGCGTGAAGAAGTAAAAAACATACACACATACAATCTTTCGCCTTGTAATATTAGTGTGATTCTTTTTGCGGGCGGTCTTTGGGTGGTCAGCTCGTATTGAATCATTTTGTTGGCAGTCGGGTTTTTTGTATTTTTATAATAATTTTACTTTATTTTGGAGACACTGATTTAATGGAAGCTCGCGAAATAAAATAAACTTACACGTTACAGGATTTTTTAATTTCTCAAAATTAAGGCTCAGTTTTTCATCAAAAATATTAATTATCCAAATTTTTATCAATTGCATTTATCTGGGCATTTTATTTTGAAAATGTTTGAAAATCCTGTAACATGTGTTTGTCTATTTTGTCTTAGGATTCTACAATAAAAAGTTTGACTGTCTAGCGTGGAAAGTGTCGGAAATGTGAAGGCATTTTGTTTAAAGTTTGCCCCTTTGGAACCACGCAAAATACGCTTTTCAAAAATTGATTATTTTGTGCTTTATTAATATTTTATAAACACATCCTCCAAATATCAAGTCTCTACATTCAGCGGCTGTACGTTGTTCTAGCTTTGAACCATTTTTGCTAAAGTTTTTTTTCGCTGCTTGTAACTTTTTCTGTATGAGACTTACAAAATAACAACAGTCAATGCAAAAAATGTTGCAAATATTGTCTTCTTAATACATGTTATGGACACTTTTGTCCTAAAGCTAACTGTTAAAGATATATTTAGAAATAATAATAATTTTGACAGCTTCATAATCATGATGCGCTAACGCTCTTAGAGATCGAAAACTATTTTTTTTCATAATTAGTCTCATACCTAAGCATTGTATCAAAATTACTTGTCCTCCACCTTTTGTAGGGTAAAGGCCTTTTTTCTCCCCAGTGACTGAGATACTAAGTATAAACATATTTAAACTCGCTTTTTTAGGTCGATCGACCACAGAATAAATGATTAGTAACAATGTAGGTAAGTAACACTTTCACTGCGGACCTTAAAAAGCGAGTCTAGCTCCGGGTGCTGACGATGACGTCACTGGGTTAAACTCACGTCTATAAACACAATGGGCATGTTTTGTCGCACTGGCGTCGAGATTTTAAAATAAACGTGTGTTTTTAGCAGTGTAATAGTTAAGGAACTGACTTTCACCTGCTTCTAGTGGCCGTATTCATTTGAAACATTGCAATAAGTATGTAATTCTGAAGACAATACAATAATATGATACCATCGAGCTGGTCTGATGGAGCTGGGAGGTCGGTAACGGAACCTTTGAATGGCTACTAAAGCACGGCTGCGATATAGAGATAAACCCGTACAATGATCCCTACCTTTTTATCTCTAGCGCTCGCGCATAAATGTGTATTGTCGTCGCGCTTGCACATTATGTGCGGCGCACGGAGCGCTATCTGTCTATTTGTCTATCGCGGTCGTGCTTTAGTAAACCCTTCGAGTTTGGGCTCATTAGATTTACCTTAACGAGTCCTATTCATTTCACCTAGCGTGTAAAAAACTTTGTAAAAAACTAAAAGTTTTTTAAACAATTTTTTTTATGAGATACCTTTTACTTCTCTCTTTATTATGTTATATTTTTTCATATATAATAAGATAATAGAGATAAGTCAGTCAGTCAGTCAGTCCGGTCCTTGTTTACAAAATATACTTTATCAAAATATTATCAAATTACACGGATTATCGGCGACGGTAAATGGTGCATTCTTATCTGAGAACATGACATTAACCTTGTTTTATCACTTCGGACTCAACTTGTTATATGATGTGATAAACTTAGTCATTGCGACTTCTGTGACGTAGACATATTCTTTCATAACAAAGCGCATTGACAAGGATATGAATGTGACCAACGAAAAGGCTTTAATGTCCTCACGAACAAATAAGTTGACACAAAATTAACGTAGGTACACGTAAGTATACAAAAAAAGCGTAGTATGGATACGTCCAGCGGAACCTTCATTTTTTATATGCTTGGTGCTTGCCTTTGACCACTAACTCATTTCTGTTTAGTGAAAATATGGTTGATTTTTTAACCGCGGTGAGCCTAAAACAGGATAGCTCTCAAGAATTATTTCTGCTGGAAGCTGTAAACACATTTAATTAAACGACGATGACGGTGACCAAAACCGTTTGATTTTCTTTAGGGAGATCCTGAACCGTCTGGAGCAAGCCTACTGCAACAACATCGGCATCGAGTTCATGTTCATCAACTCGCTTGAGCAATGCAACTGGATCAGGCAGCGCATGGAGCCACCGAACGTGACCAAAATGAACCACGACCAGAAGAGACTGGTGCTAGCTCGTCTCACGAGGTCTGCCGGGTAAGTGTCACGATATACTGGTTATTCTTCGTAGAGCTGGCTTTGTAGCAATGAGCAAGGCCGATAGTCACGGCTACTTGAACTATTGCTTTGAACTAACTGAGTACAAAAAAATATGTAAATATAATTTCGCCGTGGCCTTGTGGAACGATTGGTTAGGCGGTCTAATGGTTACGCATCGTAATCATCAATTAAACAGCTCTACAATATTTTACTAACCAACGAGACAATATGCTTGTTATATGTTGTTGAATGAATTAGACATGCCATTGAAATCTATCTACGCTTTGTAATATCTAAACTGTTTAGAATTAATTAAGTTCACTGCAATCGTGTGATCTGACTGCAAAGTCAACGGTCGCGGGTTCGAATCACGAAAGATGTGATGAGCACAAATGTTTGTTTCCGAGTCTTGGATGTATAAGATATTAGTATTTATGTATGTACTAGCTGTGTCCGGTGCTTTGTTCGCGTGGTAATTTTTCTGGGATATAACGATCCTATGTGTTATTCAAGAACCAAAAGTACTAATATCATCAAACTTCGTTCAGACTGTGACGAGGTCCAAACCTCTTTCATAATAATACTCATTTTGATCTCTTAATTCTTTCATAATCCATTTCTTTTTATTTTTGATAGTTGGTCATCATTGATTCATTCTAAATACAAATAACCTGTCATTCGAATATTGATTTTTGGAAAAACCGAAACAATATTATAAAATTCATAAATAAGTTTATAACAACTTGAATTACTATTTTAAATATATATATGATAATACCTACATAAGAGATTATTTTCATCCGTATTGTATCACCACGAAATTCTCAAAGTGCTCCCTATTGTTCTTGTTCCTGTAATTCTGTTGTCCACTGAGGTTTGGGTCCTGGGGTGCGTTTAATTCAATTATCCAGTATAAAATTTAAACCGACTAAACGTCAAACACCCCGTTCAAGAACACCGCGAGGCGAAAAATTAACCCGACTAAAATTTAATCTGCCCCGTTCACCTGGGCGTCCGCTGGTATAAGTTTTCGCCTGGCTAGGATACATTTTAGCGAGGTTTTGAGGTCGCTAAATTTTAGTCTGCTGTCAGAATGACAGCTGTTTGTCATTCGATTCGTGGTTAGATTCAATTTGTTGATTGTTTTATTCGTAAATACAATCTATATTTATAATAATGCAGTAACATAAATTCTGTACAACGAATATAATATAAAAATGATCTAGGGGGTATAAATTAAGCTACTGAACATAAATTTGACAAGTCAACAATTGAATTTGACAGATAAACCTATGACTCCATTCAGCGAACACTCGCTAGTTAATTTTTATCCGGTGAAAATTTCGCCGACTTACTTAAACGCACCCCTGGGCTAGTGGGACAAACCCAAACCCTGGGACCGCCTCGTGACACTGGCGCCCTCTACGTGCCCGTACCCAGCCCAGCTCTACCTACCTTCGAGTTCCAGTTTTTTTTAAAGTGTGAAATTAATTTGTTAATCCGTGTGCTATTTTTTCTAAGCAGTGATTCCCACAAAATTCTACTAGGCCATCTTGATTTAAATTTGGATTGGATTATTTGGCAAACCCAGAACAGTTTTTATACTCAAGTGTATTTTATATTTGCATTCCAGTCATTCATGTAAGTAAGACATTCTCATTAACACGTACTTTGTTCCGAATTTCACTATCGGCCTAACTAGTTCCGAATTACGCTAAACTTTGACGCGTTATTATGCGTGACGCATTAACGCATTTTTTTTTTTTTTAATGCTTACTATCGCCGTTAACGTAACCTTTACAGAGTAAATATTTAATTTTATTTGCCGGTCTCATATCAATAAAAATGAAACCTGCGCATCTAAATAAACCAGAATTGATCTATGAATTAAAATGTAGAAATGCTGAAGTTCATACAACAGATACTGCAGAAAATTTACGTTCAAGGTTATCGACCTTACTTGACAGCTCGAATACACAAGATTTTCAGAGTCCGTATACATTTGAACAGGATACATACATACATTATGTTCTATGAAAGTTACATAGCTTTCATATTCCCGTACCTTACCATAATATATTTAAATACCTACTTATTACCATTGTAGGTTCCTGACTTACAAATAACCTTGTATTTAAGTTGTAAATAATGTAATTTTAATATAATTTCCCTTTACGGAGTAATGTCCACATTTTTAGCAATTTTTTTTATTCACTTCATTAACTTTTCGGATTCATTATGAATATTGACTTCAATTCCCTACGTATTGCTATTCAGTGCTATTGTAAACCAGAACACACACACACATACATACATACATGTATATTTTCTACATACTTTAATTCTTTGGTACTAACAGTAGTTAATACCCTACTTGTTAGCTATGGACTTTTTATTTATTTTATTTACAAAAATAATGTTCAGTATAAAGCAAAACCAGTTCCATATATTATTTTTTACTACACCTACTCACAAAACTACCAACACTGAAAAGAGCGGCATATGTGATTACTCTATAAACCAAGTCTAGGTCACAAAACCAGTATTATCTTATATTTAATATACTATTACCTACCTACCTTACTTATACTACTTTAACGTTCTAACACAACGTTTACTATGTACATACACGTGCTACAGGCATGTCGTACCCTAAGGTACGTTTAGCCATTTTGGCAAACCAATTGTATATAAATATACACATACATACATTTACACATCACATACCACACACTCACCACACATACACATAAACACATACACTCACATAATCACCCTAATCAGCGGTTAGTGACTGTATAAATAAGCCTACACTATATTGTATTGGTTTCACGAGTAACCTTTATGTTATATAAGGTTCCTCTATCTTATAAATGAGTTTTATTTCCAAAGAATGGGAATAAGACTATGAACGATGATGAATGAATGTGTGATTTATGAATTTGAATGAATCTAGGACTATGAATGATGATGAATGAATGTGTGATATATGAATTTGAATGCATCTAGGAATCCAATCAATTGTATATTGACATTGTAAATAAACATGTTCACCTAAAAATTAAAAAGACTTCTCAGCATTTCTATTATTTTAATTAATTATTTTACTATTTTAACTTTATTATATATATTTTTATTATTAACTTCACTATTTTTTTCTTTGTCTTTAGCATTTTTCCTTTTTTTTTTTTTAAATAAACCTTATGTTTTAGGATACTAATAACAACAAAATTTTACATACCGTATTACAAAAAAATATTTTTTTGTTTACTAAAATAAAAAAATAAAAAAAACTCCGGGGTGGCGGGGTATTGTGACGATGTGAAAACCTCTTTCATAATAATACTCATTTTGATCTCTTAATTCTTTCATAATCCATTTCTTTTCATTTTTGATAGTTGGTCATCATTGATTCATTCTAAATACAAATAACCTGTTATTCGAATATTGATTTTTGGAAAAACCGAAATAATATTATAAAATTCATAAATAAGTTTATAACAACTCAAATTGTTTTTAGTGATTGCTCGACTTCTACTCATCGGATTGAGATACCAGCGAATAGTATTGAGAATCGTAGGTTCGAAACGAGTGGATCGATTTAGATGCAGTTTTTTTTTCTGAGGTGTGTTGATTAAATGTTTTTTCTTTCTTCTTTCTTTCTTTTAAATATTTATTTATTATCTAGTCATCACACCGACTGTACGATTATTTTCAAAGTAATTCTTCTGGAGAGTAAAGCAGTTTATCCTCAAAAGTATACTAATGCAGACAGTTAGATAAGATAAATTATATCTGAATCGTCAAACACTCGAGATGAATGAACAATTGACAAATTATATTTGTTAACTCCGAGATTTCAAAACTTATTTATGTTCTAACATTGTTTCAAACGGGTTCATCCTTCGTGACCGACGCATTTTGGAATCAATAGAACAATAATGTATAATGTGGCAATTGTTACGCGTGTGCTGGAAAGGTTCCTCATACCAAGTACATATGCACCCATACTTTCTTTTAATTAATTTTAAATGAACTATAATAGTTTTTATTGTTTAATAGTAGCTTATGTTTGTGTTTGTATAATGATACGAAAAGGCTCGGCAAATGCTCTATCTGTGGTTCTTTCAACTTAATAAGATTTTGGTATATCCATACCAAAATCATTCACACATTTTTTATTTATTTTTTATTACGGACTAGGCAATCGTTTGACCACGATATCACCTGATGGAAAGCATAAGTATTAATCTATAAGTCTTGCGAACTGCCCTCCAATTTTTCATGACATACGATTGAAAATGGTAATATTTCCAATTTTCCATAGATTCGAGAACTTCCTCGCCAAGAAATGGTCATCGGAGAAGCGTTTCGGTCTCGAGGGTTGCGAGATCCTCATCCCGGCCATGAAGCAAGTCATCGACGTTTCCACGAAGCTCGGAGTCGAGTCCATCATCATGGGCATGCCCCACAGAGGTTAGTTCACTGTAGTTTTTTCGTATATGATCTTGCCGGGCCGGGAATAGGGGGGATCGATGAGGTGTTTTAATGTTTGAAAGCTGATGTGATCGAGATGCTTCTTAGCTATATGGGGGGAGGGAGGTCAGGGATTACATAAAATTTTATTTGTGTTTGTGTTCTTGTCTCTTTATATTATTGCTAGCTTTCGCCCGTGATTTCGTCCAAGTGGGACTCCAAAAAGTCTACAAATAGTTCCTAGCATAAAATTTGAGCATACTTTTGCATCAAACGAAATACTAGAAAGGATGTATTTTTTAGTACTTATTGTTGTACGAGTTGGTAAACGGGAGTTCGAAGAACGTGTTTCTGATTATTTGATTTGAATGACTTTTAAACCCTCGCCTGTCGCGCGATCTGTTTTAATACGATTTACGCAAATCTATTGTTTTAGTTTTTTTTTTTACAAACTCTTTCGACGGGAATGTGACAGTTATTGCAAATATAGTTACAAAGTATTTATCGTACGCAGGTCGTCTCAACGTGCTGGCGAACGTGTGCCGCAAGCCTCTTCACCAGCTGTTCACGCAGTTCGCAGGACTGGAAGCCGAGGATGACGTAAGTCTCAATACAATGTTCGATGCGTTATGCACTTCAATTTATATCATTTTTATTTGAGGTTAAGGTTGGTTCTCGGATGAGTGACCCGATTTAAGTTGCCTGTGGTATGTTGTACATAAAGTCAACGGTTCCGGCGTCTGATTGTCCGAACAGTACAACTCAGTTTATTCATCGTTTTATTGGACATCTGACCGAATAAACCATGAGTGAATTATATAAATTTATATTGGATGTTAAAGTGAGGTTACACCAATAAGAGTGGTGAATTGGTCTGATTGCAAAAAAGCCGTCAATTTTTTTTGTAAATTTATTCTAATAATAATATAACAACATAAGTTCAAATTCGGGACTATTCACACCAAATCTATCCCCAAACTAGGATACTCTGTACTTTTGGCACTTGATAACGGATAAAAATACATAGATACAAATATTACATCCATGACTGGGAAACAAACATTTCTGCTCATCACATAAATGATGCACCTAGTGGGTTTCGAATCGCTTTGGTTTGTCCAAGTTCATCCTGAGACCAATGCGTTGTGAAGAATCAGCTAGCCTGTCCAATATCTGTTGCAAGTCCTGCAATGTTTCGTTTTCTGCAAACATGCTTACTATTACCTCACTCAATTCCAGGGGTCCGGTGACGTGAAATACCACTTGGGAACGTATATCGAGCGCCTCAACCGCGTCACGAACAAGAACATCAGGCTGGCAGTGTGCGCCAACCCTTCCCACTTGGAGGCCGTGGACCCCGTGGTGCAGGGCAAGACCAGGGCGGAGCAGTTCTACCGCGGCGACAACGAGGGCAAGAAGGTGCGTATATCTGTACTAGTAAAAACCAACAATGCTCTAGCGATAGAATTGAACTAAACCTTTACCTTTAGGTAAATGAAAGTGGTCAAAATTCATTGAACCTCTAAAAAACTCTTCAATAGGGTTTACTAAAAAACTATTTAACTAATAATGAAATTATTTTGGCCCACCTGAAGAAATCTTTTAAGAAATCATAAAAATTGGTTCACTCAAATCAAAGAAATGAGGTTAATTCTTGTTGTATTGTTCAATAAAGTAAATGTTACTCTCAAATGTTTCTATTGACGCCTGCTTACTGACATGTATGAAAATATGAACGAGATTCGAAGTATAGCGTAACATTATTTTCCTCTTCTTAGTGCACAGGGCCTTTTTGCAACTAGGCCGTATGTAACATACACACAAACTTTCGCATTTATAAAATAGTAGGATTATATTTAACATTCTGCCGGTATTCTTTTTCCAGGTGATGTCGATCCTCCTGCACGGTGACGCCGCGTTCGCGGGCCAGGGCGTGGTTTTCGAGACGATGCACTTGTCGGACCTGCCTGCCTACACCACGCACGGCACCATACACATCGTGGCCAACAACCAGATCGGGTTCACCACTGACCCGCGCCACTCCAGGTCCTCGGCTTACTGTACCGGTGAGTAGAGCTAACGTTCGCGGGCCAGACCGTTGAGTTCGGACCTGTCCGCCTAATATAATAATTAATATTCCACCTAAATTACACATTAACACTCGGAGAAACACAAGATTGAGGTAAAAATTTAAAAAGAACCGCCTCCACTTCGTTTCCCGCCAAAAAAAACAACTGCTGACTTATCCCAGTTTTCGCTTACAGACGTGGCCCGCGTAGTGAACGCACCAATCTTCCACGTGAACGGCGACAACCCCGAAGCTGTGATGCACGTCTGCAACGTGGCCGCGGAGTGGCGCTCCACCTTCCACAAGGACGTGGTCATCGACATCGTCAGCTACCGCCGCAACGGGCACAACGAGGTTGACGAACCCATGTTCACGCAACCGCTCATGTACCAGAAGATCCGCAAGACTAAGCCTGGTGAGTATTCAATAAAGGTAACAAAAGATGAGCGTTCTTACGTCATCATCTCAGCAAGGTAGCTGGACGAGGTCATCGACATCGCCAGTTACCGCCGCAACGGGCACATCGAGGTTGACGAACCATGTTCACGCAACCGCTCATGTACCAGAAGATCCGCAAGACCAAGCCTGGTGAGCATTCAATAAAGGTAACAAAATATGAGCGCTTTTACGCCATCATCTCAGCAAGGTAGCAGAACGAGGTCATCGACATCGTCAGCTACCGCCACAACGGGCACAACGAGGTCAACGACCCCATGTTCACGCAACCGCTCATGTACCAGAAGATCCGCAAGACCAAGCCTCGTGAGCATTCAATAAAGGTAACAAAATATGAGGGCTTTTACGCCATCATCTCAGCAAGGTAGCAGAACGAGGTCATCGACATCGTCAGCTACCGCCGCAACGGGCACAACGAGGTTAACGACCATGTTCACGCAACCGCTCATGTACCAGAAGATCCGCAAGACCAAGCCTGGTGAGTATTCAATAAAGGTAACAAAAGATGAGCGCTGTTACGTCATCATCTCTGCAAGGTAGCAGGACGAGGTCATCGACATCGTCAGCTACCGCCGCAACGGACACGAGGTCGACGAACCCGTGTTCACGCAACCGCTCATGTACCAGAAAATCCGCAAGACCAAGCCTGGTGAGTATTCAATAAAGGTAACAAAAGATGAGTGCTGTTACGTCATCATCTCTGCAAGGTAGCAGGACGAGGTCATCGACATCGTCAGCTACCGCCGCAACGGACACGAGGTCGACGAACCCGTGTTCACGCAACCGCTCATGTACCAGAAAATCCGCAAGACCAAGCCTGGTGAGTATTCAATAAAGGTAACAAAAGATGAGCTCTGTTACGTCATCATCTCTGCAAGGTAGCAGGACGTGGTCATCGACATCGTCAGCTACCGCCGCAACGGACACAACGAGGTCGACGAACCCATGTTCACGCGACAGCTCATGTAATAAGTAAGGCTACTGGTAATTTTAATGTATGGACATAAGCGGCTAATGAGAATAGTAAGAAAGAGAGACAAAATTCTAGCATAGTGCCACGGGGGATAAAAGGACATTGGCAGCTACTGTCGGTCGCACAAAGACTATGACCCATGTTCACGCAACCACGTTGTCTTGTATACATCATCAACTTCCTTGTCACACTATGTGAGTTGTCTATTGTCTATGAATATGATATAAGAATAAGTATAATTTAAAAAATCTATTTAAAAAAAGAAGCTGTTACGTTTTTTTTTTATAATGGATGTAATTTTTTCTATGTTCTGATATTTTTTTCCCAAAATTTTTATTATTAACTTTGACTTTACGTTGGGGCTGGGCTTGGAGGCGGGGGCAGTGGCACCCGTAGAATAACCGAAACCGGAGCACTTGCTCTTTTTTTAACTACAATCTTCATAATTTCCAGTGTTGGAGAAATACGCTGATCAGCTCATCTCTGAAGGCGTGGTCACCGCCGCAGAGGTGAAGGACGTGAAGGACAAGTATGAGAAGATCTGCGAGGACGCGTACAACCAGGCCAAGCAGGAGACGCACATCAAGTACAAGGACTGGCTCGACTCGCCGTGGTCTGGCTTCTTCGAGGGCAAGGACCCGCTCAAAGTAAGCTTTGCTCAATCTAGCTAGAAGAAACCTTAGCGTTTTATAATTACGTACAACCAGGCCAAGCAGGAGACGCACATGAAGTACAAGGACTGGCTCGACTCGCCGTGGTCCGGCTTCTTCGAGGGCAAGGACCCGCTCAAAGTAAGCTTTGCTCAATCTAGCTAGAAGAAACCTTAGCGTTTTATAATTACGTACAACCAGGCCAAGCAGGAGACGCACATCAAGTACAAGGACTAGCTCGACTCGCCGTGGTCCGGCTTCTTCGAGGGCAAAGACCAGCTCAAAGTAAGCTTTGCTCAATCTAGCCAGAAGAAACCTTAGCGTTTTATAATTACGTACAACCAGGCCAAGCAGGAGACGCACATGAAGTACAAGGACTGGCTCGACTCGCCGTGGTCCGGCTTCTTCGAGGGCAAGGACCCGCTCAAAGTAAGGTTTGCTCAATCTAGCCAGAACAAACCTTAGCGTTTTGCAATTACGTAAAACCAGGCCAAGCAGAAGACGCACATCAAGTACAAGGATTGGCTCGACTCGCCGTGGTCCAGCTTTTTCGAGGATAAGGACCCGCTCAAAGTAAGCTTTGCTCATTCTAGCCAGAAGAAACTTTAGCGTGTTGAAATTAGGGTCTATTTCAGCTTAGGCGAGAGAACATAGATGTTTCACAGATACAGACGTATTGTTGAAGTAAAAATAGAACATATGGCTGTTTTTGCAACCAGATTGTTTCTCATATGGTAAGGTTTGTGAGAATATGATCACGAGAAGATCTGCGAGGACAAGTACTACTAGCCCTAGTGTATACGCACATCAAGTACAAGGCCTGTCTCGAATCTCCTTGGTCTAGCTCGTTCGAGGAGACACGCCATCAATGAATGCTCAATCCAGCCACATAGCCCAAAAGAGACCGAAATGCTTTGTAGCTAAGGTTTACTTCAACTTAGACGTATACCATAGATTCTTAACAATCCATGCTGAAATAAATCATTGTTCATTATGGCAAGGTCTATTTGAGCTGAGACAAGTAAATATAGTTTCTTCAGACGCGGCCTTTTTGTTTTCGTTGAAATTAATGAATATTTCACTGATTGTAGATCGATATATCTGAGACCTTGCACTAATTTTAGATTTATGTGTATACATTTCTAACTAACATGTTTCACCACCAGATGTCGAACACTGGCGTAGTAGAAGAAACACTGGTGCACATTGGCAAGCGTTTCTCACAACCGCCGCCCAACGCCGCCGAGTTCGAGATCCACAAGGGCTTGTTGCGTATTCTGAAGGCGCGCATGGAGATGGTTGAGAACCGCACCGTGGACTGGGCGCTCGCTGAGGCCATGGCCTTCGGGTCGCTGCTCAAGGAGGGCATCCATGTGCGGCTGTCCGGGGAGGACGTCGAGAGAGGCACCTTCTCGCACAGGTGAGCGAGACGACTGCTGGATCTCTCTGTCTCCTTCACACATAACTAAGCGTAAAGGTGCTGTTGTCGCGACGACATCTTGAGATCCACAAATGTTATTTGCGCATGGAGACGGTGGAGAACCGCACTGTAGACGACGCGCTGGTCAAGGCCATGACACTCCACCCCACAAATAGACCCTTACACATATACACACACAAACCCCACCCCAACGTATACTGTAGCACATACCACACACTGCCATCACCTATTACTACTTCTTACTACTTCTTATTCTTATTCTTATTAACTTTACTGATCATCATCATCATCATCATCACATCCTTTAGAAGTCCACTGCTGAACATAGGCCTCCCCCAAAGAGCGTCATGATGAGCAATGTTGTGCCACCTTCATCCACGGACTTCCTGCAATGGCTACAATGTCGTCAGGTTATCGTGTCGACATTCGAGAACTTTTATTCCCCAGCAGTTGTCGGTTCTGCAAACTATATGGCCTGCCCACTGCCACTTCAACTTGTAAACTCTGAGAACTATGTCGGTAACCATGGTTTCTACCTAAGTATTTCCTCATAGCTCTCCCCATTAATTCAAAACTTTATTAATTGTATAGTAAGTACTTGTAGTAATACAATCTTGGCACCGAAGAAAAGTCCTGTGACCTCGCGATACAGGTTTAATCCTGGTGTGGGGAAGAGTGTTTCAACTACAATTTTGAATCAAATAACATACTATTAGCATACTGTGTTATATTTAAGTCAATAACGTATCTTAGGCAGTTTAGTTCCAACTCAATAAATGATTTACTATTACTATTAAGATGATGACGACATGAGATTTCTGTTTAAGGAGAGCATCCTGGTGCACCTATTCAGAGAGGATTTCAATCGTTCTACGTTAAGACCGTTCTATGTTCTTAATGTTCCGTTCTCAAAACGTCCCGTAGTTCGAAAATACCTCTAGCTTGCTTGCTTGTCGTATGAGGTAGAGCTGGCCTCTGGTGTCAAAGTTTGTCAGGACCGACAGCTTAACGTACCCTCCAAAGCAAAGAGCGATGGAAAACCGCACATAACTTAGAAAAGTCATTGGTGCGGAGCCTAGGACCGGACCTGGTATTGTTGCGTTCTTACACGCACTATTCGCTCGGCAACCATTGCTCGCCACTTTCTCAGAATATGTCCTTCTCACATAATCCTTTCTACCCGACTACGATATTTTTTAGACTGTAGGATATTATTTACCTGACCGCAGTCGGGTTTTAGTTTTTATTCCAAAATATCTTTCCCAAAATGTCCCGTTTTCAGATTGTCCCGTTTCCAGATTGTCGCGTTTCCAGAAATTCCCGTTTCCAGAATGTCCCGTTTCCAGAAAATCCCTTTTCGAGAATATCCTTTTTCCAGAATATTTCTTTCCCAGAAGGTCTCTTCCTTAGAATGGGTCTATCTATAAACTCTTTGTAGTGAAATAACTTATTTCCGTCAGTTTACCCAGTCATGTCAGCTGCCCCTACTTGTTTAGTTGACCGTCTCTAACGATGTTATGGTTTCCGTGCAGACACCACGTGCTGCACCACCAGAAGGTAGACAAGGCCACGTACTGCGCGCTTGCGCACCTGTACCCCGACCAGGCGCCCTACACTGTCTGCAACAGCTCGCTCTCAGAATACGGTAACTATACTATCTGTGGTGTTACTTAGACGCCAGGCTTCATTGTTTCTGTTCCCGAATTGTTCCACGAATATTTATCTATAATAATTACTTTCCCCGTGACAATCAAAATGTTATTTTTGCTCATGTCTCAGGAACTTTAGAAAAATGTGTCCATACTAGGATATTCTGTTCTCTTGGATATTTGTTTTGTTATATATGTCGATTTTAAGCAGAAAATAGAAATCGCTTTTACGAAAATCCTTAAATGCAGAATAGGAAATATTTTTAAGAACAAATCTTTAACGATTAGGGTAGCTGCCATCAAAATTCACAAAGTTCAAAGACAGGAGGAGCCTACTCGAGCAGAGTTTATGAAACGTTCCCTAAAAACGCCCGGCGCCCTTATGGCGATGGCTGGCTAAGGATCGGACCCGACCCGTCCGCACGGCATCCCATTTTCCATATATCCAAAGGCGCCGCCAGCCCATGGCCTAGGGGGGGGGGGGGGATTATATGGAGGACGGAAAAAGTAGTTTCTGCCGCCCGGGGCAGAAGCGGAAGCCCCTATTTTCTTTAATTCCAAATCTATTGATATATCGAAATGATTAAAAGACAAGAGCGGAGCGATCGGAAATATGATGAGCTATTTCTCTTAGTGTGGAAATAGAAATCTAAATAATGAACCACATTGGAAAATGAAAAGAAACGCGAGCGAAGCGAGCGCGAAATTTTTGAGCTATTTGTATCAATGCTGCAATTAAATGGTAATGAACAGAATCATAAAATTAAATGTATGGTCAAGCACAAAAGGCACGAACGAGCGAAGCGAGCGCGAAATTTGAGTTATTTCTATCAATATTTTAATTAAAATATAGTTACGATACTAAAAAATATATATAAATATATATTCACTGGAATGAGTAATAAAAAGCGCGAGAACAGCGAGTGCGAACATTTTTTTCGAGGTTATTTATTGTTTTATCTATAATGGTATAATAACTATAATACATTATGTCATTTATTGTAATAAGCTATTCACAACAAATAAGTTTTGTTCGGTGAGCTCCCGCCAATATCTTTGGGTGCTGATATTAGAATTATTATAATGATTGTAAAGGAAATTCATTTTCAAAAATGACAGTTTTTCTAAAAGTTTTTTTCGAATCAAGCAGCTGTAATTAATAAAATTATTATTTATGTGATATTATGATCACTTAACCTTATTGATACCTTTTTTTGAATCTCTAGGAGGCAGCTGCCCCCCTTTGCCCACCCTTGGCGACGCCCATGCATATATCTATCCCATTCTATCGCTTGGACGCGTCGTTTGCTAGTGCGGGAAACCGTGCTGAAGGGCGCGTTCGGCCGACCGTCAGTTACGGATTAATGCGGTCGCCCGCCATAAGTGCTTTTCGTTCTAGCGAACGTCGCTTCTCGCGTGACAGAAAGGGATAGCTCCAGATGAAATATTTCTAAAGACCTAACGAACCAACTGCATCTCACAGATTTATATCAAAACGAAACACTAAACAAGGTATTATAAAGGTGTTGTGTTGTCCCGTAGGCGTGCTTGGTTTTGAGGTGGGGTACTCGGTGACGAACCCCAACGCGCTGGTGCTGTGGGAGGCGCAGTTCGGAGACTTCAACAATGTGGCGCAGTGCATCATCGACCAGTTCATCTCCAGCGGGCAGGCCAAGTGGGTGCGCCAGTCCGGCCTGGTGCTGCTGCAGCCGCACGGCATGGAGGGCATGGTCAGTATACTGTGTACACAGGGGGGACCTATACAATCGAGTCATTCAGGTATAACCGCCGTTGTGTAAACAATCGCGCGTCAAGCGATATTTTCATCAATGAAACAAGAATTGATCGTAGAAAACAACGTGCGAAGGTGATTCTGTTGCCAGTGACAAAAAATGAGGATTATGATTTTAACAGCGTATGTATAAGAATAAGAATTATAATAATTTATTAATAAAATACCACAAAAGCAAAACATAATCTAAAAGTATAAACAAAGTTTTTAATTTACAAACTAAGGGCTTTATATTATTATTATATTATTAATACAATTAGATATTATCATTGACAGCCGTGCTAGGTCGTACCTGTGTTACGGCTGCCAATGTCTACCCTGAGCAGGGACAGGATAACACAAACATAATTACAAAAAAAAAAAAAACAAATCAAAAGAAGTTCAAATATACCTAACGTAACCAAAAAGAAGAATGAATGTATGTGTATGTATGTGTGTTTCCTCAAGCGCACTACTTAAACTTAAAAAGATTTCAACTTCTTTCAGACTTTTCAAATCTTTGAATTCGTCTCATGTTTTTCGAAAAAATACATATAATGGCCTCCACGGTAATAAAAAAAAAAAAAAAAGGATTCTATCACGATGGGTATAAAATTAAAGAGCTTTGAAAGACCATTTTAAAATGATATAACACAAGTTCCAACAAAGTTTATTAGGTAGATAAAGTTTTATTTCAAGAAGTGATCTCGCCCAGATGCAGGTCGTGCTCACGAAACATGCGATATTATTGTCGTAGTCGGGTTTTAGTTATATACATTTAGTTATACAGGCTGAATTTTTCAAGTGGGCGTGGATGGCTAAATCAGAAACTATGAGGAATAGCGAAAAGTACTCAAAGGAGTCTCGGGCCCGATTTTGATGAAAACTAAAACTGCATCTTTGGATTTTTGAAAAAACAATATTCCTAGGCAGGAATCGAACACATTGATTTTGAAAAAAAAAGCACATACTGTATTATTACACCATTTGATAGTGTCGCTAATAAGGATTGAATTCTGGGAAGAAATGACATACGGCAAACTTAAGGAAAATGTTGTATTTTAATAAACGGATTCATATTTTAAAGTACTGTTTTAATTCGTACCTGCATTACCAGTACCTTGTACGAAATGATGCTCAATATTTTTCTCAACACAGACCCACAGCGCGGTCATCTTCACAACATTATGTTCTAATTTCAAATTTTTATTATGTCTTCGCGGTTAAAGGCCACAGTAAAAGAAAAAATGTAAACAATTGCAATTAGAACGAATAGTAAATTTAGATTTTGTTCCACGTTTCGTTGATTATTACTAACTGTTTGCGTACTGTTTCGTATTAATAGTCGTATAGTAAAAGAGATGTTGATTCAGCAGTTTGGTGAACATTTTATTGCAATTTATGGTCCTGTGCCGTGGCCAGCGAGGTCACCGGATCTTACCCCCTTAGATTATTTTCTCTGGGGGTATGTAAAAAACGAAATCTACAAAGACACGTATAATGCAATTGATGACTTGAAACGAACTTTGGAAATTATTCTAAGCGGAATCAATAATGTTTTAATACTGAATGCAGTACAATCCTTGAGACGTCGAATCCAGCTATGTATTGAAAACAATGGTCATCATTTTGAACAATTAATCAGTTATGGTTTAACTATTGTCATTAAGAATGAGCTCTTTCCTTAAGTTTGCCGTATGTCATTTCTTCCCAGAATTCAATCCTTATTAGCGACACTATCGAATGGTGTAATAATACAGTTGTGTTTTTTTTTCCAAAATCAACGTGTTCGATTCCTGCCTAGGAATATTGTTTTTTTAGTTGTTTTGTTTGTTATTTTGGGCAGTTTTAGTTTTCATCAAAATCGGGCCCGAGACTCCTTTGAGTACTTTTCGCTATTCCTCATAGTTTCTGATTTAGCCAACCACGCCCACTTGAAAAATTCATTCTGTATACTAAGAGGGTGTATAATCGGTAGGAAGTCGACGGGGGACCTCAATGCCGGTCGATTTAACCCCCCTGTATGTTCCGCAAATTTTGATATTTTCAGAGCAATACAATTATTGAATATTTTTCACAAACCATTATTATTTTGACACAGTTACTAATTTTGACCAAACTAACACAAGTATTCCGATATTTTTTTTATGTTGGTCTACGAATAATGGTAGTCCAGTAGTGAGCCTCTTATGAGACATCAGAATAATATTGTAATTTTTAATAAATAATAAGAATAACTTCAAATTTTGTTCAAAGCTAAATATCTTTTCAAAGTTTGGAGATCCCTAACATTTTTATGTTAGGTACCTCCAAACTTTGAAGAGATATTTTGTTTTGATATTTTGTCATATTGTGAAAAATTAATAATATGGAATAACTCCGAAAATATCTAAAAATCGCGAAAAATACAGGGGGCATTTAATTCGATAGGCATTGAGGTCCCACATCGCCACCGGGAATCCACCCTTCCAGTTACACCGTGTATACTTATCGTATTGTTAAACTACAACTTGTCATTGAATATTTTGTCATTGAATGTTAATTAGAGGCCGTACACGAAAACTTTGCGTTACTAAAACATGTGGTAAGTAACACGGCGCACAGTCGACGTGTTCTAGACAAACCAATATTGTAGATTTAACGATCACATAGACGTATTCACGGAAATACTGTTGTAACTCTTGACAACTACGAGTACTTAACGCAGTTTTTGCTAGCTTTTATTCAAGCTTAGTTTGTTCTTCATGGATGGATAGAAGCTTAATATAATTAATACTACTAAGAGAAGATGAGAGCTCATTCTCGCCACTTTTTTAAATCTTTCTATATGAAACGTAGGCTCGGGTCGGAGACCACATATAATTCTATATGAAACGTAGGCTTGGGTCGGAGACCACATATAATTCTATATGAAACGTAGACTCGGGTCGGAGACCACATATAATTCTATATGAAACGTAGGCTCGGGTCGGAGACCACATATAATTAGAGAAGTGAAATACTTTTGTGCAATAAAGCATAAAATGGTGTTCTTTGTCGCCTCACCCAGTGCGAACAAGAACTTTACGCGCATGAGAAGTGAAAAGTATGTTTTAATAACTTGTCAACAGGGTCCCGAGCACTCTTCAGCCCGACTCGAGAGGTTCCTGCAAATGAGCTCTGACGATCCCGACTACATGCCGCCGGAGAGCCCCGACTACGAAGGTAACAGATCTATTATCACGACGCACTCTGGCGCACGCCGTAGTGTCCCTGCTTGCTAACCTGAGTGTCCCAGATTCGAATCCTGGCCGGGGCAAACATGTGTGATGAGCATAAATGTTTGTTCTCGGGTCTTCGACGTTTGTGGTGTGTGTTGATGTGAGAGTCCATACCAAAACAATACTATTAGTGAGTAAAAAAATTTATAATAATTATAAAGTATTTTGAAGTAGATGAGTTACATTAAATTGATAGTTTTACGTTGAACCGTTGATTGATAAAAAGTGTTAATAAATTGTTGGCCTCTTTCATCACATAATTAATAATTTAAAAAAAAGACGTTAATTACGATAGTTTGGTTCACACATGTAGTTCGGTTTTTCGTAGAAACGTACTGTATAAAGGCCGGTACAATAATGATGCGTGCGCGTGAAATTCTAAGATGTCAGACCGCCTGCGTGTCAGCACACGGGCTCGCCATGAGGAGGTCTGACATCTTCCTTAGAATTTCATACATTACAACCTCTGCGTGCACGCTCACGCCTCGCGCACGCGTCCGGTGTGCTCCTGCTTTATTTTTAGCGTTCTCAACCGTTTGTAGTTTCATTACGGCTTTATCTCAAAAACGATTTGACTCACACACTTGGAACTTATTTTCGAAACTAATCATATTATCTTGTAAATACTCAACAAAAAAATGCTATTAAAAAATTGTTCATGGTCAATATAACAATATTTATTTATTACTAGCTGTGCCCGCGGCTTCTCACGCGTGGTCATTTCTGTAGGTTAATGGTACTCTTATGTGCTATTCCAGGACCTAAAATACTAGCATGCTTATAATCAAAATTCCTACAGCCTTCAAAAATATTTTTATCGGTTGCTCGACTTTTTCGTTCTTATTGCTTTATTATAAGTATAGATAGATATAGATGATATTAACTGGCTAGGAACGTTCACGTTTGAGGGTCGAAATGTCGAGCTAGGTTTCGAGCGTATCGGACGCTCTCCGTCTGGAGGTTACGCACGTGAGTTCTAACTGGTTAATATCATCTATCTATACTCATAATAAAGCAATAAGTACGAAATAGTCTGTACAAAGAAAATAATTAAAAAAAAAAGTCTAGGGTACTTAAAATAAGCTACTGAACAAGAATGTTTTTTTTAAATCATGCCTATTTGTCTGTATGTTTGTTTGTGCATCACGTAAAAACTGCTGGACTGATAGCGATGCGCGTTATATAGCTTCACTGTTATATAGCTTATGGTTTGACTTAAAAACTGGTGTACTTGGTATCTCAATCCGACGAGTAGAAACCGAGCAGTCGATAAAAACTTTTGAAGGCTGGAGGAATTTTGATCAAATGTTGGTATATTGGTACTCTTGGAATGTTACATAGAGTACTTTTAACCTAGAAAAATGCGTGCAAAAGTCGCGGGTACAGCTAGTATTTAATAATTTGTCATACTCACGAAAACCTAAACAGTTTTTTTTGCTGATACATTTCAAGTTTGCTTTTAATTAAATTATCGTAACGACTATAGAAATAAGGTCTAATATGCGAGGCATAACACGACTCGCAACTTTCCCAGTTATTTTATCGTTGATAAATCTTACGTTTTACTAACAACTCGTCTGATTGTTATCGATGAAGAGGACAAATAGTTGTAGAAGATACCCATTATATTATATATTAATTCTTTCTTTGAAGAATAATATGTACAATAGTCACAACGAATCTTTGTGGTTGTGAAGCTAGGCTCTGTGAACGATTGCGCAGTTACAGCTGTGAGGATAAAACAGCATAAAGTAAGAGCGAGATACATGATACGAAAAACGTAAGCGAGTGAGCGAGGCAGATATACAATGCTGTCTTCACCTTCAACATTGGGATTGCGCCTGATCCGACAGCTTGCGCAGCGACTTGCAGTCAATTTCCGAGCCACAAAGATTCGTTGTGACTACTGTAGCAGTTATAGTTATCATGACAGACCGAACGTCAAACCAACTCGCTTCGTTCAGTACAAATTGATGGATCGTCACAGATGGCACTGTGCTTAACTTCTGCTTGTTCTGTTGTGAAAAGGAAGAGGGTATTAAGTCCATCCTTGGATGCCATTTCGATGCAAACTACATAATGGATCCTAAAACAGCCTATACTCATCTATTTTCTGCCAACCGGTTCTCGCATCTCGTCACTCCACCAGACCACAGGGTGTCCTTGATATGATCGGCCCACTGCCACTATAGCTTGCTTATCCTTAGAGCTATGTTGGTTAACTTGACAGACCTCTATTTTTCAATAATAATATTGTTTTGATTTGTCAGTGCGCCAACTGCACGACGCGAACTGGATCGTGGCGAACTGCTCGTCACCGGCGTCGTACTTCCATATCCTGCGGCGACAGATCACGCTGCCGTTCCGCAAGCCGCTGATCCTCATGACGCCCAAGTCGCTGCTGCGCCACCCCGAGGCCAAGTCCTCCTTCGACGACATGAACGAGGGCACTACCTTCAGAAGGTACGTACTTCCACATCCTGCGGCGACAGATCACACCTCCTCAAGTACCTGCAGGATTATCCACTCATTACGGAACAGCCTGTATAAAAGGGTTTCTCGATTGATTTAGAATTTGAGTTGAGTTGATACTGCGTAAAAATACAAAGCATGGCTACAAAAATCGCAGTCTCACGAAGTTATTTTCTTGGAGGAAAAATGACGGATTTGTCCGCGTGGTAATTTATCTGGGTTACGATTACCCTATTTGCTATTCCAGGACCTAAAATACGAATAATCAAAATTCCTTCAGCAGTCACATAGTTTTTAATCGATTGCTCGGCTTCTACTTATCGAATTGAGTTACCAAGTACATCAGTTTTTAAGTCTAAACCTAAACTATCGAATAGTGAAAACAGCATTACCATCGATCCAATCGTTTTTATATTCTTCTTCAGTAGCATATTTTAAGTCCCCTAGACCATTTTATTTAACTATCTTCATTGTACAGACTTTGGTACTTACTGCTTTATTATAAGTATAGATATGTTAGCAACTCTAAACATTCATTTAATGTCCGCGAGAACTCGGCAAAAGCATAGTAACGTAACTTATAATATTAGTGAAATATTGAAGTTTGAAGTTTCTCGTGATCTCCTGCAGAGTGATCCCCGAGGAAGGGCCGGCGGCGCAGAACCCAAGCGGCGTCCGCAAGCTGGCGTTCTGTTCCGGCCGCGTCTACTACGACCTGCTGAAGGAACGCCGCGAGCGCGGACTCGAGAAGGACATCGCCATCGCCAGGTATATTATATGATTACGTTATTTTTTGCCCCGCCGCAAAAAGAGGGTTTATAAGTTGGATATCTTGTCTGTCTGTGGCATCGATCTCCCAAACGGATGGACCGATTTCATTCCATTTTTTTTATTGAAATCTGTATTATTACAGAAGGTTCTCGTTATCGCGCATTACGTGATCCAGTTCCTATAAAATCCAGAGATCACAGCTTTTCTATAATTAAACCCTGTCTTACGTCACGGTCGGCATATTGGACCCTTGCTTCACCCAGTGCTAACTTTAAACCTCCTCGGAACGCTCGGAAGTTAACACTAGAGTCCCTCGTTACGCTCAGGGTCCAATATGGCGCCCGTGACGTAAGACACTGCTTTATTCCCTTGGTGCATAATCTCTAACTATTACTATTGTTCAATTATTCATGTTCAGTGGTCTTTTTAAATCCCATAGATAATTTATATAAATTCAACAAAATCGCTCTTTATTGCACCCCTTAGTGTTGATATCTGTTACTTTGACACCTGTCACTTTGACACCTGTCACTTAGTTTTTTTCTTCCTGTTTTAGGATGGAAGGTACCCTATGTCCTTTTCTGTACCCCTGACAACATGTGTGCAAAATTTCATGATGATCGGTTGAGTAGTTAACGTGTGAAAGCGGAACAAACAAACACACAAACTCACTTTAGCAGGACTTTGTTACGTAATACATATTGTTTTATTAAAATTATAGAAGTACCTAGTGCTTTATTAAAAGTATAGATTTGTAAGTAAACGCGATCCCCATTCCGCAGGCTGGAACAGATATCTCCGTTCTCGTACGACCTGATCAAGGCGGAGGTGGCCAAGTACCCCAACGCGCAGGTGGTGTGGAGCCAGGAGGAACACAAGAACAATGGCTCCTGGAGTTACATTGAGCCGCGCTTCCGCACGCTGCTGCAGAACCAGAAAATCATCAGGTACGTGGAACAACTTGGAACCTGTTGCGGCGTGCGGACTATTTTTACCCGACTGAGGAGGGCAATGTGTTTGGGTCGTATATATGTTTGTACGTTTCTTAGGCGCGTCCTACAGCCTAAATGGCTTGAAGGAATTTAATAAATGAGGTATCATTGGATTCGTGTTGATCACGAGAGTGCTATAAAAAGAAAACTAATATGGCGGCTGATAGCTGCCATATTGTATTACCGACGTAACAAAAAATGACCAAAACCTATCGAGTGAGGTATCAAAATACAGATGGACAATTTAGCTGCGGTTTTTCAGGTTTCAAAGCTGAGGTAAACGAGATGGTTCTTAGCAATAATGGGGCAAGGGTATGCGTCATGCATCTGTGTGCGCTGAGTAAACGCACCCTACCACAGATTTTTTGTTCTCTATTTTTTTAGGTTCTCTAGTGTCATCTAATCGTGGCTTATCTCTAGATTTTTATTATTTGCCTTGACGCAGAAGACGAAAGCCACTTTGACGACGACATTGTAACTACGAGTCGGTGGCAGCCACCGACTCTGTAGAAGCGTTGACGGCCGTTGTTACCGCCGTTGGCAAAGTGCCGTCCGTCAGTAAAAGCCCTAAAGCCTAGTTCGCACTAGGCTAGTAAGTACTTTAGTCGAGTACCGTGTAATTTAGTAACTAAACGTATCTGAACAACAAAAATTTTGTCGAGTAGATTAGCAAGTCATCTAAGAGTATGGCCGGTTCCTATATCTTAAAACGAACCGTTTTCAGCTTTTGAAATAAATGCCATACAAAAAACATCAACGACTCGTTTCTTTTTATAGGAATGGGGGGTTAGTCGAGACGATCCATTTTGTTCTATTTTTTCGGCGAGTAGCGCCTCTCACCACGCGTCACTGCTCTCTCGTTCATCGGCTAAACAAGTCCGAACCGTCGTTTTAGTAGAGTTCATTAGCTGCCGTAAATTGCTGCCCCAAAAATTTGTGTTGTTTCGCAATTTTTTTATTTTCGTACCCATAGTATTTTTTTCTTGTTACACAAATTTCTTCATCCACCTCTTCTAAAATTTTATCAGCTTATTCACTTTATTGCGTTGCAGCACGTTCATCTTGCAAATCACCACTCACTACACACTACATGTACTATACTCGACCTTAATGGAACGAGTTTTGGTCAGTAGCGAGTATGTTAGTCACTAAAATCTTACTACTCGACTAAATTACTAACGTAGTCCGAACTAGGCTTAAGTGATCTATACCTTGGGTAGAGTCATCGACCTCATAAGGTACTCTACCTTGGGTTATAAGACCAATAAGGATTAGTGAAGAAGTGTCTGCAGCTTGAATTCAAATTCAATTCTTATTATGAAATATTATTTATTATTATGTTTCGTATATATTAAGACTGTGCATTAGCCGTGTATGGACAAAATTTTCTGTGACTTAGATATTACCCTTTTTGGGTTTGCTTAGTAATCCTACCCGTAGTTCTTGCATTTTTAGATTAGCGCAATTCCTTTTATGGATCGAGTCAGTGTATCTTCTGGGTTATAGGTTGCCATCTCAATATTATATATGACTTGCAAAAGTTACTGAGATGTGCCTTTGCCAGAACTTAAGGGTCCTTCGTATTGCCGCGAAAAAACACTTTTTCGTTCAAACTTATTTACGTGTTCATTCAAATCGAAGTCAGATCGAAGCCAATTTTTGCAGGTTATTACCCATATTTGTTTGAATAAAATCAATTGATCTTAATCGAAGTTTTTGAGTTCGAGCGTAGTTACTTACGTATATAGTGGCCTTGGGATTTCACCGGTATAGAATTCTCCTAACGCCTGTGCATAACATGAATTGGTTGCAGGGCAAAGTCCCAATCTGGGGGTGGTTGGTTAAGCCAGCTTTTTGGCGGCGGCCAGAAACCAGACCCGCAAAATGTTGAGACGGAAACCGTGTCGCGCACCATTAGGTGAGCATTAGAAACTCTAATGTGCTCGACACATAGCAAAGCTACAAAAAATGCCTTGTGATGATTTGTAATATCTTTTTTTGGTTAGGAAAGAACTCTGTTGTTACGTCGGGATTGCAAACGTGTATCGCCCAAAAAGATGGCATATAGAAACATAAAATCTTTCGCCATTCTAAAAAATCAAATATCGAATATATAAATATTATATTAAAATTGGCCCAAGAGGCCATTCATGAAAGTTAACTGACTATCACCAGATTTGAAATACTAATAAGGGAAAAACCGGCAAGAAAACAGATGGCAATATATTATTAATTATATTTTAAATTTTAATACAATCGTTTATGTTGACAATACGTACAGCCCGATTCAAACTGCTGTGAAGTGCACTGCGAGCACGGCTTCGCAGTATAGTAATACTTGCTATCGCGCAGCGCCTCGTGCCTAACTTCACAGCCGCGATTAAGTTTGAACCGGGCTGTAGATATGGTTGCTTTATGAATCAGCATACTTTAGTGAAGAGGTTATTCTGTCGTCCTCAGATAAAATAATGCTGAGTGCAATGGATTGCCAACAGTTTCCTTATTGAGATCGTTCCTTCTTGGCACGAGAATACTTATTTGTGAAAGCGTTGCTATGTTCAACCGATGTCAGCGTACACTGTTTCTAGTCTTGCATCTTTTCAGTTGCTTGCTAAGCGCACTTTTGATATCAATATTGCTTTAATTTTTGTTGGTGCGCTTTATGTGTTTATCGTGACGTTTATTTCCTGAATAAAGAAAAAGAAAACTATTTGCAGAATATCGCAAATATAAAAGATGAAGGATTTATTTAGAAAAGGATTCAAAATTAAAGCTGCAAACATTAATGTACTTACATGGTAGGGCTGTTCAAGCTGCAAACATTAATGTACTTACATGGTAGGGCTTCAAGCTGCAAACATTAATGTACTTACATGGTAGGGCTGTTCAAGCTGCAAACATTAATGTACCTACATGGTAGGGCTGTTCAAGCTGCAAACATTAATGTACTTACATGGTAGGGATGTTCAAGCTGCAAACATTAATGTACCTACATGGTAGGGCTTTTCAAGCTGCAAACATTAATGTACTTACATGGTAGGGCTGTTCAAGCTGCAAACAATTATGTACTTACATGGTAGGGCTGTTCAAGCTGCAAACATTAATGTACCTACATGGTAGGGCTGATGCTTTTAAATAACTGCATTTAGTGCGTTATAGGTCTTGCGGATTTTATATTAGTTTCTACATGGTGGAACATGGTGGTGGTGTAGAGAACATCGCTTGCATTCTTGCATAATTGAGACTTTGTGTGGGGTTGAATTGCACAATATCTCCCTCTACATACATCAAGTATGCTATTGCAAATTGTTATTTAATATACAATTGTTATTAAAATATGGGGCATTAAAGGTGGCTTTTTTGTCAAAGTTAGGGTCTTAGAAAACTTAAGGTCAGTTATAAAGAAAAACCTACAAACTTTTAGAATATAACCAGCCGAAATAGAGAAAAATACAAAAATAAACTATCATTTTCAGTTTTATTTCTTTTCACCATACATTTCCTGTGAAAAATTAGGCACCTATTTGTAACCTTAAACTAATCCATATTGCATATGTATTGGTCTTCATTCAAATTTTGTGGTTCCCAAAAAAGCTTAGTAAGTCCATAACTGTATGGACTTAGTAAGCTTTTTTGTTGAGCTTTCTGTATACCAGAAAGGATAGGTACCTTTAATGCCCCAAAATCGAGCGCCACCCTTTGTACTACTGTGCAGTAATGCGTGAATGTCCGAGAAAGAAGCACCATTTCCTCAAAGTTTAATCTCTTTACTTTCCTCAGCTACAACGGGCGCGCCACCGCCGCCTCTCCCGCCACTGGCTCCAAGGCGGCCCACAACAAGGAGTTGAAGAATCTACTTGACGATTTCTGCGCCTTATAAACGAACACATCGCCAGCCTCCACACACCATGAGTGATAATCTCGCACAATACTCACTCATCGACGTACCAACAAACTGGGCACATCACTATCAGCTAACACCTCAGTGCAATAGATCTTAAAGCAACGCCTATAAATTTTAATTACGACCACTGTGATCTTGATCGGGCCAATGAAGCTCCCGCACCCGCATACCTCAAGCCGTTGAAAGAATTGATAACATTGCTAAGTATTAGGCATTAGGCTTCTAGTCGCATAATACGTCGATGTAATCACGAAAAAATAGACGTGAAAAAAGTGAGTTCACTCATGGCTAAACAACATTGTTTCACCTAGATACAACACATTTGCCATACAAGTATACTAGAATCTTAGCTATCTCGAAACGAAATTTACCTTTGACTATCTATCTCGAGGATCGTTTAACGTTTTATTTTTTGATAAATTACTTATTCAGTATTTTGTTGTAATTCTCTTTGCGATTAGGTAGGTTAGTTAGAGAAAATATTATTTATTTATTTAAATGTAGCGTTAGTTACGTGACTGTAGACTCGAAGTTATTTATTTGTTGTTATAAAGCAATATAGTCTCACATAGTCTCCACTTTTAGGTGTTTCTTCTTATAATTTATTTGTTAATAACATTCGTGATTGGTAAATTGTAATTATTGTAAATTAAGCGTCAATGCGCTGGTTGTATTGATTTTGTGTACATAACAGAAGGTACGTTATATTTTTTTATTTTGAATTTACAAGATGTTTTATCGTTAACGGGTTTTTAATTTATACGTTTATTTTACTAGTCTGTGAAGTAACTTTGTATAATATCATATTTTTGAAGTGTCCCTTTGTGAGAATGCAGGGCGGTCTAAGGCTATTTATTATACATCAGCATTAGTGGCTTGTATTTTTTCACATCGCTATAACTCGTGTAACGATATTACGAATGAGATATTAGTATTTAGCGTATAACTAAAACACTTGTTCTGAAGTAAATTGCACCTTAGTAATAAAATTGTATGTAATTACTAGTGTCAGTGAGCGGTAGTTTTGTTTGCGACTACCCGCCCCTAGGTTTAGTTCGCTTATAGTTACCGTCGTTTTAAACGACTCAAATGTAAGGAGCAACACCAACCTTCGCTTTGTAAAAACCTATGCGTATTATCTGTAGTAAATTTCGAGTGTACGTCGTTACGTTAAATCTAGGATTATAAGTTGATTACGTATCTCCGTTGACGCGGACTAGCTCACTCTCTTGTCGTGTAAAACTAAGTTTTATACAGTGGGCACTTTAGTCTGTCAGAGTGTATATCTTGTAATCGGTAACTTTATCTTTGTAACACTATTCGCATGTATTAGATGCACCGTTATATTGTTAATTTAACATTTGGATGTTCACGTATTTTGGAATGTAACTCGGGACGGCTGGGATTGCACGAGATGATTGAATGTCAGGATTTTGTAAGATGATTTTACCTGAGCCAATTTATTGCTATTATAGTTTGGAAGAGTTAATTTACAATAAATTTAATTATTTCAACTGTTCGTTTCAATACCTTATTTGTTGAGTTCTGGGAAAACTTTCACAATAACACGCTAGATAACAAGTTTTGTATAAATAATCTCAAGCTTTTGCTCTGCAAAATCTGATTCACCAAAATAGCCAATAAAGTTATCAGAAGCGTTACCCTACGAACGTATAGCATCAAAATATCAACTATCGCAGCATCTGTGCAACACTTAAATTGTATTGCACCAAATGCGATACAATTAGTAGCGGGCTGCAGCTTTACTTAAGATTTATCATTCAGAGGCGGAAGCAAGCAGCACGAAACAGCGCGCCCGACACAAACCACTTTAGCTTGAACTAACACGATATCCGCTCCCGGAACATCCTTAGAACGTAAGATAAGTTACTTAACAAGGACGCGAGCAAGGAAAATGTACGGAAGTGTGAAATGTCTTGTCTAATGAAAAGCGCAATAGATCACGTCGCCCTCGAGCGCACCGCGCTTGCCGCAGCGCGTCACTTGGAGCACATTCAAGATGCCTATCGCTGGCTAGTCTCATTTCGGCTCACAAAGCGAAGCGGCTCCCTATTTATAAACCGTTGGCTGGCGCTCGTCCATACGAAAAGGTGCGAAGATTAAAGATCATATCAGTAAAGAGTGCGTTTTGCACGCCACGCGAGCTACGCTTCAAAGACGCTATCGTTTGGATAAGGGCTGCGCATTGTGTGCCATTCTTTTTTTTAATGCGGGCTCTGATAATATCTCCGTGCTTTACATGCGGGTTACTGAGGCACGTGAAGTAACGGGTATAATGCTTAGATGACGATACCCATCGTAGTAGAACACAAAGAATAGCTTAATGAACCCGCATCTTGGCTGTTTTCGTTAGGCCAAGTATTATTTTAGAATTTAATGAGATTTATATGTTTGCCATTTAAAAATATGTTTTACAAAAGTTTACTAAGGTACCCGACCCATATAAGACCCACAAAGACCCACTTTTAAAAAATCCCGCTTTATGTTATTCGATTAAAACCGCAAAAAATTCAATGTGTGTCTCGAAAAATCACAGTGAAGTGCCGAACAAGTCAACCGTCAACCCTTACGACGCAAATATATTAAATACGCTAAACCCAAGGACGTAAAATGGTACGCTTAATGCCAAGTTCACATTATGCCAAACACGCAAAACACCAAATACGAATAATGCCAAAACGCTATTACTCGAAACGCCAAATACGAATAACGCCATAACGCTTTTACGCGAAACGCCAAATACGAATAACGCCAAAATGCTTATACGCGATATGCCAACGACCACCACTTATGACCACGAACAACTAGAGATGGCTACAATGACACCATGCAGCACTACTAATGCCTCTATCTATCATCATATAAATATGTTTAAATATATATATTTTATAAACATATCATAAAAAATTGTGTATAAAAAATAGTCGCAAACATTTCAAAACAAACAGAAATAAAATATTATAATATTATAATCTCAAGTTGATGTATATGTATGTGATATTGTTGAAAATGCATATATGTTAGTCTATATAACTATCAGAACAAATATACCAAATTTTACGAATGTATGCTTGTCCACGTATTTCTCGCAAAATACAAGTCTGATTACAATAATTATTTTTGAAATAGTTTCAATATCTTTCAACTTAGGGAATGGGCTTAAGTTGTACCAAAATCGGTCTAGTAGTTCAAAAGATATGGACTGTTAACTGTTTCCAGTATGGCTTTTTCTTAGCGAACGGAATAAGTACTTCATTTTCTTAGGCCTACATTAACGAAACTAAAAAGTAAGTAATAAACTAATATAAAAAAACATAAAAAAAAAATGAACAAAATAAAAATATGTAGCTTACTTCCGCCAAAAATGTAAGTCAGACAAATGATAAGTGGTAAAATTAACACAAGTAAAACCCCACGCTAAACAAAACCCGACCCCAGATTGAACTAATGAAAAATATCATTCGTCTTATCATTTGTCTGACTTACAGTTTTGGCGGAAGTAAGCTACATATTTTTATTTTGTTCATTTTAAATATGGATTTCCGCAAAGTAACGCCTGAATCTATCAATTATATAAAAAAAACGACTTCAAGTGGTATAAAACTTAAAAGAAAGAAATAATTGACTGAAGAGTTGATAAGTCCGTGCTAGGTACTTACCTAGTAGGTACTTGCCTACTTACTATAGTCGATTGGGGCGTAGAACAGATCTCAAATATATATGAATTAAGTATTTCTTTCTTTTAAGTTTTATACGATTTGAAATCTGTTATTCTCTTTATTGTTTTATATTATCTCATAACCAAACTCATCAAACTTGGTTCAGACGTCTAATGTTTTTTTATCGATTGCTCAAATTCTACTCATCAGATTGAGATACCAAGTACACCAGTTTTTAAGTTAAACCCTAAGCTACATCGCAATCGGCCAATAGTTTTTACGTAATGCGCGAAAAAACATACAGACAAAAAGGATAACAGACAAACAGACAGAAATCATTAAAAATATGTTAAATTCTTTTTCAGTGGCTCATTTTGAGTATCTTATATCATTTATTTTTTTAATATCTTTGGTATTAAAAAATACCAAAGAATTACTGCTTTATTATAAGTATATAATTGTTTATGAAAGTCTTGACTATATGTATAGCAATATCACTAACTTGCTACGCGTGCGCACGCGCAGTATGCGCGTGGTAGTGCGCGTGGTAGCTTTTTCGCCCGCGAGCACGGTAGTAGATAATGATTTTACACGACGGCTATTTGGACGAAGGCCTATATACGCGCTATGATAGGCCTCCTGTAGGGCTCCGCTAAGCATCGGACGATCGTTTCATTATCTCGATATATCAGACTTGATTTTGGCATTTCGCGTTTTTGGTATTATGCGCTTGGTATTTTGCGTAAGTACCTATTATTACACTAACGCAAAACGCCAAATCTTTTGAGTTTGGCATTATGCGTCGAAACGGTCTCGACCAGAGTCGAAAAACTGTGTTGTGAGTGACGGTGCAGACAATTTTACTAAATTTCGGCGGTTTAAATGTAAGGTTTGGTTTATATTAGTCATTAATCGTATTTATTGTATTTATGCATAAAGTTACTATTTACCCGTGCTGAAACGGTAAAGAAACCCGTGTACTCGTAGGTATCACTTTAGTTTATTGTGTGTTAAATTTACTAAATGAATATTCCGTTTTCTCAATAAAGCCTACAAAATTGGCTTTACCAATTAGGTACTTGTAATATATTACAAGTACCTAATTGGTAAAGCCAATTTTACACAAATTAAGCAATACCATCATTACGTTTTTTTTTTTTATTTTTTTTTTTTTTTTTAGGACAACAATATGTTATAACAATATGTTATAACATATTGTTGTCCTCATTTTCAGTATCAACATGGGATTAACTGGACTTACAACTACTGAAAAATGAGCAGGTTTGTCTTTCATGTAAAGTTAATAAAAAATATATTTGAGGCCTTCAGTTCCAGTCAGGCCCACACGGTGACCATAATGAGACTATAACTTATTATGGTCCAAAGAAACGTTATATTTTAGAAACCTCTTGTTAATTAATGAACGTAGGTTTAACGGTGGGAATTGTTGATATTCCAAAGATTAATAAATAAAGAAACGCCTAAAGACCAACTGCGTTATTTTCAACATAAATGAATTTAACGCAATAATGAACGTAGTTTTTACTTTGGGTGGGCCTTATTTGGGATGGGTAAGTACTTTACGTTTTTCTTAACAGGGTTACAGTGTGAATCCTGACACGAGGAAGGCCCTAAGGCAATTATTTTACTTTTTACACTCGGGCAAAGCCGCGGTGCGCAGCTCATATATATTTTATTAATGTCTTCATTTTGTAGCTTTTTTGTAGAATTGTGTCAGAAAAATTACCTTCCTACCTAAGATTTAGTCGATTCTCCGTTTAGAAGCTATAACCAATTCAAAGGGTCGCTGCTGAAGTAAGTATACCTAGACAAAAAGCGACAAAGTCCTTACAGACACATTTATAAAAAAAAAAACATAGGTACCTACCTACCTAACCAGAATTGGATTAAATTCCCTCAAGGCGCGGAGCCGTTATAAGTCACAGTATGGCGTAGGTAAGGGGATGTGAAACCCTCATTGGACTTGCGTGGTAGATTAGGGTTCATGCTAGTTTAATTTTTATAATGCGTATGTATGTTCTTTAACTGATTAAGTATACAATACGGAGTTTCGTATCGTATCATGCTGTCTATTTGAGATTTTTTTGAGAGGAAGCTTCAGTAGCATTGTTAATATGGTTTGCTGATTCTGACCAAAACCAACTCTATTTCTAATTGCCTCTACTGCCACTACTACATACTTTTAAACCAGTCATTAGGTAGTAGTTATCTTCACCGTGATGTTTCTAAAGATTTTATGGATACCTACCTACTAAATAAATCTTGGGCTGGGTATAAGTATTTTTATAATTTGGTTGCAACCATGCCTATACATAAGTTGGTTTCATATTTTTGTACTTAACTACTTTATATTTTTAGGGTAGGGTCTATATACACAGACTATCCCGTAATGAGTGGATAATCCTGCAGGTACTTGTGACACAGAATAAATAATAGTACTAATGTTTGTGGAGAGGGCAAGGCCGAACAAGTTATTTTTTGTAAAAAGGAACTCATATAATGTGGGACCTATATAATTATTTTTAAACTTGGGCAAATTCGTAAGTACTTGCCCTTGTTCACAGTTTTGGGCATCATTCCCACAAATTAAGCAATACCATCATTTTTTTGTGATATTAATGTTAAACATGTAAGTACTAAGTTTATTGTATCAACCTGTTGGTAAAACATAAAAAAAAAATGGTGTTCATTATAACGTCTATTAGACATTTCCTTCGCCATTGATTATCACGCATTAAAATGTATTGGTAATTATAATGGCCAGTACTTTTTCAAAATTTTTTGATAAAATAAAATAAAACTTTTTGAATGTTAAGTTTGAGCATCTGTGGTGTAAAAAAATGTATGAGACCCTGGGCACAGTACATATATTGGTTAAAAATATGTCTGTTTCATTTTGGAACGTGTATCTATCTATTACGATTTACGACAGCTAAATACATGGATGGAAAAACGTGTATTTACAAACATGCTGGAACTATAATTATGTTGACAATCAGTTACACAAGTACTAGAACATATTTCGCCTCGTACCTATTACGGACAAAGACACCCCTTAACCTCGGGGTAAACTAAACGTGCCGCAAAGAGATTTCTCTCTAAACTAAAATGTCATACGTGAAGCCAACAATCCGCAGAAGTATCATTGCACTTTGTCGTACCTCCCGGTCCTTTGTTTTCTAAAACCTCCCGAGCTCCTTTAATACTTTGTAATAGCGGGACAAATTCTGTGTGTCTTGCTGTTGCGATAAGAGTCGCGAGCCCTCGTTTGGGACAGACGTGCCCTCTACACGAGTGTCATTACAAAGTGAGACTCGTATTTAAATAATGTTTGTTTAACGAGATTGTTAATTATAAAAGCTTTCTAGTCTTGCGGGTGGTTAATAGAATTACGTAGGTTTTGTGGCTCATTAATGAGTAAATACCTACTTACTCGCTAGGGTTGCTTACTTACTTACTTCCTTCAGTCAGTTAACACATAATTTATTTGAATAGGTATAGCCAAAAATATTTATATCAATTAGAAACCTACATTACATACACAATATACACCACACACACACACAATATACAACACACACACACACACACACACACACACACACACACACACACACACACACACACAAACACAAACACAAACACACACACATACACACAACACGACACGCACATTTTTTTACTTTTGATATTTATGAGATAAAGAAGGTTTATTAAGGTTAGGTCAATTAGTTAACAGAAGCTAGTTATATTGTCGGTTGACGTAGGTAGAAATAATAATGAGGGAAAATCTATATATCTGTCTGTCTATACTTATAATAAAACTGTAACAGGTCGAATTCTGTACATTGAAGATATTTTGTTTTTTTTGGAGGGTACTCTGTATTCGATACTGAAGCTAAAACTGTATTTTTTTCATTGTTGTCTGTCTGTATCTTGGCCACGCATCACGCTAAAAAAACTGAATGAATTATTTACTCAAATAATACGAAGTTTCATTTGAATTTGTCATACTGCGAGGTAGGGCTTAGGATACTGTACATCCCAAAACATTAAAGGGTCCCCGCAGGATATTATTTAAGAAAAAAATTAAAGGTTTCCGCGGGATAGGGGTCCAAAGTAATGTTAATTTGAAGTAATAAATAATATTTTTTGGAGGGTACTCTATATTTGATACTGGAGCCAAAACTGTTTTTTTTTTCATTTTTGCCTGTCTATGTGTATCTTGACCAAGCGTCACGCCGAAACTACTGAATTAATTCAACTGAAACTTGGTATGGTTTGAGTTCATACTACGAGGTAGGACATTGAATATCATTCATCCCGAAAAAAATATGCGTTCCCGCAGGATATTGGTTGAAGGTTATTTAAAAGAACACGTATCACGCTGAAACTACTGGATGGATTTTGATGCAATTTGACACAGTCATAGTTTATATGATGGGTTAAAATTGAGGATATATATTATCACGAAAAAATAAAGGGTTCCTGCGGGATAGGGTCTAAATTTATGTTAATTTTGAAGTATTAATTATCTATTCTTACAATAAAGCAATAAGCACGTTAAAGTTTTTACAAAGAAGATAATTAAAACTAATGGTCAAGGGTACTTAAAATAAGCTACTGTTATTTTAATCATCTTTCTGTCTGTATGTTTGTTTGTTCATGCATCACGTAGCATCATTTTTATGTCACGTGGCCGCCTCTAAACACTAAACCTTAACCATACATAGGTACCTACCAACCTACATATAATGTTCAGACTCATTTCTAAAATATAACCCCTTTTTACGTCTTACGTTCCTTTTCAACTTAGAGGCTTAAATATGAAAAAGCCTGAAGAATATTTACGTTACGTATGATGTTAACTCCACACGTAACACAAATAAAACCTACCCTATGTATTCTTAGGTGCTAGTAGTACAGCTCAGCCGTCTGGGAGGCTAGATCTTTGTGTTTGTAAACACAAAAGTGTTTGAAGACGCGTGCCTGCGTGCGAGGCTGGTCCCTTTGTGCGATACCATCTTTAATTTCAGCATTCCGACTTTAAGCGTTTACGTTTATCGTTATTGCTTGCTGTAAAATGTTGAACCTGGTTCAGTTGAAAGCTTATGTACATACCTAACATACCTACCTCTGTGTTGGTGCCAGTTAGATGCTAATCGCTTCCATTGCCTTACAAATTCGAGCCTGGATCCGTCAAAGAACAAACAAATTACACTAAGAACCACTTATGGGCAAGTATAAATGATTGTATGTATTGTTGAATGATGTTTTCGAGGGAGGCTTTTCCGGAGTAAAATCCTACTCCCGAAAACTTCTGAATCTTAAACAGGGACAATCTTCAACAGGTGGTAGAAATTGTCACTGGTCATTGCCTTTTCAACATAGAATAAGTGTCACAGACAGCCCCTTGTGAAGAGGATGTATGGGGAAAGAAGAAACAGCCTCGCATGTGCTTTTGGAGTGCGAAAGCGTGGTTAGCACCACGAACAAAGGGAACAGTTTCTGGGAATAACTTCAACCCCGAGGGAAGCCCGTGCGGGGTACGTGAGCTGCTGGCCTTGTGACATCGGGTGGCAAATTAGTGGTCACCGCCCGAATCACGCATAAGGGGCCGATGATCGACCTATAGTTGCGGAAAAAGCCTTAACACCAATACCATGTAGGTAAGTAAGTACCTACGCTAATCGTTAATCGTTCAAGGCATTTCTTATTCTATCTGCCCCCCGATTCAGATCCTTTCGATAACTCAGTTGTCGATCGATATGGTATTATTTATTCTGTTGATTCGGTTTGAAATCGTTCAATTCAATACATTTTTCATTCATAATATCAAATCGAATCGATTCGGTTCGCTATCGAAAGGTTCTGAATCGGGAGGCAGGTTACGTTAGCGTGCTATCTTCCTCGAGCCTAGTATGTAGATACCAACCAACTCTTACTTTTACAGAAAACTTAGGTAGGTACAAATTAAGTACACATCTCCCCTGCCTTACCGGCAGTGGAGATGTGTACTTAATGATCCCTTAAGGTAAAATTATCCGTGACTGTTTCATCAAAATCACTCGCCATCTAGCGAGACTGTATGTGGAGTTGTCCCCAGCACTACGAGTACAATAAACAGTCTCACAAAGTGTCATGGCAGTCTTAATAGCCGGCGTCGTTTAGTGGGAAAAATATTGAAATCAGAGCGGTCAATGTACTGTAAGCCTCATTTTAATGTTGTGCACGATTGTTTCTATTAAGTTTTAAGTGATATTTGTTTTATTTATGTCACGTCTTATCTATTAAAATAGTTTTAGGTAAGTTTAGTTGGTGTCCGTCGAAATTTGAAATGATTATTGGTTTTTCTATTTGAATGATGCCATTGGGGCTAAACGATCCCACTGAACTTGTACAAAATCCCAAGATTTTGTTTTTGTTTTAGAAATATGTTATGCACATAGCTCAGTATAAAATATCAAAAATAAATAATGGTACCTACATTAATTAGATTTAGTTTTAACTGTAAATAAAAAATAAAAAAAGAATAAGATTTTACAAAAAAAATTTTTTTTTTTTTATTTCGTTGAATGACGAGACGGGCAGGTCGCTTGATGGTAAGCGTCACGCCTGTCCATAACAGTTGCAGTGCCACCCAGAACTTTGATTGCAAAGTCTTGCACGTCACTGCACTGCGCACGTCACCCTGAGACATTGGTTGCTAAATCTGATTGCCCAGTAATTTCGCTGGAAACGTTGCCCTTCACCGAAACACAGAAATGTTTACCCACTACTGCTTGGCGGTTGAATATCTGACAAAGGTGTGGTACTTCCCCAGGCGGACTCTTGCGTGAGAGGCCTACCACTACAAAATTAATTGGTTAACTACTAATAATTGGTTTATTCCAATTGATTAGCGATATCATTTTGCCCATACCCTAGAGATCATTTTGTACACCCCCGTATACAAAACGATCCTTTTGTAGGCTAGGCTATAGGAAAAATGAGTACTTATAAAAAAAATAGACCAATGAATATTAAAAAAGTAAGTATGTCAATACATACATATATTAACCAACTAATGAAAACTACTATAACATAAAACAAACATTGAATGTTTTTTTAGTACTTCTGATTTCGCTGAGAGGGATCATTATGGACAAGTCTCCTCTACATTAATGGTAAAAGATAATCTTATCATCATAATTATTATATTTAGTTGAGTAGAAAGTCAGGGTACCTATTTATTGTAAAAAATAGGCAAAATAATAGCACTTTTACAAGCCAAAACATAATATCTCATGAACAAAGAGAAAAACATAAATTATTATAAATATATCAAACTAATTTGACTTAAAAAAGGAAATTTACCTTTCATGTGCCGTCTCAGAGTTGAGTTACGCAGGAAAAAGGAATACCCTTCTGTTTCTACCGGTGCTTCGGAAATACGCCCGTTAGAAAAGAGAGCACCAAGAAACTACGGGGTTTTCATTTTCTCCATTTTTGTTACTTAATTATTTATAAGTACCTATATAATTATTTTATAAAGTCGGAAAATTTTCTTATGCTAAATATGCAATTGCCAATTAGATTCCTATTCAGCTTGTCCAACAACGGTCTGACTAACCATTTAATCATTCCGTTAACCTTAGCTACCTACCTTACCTACACAGCTTATAGCACAGCAATTAATATTAACTTTACTGTTATTGCATCTTCATCATCATCAGAATGTATTCATCCACTGTTGGACGTAGGCATCGACCAATGAACGCCACAGAGCCCGGTTTTCGGCTACTCTTATCCAGTTTCTTCCGGCCGCCTTTCGCAGGTCGTCACTCCACCTGGCCGGTGGCCGTGGTAACTCAAGAACCCGTTTACCCCAGCGGTTGTCCGTTCTTCGACAAATGTGACCAGCCCACTTCCAAATTCAGCTTGCTAATCCCTTGAGTTATGTCGGTGACCTTATTTGTCTGTCGGATCACCTCGGATTTTATCCTTCAGATAAACTCCAAGCATAGCTCTCTCCATAGCTCGCTGTGTGACTATAAAATTATGGTTTAGTACAGTTTTTTAAGAGAGTTTACTCACATTTTTTGAAAAACTAACTACTGTTTATTTTGTCTTAACCACAAAATAATAACTTACCTACTACTGCTAGATTATAGTTATTAATAGTCATTACAAAAATCGTCGAAATAACTTTGACGGGTTTACACGACTTTCCATTTGGGTCACAGGTAAATTCCCTTTCTTATATCGTTAACGCTCTACACGATGCTGACAGTCGAATGGACGGACGGACAAATCGACAGACAGACAGACAGCATTGGCTCAGCAGTTAGTGTTCCGTTTGTCCCTTTGGGAGCGGAACAATAAACAAGGCAAAAAGTTAAGCTCGATCATTTTCCCCCTTGCTTGTTTTGTTTTGTGCAATTCCCATTCTATTTTGAAGCTCGCAACACGGTTGAAATAACATTGCAATAGCACACGGGCATAGGCTTTGAAAGCTTATACTAAAGAGTCAACTCGGGCCTTTGTGCAAGCATTGAGCCGTGCGTATTAATAATCGCTTGTACATAGAAAAATAGTCGGCACAAAATAAACCACATGCGACGTAAAAAAACACCAGCCTTTCATGTTCGCGGGTTCATTACACTTCCGTTCTCTCGTATGAAGAGCGGGGTTCTAAATAATGTTGTGAAATATTCTCTGTAGGTAGTTTCAACTCAATTTCGGTCGTAAATCTCAAGAAGCTTACGGAAAGTCATATGTAGAAGGAAATTGTGGAGAAAATACGAGAGTTTTGTAGGGACCTTTAAAGGTAAGTTGCTTTTTGTATTGTAATATTCACGTACCTTTCTAGGAGCAAAAATATGTTTAAATCCATACCTATTAAGTGCATTCAAATCGTTTGATATCGCAACAAATCAATGTGTTGCACCTACACCAAAATATAAACAACCGTATCTATATTACTCATATACAGCCTGCCTCATAATCTTCTACACTACGTTTGCCTAAAAGCGGTAGCTACTCTAGAACTTGTTTACCCCAAGGGTTGTCGGTTCTTCGAGTTATTGGACCGGCCCATTGCCACTTCAGCTTGCTAATTCTTTGAGTTATGTCGGTTACCTTAGATTCTCTTGCGAATCTCCTCATTTCGGATTCTGTCCTTTAGAGAAACTCCGAACATAGCTCTCTCCATAGCTCGCTGAGTGATTTTAAATTTATAGAACAGCCCCACCGTGAGTGTCCACGTTTTGGCTCCGTAGGTCATAACTAGTAGAACGCACGCGTTGTTGCGTTATTTTCGTCTTTAGACACTGTGGTATGGTTGGACGAAAAGACTTGACGTAGTTTAAATGCTGCCCATCCCAGTTCTTATCGGCGTCCCTTTCGAAGTTTTTCCTACCCAATTGTATAGTCTGCCCGAGGTAAACATATTTCTGAACAACTTCAAGGGGGACACCGTTAACAACGATCGGTTGCGGGGTAATAAGATCGTTAAACATAACCTTGGTTTTATCCATGTTCATCCCGAGATCGATACGACTAGAGTCGTGAGCTAGGTTGGTCAGCATTTGCTCGAAATTCTGTTGCGACTCCGCCATAAGGACATTATCATCAGCGACCTCCATTGTTATTGACATGTTACCTCCATTTATGTTCCACAAAAGCAAGACACAGGGGCTGATAAACTCTTCAGTCTTCTGTATAACCTGCCGCACTGTGTGGATATGGTCCTGAGTCCCGTAACCCCCTACCGTCTGTAATCCAACCTATGCCTGCGAGAAATCTGTACAATAACATAAATGAGTTTCAACACAAACTAAATTAAATAAATTATTCACTGAAAATTATTTGCCGCAGAACATCGTTCATTCAGATTTACGTTTTATTCATTCGTCCTACTGTATGTATGTTCCATGCATGATAGCTTTCGGCGCGTCATGCATGTGGGTACAGAGCTGCCTGGGGGTGAAGGCACGTCGCTGACATTTATCCCTATAGTTTGTAACAAAGGAGCCAGATTCGTCGCGTTATAATGTCGCCGAAAGGGCCACCTTTGTTTTGTTTGACATGATGAGACGAGGGGTATGTTTTTAAAATTACATTTTCATTGTTCAGGTTTTGAATAGGTTTACAATCATCTGTTGGAGTCAGTTTTCGTTTCTTTTGTTTCAATTATAGTTAACCATATTATTTTGTCATTGATCTCACGTCTCGGTTTCAGCTTGGATCTGTTGGAGTCAGTGAAGCCAGTGAAGGATAATATGTAATTACACATATTTATAAAATTTATTTGGTACTTTGTTAACTGGTGGACACGCGCTAGCACGTACCGTACGGTATTTAAGCGACTATTTTTGCAAATTTTGCTCACTTAGCTGCCTCAAAAGCAGATTTTGTTTAGGCAACCCTCTTAATCATTCTATATTCCAAACAAGACAGGTTCAAAAGCTAAAACCCGACTACGGTTGGGTAAAAAATGACAATAAGAGCCTCCAGCTAGCTAACTACCTATTTCATTAAATCCAACGCGTAACCGTGGTACCTTCAATTTGGGAATTATCCTAAAAACGACTGCTGAATTATTCAAATCTTGAATTATCGACGAGTATCTTCGGCAGTTCAGGACACAATATCTCCAAAGAGAATTATTTATGCTAATGCGATCGACTGCATTGAATATTAACGATGACAAAGTAAGTGTACATAAGCTGATATAAGTAAGTAATTTAACTAAGTGACGAAACTGTAGAATCCATGACCTTTGTACAGTAGATACCTAACTATGTTAGGTCTGTATACCTACAGGTTTTTGAACTCAAAATCTGAAGAGAAAAAAACAGGACGCGAAAAGTTAAGAAAAATTGTGATACATTATAACAGGCGCTTCTGGCTGGACTTCTGGCTGTAATAGAGAATTTCCTAAATAGAGTTAACATGTATGTATATTAAGTTTACTAAGCCAGGACTACTTGGAAATCCCTGAGGTACACGAGAAGTTATTTTTGCAGGAAATTTCAACAAAGCGCCCTTCGTTGTAAATCTATACGTACGTATAGATAACGTATCTATCTATACGTATATTAGTACTTTTGTTGATCGTAAAATGTAATCAGCGGACAAAATGTTACTGTATTTTTGTCGGATCGATGTTTCATTTATGTACAAGTACTTATTCGAGAAGTTACAATCAGCCGCCCGCGCCGTCGGGCTCCATTCTCAATGCCGCGGTCGGAGACTCATCGAACATTGCTCTGGAAACGAAACCACCTCACTTTTTCTTTGACTCGTTTTTCGTTAACATCTCGTTAACTCTGCTTTCCGAAACCAGTCGCACTTACAAGATGAAATTCGATTAAATAACGTTATGGGCGAGTTGATAGAAATCGAAGTCTTTATAATGAACTAGCTGGGCCCCGTGGTTTTGCCCGGGCGTACAATTTTTTGGGATTAAATTTATTCAATACTGGTCTCTATGTTATACAGCATCTACATACAAAATTTGATTAAGTTCGGTCCAGTCGATATCGCGTGATAGCGCCCCAAACAAACAGACAATGTTTCACTTTTATATATTAGTGGGGATGGGGAACTCATGAAATAATTTCCCGTTTTCCCGCAGTAACTTAACATTTTCCGGGGTGAAAGTATCCTATGGTGGTCTCTATAATGTACAGTACCTACATATAAAACATCAAGTTTAATCCGCAAGCACACTAAAATAGAAAAACGTTTTCTTGCGGTAACTTACCATTTTCCGGGATAAAAAGTATTTTATGTTGGTCTCTTTATTATAAAGTACCTATTTACAAAGTTTCATCACAATCGGTTCAGTCGTTTTGAATTGAAAGCTCCCCAAACAAACAGACAACGTGGACAACGATCCATACCTCCCAGACATTTATTATGTTTTACGACTACCCACAAGTGGGCCATTTACCATAAATAACACAAATAAATGTACGATGAAAGATAGTTTGCCAGAATTTTCAACCATTCAATATAACTGATCTCGATACTGTTACCTACACACGTTTTTATTTTGGCTTTGTTGCTTATGATAGACGATCGGAACCAATGAAGAACTGAATTGAATATTTAACCTTAAACTAGCTGCGCCCAGTGGCTTTGCACGCGTACAAATTTTGCGCCTCCTTTCCCCCTTCACCATAAACATTTGAGAAGTACTTTTACCATACCAATATAACAGTCTTAAAATTTCAACGAGTTTGCAATAAACAAAATTACAACATTGTCTGCTGAAGTCGCTTTTATATGAACTTTAATTCAAACAATCGTAAATCATCCGAAATTATCGAATCCTACATTACGATAAGTAACAAGCCGTAGCCAGAAGGCGAGTGCCAGGGTTGGGCGGCGGAGCCTTTTGATAAAAGTATTGAAACCACAACTTTTATCTCGGCTCCCTGGCATCTTATTAAAGCCATTTATAACTGGAGGAGAGTGAAACTTAGGCCGTAGGCAGACACTTTGCGTTGGTGGGCCAATCTCAACTTTTATAAGAGTTTTTCGTAGTTTGGTATGTTCTATCAGCTGGTTGTTAGAGAGTACACTTTCTATATTCTTGTTTTGAGCGCTTATTCGCTATGACACAAAAAATACTTGTAGAAAACGTCTGACGTTATTATGACCATTCACGAACAATGAACGGATGCGTTTTTGGCGAATTTAGGCTTTTTTACCCGACTACAGCAAAGCAAGGGAAGGGTAATGAGTTTAACAGTCTATGTATGTTTGTATGTATTTATGTGGGTATGTGGATGTTCCACTAAAGCGTCGCCCCTATTGGTTCGATTTTGATAAGCGAGGTATCAATCGATTCGTCCATGTTCGTCCATGTCATAGGCTATAATATTTTACCCGACTACTGCAAAGGAAGGGTTATGTGTTCAAACTAAAAACTTGGTCCGATTTTAACATGCGAGATATCAATGAATTCGTCTTCATCGTCACCAGCCTATACAAGTCCACTGCTGGACGTAGGCCTCTCCCAATGAACGCCACTGAAACTGATCTTCGGCTCTTCTCATCCAGTCGCTGTCAGCTGTCTTTCGCTAGTCGTCTCTCCACCTCGCCGGAGGGCGTCCCACACTTTGTTTGTCTAAATGTGGTCTCCACTCTAAAACTCGTTTTCCACAACGTTTGTCGATTCTGCGAGAGTTGCGACCAGCCCATTGCCACTTCAGCTTACTAATTATCTGAACTATATCAGTTACCTTGGTTCTCTGGCAGATCACCTCATTCCGAATCCTGTATTTCAGAGATACTCCGAGCATAGCTCTTGCTTTGCGTCACCATCTCAAGAGTGTAATAGGCTATTTTCTTTGGTCTTCTCTGGCATTTTTCTCTAACTCAGTGCTAAAGCTCATCCATACCAATATATAAAAGCGAAACGTTGTCTGTCTGTTTGTTTGTTTGTTTGTTTGTTTGTTTGTTTGTTTGTTTGTTTGTTTGGGGAGCTTTCATGCGATAACGGCTAGACGGATTTTTATGAAATTTGGATTGAAGATAGCTTATACCCTGGAATAAAACATAGAATACTTTTTATCCCAGGAAATTGTAATTTTCCACGGAAAAACTGAAAAATGTTGATTACTCGCTGTAAGGAACGGTTGCCACGAAATAACAAGTCTGTCAAAAAACATCAAGTGCTATACGTACTTTTGCATTGATTTTAATATCCTAGAAGAACTTAGGATGCTTTTTTTCGCGATAAACTGTAGTCCGCGCGGACGAAGATGCGGGCGGGAAAGCTAGTATTTAATATACTTACAATATTTAATCAACTATAGCATAATAAGTAGGTAAGTAGCTTATTTTATCCTGAGAGAACTACAGCTGCAGCAGATAGGCTAGAAGTCAGAAGGAGAATTCGATATGGTTTCGAACGGAATTTGAGATAGAGAAGAGCACTCAAGTCGAGTAATGGGTCAAGTAAGCCGCAAGTATATTGAAGAGCTAGCGAGGAAAGAAACCAAGACAGCAGCAGCTGGTGGACAACCTATCAGCGCCGCCAGGAACGTAACTTCAACGAAGCACACTAGGAATGATTGTTCGACAAAATTAAGAATATATACTATTTGTATCTTCGCCGTGCCAGCTGACAATGATCCAGAACGCTCAACAAACCTCATTATGCCACTTTTACTCACAGGAAGTTCGTGCATATTGTGCTTCCACTGGATTTTCTCGTTGATAAATTGCTAATACGAGTCTTGTTGATCTAATCATGGTAGGTTGAATGAACAGGTACTTTTTAAGTACACAGATAATTATTTTTTAAGTGATGGTTTTGTGGTCGGTCACCAAGCCACAGGGCGTGGGTTCGAAATGAACTAACCTTGTTAAATAAGCATGAACTTTCAGTGACCGAAAACATTGTAATGAAACTTGATGGTAGAACACTCTAGATCTAGAGTCTGCCTAGCTACCTCCAACAGAAATTCGCCAGCCTCTTCGGAATGTTGGCAGTAGTTCATGAGAACCTGTCCCATTCTAGGCATAGACCTCATCGTCACAAGGACTCCAGGTCTGATAGAGGGCAATCGCTAGCTTTTATGCAATAAAGAAAAAAACCCGGCCAAGTACGAGTCGGACTCACGCACCGAGGGTTCCGTACAAACTTGTAGGTATGAAAATAGTTCGCCCATCACGGGAATCGAGACAAGCAGATTAAAAAAAAAAAGATTTTACCCTTTGACAATTACACACACAATGCTTCTTGCCAAACATGATTCCAGGTCAACGGGAAGTACCCTATAGGTTTTGATTCGCTTGCGAGTGTCAAAACATACGGCATAAACGGCCATATCTCAGGGAGATAAACGGTCGTTGACTTAGAAGTTTGTTTTATTTCACAGCTCCAATTGATCAGCCTTGCATTGATTGGATTGCAGGCTTGAGTATTTGATATATTCATTTCAACTAGATACCTCCACGCGTTCCTGAAAAAAGGGTCTTGATAGTCAGGCGGACGAACGGACGGACAACAAAGTGCTCCTATAAGGGTTTGCTTTTTTTCCTTTTGAGAATCCTAAAAATTAGACTACCTACGACTTGCCAAAAATGTTAGAAGTGAAACTTATCGAAAAGGTAAATTGATTCTTCAATACAAATCAAACCTGCCAATTTGTGATTGCAAATTGTTCCTATTAGTGTAAAGTCTGCGACACGACTCCGTGGAGCGTTAATTAGAAGGTATTGGCCGCATTGTGTTCCCAAGGGAAAGAAAAAAATGGCATCAAAGGTTTGACTTCAAGAGGGATTTCATAAAAAGTACTTATAAAATTTCAGTCACTTTTATCTTTCCCTTTCGATCTTGATTTAACGTTCTTTGAGGTCATTACTGAGGCTCACCGGAATGGCTTCGCTTAATGAAGTCGTGAAAGAAAATTGAGTTTAGTTAAAGGGGCGAATTTAATTCGATTTCAAACTTTTTGAATGAATGTCGCAGTTTAAGAACGACGGCATCATGGACCCTGCAAATAAGATGGAAGCGAAAAATGGAACTCTGTCTTTCGTGGTTAATTAAAATAAATTATTCAGTGGCCCCTTAAATAGATTGGCGGGCGTCTCCATTACAAATCGTTTCAAGTTAATTGTGATTCTCGAGCGGACACCTAATGGGAAAGATTAAATAATGGCTTTGTTAGGTTTGTTTTGAGCTTAAATTTCCTTTAGACGCTCAAGTGGATTTTCACAATGAACAAGTCATTTAGGAGAGCGCTTTCAAGCGCGAGAGGCATACATAGAGGCGAAGTTGCGACTCTCACGCGAACTTCCGACGTTCTAACTAGCACAAAGCCGTTAAGCCTGCATTGATTTTATAACAGGCAAGCTCTTGCTCGAAACATCGGCGCCTTCAGCTTAACCCGATGGCTCACCTTCAAGAATAAAAGTTGGATAGGGTAACGAAAGTAGTTCGTAACAGCCACTTTCGTATGGCGCGTAACTTCGGACTAGCTACGTACGGAAGGTAACAACGTTTACGTAACTTGCAAGTTTCTTACGGCTCCTCTAATCGCACTCACAGTTTAGCTTTTTGGGATAAATCATTATGCATTTTAGTAGAGCTTATGATTTGTTTACGTGAACATGTAGGTACCGATCACATTCAATTGCAATGCAAATTTATTCTATGAGCCATAGAAGTAGCAGCAATTCAGAATTTTGGTTACGCGTCGCCTCGATCAGGCTCTCGGAGAGATATTTGAAAATACGATGATTTCCCTGTCCCCACGCTCCCAAACCCAAAAGTGTCAACACCAAACGGCTCATAATTATACTATGTAACCGCTACCGAGGTTAGCATACTTTCGCCTCCCTACTTCTCGTTAAAATGAAAGCTTTTCAGTATTTACGTCAGTAGCCAAAGCATTTACTCCGTGTTTTGTCGTATAGAATGAACCCCACCTATGTTATACGCAATATATACGAGTACATTACTTACACAGTGTTCTAAAAAGGAAGGATTTCTTGGGTAATGCAATGTGTCCGTTAAGTTGAAGCAGGTGAAAGAAAAATGTGATTGTGAAGCTTTGGCTTATGAACTTAATCATCATAACAATACAGAGTATACAAGGAAATCCGCTGCACGCGTCTGTCTGTATGACTGAGCTTATCTCTAGATTGAACGGATTTGAATGCAGTTTTCACTGTGATGATTTCCATTTCCCGAAAAATGTTTAGCGATTTTAAAAATTGCCCTATGTCTTATATGGGCCTGGATGGGTTGTTTAATAATAATAATAATAATAATAATATATTCGGGACATTTCCACACCAATTATCTAGCCCCAAACTAGGATACCCTGTGCTATGGGCACTAGGTAACGGATAAACATACATAGATAAGAATATTACATCCATGACTCGGAAACAAACATTTCTGCTCATCACACAAATGATTGCACCTTGCAGGATTCGAACCCGCTACCGTACGATTTCGTACCCAGGATCTCTAGCCACGAGACCAACCAGTCGTCAAACCAGTCGTGTTTGTTAGTCCAATAAGCAATTACAGATAACATCCATGCCAATATATAAAAGTGAAACGTTGTCTGTTTGTTTGTATGTATGTTTGTCTGATTGTTTGTTTGTTTGTCTGTTTGTTTGGGGAGCTTTCACGCGATAACGGCTTGACGGATTTTGATGAAATTTGGAATGGAGATAGCTTATACCCTAGAGTAAAACACAGGACTTTTATCCCGGAAAATTGTATTATTTCACGGGAAAACTGGAAAATCTTGATTACTCGCAGTAAGGAACGGTTGCCATGGAAACGAAATAACAAGTATGTCAAAAAATATCAAGAGCATTGGTGCTATACCTACTTTGGCATTGGTTTTTAACATCTTAAAAGAACATAGCATGCTTTTTTCGCGATAAACAGTGCTGTAGTCCGCGCGGACGAAGTCACGGGTGGGTAAGCTAGTTATTAATTAAAAGTTTGATAAGTCCGAGGCGATATCCTGAAATTTGGAACAAGCACTAGTCATAGTACTTTACTGGTATTAGCAAATACAGGTCACGATGATTACACATTGTTAGGTAGGTACCGGTGTACAAAAGTACTTGATAATAATTCCTTCTTTTACTTTCCTTTTCCATAGAACAAGTGACTACGTTATCCTAGCCAGACATTACTGTCTCCTGCGCTAGTCTACTGCAGTATACACATTTTACTCTCTTTATTGTCTGATAAAGTCCAGTCCTTTGTTCTGAGTTCTTGAAAATTTAAAATCTGTCCTTGGTGTAAATTCCCGTTCAAAGCTGTCCACCCGCCGCCACCGATGAATAAATTATGCACACACACACACGTCCAGGCATAGAATCAAAGTTCAAGTGTGAAACTATTTGCTGGGCTTTATCCACAAAAAAGTTTCGGTCCCTTTCTTTAGGTGGAAATGAGGGGGAAATTACCTTTACATATTTTATTTTACTTTCGCAGAGTTGAGCTTTTTCCTTGCATTGTTTGAATTTCGTACGTAAAAGTTTACAGAGCCTGGTTTCTGTAACAATAATTGTTCGGTAGTTAAACTTGCCGGCGGACATAAAACACTTAATACTGCACATTATTCACGCATCATGAACTCTTTTTGCGAAGTGAAGGTTCACGTTCGAGGAGCTTTCAAAGGAGGGCTGATAAGGTACAATCTTCTGTGGCGAGTATAAACCGATAATTCCGCATTTACCTGCGAGCATCTTTATTTCTTCACTTGAAAGAGTATTTACTTTAAGAGATTTGGATTTATTTAGTTATTTGTTACATTGGTGCTGATGCAAATTGGGGCTAGTTTGCTTATTTCAAATGTTTATTTTTGTACTCAAAATTGAAGCTGAATGTTTCAGCTGATTATACTTACCTTATATAGGTTAGATCATTGCTTTTACAGCTATTTGTTAGAAACAAATATTGTTTCCAAAACATTCGCGAAGGCTTTGTTGAGAAATCATGTTTTTGGATTATTTTCAACAACTCCAATATTTTGAAGAGTTTACCTTATAGTCAAAAGTAAAGGGGTTTTCTCAGTCGAAAACTTATTTATTTCTGTAATCTCGCTGGACTTTTCTTCTTTGAAATCCTTCGTTTTGCTCTGGATTCAAGGTATCATCATTGACGTATAAAAACACAATTTTGCTCCCCATGTAAAGCTCTACCATTTGAACTTTACAATAATGACACTACAATCGAAGCATTTTGTTGTTAACAACCCCCTCCTAGAAGCTGCCCACATAGTAGTTAGATATTCTGCAGATGGATCGAGTACGAAGTTTTTGGACTGGGATGCTATCATGAAATCAGTGTGTTCACCATAAAGTAAGTTCCTACTTAAGTACAATCTTCTACTATGATGTTCGATAACGCTGCCTTTGTTTCCTTTCTGAACCAACAACAACACTTTGTCACCATAAAAGTCGGTTGTCGCGCTAACACTAGCATCATGCTTACCTACAAAAGAGACGGAGGAGCGGCTCGCTTTAAATTTTCAATCTAAACAAGTGGGGGCAGGTGTAGCATCGTAGTAAATTTCGAGTAAAGTACCTACTTCGTTCTTGGTCATAATTTCTCGGGCGTCTCCAATAACTGTGTGGGGCCGAAGCAAACAGGTCTCGAGCCGATGCGCTTTAGAGACGAAAACTGCAGCGATGCAGTTGCCTTCGCTATGACGGGGAAAACAAGCTGCGGCCTGAAGGAAATGCGGTTGGGGAAATCAGTGAGACCTCCCGCAGTAACTTTGCTGAGATCTACCTACATTTCTTGTATTTGAGATTTGTTTATATGTTCCTCTGTATTTGTATTATTAGGTAAGTGGGTTAGGTATGCATTATCTTGTGAATATAATTTACGATTGAATTTAGACTATGAAAGATATAAAAAAAGAAGTAGATCCATACCAATATATATAAAAGTGAAACATTGTCTGTTTGTTTGTTTGTTTGGGGGGCTTTTTCATGAAATTTAGAACGGAGATGGCTTATACCATGGAATAAAACATGGGCTACTTTTTATCCCGGAAAATTGTAAGTTTTCACGGGAATACTGTAAAATGATGATTACTCTCTGTAAGGAACGGTTGCCATCACAAAATGGTCTGTGGTTGCCATGGAAACGAAATAGCAAGTCTGTCAAAAAACATCAAGAGCATTGGTGCTACACCTACTTTGTTTTTAATATCCTAGAAGAAAATAGGATGCTTTTTTCGTGATAAACAGTAAGTAGTCCGCGCGTACGAAGTCGCGGGCGGGAAAGCTAATACCTAATATTGTTTATTCCCCATTACATAACATTTAGTTGTAGTTGTTACTTGATATTATAAAATAACGTTAGTAAATCGATGAAATATAATTTTGTTTAACTCATTACCACTTTCTCAATAAAATACTGTATCAAACTTTGAAAGCCTAAAAATTATGAATATTAGACAACCATCTCATTAACTACCCAACAGGTACTCATCACCTACTTATCAGTACTTAGCTTCAATCATAGATCGCAAGATACAGACCGATGTGAAAAACTATAGGGAAAAAAGAAACCCTTGGCCCAACCTTTTAAATTATATGGGTATATTAGACGGGTTCTAGACCCAACTGTACCAATCTTTTAAATCGAACCATGGTTTATTTATATCCCGCCTTTACATATTTATAACATTTTCCGGGGTAGGTACGAGGTCATCGATACGAATAAATAATGTGAGTGTCCTTTAGCTTCTGACCCTAGGTCCATTAAGTATAATGGAGGTCTGGGGTCTCCATCGAGATAGAGCACCGCTGACCTGAATTAGAAGACGCAGACATCGATCCGAACACGATTTGAACAAATATTTTCTATAGATAATGACAATAGAATAGAACTAACTTGGAACGTACATTCGTTCTACAACTGATAGAGACAATTTAGTTCGAATATAAAGCGTCTAGCCGTCAATCCATACCAATATATAAAAGTGAAACGTTGTCTGTTTGTTTGTTTGGGGAGTTTTCACGCGATATAGCTGGACAGATTTTGATGAAACTAGGACTGGAGATAACTTATACCCTGGAATAAAATATAGGATACTTTTTATACCGGAAAATTGTAGTTTTCCACGGGAAAACTGGAAAAACTGGAAAAATTTGGATAACTCGCAGTAAGAAACGGTTGCCAAGGACAACAAGTAGTGAAATAACAAATATGTCAAAAAACATCATGAGTGGAGCTATACCTACATTTGCATTGGTTTTTAATATGCTAGAAGAACATAGGATGTTTTTTCCGCGATAAACAGTAGTCTAGTTTAATAGACTGTAAAAGAAAAACTGCATCTAGGTATTTACATGTCTTAAATTTAGATCTTTATCTGATAAATATCAATCAGAACTGAACCTAACTTTTGACACTATGGTATAATACAAGAAAGTAAAGTGGAAGTTACACAATTTTAGCACCAAGAATCATTATTTGTATGAAAGGTTTTCACGAAAAAACTCGGAGACAATATCTGTTTCAAACCTACCAGTTATTATAGAAAATATGTTTCTTAAGAAACGCCAATGATAGTGAATTTTTATCCTCATATAAAATACGAAACCTCTATCGGAAACCTCTCAAGCTTCGACGGTATTAGGCAAAAAGTCATCACGTATTAGCCGGCCTCGGAGCCGGGTGCATGAGCCGGAAGTCGACTGCAGTGCAGTGTGCCTTGGCCAGATTTATGGCCTGCCCTGGTGGCCCCCGACACAGAGTGATCGCGTCGACTGCCTCGATCCCTAATAAATAACTGCACCAAGTTTCACAACGCATGCACCGACACTACTAGGGCTACGATTCCTAAAAGTGGAGATCCTAGACAACGATAATGCTTGTTCTAAGCCGGGTAGGTTGTGGAGCTACAACCGCATAAACCATGTATACACGTCTTTCCATGACCAGTGAAACGACGATATTGGTATACTTTTTCCAACATTTAAATTTAACATGGTTTGAGTAAGTAGAAATAGTAGGTATTCTTGACATGCCTCAATCAATGATCTTTTCAAAACAACACCACAGAATAATTAATACTACACTTCATTGTGATGCGATGCACTCGCACGAGTAGCTAGAGACAGGCGTTGTTAGAAATGTCATTTGATTTACGCTGCCACGCCATCTCCTCCTCCGCCATCTAATGTTGCGCAGCTCTGATGAATTAAGTTTGAAACCTTGACCAATAATCTATCGAAGAACACTACACTATAAGCAACGCTTTGTCTGGATCTCGCTTCGTCGACTGTGCGTAGTTTTAGTAACGCTCAAGCTTTCTTAGACGCTTGAGCGTTTCTTAGATGGTAGATACCTTTTTTTTTTTCTTTTTTTTTTAAATTTATTTATGGGCTTTGTCGCTTAGCGACCACATCGCCCTGTAAAGACATACACAAAATCACCACATCAATTAACTTAAACCTAATTCTGCTAACCTATTCAATTTAAATGCCTGGTCAGACAACGGACACGCTAGGATACAATTACAGAACCCTACATCTAAAATTTCGCTTCGACTGAACCATAATCTTCGGTAAATTTTACTACCGTACTCACGTCAAACTACCATTAAGCCAGCTATTGGTATAGAACTTAACTGTAGTCATGTGCACAGCATCGATACCTGAACAAATTTTGTCCAGAAACTGTTTTGAAAACATTAAATATATTAAAATAAAAAAATAAAAAGCACTGAACAATTATTGTGAAATCGAATTTTTGATGTGATTTACTAAAATTTGCAAAATACTGAAATTGGTCTTGTCCTAAGCATTTTCAAATACCCTGCCTATTGTATTACCATGGCCTGTTAGGTATTCGACTATGTTTAAACCAACGCCCCGGCCCACGCTCCCTGCCGGTCTCACCCTAATTTTTGACCCAAACTTCTGTTAAATGGTAACCCTACAAAAGACTGTTTTTTCGCAGCAAACAATTGAAATAGCAGCCGTAGGTATTTCCCATGTTCCGCATACTATCCGTCCGTTCTAATAGAAATAGTTTTTTGTTCATGCAGTGAAGTTACGAGTCGTGTTCTGTATCGAGTTGGTTTTGTATGGTTTTTCACTTGCCTGTTCATTGTGTAGCTTTATAAACAACAACTAAAGTCGACATTAGAAACGGGATAAGTATCACAATCAACTAAAGTAAGTAACTAAGTATCGCTTCGCAATCTCAAAACATAGAAGCCTCAAAACAAGAAATACCTATATGATTTTCCCGAATGTTAGTGACGAGGGATGTCAGTTTAAAATGGTTGAAACACCTTTAAAAAGTAGAGAAGCTTCTCTGTCTACGTTTATATAAGTACATTGAATACAAGAAGGTGTTAAACCTTCTCGATTGAACACTTTAATTAGTGTGAGTGCGCACGCCCAATCCAAATATTTAAAATCGTAATACTGAACTACCTGCCGATTATTTAGTTAGTAAGTATGTAATCTGCGCGGATAAATATTTTTAACATAATTTGTTAAGAATTTGAATTACTTAATGTGTGTACTATAATACTGATATGTTCTCGTTACATGTCTCTCAAGTTCATGTTCTGTTTAAATGAAAAATAATAATAAATCAAAAAGGAAAAGCTATAAACATAGTTTATTCTGTGATTAATAAAATAAGACCAGAATTATTGTATTTGGTTAAGGTTTAGTATCGTATCTGTGATCGCTCGTCATGGCGCTCTTTGGGGGAGGCCTATGTTCAGCAGTGGACTTCTAAAGGCTGACATGATGATGATGATGAACCTGTAAAAGCTGCTACGCGGCCGCATTGGTCCCCTATCGGAAGCACGGAGTGATGGAAAACTGCAAATAACTTAGAAAAGTCAAAAATCAAAACTCCTACAATTGAACTACTTTTACAGAAAACTAGTTTTGAGTATCAGTAGTTCAATAAAAAAAAACATTGAACTAACGAGATTAACAAGGCTCAGTAGGTCCATCAATTGAACTGTTAACTGAACTACTGAGACTTTTGAGTATCGGTAGTTCAATCAAATTATTTAATTGAACTAGTGACTAAAAAAACTCAGTAGTTCAATCAATTGAACTACTGAGAATAGACGCTCATAAGAGCGTCTACACATAATAATGAATTTGACTAATAATTATATCCTATTATATAATCATTAATCCATAATAGGGTTGCACACTGTTCCAATGCAATTTTCCACAATAAGTCCAAGTTCTAACTCGTTTGTAAATCCCCAAAGAGAAGAACTGCAAATATAACAGCATAATCACACCCGAAGATTGCTATAGCGAGTTTAAGTGAACCCAGGATAGAATTGAGAGAGACAATTTAATCTCATCGCTTTCAAAATTCTTCGGAACCGTGGGGCCGTGAGTAGTTTATAAACGGTAAGGAGTTTCTTTGTTATCCATCTACAGCTAGACTAATTCATTTTTAAAAAGTTTTAATTCTATTGCCGTCGGTTAATTACCATTGTTTTACGGTGAAACTATAAATTACACTTTTGTTTCACGCTTAAATGAGAACTCGTCTTAACGAAGAGCTGTGTTGCTGTAAGGGCTGCAACTTCATTTGTTTTATTCTAGCAGACGCGAACAACAAATGTAGATTATGAAAGAGATTTAAATAGTGTTCCAGCAAAATAAAGACAGCTGGGAAGCACGTTGGAAGGCAGAAAATGTGGTCAAGCAATCTTCTAAATTATTTTTACTTACGTGTTGTTTAATGTAGTAAGCCAGCACAGCAGGTGATTAGATAGGAACGCCAAATGTGATCAGGTAATGAAAAATTCCGATTATATTATGATCCGTTGGGAAGAACCCATGGCACAGCAGACTTAATAGTACAGATACCATAGGATCTTTTAATGTTGTGCCCCGCGTGTGTGTAATAATGGGTATTCATAATTTGGCATTTCCGTGATAAAAAGTGACAGAGCGATGGTAGCTTAGTGGTTTACAAGTGTGATTTAGAATCTAACAATACTGGGTTCGGTTCTAGGCTCCGCAGCAATGACTTTACGAAGTTATATGCGGTTTTCCATCGCTCCGTGCCGCGACCGACAGCTTAACATGCCCTTCGAAGGGCAAGGTCGTGCGTGACTGGTATTGATTAATAGAAGACGTTAAGCCATACCGGGAGGGCTTACAAACTCTGACACCAGAGATCAGCACTACCTCATACTACAAGCAAGCTAGAAAGTACCTACCGCTCCTATATGCTATTTCAGCACCTAAAGTAGGTAAGTACCTAACTGCACACTTACCAAATTTTAGCAAAATTCGTTCAACCGTTTCAGCGCAAACATACGAACATAGTAACACACGAACTTTCGCATTTATTATATTAGGTAGTAGGATGTAGTATGATAGTAGCACTGATGTACCGCCACGAATAGTAGGATAATCGATTCAGAAAACCCGGAGAGTTAAAATTAAATAACCGATTTCTTGTTTTTGAAGACAGATTATAAGATTTTTTATGTTTTGTAACTACGAGTTGCGTTAAGAACTTATTGCTATGATATTAATATTTCAGTCCAGAATCAGAGGAATAACAGAAATAAGTAAGAAAAACCTTAAAATGTATCTCGCTTGAATTATCAGTATCACCAAACCACTGAAAAATAATCCCTTGCTAATTAAATTACAAACAACATTCCAAACAACAAGCCCGTTACCGGCCTCAAAGGTACCTATGCTTATTAATAGAATCTTCTTACTTCCAGAATCACCTCTCCACAGATAAGTTAATCATCTGCCAAAAGTTACTTTCAGCGACTGTCGTTTCACTTTAATTACAAATTACTAAGTTGTAAACAAAGTCTTGGCTTCCAATCTCCTCGTCAAATCTTCGGGCGTGTTCGTTCATTAATTTTAATAAGACCTTCGGCAGTGGATCTTGGCTATTCAGAAATAGAAACCATAATTATATTTGCCGTCAGTTTGTTATCCTGTAGGTTACCTAAGTACTATTAATCGAGTGATTCCGGTAATTATTATATATCTAAAAATGAAATGCCAAAGAGAATTTGCCATCGGGTAATTTAGGAAAGCTTAAGAAATAGTAAAACTCGGTAGATCACGTACCTACTGAGTTGGATTGTAGGATTAGTGTGACTAGTCACCATAAATATATTGTGTATATTTCCTTAACAAGACATAAAAAAAAAATAGCCTATGACACACTCGCAATGAAGACGAATCGATTGGTACCTCGCTTGTCAAAGTCGGAATAAGTTTTTGTTTGAACACATCCCTTCCTTTGCTTCGCCGTAGTCAGGTAAAAAATTTGCATAAGACACTCTACACCTGAATACGAATTGATTGATACGTCGCTTGTCAACATCTGACCAATAGGGGCGACGCTGTGGTAGAACATCCACACACATATACTTACATAAATAGACTGTTGAGCTCTGTACCAGTGATCGGAGTAGGTAGAATGATTTTTCGTACAAGACTTACGTCATGATATCATAACATGGACATGCTATTTTTCCTGAAAGTTCCGATATTTAAGGGATTGAGTTTAATATTATTATGTATTAAAGTAGTGATTTAGTAACTACTCGTACATACTACATTTTAATATTAAAAGAAATATTATTAGACCTTTTAAATTGATTTTTAATTATCTGTCGAATAAAAAAATGAAAAATAGTTTTTTGCTCTCTATGCGTTTCCATAAAATACATCCGATTGAGTTGAAGCTTTGATGAGTTGCTGTGTGCAAATTCATAACATTTTCTACGCACTTTATAGCAGGAAAACTTGTTTCCCACTAGTAAATACTTTAGTGTTTACTTGTGAATTGTGAAACACTGTCAAAAAAAAACGTTTAATAAAATAAAGTGTCCAATCGAAGATATAACTATACATGGTCAAAACTAACTGAAAAATAACTATACATGGTCAGTTCTGACCCCACACCAAATATTACTAAAGTAGTAAATGAGTTATCCAGGATACTCTGTTCTGATTGGTTGTGCAACCGTTGTGCGTACAGGGTATAATAGTATGGTGACAAAATACCCTGTTTACCGAGTTATAGGTACCAATTATTATTAAGTATATCTATTACTAATCTATTCCCGTTCATACTTTGTTCGGCTTTTACCACAGCTTTTACTTGAAGTCTTTGAACACAACAGTATTTTTTTATGGAATGCCCGTCACCTAAGACACTCCCAGGGCGTTGAAAGTATTAAGAAATCAAACATAATCCACGTAATAATTTTGAAATCCCAGAAAAAAAGTCTTAATAATTTTAAAATGCCGCAATCCCGGAGGCATGTCCATATTAGCATGTACGTTTGAAATCACATTGACCCAAAATCATTCAACCTTCTCCGATCACTGCTCATTACCCATCCCTTGCTTCGCCGTATTCGGGTAAAAAGTCGTGTAGTAAAACACGGGCGCAGTTAAAAAAAGCTTGTAAAATCTTTTTGAATTTATAAATAGGATTAAAACTCGTGAAAAATGTTAGGGGTTATCTGGTCTTGACTGTATAAAGTAAGATCTGTACTGATTGCCGGAAAAGAATTCCAGAGAGTTCGCTAAGCAAGAGACATTCCGTCCGGAATTAAATTTAGATGGAAACTATCTGTTAGAGTAGCCGCTCGTTTAAGTTAACGACTATTTTATTTATATTGAATTTCCATAGTGAAGTACCTTGGTAGGTTAGTTAATGGAAGTTAAAGGTTTGCCTCATGTTACGGTTCGTTATTTGTTTAATTTACGGGACTTGGGATATTCCTTGGCATTCTTATATTCTTGTTTACTTAATTTGGGTTTGTAGTAATAGATAGCGCGATCGTTTTGGCGTAGCAGCGGACCGCAGCGAGTCGTATCTTAGCCACTGATATCACAATCCGCTTCCACCCAAAATTTATTAAATACTAGCTTTCGCCCGCGACTTTGTCCGTGCGGACTACAGTTTATCGCGAAAAAAGCATCATAATGTTCTTCTAGGATATTAAAAAGCAATGCAAAAGTATAGCACAACGCTCTTGATGTTTTTTGACAGACTTGTTATTATTTCGTTTCCATGGCAACCGTTCCTCATAGCGAGTAATCAACATTTTCCAGTTTTCCTGTGAAAATATACAATTTTCCGGGATAAAAAGTGTTTCCATGTTCCAATTCCAGGGTATAAGCTATCTCCATTCCAATTTTCATCAATATCTGTCCAGCCGATATCGCGTGAAAGCACACAAACAAACGTGCTTCGAATGGCACGTTAAGCTGTCGGTTCCGGCTGTTATTGATTAATAGCAGTCGTTAAGCCATGTTAGAGGGCCTCGGGCGGCTTGACAAACTCTGACACCAGAGGCCTTCACTACCTCACAACAAACAAAACAAACAGTCAAAGTTTCACTATTATATATTGGTGTGGATACCTACGGTTAAGTACTTTAACAAAGTTTTACTATTGAAATGTAAGGACTAAATAGTAGTACTAGTATTACTCGAGTATTTTAATACCTAGTTATGTGCCGTTTCATACACTATTTTATCTACACTCATGCAATAAAAAATTACATGTAAAATAAGTTCGTCATGTTCGTTGCGTTCTATATTCTCAAAGTTCGTTGCTATTTCCGTGATGTAAGGAGGAGTCAAATTCACTTCACTATCACTGCTGTCGGAATTTTTTAATCAGGATAAACCTTTTAATCAACAAAAACACATAGGTAACACATTAAATTGGTAAGCTACTAACATTAAACTGGTTGTGTAGAATTCTATTTCGCGCCAAGTCCTCTAGATTGATATATAAACACATGTAGTATCGCTACCCGGTCCCACCATTTTATGCACAAGTTGAGAGTAAAAAGTTGAAGAAAACCTCCTTGCTCCATTAAAACGTTCCTGTATTTCCTATTTCTAGTTATGTCATTCGCATAATCTGTGCTCACATTTGCACACGAAATAAAAATATTTTATTAATTTTTATTGTTTTTAGGGTATTCCTACGAAGTTAAATAGGCAAATATGTCTAAATGTATAAAATAAACGTTCCAACGTTGGGATATCAAGATAGCAGGCGGTGTGCGCCTGTAGATATCATGACTATTTCCTTCTGCAATACATTATAACATATATTTTTCATTGGATGAAGTTTCAGTTTTTTGATGTTTTCACATCTTGAAAAAGCGTATTTACGCTACGATGAGAATGCAATCTGACCTGTCCGGACTGACCAGTCTGGGACTTGTTCACTGCATCGATGAAAAATTGGTGTTACTTCCGCTCCGGGAAGAAGACCTAATCTGATATTATTATCTTGGCTTGCGTTCTTTTCATTGGGAAATTAATCTTGCCATAGAAATATCACAAGCGGTTCTTGCTCTGAAGTTACAATCGTTTACTTTTACCTATTTAGGTAAATTACATGTTTGACTTAAGTCATAGAACATAACATATTATGAAGTACTTACGTGACACTGGTAAACGACTTACCGAAATATGTTGTATTACATTGAATTGTCATCATGATAATATTTGTAAATAATGTCGATTTTATTCCATGTTTGACTATTTAGTCTGACATTTAGAATAACACATGAAGTATTTACGTGGCACTGAGTTCAAACGAGATTACCGAGATAACCGAGGATAAAGTCAAGGAGCCTCACCAAGGTCCTTGTGTTTTTTAATAGATCTAGATCCAGTAGTTCTCTTATTTTAAGATGAATATTATCCGATAAGCTGCAAAGTTGATCTTTCCAGCATCCAGGCCACGCAAAGTTCTTGTAGACCAAATGTACAGTACATAGCCTTAGAAAATGCCTAGAAGGGAATACGTTCAAATATTATACTTGAAGATACCTGCCTGGAGCGAGGGACCAGTACACAAGAATATATTTAGAACTGAGAAAGAATCTTATAACTATACAATGGACAGCCTTATCGCTAAAAGCTATGTTTTTCCAGTTAATCTTTTGGATGTAAAGAAATATTACTAATATTATAATTATACGTGATTTATAATAAGAGTCCAGCGCAATAGCTTGGAGATCTCGTTAACATGCTGTTAAATTAAAAGATAAATTGTCTGAAGAAAATTATAATTATGTTGCAAACTAGAAAACTATTTGATGAATCATCTAAAACAGTTCTAACATTAACTCCAATATATATGAGCTTACTCCGAAGTATTTAGACTTTATACTGAAGTCTGCTAAAACAGTAGACAGATCGGGTGGCCGGACACCGATTTAAACAAATGGGGTTATTATTGACAACGAGTGTACCAAAACCTTCGAGCTTCGCCCCAGGTGTGTAGTTGGATGGTGCATTCTGGAGCCGCCAGCGAGTAGCAGCGCGCACGAGGTTTCCTCTTGCAAACTCTCCGGCGCGGAGTCAAAGACACAGCTAAGTACTCTGGTCGTTATTCTGTTTTTATTTTGCATTTATGGGTCTAAGATCCAGTTTGCAGCTTCAATAACTGAACATCGTAGTTTGATGTAAAAACTTTCTAACTCAGCTGATGAGCTATGATTTATTATGACAATTCTAAGAAGTCCTTAATAACCTATACAAGTGGGTGCTATATCGGAGTATACGAGTAATGCATTGTGAACATGTATGATAAGCAACTTATTTCACTTATTTTTCTTTGGCTAAAAAGTATCTGCAGTAAACTTCGACTCCTTTTAATTAAATATAATAATAACCATCTCGTCCGTGACCCAAATTTTTCCATTAGAAAATTATTATATATATTTACGCTAAGCAGGCGCTAACTGCTATAAAAATCATAAAAATAACCATGTTAATAAAAATAATTTATCATTTTGAATTTAATTTAGACACATCACTAGAATTTGTGAATTGTAAAACTGTTTCGACTTGAAAAATATCCTACGACTGTCACTCACGAGTTGTTTCGTCGAATACTTCAATTCGACCGGTGTTCGGACGTTAAAGACGTCCATCCTCGAGAGTTTGCGCAGCGAGGGCGTGACGTGAACTGCGGACCACCGCACTTGTCGTTCATTACGTCAGTGGCGCTGGCGGCGAAGATGCTGCAGGCGGGGGAGCTCCAGCCCAGATGAAGACTCACTTTAGACTCACTCACTTACGCACGCACCATTTTCACTGTTGTCGCTGGCGTACACAAACAGTTTAGAGTCCTCACACCAGTTGTCGACAGTGTCCACCTCGCGGAGAAACGGCTCACTTTCGGTGTTTCGACTTTAATTGATCTTTCAGACGCGTTTTTTTCTAATGACCAATTCTTGACAAGTGCCTTGATTTATTACAGTTCCAAGATCATACCTATATCCCATAACATCTATTATAGACCAAATCATACAAGATGACGTTTCTAATTCGATCACGCTGCAGTCCGTTGCCTGAATTGAAGATCTCCTGGGAGCTCGTACTCTGTGCCACGCGAGATTTCTTGCGAATGGCGTATGACGTCATTGCGGCAATTGCCGAACGGTTTCACGAAGATATTGTACCGTGACGTTAGATTGCCTTGCGCTGACTGAGTGCTTAAACAAGTAATACATCTTTTGAGTATTTTTTTACGGGTACATTAGAGCGCGTTTAGGGCAAACCTAAACTTCTACCTCTTAACCTCTTCATTATATTAACTACTTCCTCTTTATTATAATTGCCAAGATATAGGCAAAAAAAAAAATGTACCAGGAAGAGATACGGAATCTATAAAATAGCTTCAACAACTCAGTCTCAATTTTGATCTTATTTTTTATTTATTTTGATGTCACCTAATTGCTAATTTAGTATGACCTGCGGGCCTGATTTATTTATACCATATTATGGTGCCTGGTTCATTTAAATAATATTACGTCGCAACTGGTAGCTTTTGTGTAACACTAAGTACTGCGAAACCGGTTTTATAACAGTAAATTTCAAGCGAGCGACTTTATAAAAAAAACAGTAATTTAAAAAAATAATTAAAAACTGTGTATATTATACGTGTATATATATTTTTTTTGGGAATATTCAGAGAGTTAATATTCATCAGAATTTTTATGTTTTTATTTCTTTAATAACGGCTGATAGACACACAAGAAATAAAATCGGGATGATTATTATCCGTGAGTCATTTCCTCCTGACCTGACGTCAAATAAGGAATGATGGGTTCAACTGAGATCAAAACCACTGAAATATCTAGTGATGCACCGTATGTATCATAGCCGTATGCACGCGCGTAGACATTCGTCGTCGACATTCGTCGTGAGGTGACGTTTTGTCAGTGTGGTGACTTGAGTATGGGGCTTTTTGCCACATAATTATCGCTTGGAGACAATTGACCATATATTACCTTTCGGTATTTTAGATATATACGTTGAAAACTCAACGGTTACTCGGTGCCTAGTCTTCATATCGTATAGTGACCCGGACGTTTTAGCCGTTGATTTGATTACACTAATAAGATGTTATTTTATTCAGTTATTTAAGCCATTCCACCTTTGTTTTCTTACAATACTGATTGAAGACTCCTGTTTCGCGTACTGTGACCCAACGTTTTACTTCTTTTATTTAGCAATGTACTCGTATTATTGTCAAATATAAGCTATTCCAGGTCACATCTTGATATTATAATAGATATTATAATCTTGATACTGTATATACTGTGAGATGGTGAAACTTTTATTAGAAGACTGTCAAGTAGTAAGAATTCAATATCGCCAGTTATTTAGTTTTTGAACTCTTTTGTTTGGTAATGGCTCCTAATACCACGGAATAGAAGGAACAATCAAAGGACATTAATTCAATGCCTTCAGGTTGTCGATGATACGTAACAGAAAATTATTTAAATTATTACTTCATTCAGACGCCATTTTAGCGAACTGAGAGCGGTGGCGTTTTCTAAGTCTCGAATTCTAAAGAAACGTTGTGTCTATTCATTCACAGGGGGTTTTCCCCCCGGACTGAAATACCCCACGACGGAGATTTTCCCCCGGATTGAGAGATCACACGACGGAGGCTTCTTCCCCCGGATTTAAGTAGAAAGGCACCGTGTCGCGACGTATCGCGACACGGTGCCTTTCTACTTAAATCAAACGTGGCGTGGTTAACGTGGCAGGAATCGTTGGATATAATGTCGTCGTGGCGTACCACGACGACATTATACCCAACGATTCCTGCCACGTTCTTGGAATGCGGTATCGTATTTTATGCATATATTTTACTAACCGGAGTGTTGAACTTTGGTTCCCCACCGACCTGCTGGACACCTGCAACGCCTGAGGGGTCTAGCCTAGCTACCTCTCACGCAAATTGGACATTGCTGAAACGTCGGATGGAGAATTACCTTCACTAACATAACGGCTAAATCTTATAGAAAAAGGTAAATAAGTAGACTACACTGCCGGCCGGCAATCCATCATTGTTTTGTTAGAGTAAATACTTAGTTTTGTCAGTTCTATATCGACCCTAGTTATAACAGGGTAATCTTAGTATTTCTTAGCTGCTGAGTTGTATCTGCAGGCAAGGGTTCTTTAGACTTTAAGCAAACAGGCAAGGTTAAACCAGAAATAGTAAATATTGTATTGGTGAATTTAAATTGCATGTTTTGTCTTCCACTATTACATGCTATCTTGAATGGCCGTCCAACGTACCTACGGCACGGTTCCTTAGATTTTAAGTAAGTAAGCAAAATTAAACCAAGCATAATAAAGATTGTATTGGTGAATTTGAGTTGTATGTTTTATCTTCCACTATTGTACCCACTAGCTAGTACATTACCGAACGGTCTTGATCCAATAGTTCTTGAAGCTCGTTCCGGTCTAAGTTTATCCAGGTAATTTTATTAATTTCAAAGTAGTAACGAGTATTTTTAGTTTTGAGTGATTCCGAAGAAAGATATAGCGTCCTCGCGTTCAAAGCCACCGGATGGGGTAAGAATCCCGACTCACCCCACTCTTAGTCTGACTCGCCCCATTTTATTTTCTATTACCTTTATTCTCAAAATTACTTTTCATTGATTTGAGCGAATACCCTATCGGCGTTAGACACCGGACCAACTATCTCGGCGGATGTGTGAGTTTGGCCTAAAAACCAATTCATCACATTTTCATTACACTTTTCTTTTTTTTTGTTACATACTCAATGAAACATATTTTTAAACAAAAAGTGTATATTTTTAAACAAGTGAAGGTAAATAATTATTATGTGTGTACAGTGCACATTTTTAGCATCACTCACTCGTTCTATGAGTAACTAAGAATAACAATAATAATTTAACACCACAGTACTCTGTGTAATGTGTATTAACTGGACGGTAGGCAATTCAACAGACAACTTCCAGTCGCAAGGGCCTGAGAGCTGGAGGTCGTGCTAGTGCTAGTGTGAGCCGAATCCCAAAAACTTTACAGATTTGAATTAAGCGGGACCCTTTGTTGCAGTGAATGAAATGCTTGCGTGTTTTAAGGTCAATCAGCGCCATCTAGTTAAATCAGAGGGAGAACTTTGATGCCTTTGGTTTATTCGCTATGAGGGATTGTAAATGATAATAACAAATTTACAAAAAAAAAAAGTACCTAAATTGACAGAACTCTTTTTCTATTTTTGAGTTTTTTCTAAATTATCTGAATTGGAATTATTGTGACCTTGAAATGAACTTGTTGAAACGATTTGACGGTTTACTTCAGAAAATGACGATGATGATCGAGGAAAATGTATAAATAACGGATAAAATATGTAAATGCTTAAAAATATGGAGCAAAACATTTCAAGAAGCCCGTGATTTCGACCCAGGCACGTTGGCAGGCCGGTATACTCCTGCTGTGCCACATAACATCGTGCCAAGAAGGTCGAAATTATGATACAGTTTTAATGTTTTATTTATATAACATTTAAACTATCATAACTTTGAATACCTATCCCGCAAGAACCCTATATTTTTTGGGGATAAAAATAATCCGTAATTTTAATACATAATATGAACTTTGACTGCGCCAAGTTACATCAAACTCCATCCAGTAGATTCAGCGTAATATGTTTTCTTTTAAATAACTTTCAACCCCTATCCTGCGGGAACTCGTGATTTTTTCGGGTTAAAAGTATTCTAAATGTTAATCCATAACATAAGCTATGATTGTGCCAAGTTGCATCAAAATCCGTCCGGTAGTTTCAGCATGATGCGTGTTCAAAGAGACAGACAGACAGACAGACAAAATTAAAAAAAAAATTTTTGCACTCCATATCGATTTTGTAGTTAATCTCAATTAAAATTTTCAAAAAATATTTAATGTACAGATTTAGCCCAGTTACAGTTTTATTATAGTATAGATAGATAGATAGAAGATATATAGATAGAAGCAGATAGATGACAACAGGTTTTCCACCTCTAAACAAAATGACATAACTAGAAATAGGAAAATACGGGAAGGTTTTAATGGAGCAAGAAGGTTTTCTTCAACTTTTTACTCTCAACTTGTGCATAAAATGGTGGGACCGGGTGGCGATACTACATGTGTTTATATATCAATCTCTTCGGACTAGGCGCTCCTATAATTAAGATAAAACTTATCTTACAGGTAAGTTCGTTTAATCAGTAAGTATATGTAAAGTTGGCGCCAAAATGCAGTCCACAGCGAATTCGCGCGCATACGGTCTAACGCGCGCTGCCATAGATAATCAATGACAAAAACCTTCGTTGTACGGATCCAAACCGGTGCTTTTATAGGATAAAAGTTATATTATAACAATGTTTACATCAAAAAACAGTTACACAAATCCCTTAATTTTATTAATTAGCACACTGAATAATGTTAGTTTGGAACTTCTTCATTTGTATTGGAAGCGTAGATCCAATTGTGACTAAGGCCAAAGAAGGCCAATAAAATTATTATGTGCGTTGCACCTAATTTATGTGGTCCACGCAAGTGGAGCTGGTACCTAATCTTCCTGATTTTCATTAGATCTTCATTACTTTCATTAGATCTTCCTATTTTTCATTAGATTCGAAGTATTATAGTTTATAGACTTTATAGAAACTTTAGTAAACATAACATACATATCTACATGGATATGTGTGTTTACATAGGTATCACCGGTTCTTCCATAGTGTTACTAAACTCTTGTGAAACTCTGTTATTTATAGAATAAACTCCACCGAAGGAACTCCATGTGGTTTCCTAAGCTTATTTACATAACTTAACCAAATGCAAATACATCCCTATGTAAATGGGTCTCAGGTGCAACTAGAGAAGACGCCACTGAAGGGTTAACCTTAAGGGAATCTGATTAATTAGCCCCAGATTCAACCCAATAAATTATTCCTACCCTGTTTAGATTCCACCTCTTATACCTAATTGCATTTCATGGTGTCATCATTGTTACACATTCTGAAGAGATGGCTCTGGCCTATACAATTGCTTGCGCTGCTTTGATGTTTATTATTTACTTCCTTATATTATATGCTTTCAAGTAGTAGTATTGAGGTATTTTAATTTAAGGTATCTTACTTTATATGTACTTTTAGAGACGTACCTACTGTATAGAAACAGAGAGATTATTTCATTTAGAACCTCCTCCTTTTCTGAAGACGTTAAAAAATATTTCACAAGACAACGCACAACAATTTGTCCTTATAATATTATTATGGTGTTGTTTGTAGACCCTTTTCCCTTATGTGTCACGCTCAGCCAGTCAAAGTGTCACATTTGTTGACCCTCCGCTGCATAGTTATGTTGTATTTTTAGCATTTACTCACCTAATAAAGTCAAATCTACACAAATTGAACATAACGAGAAAAGGAACTCTCAAGAATAGCCTTATAAAACCAACCTCGTACCTACATATGCACTCTTTAAAGTTGCTTTCAACATTTGACTTAAAATCTGTTCGCGAATCACTTTAACATAGAAATTCAATTTCCCATAATGTGTTCGGGTCGTTGAAAATATTGGTACCCACAAATATGCAATATTTCGTTTCGATTTACGTAAACATGAGTTGAGGTTCGAAAACATGAGCACTGTTTTCTAATTAAATTGATTTGCCCTGCAACATGGAAATGCTTGCTTGCTTGTCGTATGAAGTACCTAGAGCTGGGGAAACATATAGAATCGAGGGGCAGGACTTGAGGGGGTTGGTAGCCCTCCACCTCCCCCACTTGGTATCGACGGTAATATTCGCACCTACTGCTTGTCTGTTGAATATCTGGCAAACTAGGTACCTGATAATTAATAGACTACCACAGAGCAGCAGTTTTGTTTGTGCTTACGTGACAGCAGAAATAAGGTGCTATATCCAGCAAGCCCTTGCAACCCTGCAAATGTTTGCAGGCGAACGACCGTTTAGTCGGTTATCCCAAAGAATGCAGTCAGCTAATAATTAGCTAACTTAAAGCAATTCCAGAATAAAACATGCTCACTGTGTTTATTCTGCTTTGATCTCACCGTAAACATGTGTACCTACCTGCCTAAAATGTGATTTAAATGAAAGTTTACACTTCCGCTGGGTTGCCTAGCAAAATGTTGGCACAAATACAAAAAAAAATGACTTAAAATTGCTATGTTTTTAAGATAAATGAAGTGGAAATTGGAAACATACCAATCTAAGGAGCTGGATAAAATAGGTCGCCATGCCTCAGCCTTTTTATCGTTGGGAAAATAATTTATTGATACCACCAAGTCTCTGGGGGCGACGCGGTGGTATGTCGGTCTCCCACCGACTGAAAACCCCACGGTGTTTTTACGGGACCCCTTATATCGGGACTATGGGGAAGCTTGCGCATTCTTTAGTCTTCCTCAATACGGTGGTATAAGGTTGCCTGCGTAAAACCTGGCACAATTGGGAGTTGCCAGCATTTGAATGCGATAGCGAACACTAGGTGGTACGAAGGAATATTAACAAGCACAAATAAATACATTACATAACCCCCAACCCCATTATAGCTAAGAAGCATCTCGGTACATCAGCTTTCAAATTATTATACCTATAAATACAAAAAAACAGGACAGCGAACAAAATTATTGAATACAATTTTCGTAAGGATCTCTAATATTTTGAAAAATAACATACTGCCCATGATACTCGTAGGTGAAAGATTTTTTTAAATAGGCTCATTATTTTTGAGGTTATCTATCAAAAACAAGCAAACAAACAAAGATACAAACAATAAAATCTTTCCTCTTTATAATATTAGTGTAGATGTAGACGAGCTGACCGCCCGCAAAAATAATCACACTAATATTATAGGCGAAAATTTGTATGTATGTAAGGGTGTGTGTGTTTGTGTGTATGTTTTTTACTTCATCACGTTTAATTTGAATGAAATTTTGTATGGAGGTAGCTTGTACCCTGGATTAACACATAGGCACAGAATAAATAATAGTACAAGTACAGAAGGATAACTGAGGAAAGTCATTTAAATTCATAGCAACTCTCGCTACAACGCAATAAAGTGCAATTTAACTCGCACAGCGCTGCGAGCTATCAATTATATTTACCTAGAAGGCGCTCACCCATTGCGTGCGGGCTAGAATGTACCGTATCACAACTAGGGCATGCAAAACTCGGGTAGTTTAAAAAACCCGGGTATTTCGAGTTTTCAATTTTAAAAACCGTTTTTTTCGAGTTTTACGGGTTTTTCGAGTTTTTCTTTATTTGGGACTTAAAGGAAATATTGCATTAATTTGTTGCAATTTGTATTAGTGTGTGTAGTAACGAAAAGGCTGAAATGTAATGAAAATATGTATTTACTTTCGTATTCTTATTTTTTAGCTTTATCAAGAGATAAATCAAGTAACATTTGGTATAATATTCAAAGTAACATTGGGTACTAGTATCATTAAAAAAAGTCTCTTCCCCTTTCATAGATAACAAATTTAGGTAGCAGCAGGTAAAACAAAATCAACATAATAAAATGTTTTCAAATAAACGAAAGTTTATAATCAGTGCGTGTTGCCAGTGATGACATGGCGCTGAGACGTGGTCGCTAACTATTGGTCTCATACACAAACTCAAAGTCGCGCAGCGTGCAATGGAAAGAGCTACGCTCGGTGTTTCACTACGTGGTAGAATCCAAAACGAGGATATCCACTGAGGAATAAAGGTTCTCGAATAGCGACCACGAACAAGCAAGTGAAGCCCCACACGATGGACCAACAACATTGTACCCATCGAAGGAAGTCGGTGGATGGACGTGGCACAAGATCGCTCATCATGGCACTCTTTGGGGGAGGCCTATGTTCAGCAGTGTACTTCTAAAGGCTGTCATGATGATTATGATTACATAATTAAATAGCAAGGAATAAGTCTAATTTCTTGCCAATACCTTGCTACGCGTGCGCCCGCGCAGTATGCGCATGGTAGTGCGCGTTGGAGCTATTTCGCGCGCGAGCAAGGTAACTTAACAAAAGAAATATTTTTTCATATAGGACAATCTTTAAAAAATTTATTAAACAATGACGATTCCTAATCAAATCAAAGTAGAAATAGTGCAAATTTATTATTAGGGTCCTCTGTCAAGGGACTGTAATAATAAATCTGCACCATTTCTACTATTTTATTGAACACTAGCTGTACCCGCAGCATCGCTCGCGTGGCCATTTCTCTAGGTTAAAAGAACTATTACTACTATTCCAAGGAATAGTAATAGAGTTTACTCGTAGGCCTAAAATACCTAAAATACTAATGTGCCATTAAACAAAATTCCTTCAGTCGACAAAAAGTTTTCATCGATTGCTCGGTTGCTACTCATCGGATTGAGAAAATGAGTACACAAGTTTTTAAGTCAACCTATCCAATAATGAAAACCACATCGCAATCAGTCGAGTAGTTTTTACGTGATGTGTGAATAGACTAACAGACAAACACGAATTTTAAAAGCATTTTATTCATTTTCAGTAGCTTATTTTCAGTACCCTACTTCTATCCCGCAGGAACCCTTTATGTTTCGGGATAAAAAGTATCCTTAATTTTGGGTTATTCCCCACCAGCTTTGTCTCACTAGCGGGGAGAAAGGGAAAAGTAAAAAAATGTATGGCCTTTCTTCCCACTATTGAATATATTATTTGAAAGGTAATAATTGAAAAAGTATTCTCATTCTCCCCACTATGGAATCAACAAATATACCTATTATAGTAGTGGGGATAAAGGCAATAACCAAATTTACTATAGTATAATGTCTCACTAGACTTGATATGAAGCAAACATTATTTTCAGCAAGGGCAATGTTGGAGATATCAAGGTTATGAACGATTGCGTAGTGGGGAGAAAGAGAATACTTTTTCCATTATTAACTTTCTCCCCACTGTCAAATAATATATTCCATAGTAGGGAGAAAGGCCATACATATTTTATTTTTCCCTTTCTCCCCACTAGTGGGACAAAGCTGGTGGGGAGAAAGGGAATAACCTTAATTTTCACTCATCATATGAACTATGACTGTGCCAAGTTGCATCAAAATCCGTGCAGACGTTTTCACTCATCATATAAACTAAGACTGTGCCAAGTTGCATCAAAATCCGTGTAGAAGTTTTAGCGTGATACGTGTTCTTTTAAATAACTTTCAATCCCGATTCTGCGGGAACCCTTTAATTTATCAGGATGAAAAGCATCCAATGTCCTACCTCGTAGTATGAACTCAAATCATACTAAGTTTCATTTAAATTCATTCAGTAGTTTCGGCGTGATGCCTAGCCAAGATACAGACAGACAGACAGACAAAAATGAAAAAAATACATTTTGTACCTTGACAGTAAAAACTGACTAGGGATACAAAATGTTCAATAAAATCCGCTGTTCCCAAATGACTCTCAGCGGCACTCATTCAACATCAGACCAAAGCCTAACAAGTAACAATATATTACTCCCTAATACCTAATAATAATTATGAATTGTGGTCAGACTGTTCAATTTATTTGGTCAATAGAGTAGAAATAGGGAAACGGTAATTTTTTGTGAAGTTTGATTCATTATTAATGTTCTGGTGGTAGTATTTTACATAAACCACCATGAATGAAAAAAACTCGAAAAACCCGAAAAACTCGTGTTTTCAATCTTAAAAATCCGAGTTTCAAATCAGTCGGTTATTCGGGTTTTTCGGTTAATCGGGTATCCGGTTTGCATGCCCTAATCACAACGCGCGAGAGCTTCCATTGCTCTAATCGTTTCAGAATCGATTTGTCACTTTTACGCTCGGTAGGGTTGTATCAACCTAGTCAGATATGACTAGGTTCTTGTTCTAGTAATTATTCTGTGATATAATATTACTTAGATATTGTAACCGAATAAACTATTATGTAAAAATGTATTATTTTATTACTTATTGTTATAAATGTTGACAGTTCGATTAACTACACATAACGACATTCTTATCAGAATAGACCTAGTAACTCATTAATTGATTATATCATAATAGGTTACACTTTGATGAATAAAAGGTGCCTGTCTGACTTCGATGCTTAATAATGAATGAAAAAGAAATGGCCACCTACGTAATAAAATGTCGGTATGTAGGTATTTTACGAGATTGGTCAGACCAAATGCTATGCAGTACCTTCTAGGTTTCGCCTTGGTATTCATAATTAAGAAAAGATTAAAATTTGACAAAAACTTTACGTAAGTTTACGTAAGTAGGTACTTCATCGTTTAGCACACGGCGCGCGACTCATCAAGCGCACGCTTGACACTCTACTGAATTAACCCTAATATTGAGGCTCCGACGTTTAGGTATAATATTTGTACTTGTTGCGGAGTGCGACCGCCCTGACATAGGCTACTTTTTATCTCGGAAAAATGCACTGTTCCTGAGGGACGCGGGTAAAACCGCGGGGCCTAGTATTTATATAATGGGGATAGAACCTATGTGGCATATTAACCCGCCCACCATATTTTTTTTCAAACTTTTACTGAAGGACCGTTGCCCGGCTAAGGTTACGGTCCTCCTTCTCAGGTAAAGGTGGGGTAATTTAAACAAGATGGTTAATTCAATAACAAACGGCTTTATTACAGTAAAAATATATACATATGTTATCGAAGCTTGGTTCTCGCCCCTTTACTGAGGAATTCAAAAAGAAGTATTTTATTTAACAAAGTTTGTTCCGCATCAAAAATATGATCAACACAGCTAATTTCATCTTATGATTCAAATACTAAAACTATGATTACAAAATTCTCATACATCAAAGTACATAAGTTCGGCCTGTCCGATATGAATTGACATTAGAACTGCAGAAACCTAGGCTAGTAAAAACTTAGAGAGACAGTGGTCAGCAGTTCATCATATATTGGTCACAACGAAACAGAATACTGTCGTCTATGCCTAAGCACGTTCTAAATCAAAATTACTTGTACAAACAGGAGTGTGTGTGTAAGGTAAAAGGTTGTGTTTCCCAGAGAGATGTAAATCTCTGAAACGGAAAGTATCTTTCAAACTATATCCTAACACGCAACAAGGCGAAGGCTTCCTTCACTACCGCAGCTCGCTGACTCGAAATGATTTGGAACGGACCAACCTGGAAGCTTCCCGGGTCGCCGTACTGTCGACTCGCGTGCCGCCACGTATCGCCTCCTTCACTCCACTCGTTCAGCTCATCGTGCTCTCCACGAACGGTGCCTTCCGCTCCTCTCGAACAGTTTCTGCGTTTCCCACAGTCGGTGTCTGGTGTCTCTCACGTTCGGTGCCTTCCACGGGACAGATCGGCTTGTGCCCCTCGGAGATCGGCGCACAGCAGCTTGCAGTGATGATGCACACGACGAAAGTAGTATATATAGGTAGAGGACACTTATACAAACAAAAAATGTCTAGTGATGTGGTATCCTAATTTGTCACATTTACAAAATATTTGGAGGTAAAAATCGCCATAATTAACAACTACAATACTTAAAAATGCAGTAATTAAAATTATGTGTGTTCATTCAATTGTATTCAAATATTAGTTTCCAGGTTGAATGTACTTGTTATTCAAAATAATTGTTCTCATATGGCGATCTTTTCCTCCAAATATATCGGGTACGTGACACTTTAGGATACCACATTACTAGTCATTTTTTGTTAGTATAAGTGTCCTCTACCCATATATACTACTTTCGTCGTGCGCGGAAAGTTAAAAAAAAAACAAAATGGCGGGCGGGTTGATATGCCAGCTTTCATACAAAAATGTTTGAGCCCCTTTAATGATTCTTATAACTTATATGTTTTACTTAATTTTAGTGCTTGCAATTGCAACATTAGACAATAGTATTTAAATTAAGAATAATCTAAAATAGTAAATTTTTTGAAAAGCTTAAAAGACAATTACTGTTTAGTTATAAGAATTATATATTTTTGATATGATATCTCACTTGGTAGGTTTTTGTAATATTTTGTTTCTTTTTTAAATGCAATATGGCAACTGTAAGCCACCATATTAGTTTTCTTGACATTTCATATATCTTATAGCACTCTCGTGATTAAGACGAATCCAATCATACCTCATTTATCAAAATCCATCAAGCCGTTTAGGCTGAAGAACGCGCCTAAGAAACATACAAACAAACAAACAAACTTACATACAACCCAAACACATAAACCTCTGTGCAGTCGGTTAAAAACGTATCCAAATCGGTTAATTCGTGTGGGACACAGACACACACGAATACAGTGATACCACCTACATACTAACCCTAAACTTATAACACCCCTCTCTTGGGGTTCGGGGGTTAATAAAATCGGGACCTTCTGAAATACCTACCTAATTATATTTTAAGGCAAAACTTGAAACAACAATGTTCAACAGCTCAGTGTGAGTCAGACTCAATATAAAGGGTTCCGTACAAATTGATTTTTTCGACAATTCTTTGTATGGGGTCCCAGGGATGGAGCTTCTAGGTTTAAGCTGGTGAAATCTGATGATTTAGGTAGATAGGTAGGTATAGCTCGCGAGGCATAAGCTGAGCTTTGCATTTGTGTGAGTGTACATAGATAGTGTAGGTGTGATAACCGGACTGAGGCGCGGTGCATCCTTTGCATGATTTAAACCGGTTTAAACTGTTTTTTGGCAACCGGCCGTAGGCGCGGTGCGTCCCTCGCTCAACGTAAGTACTGTATACTCACACAAATGCAAAGCTCAGCTTAGGCCTCGCAAGCTATACTAGTTAATAGGTAACTATGAAGTATGAAGTTGTGCGTTATGGTGGCATCTACCATGGATGGCATATAATGAAAATTTTAAAAGTTTTAATCCCGAGTAGGTCACAACAAGATTTGTAGAAAAAAAACAATTTGTACGGAACCCTCAATAGCAAGTCTGACTAGCAGATGGCAGGTTTTTTCATGCCACAATCTAAATCGACATCCAGGATTAGTTCCAGATCAAGGAACTCTTCAACGGCTTACAGCACAGACTCGAAATTATGTGTACGCATTTTATTATGATAGCGGGTTTTACATTTTACCATGACATGGTATCCAGATAAAGGAAATATTCAAAGGTCAACAGCACAGTCGCTAAATTTGTGTACGAATTTTATTAGATAACCAGTTTTAAATACCATGTCTCCAGATAAAGGAACTCTTCAGAGGGTCTACAGCACAGACGCGTAAATTTTGTGTAAGCATTTTAAAATGATAGGTTTTTTAATTTTACCATATGATGTTCCAGAATTTGCTGGAAGTTTAATGTGTAAACTTTTATTTAAATCACATTCGATTAAATAGCTCACAGGTCCACATTTTTACGGTGGGATCTAAATCTATATCAGGAAGAACTTTATTTGCTAATTTGAAACAACTTTCTGAAGCCTTTATCCCTTTACGAGCTTCAAAGTGTACGTGGTTACTTTACAGTCATGTGCAATACAGGAATATGGCGCGGAGGCGAGCTTTGTTCCTTACGGGAAACTGCCGTTTGAGGCTCACGTTCATAAATTCATTAAGGTAAAGTTCATTTACAATAGCTCTATTAATTTAATAACATGAGATGTAATTGGTGGGAGCTTGTTTTGCGTAGCTATTGTAGTAATATTTTAAGTACATTACGTGTACGAGTATTAACAAAGTACTTGGTAAGTAGGCTTACCAAAATATGAAATATCTTTGTTGAGCACAACACTGTTGACTAAAACTTCTCCTAAATTCTGCTTTGTAATATAAGCAAAAAATATGTCCCCAAAAATTTACTTTGTAACAAAGCTTTGACTCGATAAATCCATTTTTCCTTTGACTTCATTTTCATGTTCGTCGAAAAGCGACATAAAATGAAGTCTGTTGATTCGTCTAATTTAAAAGCAAGGCATCAGTGTCTGCATAAAAAAGGTTAGTTCATTATCGACAGTGGGTTTCTCTCGATCTCACTCGTTAGACAAGAGGGACATAGTAAAAAAAGGTAAGAGTAAGTTTACTGTGCCCTTGTGCTAATTATTTACTCTGCAGTCTCTGCACCAAAATTATGTAGAATTCGGTGAAGTTCAGCTTAGTTTAATGCGGTCATGAATTTTCAAATTTCTAAATGTGTGGTACTAATTAGTGTCCAAACTTATAAAAAAAAACAATAAAAATACTTACATAAGTATTCAGTATTTTTAGTAAAAAATATTGTTCTATGTAACAATCACAGTGTACTTTGCGATAATCTGAGCAGACTTTTTTACAGAGAAATGTTGTCTAAAATTAGGAAAGTGATTTAGTGAGAATACTCGTTATACTGTGTACGCACGTGATAGTTGCATTTTTAAACATTTCGATGAGTATAAATCTGACACATGCATACGTACTGCGCATCCCACACATTTGCGTACATAACATACTTCCCACATTTTACTATGACACAAGACTCATGAATAATGTACCACCAATAATGGAACTCCGCGAAATACCCACCTGCATGTATTAATGCCGCGAATTTCTTCTTTTGAAACTTTCCTCAATTGAGATCGATTTGAATATTTTAAAGTTAACCGATACTCGACTGTGTTACGGCGTTTTCTTTAAAGCTTTGTAGAGAGATGCATTACTTATACATTCTCAGAAATAATTTAGCTGAGACTTGGAACATTGAATCCAATCATAAAATTTCTACATTTTCCGTTCCTCATTTTTGTTAATAATACAAAACGTGTATAAGCCGAAATTGTCGTATCGCCCGTAGGCGCGGCTTTCGAAATCTCTTTGTAATGAGGTGACAGGGAATGTGTGTTAATATGAAAGATAACACGTGGACACAATGTAAAGGTCGGGCTTTGTATCGCGAAGTCCCAGGGGAGGTCACAAGTCGTTTATTTCAATAAGACAGCCTTACCTGTCATTTCGGCCGACCCCTTTCCCTTGCCCGAGAGATTATTAGCTTTATTTGTATTAATTAACGAACGAAAGCTTAAGTACTTTGGAAGTTTTATTATTAAGGAAGGTGTCATTATCGAAATGTCCTGGCGGTCAAATAGCAAGCGGATTTATGGCGGGAATATCGCGGTTTTGCAGTAGACAACGGAAAATTGCTTTTCAGTACGAAGGCTATGCTGCTGACTCGTCCCATGCTTTTATTGCACGACTGCCCAAAAAAAAAGAGTGTATTATTATTAGGTTTCATGTATGTATGTTTGTATGTATGTGTATTATTCCACCATAAGTTTTAAATGTCTGAACAGACTTGGATGTATTGGTATATCGCTTGGGGTATCGTTAGAATCCTTACCATCATCCCGAGTGACATTGTCTATAAAAAATAATTGAATAGTTCGTTTTTTGGCAGGGCAGTCGTGTTTTTTCTCTTACTTTGATGATGTACTGTTTGGTCTATGACAGAAGGCAATCACGGTATAAATTACTGTGTAGTCCATGGCATTATTTTACAAAGATCTTGAATTACGCTCATTATTTCAAACAAGAAAATATAAACTGAACAACAACATTTTTTAAAGGATTTTCTTCATTTACCCAGTGTCAAGTAAAGATATATTACAAGTTGAATGTTTTTCAACTGTCAAAATTTCAAGTCAGTCAGATAGTCAAAAGTCTAGTCAAGTCACAATTCAATAAAGTGGTAGAGCTTTACTGTAACTTCCTAGGGAGTTCCGGAAAGAACACCAAAATGACATGTTTTTCCGCGTTTGTATCATTTGCCTACACTCGTGGACGTTAACGAACAGCAACAATGGTTAATATTCCACCTACATACACATTTACAGAAACACAAGTTTGAGAAAAGAGACCAAAGCAATATAACCATCTCGATTTAGTTTCCCGCCGAAAATCATACATTTAAAATATTTCCCCTAACTGAAGAAAAGTATCCAATGTCCTACTTCGTAGTATGAATTCAAATCATACCAAGTTTGAGTTGATTTCATTCAGTAGTTTCGGCGCGATGCGCAGTCAAGATGCAGAGAGACAGACAGACAAAAATGAAATAAAACAGTTTTGGCTTCGGTATCGTATATAGGGTACCCTCCAAAAAATATTATTTATTACTTTAAAATTAACATAACTTTGGACCCTTTTCCCGCAGGAACCCTTTATTTTTCGGGATAAAAAGTATCCTCAATTTTAACCTATCATATAAACTATGACTGTGCCAAGTTGCATCAAAATCCGTTCAGTAGTTTCAGCGTGGTACGTGTTCTTTTAAATAACATTCAACCCCTATCCTGCGGGAACCCTCTAATATATCGCGATGAAATATGTCCCATGTCCTACCTCATAGTGTGAACTCTAAACATATCAAGTTTCATTTGAATTCATTCTTTAGTTTCGGCATCATGCGCGGCAAAGATACTGACAGCCAGAAAAAATATTAAACAATATACAGTTTTGGATTCAGTATCGAATATAGAAAAGCCTCAAAAAAATCATTTAGTAAATATCATCAATTTGCAGTATTTGGATCAATATCCTGCAGGAACCCTATATTTTTTCTGGATAAAAAGTATCCTAAACTATGTCTGTGCCAAGTTGCATCAAAATCCTTCCAGTAGTTTCAGTGAGATACGTATTTAAAAAAAAAGAACTTTATGCTGCGGGAACCCTTTAATTTCATCATCATCACCATCATCATCATCAGCCTGTATCCGTCCACTGCTGGATATAGGTCTCCCCCAATGATCACCCGGTCTTCGGCTCTTCTCATCCAGTTTTTGCCAGCCACCTTTCGCAGGTCGTCACTCTACCTGGCCGGTGGGCGTCCTACACTACGTTTGCCAAGCCATGGTCTCCACTCAAGAACCCGTTTACCCCAGCGGTTGTCCGTTCTTCGACAAATGTAACCAGGCCTCTGCAACTTCAGCCTGCTAATCCTCTGAGCTGTCGGTGACTTTGGTTCTCCATCGGATTTCCTCGATCCGCATCTTATCCTTCAGAGAAACTCCAAGCATAGCGCTCTCCATAGCTCGCTGAGCGAGCTTAAACTTGTGGACTACTCCCACCGTGAGTGTTCACATCTCGACTGTCAGCACTGGTAGGACGCACGCATTGAAGACTTTAATCTTCAGGCACTGTGTAGTATACGACGAGAAGACCTGACGAAGTTTCCCGAACGCTGCCCACCTCACCTGAATACTTCTGTTGGCTTCCCTCTCGAAGTTGAGTCAACCCAACTGCAAAGTTTGCCCTTGATAGACATATTCATTAACAACTTCGAGGGGCTCACCTTCGAAAGCTGCAGGTCTTGGGGTAATTAGATCGTAATACATGATCTTGGTCTTATCTAAGTTCTTCCCGAGACCGATCTTTCTAGAAGCATCAGCCAGGCCGTTTAGCAATTGCTCAAGTTGCTGCACCGATTCCGCCATAAGGACTATGTCATCGGCAAATCGTAAGTTTGAGATGTACTCGCCGTTTATATTTATGCCCTTCCCTTTCCAGTCCACAATCTTAAACATATCTTCCAAGGCATTAGTGAACAGTTTCAAGGATATAACGTCCTCCTGTCTCACTCCCCTGCGCAACTGGATATGTTTAGACTGCTGGTTCTGTACTTGAAAATAGTCGTGGTGTCATAAAGACATTTCAGCACCTCGATATACCGCCAGTCCACTTGGCAACGCTGCAGTGACTCCAAATCAGCCCAGGTCTCAACGGAATCAAAAGCCTTTTCATAATTCACAAAAGCGAGACACAGGAGCTGATAATACTCTTCGGACTTCTGTATAATCTGCCTCTCTGTGTGTATGTGGTCTATGGTACCAAATCCTCCGCGAAACCCGGCCTGCTCCAGAGGCTGAAACTCGTCAAGTCTTCTTGCGAGACAATTTGTGATGATCCTCGAAAACAACTTATGGACGTGGCTCAGGAGTGAGATGGGGCGGTAGTTTTTCAATAGGTGATGTTTATCATTTTTATCACTTCAGTATCGAATATAGAAAAAAAAAACACAATATCTTCAATGTACAGAGTTGGACCTGATACAGTTTTATTATAAGTATAGATATACTCGTATACTTAGGATATTTTTAAGATGGGGCTTGCAGTCTCGAAATTGATTTTCCAATAAAACTGCTGAACCAATTTTGATACAAAGTAATCGCTATCTATATAGCGATTACTTTGTATCAAAATTGGTTCAGCAGTTTTTCGAGAATAAATAGTTTTGTTGAGTAAATCCATTCGATTTTATGTTTATATTACCTTTATTTTGTGTTTATCTCTAAGATTTCTAAACCGATTTAGATGGTTGTTTTTTATTCAAAAGGAGAAAACTTTCCGTGTAGTCCCATATAAATTTCATCAAAATTGGTTCAGTAGTTTTATTGGAAAATCAATTTGTTTTATAGTTAATGTTTTCTAATATCTTGGGATTTTTGAACTGAATCAGATGATTGTATTTACTTGAGTAAGAATACCTCTAGTGTGGTACTGTATAAATTTCATTATAATTGGTTTAGTAGCTTTAAACAAGCTTTAATTTAATTCACTCTTCCGTGCTTCGGAGGGCACGTTAAGCTGTCGGTCCCGGCTGTTATTGATTAATAGCAGTCATTAAGCCATGTCAGAGGCCTTCGGGCGGCTTGACAAATTCTGACACCAGAGGCCAGCACTACCTCATACGACAAACAAACAAACAACAAACTGTGTCATAATGTTTAGGAAGGGATTGCAAGTCAATTTTGAACAATTTAAGGACGTTCAAAGATGCTGAAGTTTTGCACATGGGTGTAGTTCCGATGACAATTAATAACTACAGTAGTTATTATTACGTTAGTAATTTCGTAAAAGTGATACTGTTCTAGCTCAATTGTAATTATTTTATTCTTTTTAGTGGTTGTTTACAAAATATCATTTTTATTATGAAGACGTTTTTTTTTTTTTTTGGAAAAATATTTTTTAATCTGTACTGTCTTTGGTATCTGTACTGTTGAGACTAGCAAATATCGGTGCCTCTACCAGTTAATTTCTGTAGCTATTTGAAACAAAAAAGCGTGCATTTTAAATTGCACCTGAATGCCACGCATTATAGTTAATATTACTATGCGCCGTATAACGAAACTATAATTCCAACTGTTTGCATTATTACAAAGAAATATCACCATCAATAGCGTACACGCTTTTTTGTTTCTCATAGCTATAGAAATTAGCTGGTAGAGGCACTGATTGTAAGGACTTTGCGACCGATTCCTGTTGTAAAGCAATCGCTATCTTTGTCGAAACTGAAGGCCGTGTTGTCTAGACCTGTCGAAGCCATTAGTATGAGGTTTTAGTGGGTATTCATAACTTTTTCTCTATTTCCTGCTGATCCTAATCAGAATCTCGGAAAAAACTTCCTTTATTTGTCAAAAAAAAAATGGTTATAATAGCGTGGACTCAAATTAAATTTTAGTGTTCTTATTTTTACATCCCAACGAAAGCGCGCTTTATAGCCGTTGTTTATCTCTTAAACAAAAATTTACTAGTTTCCTAACTAACGTAAATGCACGGCTGAAGCGTGGATTCCCCGCAGCTAGCAGGAATGTTTTAAACAGCGAGTTCATTAAGCTTGATTCATCACATGCAGGTAAGCCGCACACTTTAAATACTGCTTGCTTTAACTTTAAAATCAAGCCATTATAGGGGGAAGATAAACGAGAGCTCCATAAAGGCTCGTCGACACATTAAAATGGGGTCAACCTGTTGTTTTTAATGCAATTTCGCTCTCAAATTCACCTCTATAAAAGGCAGCGCAAACATTCGACCCATAATCGATTTAATGAAAGGGCAATCGAAGGGCCCCGTAGGTTTGCGTTTCTAAATTTACGACTACGTAGCGTTTAATTGGAACTGCGTGAGGCTGTAAAAACGGCCTGATGACGAAGAAATTAAAATGGGAAGTTCAGAATGCTCGGGGCGTTTTTCCATTGGCCGGCACCGGCGCGGCACCGGTTGCGGCTTTCGACGGCAAACACGTGCGTGTATATAATTTTGTATAGTTTGCAGTTCGCCTGATTATTTTTGGGCTGCAGTGGCAGTGCAGCCCGACATAACTCATGTTTTAGCGCTGCAGTCAGTCCACGACGGGCGCACAGGGCCCCGCTGTGACGTTTTTTAACTCCCGAAAAATGAGACGGGTGTTATAAGTTTAGGGTGTGTATCACTGTATGTGTTGTGTGTGTGTGTGTGTGTGTGTGTGTGTGTGTGTGTGTGTGTGTGTGTGTGTGTGTGTGTGTGTGTGTGTGTGTGTGTGTGTGTGTGTATGTGAGTGAGGGTGTGTGTCTGTGGCATCGTAGCTCCCAAACGAATGGACCGATTTAGAAAGCTGGGGTAAGGGACGAAGGATGGGGGGGGGGGGAGGAGGGAGGGAAGGGAAGAGGGAGGGAAGGGAAGAGGGAGGAGGGGGGGGGGGGGGGGCTGCTGTTTTTAATGTTTCAAATCTGAGGTAAACGAGATGGTTCATAGCTATATAATGGGAATGGGGGTGAGAATCGTAGCTCCCAAACGAATGGACCGATTTTGATGCGTTTTTATGTTTGAATACTGGTGTTGTTGTTTGGAACAGCTCCTCTATAGTACGTAGTACATATATCTAATCTATATAGACCTATAGTCTAGCTTATAGTATATCAATAAGAACGAGTTTGTATAAAGGAGATAATTAAAAAAATATGTCTAGGGTACTTAAATAAGCTACTGAACAAGAATATAATATTTTTAATAATCGTGTCTGTCTATTTGTCTGTTAGTCTGTTTGTCTTTATGTTTATTCGCGCATCACGTATAAATTACTGGACCAATTGCAATGCGGTTTCCACTGTTGGATAGCTTAGAGTTTGACTTAAAATCTGGTACCTATCCTTAGTATCTCAATCTGATGAGTAGAATTCGAGCAATCGATAAAAAACCATTTGACGTCTTAACGAAGTTTAATGAGTTTAGTACATTTGGTTTTGTAATATCACAGAATCTATATATCCCAGAAAAATTACCACGCGGGCAAAACCGCGAGCACAGCTAGTGGTATAATATTATTTTCCAGTCAGATAAAAGTATCAAATGCTAAATGGGCCTTGCAAAATCTTACTTTTACAAATGGCGCATTTTTACTTAAGAGACTCATTTGGATACACGAATCGAGGTTATTTGAATAAAAATCAAATAACTGGGACGTTTATTTGATTTTATGTTTAGGGTAATGTATAGGAAAAACGCTTTGAATTGAGATTCGGTTCTATTTCTTGTAGGTATGAAGCTAAAAGATATTGTATGAAGTTTTTTTTTATTTCAATGTAAATTAATATTTGTATATGATACATATTTTTAATCAAAGGCTATAAAATTTACATTTACTATTCTTTCAAGTTCTGAATTAGGTCTTCTCGTTAACGGGATTTGTGTATGATGGTATCCTTATCCATACCAATATATAAAAGTGAAACGTTGTCTGTTTGTTTGTTTATTTGGGGGAGCTTTCACGCGATAACGGTTGGTTATTAATGAAATTTGGAATGGATTTAGCTTGTACCCTAGAATAAAACAAAGAATAATTTTTATCCCGGAACATTGAAAGTTTCCGTAGTAACCTATAAAACTGTCTGTCTGACTGACCAACCGACAGACAACACAGCCTAAACCGGTGGACTTGAAATGTTGAGGAAATATTCCTTGAGTATCCAAGAGGATTTTTAGAAATTCAAAATTTGCACGCGGGAGAAGCTGGGGGTGTAGCTAATACTATAGTTACAGTGTAATATACTGTAATAATTTGACTTAAAGAGCTATTTTTAAGATCAAAATTGTAATACTGTGAATATAATTTTAAACAGATAAGTATTCAATCAAGCCGTAATTTTGATTGAGCTCTCTCATTACATCGTTACCGAGATAATAGAACCTAAAGTTGCAGATTAAATCCAAGTTGAAAGGAAGGCCCGGACTTCCGGACCGCTTGGCCAACAACCACGTTACCTAACGTTTCTAATTTTAAAGAAACGAAATGAGCATTCACCACAAAAGAGCGGATAATAAAATAAAGGTTTTTCCTTCTCTCGTAAATCTTTCCGACCAGCGAATAGAATAGGGAACGAAAATGGTACAATCTTTAACTTTCTGACACTTTAATAAGATAATAAAAATATAACCGCGGAATAAAGTTCTTTACGATAAATTCACACTGAGATCTTCGCGGCCATTTTACTTAACAAACCGAGGTATAAAATTGGGAATGGGTAATAAGGTGAGTTTAAAAATAATAAAGGTGTTTTATATGACAGTGATATTTTTGATAGATATTCAAAGTACCTACTTAATAATTGTAGTTGTCTGCATCAGCACTCGCCACCTTGCAACATGCCGTGCCACTTGTGTATGTTTGTGGATGTATACACAAACAAACTAATATTAAGTAGGTAAGTATACTAATCTGGTATAATACAAGCTGTGCCCGTGGCTATGCCCGAGTCAAAATAACGCAAAACGTATAGTATAAAAAAAACAAATTTTTTTCTGTTCACTTTTTACAAATTATTAAAGTTCACTATTGACTTATTAACTTATTAGCACTTCATAGATATGTGTTGCCTCTTCAAGGCGAGTAGTGGAATGACCACCTCTGCAGGTGATGCCAGGGCTTTTATACTAACATTCCCCTCCCTTTAACTTCATTTGCCGATGTCCACGGTCTATATGTTTATCACACCGATTATAGGTTGGGGTATTACTTTATTATTAATAATATCGATTAAATGATTTTTACCATCTAATATAGGCTTAATATCTAACTTAAGTATAATAGACCACCTTCCTGCGACAATACGAGTAGGTTTCATTTCTACCAAGATAACGTGCTCATCTGACCCTAATGGTCTGAGTTTGTACCCGAGGATGATGATGATTCTGGAACATAAAGTTCTTCTATGTGATAAACTCTTCCATTGCTTAATTTATATGTATAATTTGGTTTACGACTAATAATTGTATAAGGACCTAAAAACCTTGGATTAGTTTTATGCCTTTCTGCTTTACTATTCTTTAAATATACTACACTTCCGACTTTGAACGACTTTGGTGGTCTTATATTTTTATTAATCCTATCATATCGTTTATTTTTATTTTCTTTTAATAAATTATGAACGTCCTGATTTAACTGATAAACAAATTCTTTTTGTTGAGAAGTATAATGTTGAATTGCTTCTCTCAAATTGTCAAAACTACGTAGTTTGGGTTTTCGTCCAAAATGAACTTCAAAGGGAGCCATATTTATTGCACTATGAGTAGTGTTGTTATAGGAATGAGTGATAAAGTAAATCTTTTGATCTTTATTTAATTCTGAATCTCTTTGTAATCTATATAATTCTTGAATTGTGCTATGTAATCTTTCTACATCAGAGTTTGATTTATGATGTTGTGGTGAGGTAGTATGATTAGTGACGTTATAAGTTTGTAACAACTCTTTAATTACTTCACTACAAAACGACTGTTCTCCATCATGAATTATTTTATTAGGTGATCCTATCATCGCAAATATTTCACCTAACACATCATAAACTTTACTTTTCTCCGCAGGTTTTCAATAATAGTTAAGTACCATTCCTTTTCTAAATACATAAAATCTATATGCCATATATCCATTAGTTCATGTGGCGTTTCTGTTTCTGAAGACAAAGTAACATGAGGATCTCTATTATATTTTTCTTTCTTACATGGTTCGCATAAAAGGATGTATTTTTTTATTTGTTTCTTCATGTTCTCCCAATAATATTTTTCTTTTAATTGTTTATATACACTCTCTATACCAGCGTGCCTATTATCTTGTAAATGGTAATCTTTTATTAATTGTAATTGTTCTTCTTTATTATTTATTTCGATAAGCGATTTAGTATATTTTAATGGTTTAAATTTAGTTTGATCAAAATATTTTCTATAGGTTTCTGTCACTTTGTTATATAACTCATCATTTGGAATTATGAAAGCATATTTACATGAGGCAAATACTGTAACATAAATCGCTTAATGATTTCTTCCTCGTGGAATACCTTGTACTGTTCTTTCAAAAACTGCCAACTCAAAAATTACACGCCTTAACCTTTTTGGTGGATAAGCATGCATTATTGGTATACCTTCGTCACTATTTTGCTGATTGGAGTGTATAGTTTCTTGGGATTCCAAATTTACGGATAAAGTCCTACTTTTGTCAGAATCAACCTGAAGAGTACGACCAGTAGAGTTGGAGTGAGTTGCGTTGACTTCCATTGAGTCCCCATCCGTGTGGTAAATTTCAATTCTACTCAAGGCGTCAGCTACATAATTATCTTTACCTCTAACGTGTTCTATAGAATAATCATAGTCTTGTAACTTTAATTTCCATTAAGTTAACCTTTGATTTGGTTCCTTAAGCTTGGCTAACCATATCAATGCCTTATGGTCCGTTCTCAAAGTAAACTTCCTTCCATAGACATAAGGTCTAAATTGAGTAACTGCCCAAAGTATTCCTAATAATTCTTTTTCAGTCGTATTATACTTTTGTTCAGTACTACTTAAAGTTCTGGATGCATAGGCTATTGGATGATTATCTTGACTTAAGACAGCTCCTAAAGCTATATTGGATGCATCTGTTGTAATCACAAAAGCTTTATCAAGTCAGGGAACGCTAATATTGGCGCATTCGTCAATAAGTGTTTACAGGTATGAATCACTTCGATATATTTTTTATTATGTATATCTATCGTAGTTCCTTTTTTGTAGCCTCAGTTAAAGGTATAATCAAACCAAGGAAGGCTCTAATTTCCTTCAAAGTTTTTGATATGGGAAACTTTTGAATTGCTTCTATCTTTTTTTGATTTGGTTTTAATCCATCTTTATTCAAGACATGCCCTCAGAATTCAATCTCCTCTGTCATGAATACACACTTATTTTTATTGAGTTTCAGGTTCGCTCGCCGTAACGCTCCAAACACCTGTTGTAATCGATTAATATGATCTTGCTTTGTCTTTGAATAGACAATGATATTATCAAGGTAAACGAAGCAAATGTTTCCTGATATCTCTTGTTTCAACACGTTATTCATCATGCGTTGGAATGTTGCCGGGGCATTCTTCAATCCAAACGGCATTCTGAGAAATTCATATTAATTCATGTCCGTCAGAAGTACTGAATGCAGTTTTTTCTATAGGGTCATTATCCATCATAATTTGATGATAGCCTGACGTTAAGTCTAACGTCATAAAGTAAGTGTTTCCTTGTAACTTAGAAAATAATTCTTCTATGGCAGTGGAAATTTATCGGCCTTCGTTTATTCGTTTAATTTTCTATAATCTATCACCATACGCCATTTTGGTACACCGGATTGGTCCATTTTTTTAGGTACTATGTGAACCGGTGAGGCCCAAGGGGATTCTGAAGGTTGTATAATTTTTTCTTGCAATAATTTACTGATTTGTTTGTGAATTTCTTCTTCTTGTTGTGTTTGTGGCAGTCGAAATGGTTATTAGCACTTCATAGATATGTGTTGCCTCTTCAAGGCGAGTAGTGGAATGACCACCTCCGCAGGTGATGCCAGGGCTTTTATACTAACTTTCCCTTCCCTTTAACCTCACTTGCCGATGTCCACGGTGTGTATAATATGTTTATATTACTGGAATCAGGTGGGGTCGGGTGACTCTCCCTTTCCAATTTTGAAGTCCTAGGACTTCAAAATTGAATAATAAACCAACCTAGGTTGATCCTTGGATCTACAAAATATGATAAGGACGTATCCCATTATTAGCAAAGTTATAAGTTATATGTAGCCCAGAAAAATCATTTTTCTGGGCTACAAGGATCCTATGTGTTGTTCCAGAACCAAAAGTAACAATATTATCAAAATTCGTTCAGACGTGAAATGGGTTTTATAGATTGCTCGACTTCTACTCTTTGGATTGAGATACCAAGTACTTATACAAGTTTTAAAGTCCAACCAACAGTAAAACCCGGAAAACAGCAACCGCACTCCCGTAGTTTTTACATGATGCGCGAACAAACAAACAGAAAGACATCTAATGAGATTTTACCTATAGAGACGTCATACCCATTATAAAACACTAAAACACGATGAAATCGTACTATAGCTACTTACATAAAACTTAAGCAACTATATTTGCATCACTGAAGAGGCTAAAATATCACAGAGATATACAGAACCGCGTCGTCAGAAAGAGATAAACATATGTTCTCAGTTACAGTGAAAAGCAGTGAGCGGCCTATCGCCAATCACCGCCGATGACGGCCTCTGAAGTCACAAGCGTCGGCTAGCAGCTAGACTAAACTGGGGCAAAATGGATAGAAGGGTTTATTCAAGCCAAAAATAATGTGAATTTTTGAAAAACAAATACTTTAATAATAGTTCTATATATCCCGGAGAACACCCGTATGTTCGCCGGACACTTGAGACACGCGCTTTTATTTTTGTGAATTGCTTATGGTATAAATAAAAAAAAAAGTAGGTATAGCACCACTTTAGATGTTTTTTAACATACTTGTTATTTCGTTTCCATGGCAACCGTTTCTAACGGCGAGTAATCAAAATTTTTCCAGTTTTCCAGTTTTCCCGTGAAAACTTACAATATTCCGAGATGAAAGTATCCTATGTTTTATTCCAGGGTATCAGCTACCTCCATTCCAATTTTCATCAAAATCCGTCTAGTCGTTATCGCGTAAAAGCTCCTCAAACAAACAACAGACAACGTTTCACATTTATATATATTGGTATGGATTTTCATTGTACAGGCTTTTTGGTACGTACTGCTTTATTATCAGTATAGTTAGATAGATAAGCGTTTCCATCCCCTAAATTTTCAGTAGAAGACCAATAAAACTAGGACGGCTGACACTTTATTTCCATCTGTAGTCACGATTTAGTAGCCCGTATTGCCAGGACTCATCCGTGTTTTATTGGTTCCAAATTCAGGTCGGAAATAGGAAATTAGGGCTTTGTGATACTTTACGAGATACGATTCTATTTGAAAATAGATTGGGAGCGTTTAAATTTGAATTTGATCTACTGAGAGTATTAGTACTTCTATGTACACAATGAATAGTGTAAAATTATTTACTAGCACCAGGTTATAATCATTCGTAGAAAACAATGAAGATTGATAGAAATTATATGCCAGTACACATTATAATAGCGGTACTAAGTATAGTCATGGCGATATCGTACATTGGTCATTTCATGAAAAGGTTGGCCACATCATGAAAAAGTTAGATTATGAAATTATAGATAACATCATGAAATGTTTTGACCATATTAATGAATAATCTGCAGTAAATTAACGATATGAACAGCTAAACGCACTAAAGGTACGGCTACTTCATGATATGGATAACATTAGAGATCATATCGTAAGATAGAAGGCGAGAGTGGTAGCCCGACTTGGCCGTGATTGGTTCGTTTTTTTCAATCCTTGATAACCGATCTGTTTGAACACTTTTGGTATCATGAAAACCCCGTATTAATGATATTAAATGATATGGTCAAACGTGGATTGAAATATCATTAAACGTTGATGTTTCAAAAATTTGGTCAGTTTTAGCTGATCATTTCATGAAATTATCGACCTCATCATGAAGTTATTAATTCTATGATAGAACATAGTTACTATGCAATGTTATCAGGAAACTACGAACAGACAAATTAGTGGAATGCCTACAATATAATTTTCTACTAAGATAAGGTAGGCCTAATTATGTACTATTTCTCGTGAATGCTTGACTAGCCTTGGGTACTTATTCACCTTAAGATGTTGATGAAGTTGTTAAAATCGGATCAATTTCAGATTCAAATTTAAACGCTCCCAATTTATTTTAAAATAGAATCGTATCTCGTAAAGTATCACAAAACCCTAATTTCCTATTTCTGACCTGAATTTGGAACCAATAAAACACGGATGAGTCCTGGCAATACGGGCTACTAAATCGTGACTGCAGATGGAAATAAAGTGTCAGCCGTCCAAGTTTTATTGGTCATCTACTGAAAATTTAGGGGATGGAAACGCTTATCTATCTAACTATACTGATAATAAAGCAGTACGTAACAAAAAGCCTGTACATACATACATAGAAGTACTAGTACTTCTATGATTGTGTATTGGTAGAATCAAACATCAATCCATGCGACTTGAAAAGTCTAAACTGAGTTATCTAGTTCAAGCGAGAACCAACCAACTAATGCGAGCAATAAAATGTTAATCTACGTTATGATTGGCACTCGAGGCTGTAGTGAAATTTTCAGAGCCCCAGCCGTCCGGCAGCGACACGGCAAGCGCGATAGGTCAGTTAATCGGATTCTTTATTCATGAGACTACTGCACCGCCACCGGCGTATTCGAAATTACCATATATCACTTATTAACTGCAACACAAATACTGGCCTGACTTAGGAGCTTACTGGTCAGGGTAATTAAGGCTGATTCACCAACATTTGATTTGAAACATAAGTTAACTGTACGGACTAAACGCGACATTTATTGCATAAAATGAAAAAAAAACCTTGGTTAATTTACCCTCTAAAAATGCAGATTGTGAAAAAGCAGACCTTTTAATCATTCTTTATATCAACAAAAACGCAGAACCTCTGAACACAACATTTATTCTAAACCACAGCATACCACAGGGGTGCTTCCCATTTGTTCCATGGAACTTGACGTCACCGGACAAAATGAGTCTATTGATTACCTATTTGTTCCATAGAACAATTAAAACATTTACACCAAATGTGACAGGATCACTTTTCATAAAATGCAAGATTTTTTGTCACATGGAACAATTTGGGATTAACTAGATTCTTATAGTCCAATGACGTCACTGAGAAGTGAAGTCGGAAAAAATACTAGTATATAGTTCTATAGAACAGATCAGTAAAAAATAGACTAATTTTGTCCGATGACGTCATGTTCCATGGGTCAAATGGGAACCAGCCTACCACAGATAGCTCAAAATATGTAAGTTATTGTCTGTAAAGTGTATTTGTAATTTCGAATTTTAACTGAAATATTATCGTTAACATTAAAATAACAATATTTATGAAATGTGAAACAAAGCTTTTGTATATGACACCAAGTTAACTTGATTTCTCACTTTGACATTGTACTTTTATATCACATCAATTTCAGACCGATTTAGCTCCTAATTATATACGAACTTTTAAAATCGAAGATTCTACAATGTTTTACTACCTATCTTTTGGATTATGTTGTAGTTAATCAATGTGTGACGTATGTATAATATTACTCAGAACTAATAACTCTGGGAGTTGCTGAGGTATGCAAATAGTTTTTTTGCTGGTTTTCACGAAAGTCGGGTTAACGGATCATCAGCTATCGTCATACAAGCACACAAAAGCTGGTTTGTCCAAGTTGATTTGTAGACCTTGCTTTGGTAAAAAATGCGTTTCCAGCCTAATGAGTCATTCCAGAACGAGGATTTCACACGATGTGCTTAAAGTAGGCATAATAAACACTCGAGAAATATATGTCAACACGAGGCCGAGTTTACAAACTTTAAAACACGCTACGACGACGTCAGATACTTACAGTTTACAATGGTTTAATTATTACGGTAGGGTTAAATACGGCGTATAAACTTTACTGTGTAGAAAGACGAATTAGGCTATAGCAGTAACAGCATACTTGCACAAGTTGCATAGTTTTGGACACTTGTATAAATAGTGATTGGGGTACTTGCACACGTCGATGTCTTGCACTACAGAACATCTGAAAATTTCACTTTCTTGCCTAGTACCTACAAATATCAACCTCTACTTTTGCCATGTGTGGAAAGACAAGAATAAAAAAAATAAAAAAACTATACCAATTACCTAGCCCCAAACTACGATACCCTCTACTATGGGCACTAGACAACGGATAAACATACATAGATACGAATATTACATCCATGACTCGGAAACAAACATTTCTGCTAATCACACAAATGATTGCACCTAGCAGGATTCGAACCCGCGACCGTTTGATTTCGTCCCTACACCTAGGGTTACTAGCCACTAGACCAACCGGCCGTCAAAAATTAATGTAAATACATGCAGAAACATATAGATCATGTAAATAAGTGTATTAACTTTATATTAAATACAACATCTATGCAACATTATCTATGTATACTAGCTGTGCACGTGGCTTCGCACGCGTAGTTATTACTCTAAGTTAAAAGTAGGTACTTTATGTGCCAAGACCTAAAATACCAATACACCAACATTTGATCAAAATTCCTTCAGCCATCAAAAAGTTTTTTATTGATTGCTCGGCTTCTACTCATTGGGTTGAGATACCAAGTACCCCAGTCTTTAAGTCAAGTCCTAAGCTATACAAACAATGAAAACTGCATCGCAATCGGTCCAGTAGTTTTTACATGATGCGTGAACATACAGACAAAGAGACACGATTAAAAAAAGATTTATTCTTGTTCAGCAGCTTATTTTAAGCATTTTTTTAAATCTTCTTTGTAAATACTAATTATTATAGGTATAGATAGATAAATAGCCTTATTATCTAAGTTAGAATGAATGACACACAATCGTAATTAGTGTTGAATGAGCCATTTCTCTGCATAATTCAGTGTTTTTTGGACACGGCACTGGTACTCAATCACGCCCAGAGATGGCGAGAACTACTCACAAAAACTAGGACAGGGGTTTACTAGCGCAAAACGACAAAGTATTTAAACTTGTACAGGTCTGCAGTTACATGTATGGCCGGTATACAGACCATATAAGTATACCTATAAACACCTAAGTTAGAACGGCTCCTTGCTCTCCTAAAGCCGGAAATAATAGAGCCAATGAAACTTTATAAGGTTGGGCCCGGGCCGTGTTTCGTCTCGCCGACTCTCGCCGAACACGAAGTAATTATGCGTCTGGCTTGTCTATCATTAAACTTTGCGTGTTTGGTTTGTTTTCAATTAATGTGAAGGTAATTTGATTTTATATCTATTTCGTGATAAGTTGATTCGTAAAATGATTTTCATTGTCCGTTTTGTTTGTTTCAACATTTAACGTCTTCTACTGGCCTGGGTTGTTCATGACCAGAGGGTCAGCTATCAGAGGGTAGTGTTTATGCAGACGCAATATATATAATTTCTTCCTATGAAGAAAACACACAAAGATGTAATCGGAAACAGAAAACTCCATATGTAGCCAGTTATGATCTTGTTTACCAATTTTCGTTCAGGGCTCTAAGAAATTTCAGAACATAAAATAACATCAGGTACAACTTCGAAGCAAAATAACATAAATGTTAATATGAGATATTTCATTTTAGCAATAATACAATGTAAACATTACGCTAGTAAGCTGAAAAACCACAAGTGCAAACTTATGTTTTTCTGCCTCGTACGAGTATATAATTTATATTAAATAAATAATTTAAAATACTAAGAAATAAAACACAAGTGTGTAATTGTGTTATTTTAGCTTCTTAAGCTTGTAGGCGCATAGCATATGTGGTTCCTTGTGTTTTTTTTGCTTAGTATATTTCAAGTTGATAAGTAATTATTTACGAAGAAGAAGTAGTTTTTTTAAATTAACTAATTAATTAATAAATAAATCCTGGAAATAAATATAGATAAAATAAATTAGTATTTATTTTATTTGTTACTAAAACACCGAGACTCAAGCTTCTGTCTAAGTTAATTAAAAAAGTACGTAAAGTTTTTTACGATTTACGTCGAAGTTACTTTTTGTTACTTGTGCTTTTTCAGATTAAGAGGGCAGTATTATATTACCCTTACTGGCCAAAAAATTTGCACCTTGATAATCTAATTATATTCTAATTAGATTATCGATACTTAAATTGTAATGCAAACCACTTTTTTTTAGCAACAATTTTTTAGTAAAAATTATTTTTATAATGAAATGTCGACTCCGCAGAAAATTACGTCGGTGGACGCATATTTTCAGGCTCCAAAACTGTTTTGCTATTCTGAATATTTATTTAAAAACACAACGTTGCATGCTGTCTTGCACTTTGCACTGTAAATCCATAAAGTGAATAAATGTGTAATGTACAAGTGCCAGGAGAGTTCAAGCATAAGTTTCAAGTCCGATTTATTTCAATTTGCGTCCGTATCGAGTCGCGATGTGGTCGAATCTGAAAATTTAATGCTCCACCGCTCCCCTCGTTACTCTGTGTCAACGTTTGCCACCTACACACCCATAACTATGTGTACGTACACATGTTACGATACTTCGGCTGACTCGGGCTTAGGCCCCCGGGTGCCGAGAAACATGGGACAAATTAATAGCCTATTTGCACAACCTTTATGTCATAATAATCCTTGTAGATTCCTCATTTCAGATATAAGCTGACGTCGTATATATGTTCGGTATTGCCTTCGCGTAACGTGCCGTGAGATCTTCGCCAATATTGCTGTGACGATGCTGAAACTGCTAGGAATTGATATTGAGTATTTTGTAGAAATAAGGTTAAAAAAACGAGCTATTTTAACGGACAGTGTAAATGCTGCATTATTATGGTTTCAGCTGTATATACACTCTGTCCGATTGTGTATATTTTAAGTTCTTATTACGGCTTTTTCGCGAGTAAATTAATACCTCTCGTTCTCATGCTACGCAAAAAAATTGTTTAAAACAAAACGCCAGGTGGAAATATTTAAATGGTCCGCAAACTAGACCGCAAATTCGATTATTTTTTTCACCGAGAAACGTATTTAAGCATTTAGGTGTATACTTAGGGGAAAGGTGTATGAGATGACCCCTCAGGATATGATGATTCTTTGACATTGTGATGGAATTACTAATGCTATTTCTTTCTCATTTGGATTACGAATAGTCCCCTGTCCCTCCAGCCGCCTTAAACTATCATGGCGGTGGCGTGAGCGACGAATGCTGTGTTATGTGCAAAAATAAATCTAAGTTAACTCTAACTGTGAGGCTAGGCAACTTTTTTCTTATTTGGTTTTATGTAATGTAATGACTATTGTATCTGCGACTTATAAATATGATCTTTCTGCTTGCGTACAAGATCCCTTAGAATAACATAATGTAACACAAAAAAAAAGTGTCGCGTAAGTATGACCGAATAACCAGTCCTTGACGTAGAATGAAAATCAAAACTGATTATTTCGTTTTAGTACTTCTTAAAGTTTTTTTTATCAGTTGCGATTTCGGCTTCGAATAAGACCCCTCCTAATCCTCCCGTGGATGTCGTAAGAGGCGACTAAAGGAATACGCACTGGAAGATGGGCAGCAGCGTCCTCCGAGTACATATTTGTTACACTGCGGTCACCAATCCACCCGCTAAGCGTGGTGACTATGGCAACCCCCTGCTAAATTCCGGCAACTTACTTTATTACCGGGAGGGCGACCAGCAGTCCCAACACGGTATCGGGTTTCTCGTCCACAAGTCCCTCGTCCACAACTTTGTGAAGATTGAAAGCATTTCGAGCAGGGTGGCATATCTTATACTCAGCATTACCGAACGGTATTCGTTGTAGGTCATACAGGTGTACGCCCCACACTAGAAACGCCCGGACGATGAAGTGGAGGCTATGTATGACGACATTTCTAATGCCATACATGCCCCGAAAACACACTTCACAGTGGTGATGGGGTACTTCGACGCACGCCTGGGCATGAGGCAAGGCGATGAACTGAGAGTGGGGCAGTTTGGATTTGGAAGCGGAACCAAAGGGGTCAGCGATTGGCCGACTTTCAACTTTTCGACTTTTTTCTTTTTTTTTCTTGCATTATAGCAATGGATTCCCTTAGCCCAGAGTTCCTGGACTATGATAATCGCGTTTGATATATTCTTGGGATCTTTATTACTGTATATAAATCAAACCTAAGTTTGTTTATGTCATCCTTAGGTTAGAATAGGTTTGACAAGCCTACGGTTAGGCTAAACCTTGTTTAGCATATTAAATAAAATTTCAACGCTATGGTGTTGTTATTTATTTATCTTTTAACCAAAAAGCAAGTGAAACTAATTCATAACCTGACAATATACAAGCAAGTTGCTATATCATAAAAGCTTGAAATTTACTCAAAAGTTAAGAACCTATCTAAAATATACTGAATAGAATAGCATAATCTACGGAGTATTTATAGAAACAAAGAAATGTAATTGTTATATTTTTATTCATTCTACCACCAGATTCGGAATACACTACATAGAAGAACTGGCAAGAAACTATGTAGCAAATATATTTTTTATCATCATTATTTACAATTATAATTAACACATTATTATTACCATACTAACAACCTATATGTGATACTTGGTCATAGTGATATTTTATTATCATTTTACAATCACCGTAGTTACCTGGCACAATAATAGCATTTAAACAAAATGACCCTGACCTAATCATTTCGAACACAATCACATTGAACATATTGGTTATAATAACATCACATTGAACCAACAGTACCAATGTAGTATTTGTATACTCTTTGGTTCCTATTTGCAAAATAATCAGTTACACATAATAAATATGAGACAAGGAAACAGTAGCAGAACACTATAGTAATATCAATAGTACTTAACTTGTCAGAGTCCTGTTGGTGCGACGGCCACAGTAAAAGTGAACATTGCTAAGCCACCTTTATAAAATAACCGAAAAATATCATACTACCTCACAATATTTTTCCACCAGATCGACCAATCAGGAATCATCAATGGCGTCTGCCGTAACGGAAATGTTCAATTCACTTCTACTTACATTTGGATATCCATAATAATCGTATTTTAAATATTGTAAGACAATTTTAAATCATTATAATTTTTATGGAATTATACTTACAGATATTTCAGAGTTATAACAATCTGCCATCATTAATTAGTAAATACACAACTTTTCACAAAAGACTTGGTAATTTTACTTAGAATAATGAATAACTCTATTAGGCATTTTAAGCATCATTATATAATTCCATAATCATAAATTCGAAGCTTTTGCATAATAAGTTGTTTTATAGATTCAACCACATTATCGGTTTCGTTCAGAAACATATTTTTTTATTACCACAGATTACAAACTCACCATAGATCTAAGAAAAGACAAATTTACAAATAGATTCAATCGGTTGTCACTTTTGGCTTGACAAGCAATATTTTATGATACCGTAAGTGGCAAGGTTCAAAGAGAATATAATCACTACGTTTTAAGAGGCGGGACCTCCCTACTAGCCAATGAAAGCACTTTGGCAGAAATTTATTGGCATCAATGCACGCAACATTACTAACATTAAAGGTCAGACCATAGACCTAGATGGGTCAGAAGTTAGCGTATATTGACAATGCTACCAACCTAACGGATAGAGTAGTGCTTGCTTGCACGTATTTTTGGTTTTATCGATATCGATAAACCATACATGCCCTCGTCAAGGTTTCATAATAATGAAAGACAGTTCCAATAAGCCCAACGTTTGTTTTCTTACAATGCAACAACGTTGGGCTTATTGGATACCCATTGCAACAGGTAACTGTGGAGCCATGTAATAAAAAAGGTAGAAATAAAACACTTTTGAACAACGGTACATTTTATTTATAATACTTTTTTTACAATGTAAATACGAAAATTGATTTTGCAAACATATACAAGCTTACCTACTAGTGCTTCACTCTGAATTGAGACCTTGCGATGTACGTACTCTACCTTTATCTCACGCACTCACACTCATAAGTGTATGTTACGACTGGTCTCTAAAGGAATGTATGCTAGATCCTTATTTTCTTCATCTGGAAATAAACATGTTGATTAATGATAAGGAAATAAGTTATAAGCAGCCTGACCTAGCCTACGATACCTTTATCGATAGTTAGTTTTTTGACCTTGCGCATCCCTAGTGTTAAAACAATATGAAAATACAACATGAAAATCATGTAAATTATCATATATGGTCAAGTTAATGGGAGGTGGCACAAAGCAATATCATAATTAATGCTTACCGGGGCTGATCAATAGGAAATCATGCCATAAATTTCCTTTTTGTTTTGGTTTTCGCGATTGGCGCGAACTCCACATAAAACGCATCTGGTGTAGCTTTCTAAAGTTGGTGGCATTTTAAAATTATCATATAAACCGGTTTAACACTATAATTATATGATTCTTCAAAGAAAACACAAAACAGCACGTTATTAACAATAATATGAATAAAATTTAAAATTCGCAGAACATTAACCTAAATTTTAAATTTTTCTTGACAAATTTCAAACAAAGAATATATCTTCAGAATCCACATGCGAGAAAGAGAAAGCATGCTGTGCTAGTGGGATGCCAGTACCACAAAGAGATTGGACCAAAGAGTATAGTAATATTATCATGATTGGACTCTTTATTTCGTTCTTTTTGGTTCGTTCATTGGGATCTGAAAAACAAATGAACTTCACTGTTCTGCCAAATTCCAGACATATGAGCCAAATTTGAGAATTTCTTTGTGGTTCCGCCGGACTGGTAAGATTATTCAGTGAGAATATTAATTACAATGTTAAATATTATGTTATAATCTAACACGTTCTTTTTGCTACACGGCATCAAACGATATCGTATTTAGCTTATGCTTTACATAGAAGTTAACCTAGTAAAAATTTTGTATGCTTTCGGGTTAAGAACTTGTAGTATTTACCATGAAGCGCATGATCACTTTTTACAGCACATATGATATCATTCATACTGCGATGCTAACGTGCGTTTATATGAATTGTTTTTGTATATTCTCGCGTAATGTTAATCATTATTGGTTTATCTTTGAGAGATGACATGGATTTGTTATATGAATGTAAAACAAGAGTTAACTTCAAAAATTAAAACCCGACTACAGTCGGGTAAGAATTAGTCTTTGACTCTCTTGCGATGAAGACTAATCGATTGATACATCACTTGTCAAAAATGGACCAAGTTTTTAGTTTGAACTGAACTTTGAACACATAAAATAGCCTATGACACATACGTGAAGACTAATAGATGGATAAATTGTCATAATCGCTTATTAAAATTGGACTAATAGAATACATACCTACTTACATAGACTGTTAAACTCATTATCCTTCCCTAGCTTCGCAGTACTCGGGTAAATAGTTGAACGGAAAGTTCATAAATATTATAATTTTCTATTGATAACCTTCCTCTTCTCTCTCTTCATCAGAAAACCTTATTCACTCTGAAAATTGAAAATATGATAGCGTAGTTTCGACAGAGCATGTCTTAAGAGGCCGCAGGTGGTCTCACATAAATCTGTATGTACGCACTATTAGTTGGAGGACCTTTTAATTAATCACGTATACTTACGAGCAATATTTAATAACGTACGGTTCCAAGCTTAGTTGGAACGAAATTGCTACCTTGGGCTTTGTCCTTGCGGAGGAGAACGGAAAGCTTAGTAAGAGAGGCTATGAGAGATGTATCTTAACATATTGGGTAATTTTCCGCTATTATACGGTGACGGAATCTGAAAACATGCGACATCAGCGATTTTCCATTAGCCGGCTGCCATGTGAATTTCATATAAATGACAGTTGTCGCCAGTGGTGCCTTGCCGTCGCCGTCCAATAGTTGAAAATGCCTATTTTCGCAACAAGTAGCTTTACGTCCTGCTTCACATTATGTCGATTCTAGACATTCTCGCCTAGTGCATGGCTCGTTTTTTATACGACTGCCCAAAAAATAAGTGTAATGTTTTCAGGGTTCATGTATGTTTATTTGTATGTATGTGTGTATGTATGTTTGTATGTGAGTTTCTTTATTCCACTATAACTTTTAAGTGCCTGAACAGATTTGGATGTATGGGATATCGTTAAAATCTTTATATCATCCCGAGAAAAATGGGCTTTTATTTTTGAAAAAAAAAACCTTTTTTGCTTCAGTATGGCTCTAAATTCAAATGCGAAAAAAAAGGGCGTTAAATTGAAGGCATTTCCAACAATATAAAATTTACTAGCATAAGTTATTTTTGGGCAGGGCAGGCGTGTTTTTTATATATTATTGTATGGTTTATTTCACTAAGGTTTTCGAATAACATGTTTTTGTCCCTCAGGAAGGCCAGCAGCTCACGTATTCCGCCCAGGCTTACCTCAGGGTAGAAGTTGTTCCAAGTTGAACTGTTCCCAGCACTACGCTTTCCACTCCAGGAGCACATGCGTAACCGTTTCTTCTGCCACCATGGTCTGCACAAGGGGCTGTCTGTGACACCTAATAGGTGTTTCTTAAAAGGGCAATGACTAGTGACAAAAGCTTAAAATATTGGATTGCCATCACTAGATACCGCTTTTATATTTACTGGCCCCGGTGTTGGATGCATTTTAGAACATTTTCGAGAATGGTACAGCAGCTACAATTCTACTCAGACGGCATCTTGATTAAGTCCCGGCGTGCGTTCAACCCTAGTGCAGACGTAATTAGTTCCTGCAATTGTATTGTGCCTGTCGGTGCATACCTATATGAAGGTGATCCTATGTGCTAAGTGTCCGCAATAATGTTGGAGCACACACGGTTAACTTAAGCCCTAAGTAAAGGCAATCGAGTTGCATTATTCTACAAGCAGCTTGGAACATAAGCTATCCAACAGGGATCCAACAGTGAAAACCGCATCGAAATTGGAACCGAATAGAAATATTTTTTTACGTGATGCCCGAACAAAGAGAAAAACCGACAAACATACAGACACCATTTAAAAAAATGTTACATTCTTGTTCAGCAACTAATTTTAAGTCCACCTGACCATTTTTTAAATTATGTTCTTTGTTTAGACTTTTTGTTACTTACTGCTTCATTACAAGTATATAGAAAAAGGAGATTCATGATTAAAAAATGATTAAAATGTAAGCAGCACTTGACACAAATAACTTATTGGTTCCAATGGCATCCAGAACCTTACAACGCACCATAGATTGCAAACATAGCATAGTTTACAACATATAAACTGAACTAAATATATTGTCGAATGTTTCTTCGAGCTGTGACATCTAAGTGCCATTTCCACTATCGATATACATCTGAATTATTGCAAGAAAATGGGTATTTATCCAATACCGCTTTTCGTTACACACGAGTATACCTTACATATCTATGCATACGATTTATAAAAAGCCAGGTCTTTACCTTTTCCGCTCCGTAAAAAGGAAATTATAGTTCCACTCTAAGAATTATAGTATCAAAGAAGGCAATACTTTATAAAGGGGTTGGCGTAAATAAGGCGTGCGTGCAACCGTACCTGTCCATTGTCCCCGAGCCACTCACTTTGCGAGCTAATTGCTTCTCTTTTATACTGTTGCGAACAAGAAAACGCTGTGAAGGCTTCCGTCATTCCGTGCATTGTTCCTTAATTGAACTTGTTCTGGTGCAGTGCTGCGACTCTCGGCGCTCCAAGTTTCCCACAATTTTCAATGCCAGCCAGACTAATTGAAATATAAATAGTTTGCATTTCGACTTAGCACCTCTTTCTATCCAACACTTAATTGGCTAGTTAGGTGTCCGCTGTTTAGAGCTCTCGGTTTCCTTTTCACGAATTAATTAAAGGTTCCTATTGCTTCTGTCTTAATTGTTGCTTTATCAAACGATGGCGAGACTAAACGAATTGTAGTGGGTAGTTAATTTTCTGTAACTATTCCAAACATTTTTGAGAAAGTTTGTACGACCGACGGTTAAGTACCGAAGTGAATTGAAATTATAGAAACAATGCTGTTGTATTTTGGGCTTAATTATTTTCACACTAACTCACGAAACTCGTTAAAATCTAAGCAAAGGGGCGCGAGCCGTGTTCGTTCCAACTTTCTAAGACGTTGAATCATGACATAGCTCAATATAAACAATAGGTACGGCTATAAAGATAACAAGGGCTGAGGTGGGGCACATTAGTCTTCCGCGGTGGGGCGTTGTTCCTCTGACAGCGTTCATTAGGACACAAAGGCGGTGTCTATCAGATGGCTTCTACCTTAACAAATTGTAGGAGTAATGTGGAAGCGACCGGACAATGGTGGCTTCCCCGCTCGGAACTGTGGTAGTGTGGTACTATTGACTCAGTGGCGACTGGTGAGGCGGCTCTATTAAATACTTACAACAATAGCCTATACTTGTTACCCTCCGGAGCCCCGGCCGAGGTTTGTATAATTGAAGCAATTCATTAGAGGATCGTGTTTTAACAGACGTCAAGTATGGCCTGCATACTTATTACATGACACATAAGTTTGGAATATACCTACGTTACCTACCTACAGCTATTTATATTTATATTAATTTACAGTTTCAGTCTCATAAATATTTAATTAGACTACAATTACTAAAAAAAAAAACTAAAATCTTTATCAATGTAGTACTTAGGTACTTTATTAAAGTTAGTCTGAACAAAAGCTCAGAGTTATACCAACGTTTTAATGACACCCAAACTTACACCACCACCAAAGAAATTTAGTAATGCATATATTATGACTAGCATGCATATATTACGAGACATAGGTACTATATTTATTGCTTTAGTAAGTACATTTCGAACAATTCCCCTGATACCATCTTTTTATACTTCTATGATAAAACGTAGAAAATTAGTACGAATAATGAAGAATATGAAAAACGGAATAAAATTGAGAATTTAAAATGATTTTGCGGTATTGGAATGCTTATTAGAAGATCCCATCATAGTCATTATTATTTATTATAAACAATATATATATATATATATATATAGGTTGAATCTTTGGGCGTGGATGGCCAAATCAGAAACTATGAGGAATAGCAAAAAGTACTCAAAGGAGTCTCGGGCCCCATTTTGATGAAAACTAAAACTGCATCTTTGGATTTTTGAAAAATCAATATTCCTAGCCAGGAATCGAACACGTTGATTTTGAAAAAAAAAACACAGATGAATATATATATGTATGTTGAATATGTTAAATCGGACTAAACACGAATTGGAATAACCGCGAATTGGACCAACCGCGAATTGGACTAATCGCGAATTGGACCTATCGCGAATTGGACATGTTTTTTACCATTGTGCTAATCGCAAATTGTACCAATCGCGCCTTAATTCACGTTAACACTATTACATCTCAGTTAAGTAACTGCATTTTTTTAATGTATGCCATTCTGTGACATTTACATTCCAGTGTATTCCATAACGACGATGTACGGGCGGAACTAAGATCCGATGAGTTTAGCAATCTGGAAAGCCTGGACGTAAGTACTTACCACTGTCCATCCATAATACTGCGATCTCATGCATTTCTGGGAATTCAAGCTTTGACACATCAGTCCAAGAATAAGAACGGCTTGTCATTGGCGAACTTTTAGCGAAAGCTTTCAGAGTATAATTTCATACCTATACCGAAAACAACTGGACGCGACAGTACCGAATGTAAGCAAGAGCGAACTCGACATTTTCATGTTCGTGAGTGTACTCATAGGTAAAGTTGTTGCATATTGAGGAGCAAAATAGAAGCAATGTCAATCAACTTCCAGACTCCAAGCTCCCTCGTTGTTTCTTTGTCTCGATATAAATATTTTACTCCAAAAGTCTCGGCGAAAGCTATCACGAAAATTTCCCGTCGTTGTTCATTGACATGATTGCTTTTAGTGGTTCCTGTGCCAAATATTATTAAGAGATTGTCTGATATTAATTTATGTGTCGGTCCATCGTGTGCTATCACAGGAAGTCGGTGGATGGAGGTGGCACAAGATCGCTCGTCATGGCGCTCTTTGGGGGAGGCCTATGTTCAGCAGTGGACTTCTAAAGGCTGACATGATGATGAATTTATGTGTATATTATAATACATTGGAATATAATACAACTGCCTACGCAGATATTTAAAACGGTAGATATTTACTATAAATCCGGTCATTTTGGTCTTTCTGTTAACAAAAACTCAATATTATTTAAAATTACGCGGGATTCCGATTTCCGATTATTCCGATTTATTGTTTATTATTATAAACAATTTATTTAGATGTGCTTGAAGCATCTAATTGATTTCGAACAACGTAACGTTTGCGTAATACCAGTTTGAGATTTTCAAAAAATATGAATGCTAGTCGAGCAATTTTAATGCAGTTGTGTCATTGTACAGGCGTGTTCAGAGTTGTTAACACATCAACTCATGTTACCCAAGTTTTGAAGATCTATACAGCTTATTAAATTTGACTATACTATGCAAATACCCTTATGGAAATAAAAGTTGATCAGTTACCGATAGTGAACACGCTGTTTCAAGTTTCGTGCGCCATAACCAGACCATTCCATACAAGGAGTTTTCATGCATAGGTAGTAGTACCTAAGATAGGTAAATGCCATTAAACAGAATGTTTTTTTCTTCGTTGAGGTAAAACACGAAAGGATGATCTGCAACGAACTTGCGTGTTTGCTGAACAACCGATCCCCGAAGTAATAAACCAACTAAGTCTGAAATGTGGAAAATGTTCTTGATCATAGGCACCTCGTTAGAAATTAGTTTTTTGTGACAATATTGTGATTTGTAATGGAATATATTACATATAAACTAAAAAAACTATAATTTAAAAAATTTAAAAACACGCTTTTATAGAAAATGTAACTAAATTATAGTTTAAAAAACTAATAAAATATATTAATTATTGCATTGTCATCGGTCTTTGACAGGTGTGCACAATTTGAATGAAATCTGACCGTTTAAAGTGGGTCAAAATAGCGTCCAAAGGAGTTGGTTACAAACATACAAACATACAAGTGAAGCTAATATAAAGCGTGTAAAAAAAATAAAAAAGAGGTTAATTATGCGTCTTTTTTCTGTTTGCCAATCGAGTAATAACCCAGATAATCTAGATGATGAATTATATTTGATTTTTCATTTTCGGCGCACTGCGGGACAGCAAGTGGGTGCGGGGGGGCATTATTTCCTGTTGAACAATAGCAATATTAATATTTTTTCATATTCAGGATATATTTCAAGATTTTTCGGTTTAAACTTATTTTATTGCATTTGTTGCTAATTTTTTGAAACGGATTTGCAAAGAATTAGCATTAAATGTGTATGTGCCAATTGAATAGCATTAATGAAAATCTGAAAATCAATTAAACCTGTGATATCTAACGATTGGCATTACAAAAGGATATCGGAATGTGATTTATTATATTTTTTCCGGACGCTCAATTAAAATAATTTCTAAAGTATAAAAAGCTAATGATATTGGACATTAGTCTGGTCCAAAAAATATATTAAAATGAGATGTGAAATATGAATTTAATTTTCCAGACAAAATAATTTCGATAAGCCACCATTCTGCGATTTTAGCATAGTTTTTTTTGCATGGTCAATGCGGGTAAAGTACTCTGTTTACCTAGGAAGTGTGATAAACACCGTGAAATAAAAGTATCTCTTTATACGCGAGTTGGTAATAAAAAGGACGATCGTCAATGAATCGGGGGCTCCAAGCTCGGGCAGGTCTACCTAAAATGCTGTAAATCAATTTTTGGTAACAACAATTAACAAAATTACATAGTATCAGAATCTAGAAGTATTAATTTTTAATAGGGATGGATTTCTGAGACGGTGTAGTAGGTAGGTATAACGGTTATTGAATTATAAAGACTAAAGGCACTGCGTTAGTACCGGTTGCGAGTAAAAGCAAATTCGTACTATTATTCATTTAATTAACTTGCATACCAGTGACTCATATACTATTATAATTTATGATTAACACAAACTCGTAATAATGCGGCAGCCATAACACAAGATCAGCAGGAGAACACTCACACAATAACACTTGGAAAACACAACTCAGGCTAACCGTACAACTCTAGTTAAATATACACAACAAAATGTCAACGGTTAACAGCACAGACAAATGTAAGTTAAATTTTAAGTTAAAAATATCTATACTTCTAATAAAGCAATAAGTATGAAAAATACTGTACAAAGAAGATAACTTTAAAAATAGGCTTAGGGTTTTATTTAATAACTGATGTCATTAATATTTCAATCCGATGGGTATAAGCCGAGCAATCAAAAAAATCTTATTGACGGCTGAAGAAATTTTGATAAAATGTTGTTATATTATTATCTTAGGTCATGTAATAGCATATACTACTTTTAACCTGGAGAAATGAACACGCGAGCGAAGCCGCAGGCACAGCTGGTAGCTTATACTTATTTAATGGGTGATGTAGAGATCTTTCAAAGTTAGGATATACCGATAAGTACTTTTAATTTGATATTCAAATGGATATAAATTAAAAAAAAACTGGAACCAATGCAAAACAATCATAATTTGTGATTAGTAGATACATAAATCAAATGTAAAAATATAAAACAATACTAAAGATTAACACTAACGTTAACACGTTCAAAGCGGTAGTGATTTTTCTATTCTTTCCATTCCTGCTGTACAAGGCGATGTACACCTGGTCATAAAACTATCATTGTGGCGGTACTGGGCTAATTAAACTTTTTAACGTTTAAGAAACTAAAACCCATTTTTTGGCTTCATGTAAAAATATATATGATTGTTTTGCTTTGAATATTAACAGTAATGAATTAATTGACATGAACCTGAAGGCGTACGTCAACAGCTTGTTTTGTTTAAAAGTTATAGCTATAATAAAATACAGGGTCTTATGCACCCTGTGCCGCACTGAATAAGGGTAGTTTTCTGTATATTTTAGGGATTAAATATAAAAATATATTGTTCCCACTGTCTTCACGACCATTGTAGTTTATTTTTTTACGGCACCTTTTCGTCGGTATTGACGCCATGTCGACGCGTGCGTTTCACTCGAATGTGATCCAACACTAGCCGCGCGAAGCTAGCGTGGGGTGCGGTACAAGGTGCGCGGAATACCAGGAGCATTAAACCTGTTTTCGCACTGTGATGAAATTTTATCTCTTCTGTGCGGTACCTGGCCAAAAAAATCTGGTATTAAGGTAGCCACACCAAAGGACTTTATTTTAATAACACATCTTAGATATATATTCATCTCTTTCCTACACCGAACCAAATTGAGTTTATGCCTTTCGCACGACAAAGAGATCTATACTTTTCTTAGCCGCACTGTAAGCGAGGCAAAGAGGCACTGTAAGATGTTTCAGATCTGGTTTCGCACTCAACATGTTAAGAAAGATATAAGCCATTAAAAAGCTTATGAACTCTGAATTGAAAACCATCGTAAAACGGATGTTCAGCTTTAAATATCTCAAGATCTATTGAGAATATGCCTGACCTTGGAATATAGTACAAAATCTGAAATAAATAATAACATAAATTAATTGAACATTGAAAATAGTCTCAAAACCATATATCCATCTCTGAAGAAATTATATTATCATGGTGATAAATGATATAAACTCTCTTTGGTGAATTCTATAATCACGGACCTTCAGACAAAATACATTTTGTAAAATAATTTTGTTTTATTGTTCGTTTCAAGGGTCTTTTCATTGTACAATTAATTCATTATAATGAAAAATAATACATTATTCTAAAGTAGGTAAGTACAATGATTATGATTTGATGTTAGAGCAAAATAAATCTCATAGAGATCAGTAAACGTGATCCGTTGGGAAGTAACCGTCATTTCGCTTGTGCTTTTCTCATTGCGCGTCTAATCCGAAGCCCCACTAGAACGTCAATACTCCAGTTACTCAAAATTCTACTGCAAAGGTTCTCTTGGGTTCGGAGTCTATTATGTGACTTCCACGTGTTCCATAGGAGATCATTGTGGAATCTGTTGCGACATACAAATGAGTGATGAGCGTCGGTGCCGCATTCCGATAATTTGGGTGTCGCAACACAGCACTTAGGTTTGTATTTGTTCAGTTAGTCTGTAGTCATATATTAAAGGAAATTCACTTATAGAAAGCTCCCAGTTGTTTGCTGCTCCCTAACACCTCTTCACCCCATACAAGAGTAAAACAGAACATACACAGCACAACAGAACACACACAGCATTCAGCAGCGAAACAGAACGGCCAGGCTGGGGCTGCCGCGCCCACAAAGCCGGCAACTCCGTCAGGAAGTTCATCGAATTATTCGCTCGAGTTCTCGGAACTAGCTTCAGTCTCAGTGTCATCGAGATTACCAGGATTTTGGTGTGATCAACCATTGCTATGGTTCATGCAATGCGAAGCGATTTTGAAGCCACAGAAATTGGGTGACGATTCTAAGTTCCACCTAGTCGTAGCGAAACTAGAAAAATAAGTCCTACAACAAGTCATCGACATACTACTGGCTCCACCCGAAACTAACAAATTTGAGACATTGAAAAGTCGTTTGTTAGCTCTAGTCAGGCGAAACAGCTTAATAAAAAACTGTTCATAACTGTTGTATCAAACGTGAGCTAATTTCTATGGCGGCTATCTTTTCTACTTTACTACGAGTATATGCATGACCTTCTTGCACGCCTTCGCTATGAATATGTGTTCTGTGGTTTAACTTTGTTTACAAAATTATTAAGCAAGTTGCTTTTGTGATAATTACCGTCTGTTGATATATTTAATGCTTTGAAGGTGTTTGTTTCTACATGAAATAAATAATAGTGTGATTGAGTTTGAAAGTTTTCTATGCAATGAGCTATAAACTTGCGAAATTTGTGGTTTGCGATCTGTTAGAGCGATGGGTCAAAAACGAACATTTATGGCTAAATTTCCACTGAATAAAGATAGGCAAGTGGTAAATCTATTCGGTAATCTATTAGGTACAAGAAAATAATGTTTTTTCTCTCATAATATTCAACAAAATAACATAGCCTTGCTAGCACTAGTGCGGTGCCGGTGTTATCGATATTTTTTCTAACCCGTTATTCGACATTATTCCCGTTATGGCCTTTAGATACCAAGATCCTGCATATGCTCATATTCATTCTTCACCTTTTGATACTTGTCTGGCGGTAACTGTCTAGGCTTTGCATAAACAGCTGGGCCTGTCGTGTCAATATGATGCACCACTGAATGACGTGCGGTTTCCTTGAAACACACCGGTTTCATGATATCCGGATATGCTGAGAGCAGTTTGTAATATGCATTGTTCTCATCAATAGTTCTTATCGATGGCTCTTCATGCAATACGTCCAATTGTGCACAATTAAGTCACTGAGTCAATTAACTTCCTACAGCTTAAGTCCACAATCAATTTGTGATAACCTAAAAAGTCTGCACCTAGGATAGGTGTTTTAATGTCCGTGATAATGAAGGTCCAACGAAAAGGCGTAAATTCATGTCCAACACTAAATTTTTAAGTCCAAATGTTTGTGTTTCGGTACCGTTAGCAGCAAATAGTTTATAATTGTCAATTTTATAATCTCTATCACAATAAGGTCTTTTGTTTCCCGGAATAATAGAAACGTGAGCGCTAGAGTCCACTAAAAATCGTAAACCATTTTTGCAGTTGATTACAGTTAAGCGGTGGGACGATGTGATAGCGCAGACATCCACCTCTGACTGCACTATCTCTAGTTTTCCGCATTGCGGTTCTCCTTCTTCCATGCACCAAAACATTTTTCAGCTTTCTTCCCGTAATGATAATGATAAGAACAGAGCCAATCTGTATCACTGGGTGTACGTGAACGATTACGATGGTTCGCGCTATCACGACGCGATGATGAACGTTAATTATTGCGCCCGCGATTCCAGTTATTGAATCTAGGCCTCGATATTTCTAGCTCGTTCACTTTCAAGGTCAGTTTTACGATTTCTGCTAGTAGAAAAGCTGTATCTGACGAGGTGCTTGGCTGCTCAGACACTTCCGCGACCTGCAGAGGTCGCATTGTTTCCACGATTTTATCCGCAAGCCGATGGGCCTCGGCAGTTTGGCTTCTGTTGCGGATAAAATCGTGGACTTCGCTAACTGCCAAAACTGCACGTACTGATGCTGGTAGATGCCCTTTCCACAACAGGCAGAAAGTATCGTCCGAAAGTTTGCCACGCGCCAGATCTCGCATTCGATGCAAAAGTGTGACGGTTTTTGATTGCCCTGATCCATTTCACTAAGGAGTTTCTGGCATTTCCTCATCTCAGATTTATTTATTTAGTTTTACTTTATGCACAAAAACAGTATACAGAGGAGGATTTAATGCTATGACAATTTTATTTGACAGATTCATCGTAAAGAGCTAACAAACGACTTTTAAATGTCTCAAATTTGTTAGTTTCGGGTGGAGCCAGTAGTATGTCGCTGACTTCTTGTAGGACTTCTTTTCCTACTTTCGCTACGACTAGGTGGAACTTAGAATCGTCACCCAATTTCTGTGGCTTCAAAATCGCTTCGCATTGCATGAACCATAGCAATGGTTGATCACACCAAAATTCTGGTAATCTCGATGACACTGAGAATGAAGCTAGTTCCGAGAACTCGAGCAATTAATTCGATGAACTTCCTGACGGAGTTGCCGGCTTTGTAGGCATGGCAGCCCCAGCCTGGCCGTTCTGTTTCGTTGCTGTGTGCTGTGTGTGTTCTGTTGTGCTGTGTGTGTTTTGTTATACATTTGAAAAAACAAAATAAAAATATGACACACACATAAAAAACTAACACAACACACACAAACACCACTCCGCACAACCCTATGAATATGTTTCCTCTATGGCGCTGGCGGGTGTGCCAGCGAGCCCAAAGGCCGCGGAGGGCGGACCCGCGCACTGGTGCAGATGTAGCTCGCGGCGCATGTAGCGCCCGTAGCGGGCCGAGCAATGTCGCCAAAGCCAATAGCCTGCTCCTGCCAGCACTATGCCCAGGCACAGTAATACAAGGGTATCCGTCTACCCTTTGTGAATCGAAGAAGTATTTTGGGTTTGTGAGGCCCCAGAAGTAATGATCACTTCATCCAAGAGTAGGCACAATCATCACCAGTGGGGAATTACATATTTGATAAAAAAAAAGTTGAAATCGTACAAAATGTATTCAAGCCACATATGTAAAAGATTTCATAGAACAATTAAGAACATAAAATAAAGAAGTTTCTTTACTTACAATTAGTAGCAGCAGCAGCTTCAGCTCCCTCCTCACTAACTTCGATGAAAGCCTTCTGAATAGCATCAGAAATGGACAGGTTCGATTCTTTCCTCAACAGGTTGTCCAACCTGGCCTTACTGGGATCAAATATGTCTTTAACTTGGATCTGAATACAACAAATAATATAATGTTTAAGTAGGTATATGATAAAATTACTCACAAAAACATATCAAATAGCCGAAGTAAGTCACATTCAGACAGACAGACAAAACTTCTAAAACCGATATTTTTGGATCTCTTACTTTTAAAAAAAAAACACTGCTATGTATAGATTTCACTTGTTTACAGTTTTATTATATGTATAGATTACTTATTTACTTTTTATATTTGGTGCTACAAATACATTATGTTGCATGGACTGAGTACTTATAAGAAAAATATCGAATTCAATGTCACAGTGTATATGCGGGTGTTCCACTATAGCGTCCGATTTTGACAAACGACGTATCAATCTATTTGTTTTCATTGCTAGAATATCAAAGCCACATTTTTTTGCCCAACTACGGTGAAGCTATGAACTAAACAAAAACCAAAAACTTGGTCCAATTTTGACAAGCGAGGTATTAATCGATTCGTGCAAAGAAAAAGCACAAATAAAAAAATAATATAACCACCAAAACATAGATAAGAAGCTTTTCGATCACATGAGTTTTTAAACATAACACTGCATCAAAATCGGATCATTCGTTTGGGAGTTACGATCCCGATCCCCCCCTACTACCTTGTTTGCGCGCGAAAAAGCTACCACGCGCACGACCAAGCGCATACTGCGCGTGCGCACGCGTAACAAGCGACTGGACCACCTCGACCACATCAGCTTTTAAACAGAAAAAATAACGCATCAAAAAAGGTCCATTCGTATGGGAGCTAACTATGATCCTCACTCCTCTCTCATCCTATTATAGCTAAGAACCGTCTACATCAAATCAGCTTTCAAACAGAAAAAGCTGCACATTTGGGAGCTACGATGCCACAGACAGACAAACGGACACATACAGACACACCGAAAAATTATAATACCCCTCTCGTTCGGGGATTAAAAATCAAAATGTTGATGTCCAACAATCTTATAAAAATATGTATTTACAACTTTCTTGAGCAGATTTGAATAAAGCAAATAAAAGGGAAGATTTTTTCATTTTGTCGATTCATGATATAATGAAACGATTTTCCAAAAATACTTTACCCTGTAACCAATGTTTTTTTCAGAGGTTTTAATTCACTTTTATTACTGCCCTTGAATACTCCAGATGTACCCATATTTAAGAACAAATAGACAAAAATAGATACAAATAGTTCCTTAGTAAACTCACCCTTTAAAACCTTGATTTATCTAGAGGACAAGAGGAAAGGAAATCGCGTTCAAAATATTTGCTTCCATGGATTTGTTTTTTTATTCTACCATAAACCACCTGAAAGTATTGTAGTATTATTTAGTTACCTTTGGCAGGACTTGTTTGAGATTCGTTGTAGTCTCAATCTTGAATTTAGGAAGGGACACCTCTACTTCGCCATTGAACATTTGGTCAGCAGCTTTAGTTAATGCTGCAGGCTCCTTCAGTTTTTCTTGTAGTTCTTTGAGTCCATCTACTTTGTTTGGTAGCACTATAAGAAAACTAGCACCGTCACCATCATAATTCATTTCCAAGAGCTGCAAAAAATGTTAAGACATATGGGACAAAGCATACCAGTACAGTGCATAGAAGAAGCAAGGGGGATTTTTAACCTTTCCTGGAATCTTCCTCGCTGGATTTTGGATCACCGACGAGATTCGAACCCACATGCATCCATATCTCTGCGCGTCACATGCCTCTAACCAATTCAGCTACCGTGACCAATGCATCATCAACCAAATCGTACGGGGACGGTAACGCCAATTATTGGTTAAAATAATTGCGATCGTCGCAACAAAGAATGCAATTTAAAGAAATGCATATACTATTTTCTGTAGGACCTATATCCAAATAAGTGCAAATAATGGCAAGTACAGTAGTCGCAGCGGAAGTATGTGTGTCGGAAGTTTTCTGCAAAGAGTATAGACATGCTACGTGTTATCTGCTAGTCGCTGCGTAAACTGCTATTTTTCAGGCGCTGTCCCAATGTTGAAGCTGAAGACTGCATTGCATAACTGCCTCGCTCACACGCTTACGTTTTTCGAATATTCTATCTCGCTCTTACTTTATGCTGTTTTGTCCCCACAGTAGTACATGCGCAATCGTACACAGAGCCTAACTTCACAAACATATAGATTGGCTGCGACTACTGTAGTGGCATTTCGTTGGGATTAATGTAATTATTGTCATTAAAAGAGGATATCTGTAAATTTAAATTAGTTGTTGTTAATGTACAATCAATTATTATGTGTTCTGTGGTACAATGACGGAAATTTATAATACAATAATAGTAAAATAAGTAGTACAAAAACAGAATTGTCATTTGCCGCCATTTGCAAAAGCTATCGATTAATTTCATTCTGGTTTTCTCCCTTATTTTTCGGAATACAACTTACGTGACATTGTCGGAACTGTGGAATGGCAACTCCACAAATGCCATAAAATAAGAAGTGAAGTATAGCGTATTCCAATATGGTGTTTACTTTTGCCATATTATTTAATTAGGTATTCTGTGCTTTGTGCCACCTCGTATATCTCTACTCTAGAACGATTTAGTCTAGTCTCTACTCAATGAACTCACTTCGCAAAGTGTGCTCATACCATAGACAACTGCATATTACTCCCGGTGCTAAGGACAGGCTCTGCCGTACTTTCGTTTGTACCGATTCGCGCCCCACCGAGCGTCCAATAGTACAAATACGTTAGTTCCGTTGATGTTTACTTCTGCCAAAGTACTGCTATCAGCGCCCACAGCGGCAAAATTGCGATAATCAAATGCGTTAATTGTGAAGTTCATCAACAGCCTGTCTAGAGCACAGTACATATACTCGTATAGTGCTGACTATATATATGTACTGTGGTACTAGTAATGTCCAGTTGTTTATGCCGGTGGCTCATACCCTTCGAGCACCGCTCACTCGATATCGTACTTTAACGTAATGTGCGCGCTAACGCAGTGCCCAAAGAATTACAGAAATGACTTGAGTATAAAGTAGTAAAATTATTATTCCTATCAATCTAAGAAGTATTTTTATTCCATTTTCTTAACATCAGAAAAAAAAATATGTCGTATAATCAAAATAAATTATTAATCTGTACCTACACCAGTCATATTCTATTACTAGCTCTGCTCACGGCTTTGCCCGCGTGTTCGAAAGTCATGAGTTTAATTATTTGCGCTGGTCCCTATTTTTTTTGAAAATAACTTTAGTGTAATACGAGAGCCCACTACCAACAGCTTCGGTCATCGCTTCCCAGATAAAATCATGTAGAATCGATAGATAAGATCAACCAGAAATCCAGCAGGGTAACGGGGAGGAGGGTAGGGAGCTGGGGTGATTTCTTCTATAAAAAAGAAATTACCTCGGTCTACACTTCCTCTCTGATATTAAAAATGTACATAGGTTTTGTTATTTTATTACTAAAAAAGCTGATTTCAGTCATTTTGCGCGCAGCGTTTGATATGAGCGCATTTTCAAAATTTACCAAAGAATGCCAAGGTCATCGCTTCCCAGTTCATTTTTAAATCTTTCATATTGCTACCAATATTACTGAAATTCAGTTTTTAGACATTTTCAATACCGCAAACATTATAAAATTAAAAACAATAAAAAGGTGTCGGGGCCACCCGACAAATGACAGTGGTCCCAACTACACTGTAATATTAGTGTAAACACTATATTTTGTTTACATTTACCACTTAATGTATAAACATAAAAATTACGCTGTATTCCAATAATAAATTTATCTTTACAAAAATATGTGTACATAATATTTTGTACTGAACTAAATAGTACGTAGGTTTGTTAGTTGACTTGTGTATTGTTCTTTACTGATTTAATACAATGCCTTATTGGTTTATTTTATTTCGTGTTTGCTTTAAACTTGAGAGTAACACAGACATTGCCAAGACACAATAAAAAAAACGAAATACTAGGCACAAAAAAGTTTAGAGATGCCATGCCATGCCATGGCCACACCGCTTGTTACGCTCCCGTGTCGAGAACGGCCGTTACTTTTTACGGGCCTGTCTCTCGCTTGGCGCTTGCGCAACTGGCTGCTATGGCCGTGCCGTTGTAGCAACGCTCGTTCCTCGCTCAGTCTTTGCCATATGGTGTTAGATTTTGGATCGTGAAAATATATCGCAGCAAACTTGTATCTTTTGCAATAAAAAAGCATTGCGAATCTGAAAACATTTACTGACAAGAATGTAATAAAGTGGTACAATGTTACTGACTATCAGAGTAAAAGACATTGTCAAAGATAATCAATTTATTCTGAGATCGAGTTGCCACGTAGTGTTGATGGCGACGTGGGACGGCGCATAACAAACCCCTTTTTTGAAATTTTCTTAACATCGAAAAGTTGGCTGACAGAGCCCGCACTGTACTCGATTTGTTTGAAAACTTTTTTTTCTATATCTGGACAACTAATTTAATCATGTTCAACAGTTTCCAGACTGAAAGTGACGACAGAGGCCGGCAATATTTTTTTCATTTTTAAATGCTCTCAAAATGATCGGTGGTGAGATTTTTGTCTGAAAATGGATTACATCGCATTAACTAACCGTAATTTACTTAACAGAATGATTTTCAGATGGGAAGTGATGACTGTGTTGAACTTCGTTTTTTTTTTGGAAATAGTTTCCTGGGCCTCTTGCGCGCAGCGGCTGCGCGATTTTGTCTGAAACCCTTGTTTCCGGTATCGCAGGGCTACCTTTTAACTTAATTCCGAATATCAGTCGGGAAGCGATGACCGAGGTTGGCGTCTTTATATGTCAATTTTGAAAATGTGCTGTGCACTACATTACACGGTACATTTTGACCAATGTTCAGCCGCTGCGCCCAAAATATCTGAAATTCGTTTTTTGAGTTCAGGGTGATCTATCTCGAAATATCGATCTTCACCCGGAAAGCGAAGACTTAGGAATCATGGTCGTGGGCTCTCGTACTATAAGTTACCCGTCATAACATGAGTTATCTGACAGTGAAAGTTCCGTTAAAATCGGTTCAGCCGCTTTTTTATGATAAGTACCGTGTATACACTCATATGCATTTAATAAAAAACGTATTATTTTGTCTGGTGGACAGACACATTACTAGATTTATTTGTAGTATAGTATATTATGTAGTATAGCCATAGACAACTGCACATTTATGCAAGCAACGTTCTGATATAACCAATAAGCTTTTGTTTATATATATATATTAGTGAATTATTAACAAAATTGAATGTTATGAAGGGGTAGGATTTACTGAAATAAACAGTGCTCGCAATCTGCATTTCAATGAGATTGGCACAAGTTAGGTATAGCTAAAAATACGCTAAAAATACGCTCACACTAAAAATGCATTCCATAGATTCTAAAAGTTAAGTAGTACTATATTCTAGATCTTTGATGCATTTAAAGTTTTAGGTAAGATATAATGTAAGTACCAAGTAAGTAGTAAGGTAAGGTATCAATAGATGGCGTGGTGTGGCGCTTTCCATCAGGTAAAGATCCGCGTCTCTCTTTACCTTATAAAACAATCTTCGTGAATTATAATAGATCTGTATAAAATACATAATTCTTGGCTTTGTCTTGAAAATAATGTTTTAATGATTTTAAATTTAAAAACATTATTTAAACCATTGAAGAAAAATTTGAATCAAGACGGATTTAAAAACTTTGGGAAAAAATTGGGTGGCCGTGTAGTGGTCACGGTAACCGAATTGGTTCAAAGCATGTGTGCGAGTTCGTGTCCAGAACGTGACCCAAAACTTTCCTTTAAAAATTATGAGACATTTTCATGAAAATGTTTACCTTAGCATCAAGTTCAGCACTCTCGGCATACCGGTATCTAGCAGTTTGATGCATCATCGGAACTTTCACAGTTATATCTTCAGTCACGTGGAAATCACCGTCCTTTGTGGCGTTTTCGTTAAACTTCGATTTCCATGAACCCTGGAACATTTTTATGCGTGTTTATGTTGAGGATAATTATTATTAACATATTTTGTCTATTTGTCTAGCTGTGCCCCACGGCTTTGCACGAATATTGTTTTGTTATGACATAGTACAAAACAAAATCGCTTCCCGCTGTTTGTCCCTCTGTAGTGCTTAATCTTATAAGCTACGCAACTGATTTAAATGCGGTTTTCATCAATAGATGTTTCTATGAAGTTAAAGTTTTCTATGAAAATTTGCATAGATACGGGCATTGTAAAGAGAGATTGTTCAAAAATGCCCACCATAAGCAGAAGACAAAAAGAAAAAGGAAGAAGAAAAAAAAACGACTTTATATTAAAAATGATCTTATGTAAACTACCAATAAAAATACATTACAATCTGACAAGAAAATATCACTTTTTCAAAATTATAGATGTATTACTAGTACAAAAATACTATATTAGAAATAAGTTTTCGGTGAAGAATTTCAATGCCAAACCGAGCCCATCATTTATAATATAGTTAACCTTATTTAATATGACTTTATAATGAAATATGAATTTTTTAAACGCCTTGATGAGCTCGTGTAAAATTTAATAACCAATTAAAGTAATTATCTACTAATACTATATTAACATTTACCAGATTGTATACGTGTTAATTAGTTTGTGGATATTTGAAAGTCAAAATCCGTTCGTGTGATTGCAGTCTCTTCTTTTGTTTTTCTGCGTTTCGAGTTTATATGCAGGTGCGTAGATAGATAGGTGTGTATAAATTTTGTTGTAAAGATATTACATTAAAATGATGGCCAGGTGTTAAAATGGTAGCACTGACTTCAAAAAACTCTTTCTAATGTTGTATTTTTAATTTGGAAAAAGTGATATTGTTCCTGTTGAATTGTACTTATTTTATTCTTTTTAGTGGTAAGTTTGTAAACTACAAAAGATCATTTCTAATATGAAAATATTTGTATTTTTTGATTTTGAGACGCCTAAGCAAACATCAGAAGAAATACACACTAACTAAAATAGTTAAAGTCACTTTAGGAACACGTTTACAAATTAAAACCAAATATACATGGTACGACTATTCATTCTGTGCAAAGATAAAAAAAAACGTATAAAAATACTGAATCAGTTTTGATCAAAATTATCCATAAACACTTACAGGAAACCTAATAAATAAAAAAATGTAATGTCTCGTAGATAAGAGAGAACATAAAGACAATAACAAATAAATTTACTAATATATACGTTTTATCTAAAAAAAAAACTTTTTGATAGCAAGCTTTTACAACCCATCACAAGCACCACTTCAGAGCTGAGAACTTTTCGATACCAATCAAATAAGCGTAACCTCAAAGGGGTTCCATCAGTTGATTGTTGATTTCCTTTGACTACATTCCGGCTCCATCATCAGTTCCTGGATACCATATAAAACTAGAGAACTTATCAAGACAAACCAAAACAGCCCAAACTCGAAGGGTTCCCTCATTTTGTTGTTGAGTTCCTATGACTACTTCAGCATCAGATTCTGGATACCACATAAAGCCAGAGAACTCATCAAGACAAAACAAATGAGCCCAACACGAAGAGGTTCCATCATTTTGTTGTTGAGCTCCTTTGACTACCTTCCGGCTTCACCATCAAACCCTGGATACCACATAAACCAGAGAAGTCATCAAGACAAAACAAATGAGCCCAAACTAGAAGGGGTTCCATCATTTTGTTGTTGAGCTCCTTTGACTACCTCCCGGCTTCACCATCAAACCCTGGATAGTGGATACCACATAAAACCGGACAACTCATCTAGATAAACAAAATGAGCCCAAACTTGAAGGGGTTCCATCATTTTAGTGTTACGTTCCTGTGAACACCTTCCGGCTCCATCATTTGACCAGCTCAATTGTACCTTAATATTGTATTGTCATTAGAATTACACCTGAGTGCAAAATTTCAACTACAATGAATGTCGTTAAATTGACTTGCAAACTTGTCCCAAGCATAATAACCCAGAAAATTACAAAAAAATATAGTAAAAAGCTACTAAACCAAGTTTGATGAAATTTATACAATAATGGTGGTGTATTTTTCAAGTAAAACTAATTATCTAATTCGTTTAGAAATCCCGAAGATATGAAGAAAATAAACATTAAAACAAATAGATTTTCTAATAAAAAACTGCTGAACCAATTTAATGAGGTTTAAATGGGACTGCACTGAAAGTTTACTCATTTTAATGAAACAACAACCATCCAAATCAACTTAGAAATCTAAGAGATATAAGGCAATATAAACACAAAATCACAAGAATCTTCTAATAAACTATTTATTTTCGAAAAACAAGTGCATCAATTTTGACTAGAAAAAAATGGGACCTAATTAGGGTCCTATCGCTGCACTGAAAGTTTACTCTTTTCAATTAAACAACAATCATCCAAATCAGTTTAGAAATCTTACAATTTGTACACCAATTTGGACTAGAAAAAATGGGACTTAATCGGGGTCCTACCCTTTTAAACAAAAAGATAATTATATTAAGAGATATGAGATATATTTTTAGAAATATGAGGTAACAAACATACAAAAAGAAACAACAATACAGACTTGAGAACCTGCTCCTATTAAAAAAGGCGCGATATCACCGTAAGCTTACAATCGTCATCATCATCATCATGTAAGCCTTTAGAAGTCCACTGCTGAACATAGGCCGCCCCCAAAGAGCGCCATGATGAGCGATCTTGTGCCACCTCCATCCACCGACTTCCTGCGATGGCTACAATGTCGTCGGTCCATCGTGTGGGGGTTTTAGGTCTCAAGTTGCGCCATTTGTTAGTCAAGCCTACTTGGTATTCGGGCTTCTTATCCGCCACTAGGCCAATCATCGGCCCCTTTTGCGTGAGACGGGTGGCGACAGCTAGTTCAGCCACCCGATATCCCTCAGGAAGGCCAGCAGCTCACGAATTCCAGCGCAGGCTTCCCTCAGGGTGGAATTTGTTCCCAGGAACTGTTCTCTATATATCGCCACGCTTTCGCACTCGAGGAGTACATGCGTGGCCGTTTCTTCTGCCCCCATGCATCATCTGCACAAGGGGCTGTCTGTGACACCTAATCTGTGAAGGAGTTTGTTAAGAGGACAATGACCAGTTACAATTCCAACCACTTGTCGGAGACTGTCTCGTTTAAGGTTCAGAAGTTCGAAATGGCCACCTTTGGCTTTTATACAGGCTTTTAATCTGTCTGGCCACGAATCTATAGATTTAAGCACAGTTTCCATGGGAAATTTCGCCACTGCATGCTCCAGAGATTTTTTAAGAGACTCAGTGTCAAACTGACCATAATTTGTAGTCTAAAGGGTTGTGGTCTGGGCTAGATGAGGGCCAGTCTTCAGCTCTTATAAAGTCAGGAACGTTAGTTTCAAGCCAGGCTTCGTGCCTGGTCAAACCAGGTGCAGAGTCCTGCTGGAAAGCCCACGGTACATTTTAAAAAAGTGTATTGCGGAGAGGTTTTACAATACGATACAAGACAGTCTATTGATACACTTTGGCTGAAGCTTTCACTCCTTTTTCACAAAAATGTAGCTCGATAAGACACGCCCCACCAAACCTTCACTGACGCAGGATGATGACCACTTTGTACCTTTCCGACCACTTGAGCAGCTTCTTTAGAACTGTGAGCATACACTTTATCATTTTGCTTATTGTAGTGCTCTTCAATCGTGAAATTTTTTCATCGGTAAATAGAATATGTCTGTGCCTTTCACCTGCGTATCGCGACAGAAGGCGTTTGATCGAACAACTCTCTTTAATTGTAAAGATTGATTTAGGGCATGTCCTGTATATCGACGATAAGCACCGAGCTTCAGGTCTTGTTTTATAATACGCGACAGAGTCCGAGCGGGAATCTTCATTTCTCGCGACAAGATTTATTGCTTCCTAATGGGGTTTTGACGAATTCTGGCTTTAACAGCATTAATAGCCTTTGTAGTTCAAACAGCACGTGGCCGCCCCGATCTTGGTCTTCGACAGAGGAAGTGTTGTTGTATCTGTTGATAGTACGATATACGAACATACGGCTGATACCAAGCTTTTGAAGTGTCTGGAATATGACCGACAGCTCCATATCCATTTTGTGCAAGGCCATCACTGCAATCATTTCTTTATCACCCCATTCCATATAGTAATTTGTGAACACGAAAAAATATGCGTGAAATGGCGCGAAATCGAAAGAAGTTTTTTAAATAAATAAACGCGTTCCAAATTCAACATAATTAAAAAGTTGAAAAAAAATATAGTTTTTATGTAACAGTATTTATGGCCAGACTAGTTATATACAGTGGAGAAAGTAAGTTGGGTAACCTGTATAGGAAAGTTAGGTACTCTGTGTGCAAGCATTCTCCGTATCATCGCTGTAATTTTGTTTAATCAGAGATAGCGCTCAAATTGTCATTTTTATAAATGTGAACTTTCATTGTAACCAAAATAATGAGTTACCTATACTAAACTATAGCTTTCGGAAGCTTAGATTTAGAGAGGTCGCACCCTTACTTTTTCCTGAAATTTGAAATAAGTTTTTTTTCCTGAAGGTTTGTGGTAGGGATTAGGGAAACATAAAAAGTCCAAAGAATAAAACAAATAGTTATTGTTTGGATTTTATTTACTAATATAAATCGATAATACTTATCATATTCGTCCTTGATACAAAAGAGTCTTGAGATATCGCATAGCTCTGAAACAGAAAAAGAAAACATTAATTAGCTGAAGGAAATTAAATTTGGGCAAATATGTACATAGAAAATATAACAAAACATTAAAATTAGGTGGGCTATATTAATTTATAGTTCGGGACATACAGTATCATAAATATTTAATTGGCATAAAATTTCTGAAAAACTACCGAGAACATTGTCAATGTAGTACCTAGGCTAAGTTACTTTATTAAGGTTAGTCTGAACAATACGGGGTATTTTTAATTACATCCAAACAAAACATATCAAGGGGATATTTTTAAAACTTGTTCGTTAATATTTACTCAACAAGATTGCGTGCACAGTAATCTATACTTATAAAACAGCAATAAGAACGAAAGAGAACAAAGAAGATAATTTAAAAATAAATCGTCTAGGGTACTTAAAATAAGCTAATGAACAAGAATAGAATATTTAAAAAAATCGTGTGTTTCTGTTTGTCTGTTAATCTGTTTTTCTTAATTTTTGGACCGATTGCGATTCAAATTTCACTGTTGGATAGTTAGCTTAAGGTTTTACTTAAAAACTGGGTTAATGGTATCTTAAATCCGATGATTAGATGCCGAGCGATCGATAAAAAACTATTTGACGGCTGAACGAATTTTGAATAAAATAATGATATAATTTTTAATGTACTTTCTAGGTATAACACGAATCTTGGAATAACACGAATGTGTTATTTTTAAATGAAATGACCACGCGGGCAAAGACGTGGATACAGATAGTTATGATATAATCAAATAATGAGGCCCTAGGTCTATTCTATGCGGTTTTCACTGTTGGATAGCTTAGGGGTTGACTTAAAAACTGGTGTACTTCGTATCTCAGTCCGATGAGTAGAAGCCGAGCAATCGATAAAAACTTTATGACAGCTGAAGGAATTTTGATCAAATGTTGGTATATTGGTATTTTAGTTCTTGGAATAGTACATAGAGTACTTTTAACGTAGAGAAATGAATACGCATGCGAAGCCGCGGGTACTGCTAGTCAATATTATAAACAAAACAAATGAAAGGTTTATTAGAGCCCAGAGTTTTTATACCAGCTTTTTACTGACACCCAAAGTTACCCACCAAAGTAATTTAGTAAAAGACATGCATTTTTTTGTATTGGAAGTTCACTCAATGGCTCATGGTAATATAATTTAACAAATGTATCCTTATTACGAGGTAGACGAAATCCTTATGACAGTGAACTTAATGAAATAATATTTAAAAAAAGTTCGTTTTTTTAAATTATTTATTAATTATTATTATTTTATTTCCTGTATTTGAATTTTAGGTGTAAAATAAAGAGTTATCTATGTATATATGTAACATGATTGCTAAAATTCCACGATTTCTAAACTACTAGTCAACTAGACATGTTAATAACTAAAACTGAACACAAAAAGCAATCCAAAACGACTGTCAATTAATGTGAATTATCTTTACATTTAGGTACTAAACAATTTATTCAATTTATATTTTGTTGAGGGCAATGAACCAATTTAAAAAATATCAATATTATGTAGAATATGAATATTGTTATAATTGCTACATATACGGTGTATTGGGGAGTGCTTCAACGTTTAGGTTTTACACTTGGACAACATGAATGTATTCCTAACTAGAAGCTTACTGCTAGGCATGGGGACTCTCATTTTTATTTTGTCCTTCACTTCTGGACAGTCAACCAACCCATTTACTAATTTGTGCAGCATTTAAATATCTGTTAGTTCCCGACGCTTGTGCCATGGCATAACATTAAAATATTCAAGCTGGGACTGGTAGGACCGTGACAATTTACATTTGTTCTCCATGAAGGTGAGATCAATCGCTTTAAAATTCATTCAATCCTATCTGAGTGAACCTAGAACACTGGGCTTCACACAACTCTACAGTATTCCAGAATATTTCAAACGAGATTAGTAAAAACTTTCTTCCAAAAAAAAAGGCGACAAAAATCTATATCATTATATAAAAGTGAAATGGTGTCTGTTTGTTTATTTATTTGTTTCTTTGTTTGTTTGGGGAGCTTACACGCGATAACAGCTGGACGGATTTTGAAGAAAATTTGGAATGGAGATAGCTTATACCCTAGAATAAAACATAGGATATTTCTTATCCAGGAAAATTTTAAGTTTCCACGGGAAAACTGAAAAATGTTTTGACAGACTTGTTGTTATTTGGTTTCTATGGCAACCATTTTACAGTGAATAATCAACATTTTTCAGTTTTCCCGTGGAAACCTACAATTTTCCGGGATTATTAAATATCATATATTTTATTCCAGGGTATAAGCTATCTCCATTCTTAATTTCATCAAAATCCGTCCAGCCGTTATCGCCTAAAAGCTCCACAAACAAACAAACAAATAAACAAACAGAAAACGTTTCACTTTTATATTGGTATGGATAGATAGATAACTCGTGTGACATACCTTTGCGTGTTTTAAGGATCGCCAACGCCAAATACTTTCATTTTGGGATACTAAAAGCCTAATGAGTAGAATCGGCGAAATCTATGTACTATAATAATTATAAACTACAATTAAGAAGCTTATTTATATGTTTTTATTTACTGTGTTAAGTAGGACATAATTATTTACTTATTGTCTTACTTCGTGATTATCTCCACACAAACGAACTCTTGAACGGTTAACAGAACAGACACCAAATTTTATTTGTGTACGCATCTTATTATGTTGGCCGGTTTTAAGTTTACCATGACATGGTTGCTGCAGTCAGGATACACAAAAATTGTCTAGGGTACTTAAAAAAAGCTACTCAACAAGTTTTTTTTTAATCGTTTTGGGTCACGCATCGCGTAAAAACTAGGGTTTGTCTTAAACTGTACTTGGCATCTCAATCCGATGAATAGAAGCCGATCAATCGATAAAAAACTATTTGAAGGATGAACAAATTTTGATGCAATGTAGCACGTAACATAATGTACTTTAGAGGCACATTTGGTACTGGAATAACACACAGGTTACTTTTGGCCCAGTTAAATGACAACGCGGGCAAAGCCGCGGGCACAGCTAGTATAAAATAATTTTGTTCAAAGTCGGGTTTTTGTATTTTAATAATAATTTTACTTGTTCATAGATTGCTCGGCTTCTACTCATAGGATTGCGATACGAACTATATAGGCACCCCAGTTTTTAAGTTGAAACTTCCTAAAGCAACAGTGAAAACCGCATCGAAACCGGAACCGCTTCGAAATAGTTTTTACACAATGCACTAATAAACAGACAAACAGACAGACATACACAATTCAATAAAAAAGGCAGGTACAGCATTTTTTTTCAAAATTATCATATTTGTACTGTCTTTTTTTTTATTTACTGCTTTATTATAAGTATAGACAGAAGAGATCCTGAAATAATGATTATAATATAAGCAGCACTTAACACATAGGTACTTAACTGTGTTATCTGTATTCCAATGGCACACAGAACGTAAACCAATGCAATCCAGAATCGATTGTAAATACTAGGTAGTAGGTAGTTTAGTTTACAACATTCAAATTGAACTAGGGAAATTGTCTGTTCTCTCCATCCAAAGGTTGTCTGGAAGATATATTTTTTTAGCGATAAGACATCCCGTTGTAAAATAATATTAGTTTTAGTTCATATGTACTTGGTGTAAATTTTTGGTGCACATTAAAAAGTTATCTATCTATGTTTTTTAGAGATGTGACGTCAAGTGCCATTTCCACTATCAAAATACAATCTGTTTGTTTTTTGCAAAAAACGGATTTGTATCCAATACTGCTTTTCATAACACAGAGTAAATATTACCTATCTACAAAAAGCCAGCTCTTTTTCTTATCTACCTTTTCCGCACCATAAAAAGGAAATTATAGTTCCACTAAAAGAATGATAGCATCAAAGGAGGCAATACTGTATATAGGGGTTGGCGTAAATAAGGCGTGCGTGCAACCATACCTGTCCATTGCCCCCGAGCACTTTGTCACTTTGCAAGCTAATTGCTTCTCTTTTATACTGTTGCGAACAAGAAAACGCTGTTAAGGCTTCCGTCATTCCGTGCATTGTTCTTTAATTGAACTTGTTCTGGTGCAGTGCCACGACTCTCGACGCTCCAAGTTTCCGACAATTTTTAATGCCAGCCAGATTAATTGAAAGCCAGATAAATAGTTTGCATTTCGACATAGCACCTATTTCTATCCAACACTTAATTGGCTAGTTAGGTGTCCGAAATTGCTAGCTCTCGGTTTCCTTTTCACGAATTAATTAAAAGTTCCTATAGCTTCTATCTTAATTGTTGCTTTATCAAGGTGGTTAATTATCTGTAACTATTCTAAACATTTTTGAGAAAGTTTGCATAACGACCGAGGGTACTCTGCGGAGCTCCGACCAAAGGTTAGTTAAATTGAAGCATTTCTTTAAAGGAACGTGTTTTAACAGACGCTAAGTATAGACCTACATACATACTTATAACGAATTGCATGACACATACGTTTGGAATATACCTACGCCTTAGTACCTACCTACAGCTATTTAACTTTTCCAAATTACACGATTAGTTTATTAGCTGTATCCTTTATCATCATTGTCATCATCATCAGAAGAAAGATATCCACTGCTGGACATAAGATTATACAATTAGTTATTATATGACATAGGTCGCTCCCTATTGGCATCCAACGGCTACCAGCGATTTTCACCAGGTCATGGTCTTACGCTCCGACATCCGTTCCATGGTCACTATTAGAAAATTCATTTTTTTACCCAACGGTTACCGTTTCTATGAGCTATATAGCCTGCCCATTGCCACTTCAATTTGCTGGGAGCTACGAGATGTCGGTAACTTTACTTTTTTGCGGATATCTTCATTTTGGATTCCATTGCCATAGAGATTCCAAGCGTAGCCCTCTTTAAGGTATCCCATAATATTTATTATTCTTAACTATTTGTACATACTTAATACTATGTATTGCATTGTCTGTAGTCTGTATTCCGTTGTGTATAATCAATGGAGAAAGTAAGTTGGGAAACCTAGGAAAGTTAGGTACTCTGTGTGCAAGCATTCTCCGTATCATCGCTTTAATTTTGTTTCATCAGTGATAGCGCTCAAATTGCCATTTTGATAAATGAGAGCCTTGTGAACGAAAGAATGAGTTACTTATACTAAACTATAACATAAACTGTAGCTTTCGGAAGCGTAGAGTTAGCGTGGGTGCACCCTTAGTTTTCCCTGGAATTGGGCGTCCTTAAGGTTTATGGTAGGGTTCCAGAAAACATAAAAATTTCAACGAATAATACAAATAGTATTTGTTTGTTTTTTTTTACTAATATATGTTTCGATAAGACTTAACATTTTCATTCTTAATACAAACGAGTCTTGAGATATCGCTTAGCTCTGAAACTGAAAAAAACATTAATTATCTAAAGGAAATGAAATAAGGGCAAATATATTCATATAAAATACAAAAAAAAAACATAGAAAATTGAGTGGGCTATATTAATTAACATTCAGGCTGGATTATACCAAACGGAAAATTACGGTTATCCCGTAATTTCTATGCAATTATTCTAAGAATAAAATTTACAGTCGTTTGGTCGAATCCAGTTTTAGTCTCAAATATTTAATTTGTCTACAATTTCTGAAAAATTAAAATAATCATTGTAACTACATAAGTCACTTTATTAAATTAAGTCTGAACAGTACGGGGAATTTTATTTTTAGTAACATGCAAACAAAAATATTTCGTGGGTTTTTTTTTTAAACTTGCTCGTTTATATTTACTCAACTATATTGCGTGCACTGTAATCAGTAATATAAACACATGTTAAATGTTTATTAGTTAAAGCCCAGAATTTATATACCAAAAGTTTAACACACAAACTTACACCACCACCATATTAATTAATTTAGTAACATGCATGCATACTGCAATTGCGTTAGTAAGTGGCGAGTAAACATTTAGCACATTTTCAAAAATACCATCGTTTTATTTAATTCGGTGATAAAACGTAGAAAATCAGTGCGAATAATAAATATTAATGAAAAAAAAACAATATTATTGAGAATTTAAAGAATATTTAGCAGTATTGGAATATTTATTAAAATAACGTATCATAACTACTTTGGTTAAATCATGCATATCTCTACTAACGCTAGAACACACGATTCAAAGCCACGTTGACACAATGACGTCTTAGTGCTTTATTTTTTTAACGTATGCCATTCTATGCCATATAACGACTATGTAAGTACGGAACTAAATTCTGATGATTTTATCAATCTGGATAGCCTTACGTCCAGTAAGTACGTATGAAAGTCAATTTCATGGGTATCCATATTACTGCAATCTCATGCATTTCTGGGAATTCAAGCTTTGACTACTGCGCAGTATTATAGGTAACACATCGGGTCAAGAATAAGAACGGCTTCACATTAGCGAACTTTCAGCGAGAGCTTTTGCCGAGAGGTTCAGAGTATAATAAGTAATTATTATACCTATACCGAAATACTAAACAACTGAACAGTACCGAATTAAGCGAGAGAGTACTCGATATTTTCATGTTCGTGAGAGTACTCCTAGGTAGAGTTGTTGCAAAATGAAGAAACGACAAAATAGAAGCAATGTCGATCAACTTCCAGACTCCAATCCCCCTCGACTTTTTGGCCTCGGTATACATTGATACTCCAAAACTCTCGGCGAAAGCTATCACCAAAAAAGTTCCCGTCGTTGTTCAATTACCTTTAGTATTGCCTTCAGTGGTTCATGTGCTAAATATGTCTATTTGGGTCTATCTGTTTACAAAATCTCAACATTATTCATAATAACGATACTAATCTACAATTCAAACTTTTCATGCATATGCATAATTGCATATGTCATCATCGGAATAATAAACAAGTGATTTACTAAAAACTAACGTAGTCTTTTAATTTTGAGTGACCGTACGTGAGTGTTCCGCACTCAACTTGTAGAAGATTACCGGATGTGCTTGAAACAATAATACCTTATTGGAATAGTACAACGTAACGTTTGATTAATACCAATTTGTGTTATTAAAAAATATGAATGTTAGTAGAGCAATATTATTGCAGTTGTATCATTGTACGTGTTCAGTGTCGTGAACCCATCAATATCAAAGTTTATCAAGTTTTGAAGATTAACACAGCTTATGAAATTTGACTATACTATGCAAACAGTCTTGTTTCTTTTGGAAATATAAGTTGATCAGTTACTGACAGTGAACTCACGATTTATGTTTCTTGCGCCTTAACCAGATCATTCCATATAACGAGTTTTCATGCATAGGTATATCATAATTAATCAGTAGTTACCTAAGATTGGTAAATGCCGTTAAACAGAATGTTTTTTTCTTCGGTGAGGTAAAACACGAAAGGACGGTCAGCAACGAACTTGTGTCTTTGCAGAATGGTCGCACTCAAATATACTACACTAAAGTCTGAAATGTGGAAAATAATGAATTAGTTTTTTGTGACAATATTGTGATTTCTAATGGAATATATTAATTTAAAGTAAAAATTTCTAATTATTTGTAAATCGAGTGTTGATTATGCGTTTTTTTTTCTTTTTGCCAAACGGGTAAAAACCCAGATAATCTTGATGATTAATTATAATTGACTTGTCTTTGTAGTTGTTAAAGAGTAACCAGTTATAAGATAAAATATGCAAACGTTTATAGATTATAAAAATATTGTGAGAATTAATCCAGAAATATTGTCAAGTGAGGACAATTATTTTGAATACGCCTAACGATTTGATGAAAATATACCATGAAAAATAAATATGTAATTCAGTGAACCTAAATAAAATAAAAATATTCTTTCAAAAAGAAAACGACTTTATTTTAAAAACGTAATTATGTGAACAACCACTAAATAGAATGAAATAATTACAATTAAGCCAGAACAATATCACTTTTTCGAAATTACTATCGTAATATTTATGCAACATAGGATAAGAAAGAGTTTTTTGAAGGTGGTGCCAAACCGAGCCATAATTATTAATACGTTTGAGCTTATTCAATAATATAATGTCTTAAAAAACTTGACGTGTTATACAAAAAAATATACTATTAAAGTAATTATCTACGAAAACTATCATTTACTAGATTGCTGTATTCGAGTCAATCGGTTTGTGAACGTTTGAAAGTCAAAATCTGCTCGTGTGAGTCTTTTGTTTTGTCTCTTCTGCGTTTCGTGTTTTGTATGAGGGTGCGTCATAGACAACTGCATATTACTTCGTATGTAGATAGGTATGTATTAATTTTGTAAAGATATATGATTTAAATGATGCCTAGATTTCGCACCGCATTCTAAAAGCTCTTTCTTATGTTGTATTTTTGCATTAATATTACGTTGGTAATTTCTAAAAAGTGATATTGTTCTGGCTCAATTGTAATTATTTTATTGTGTTTTAGTGGTTGTTTACATAATAACATTTTTAATATGAAGTCCCCTTTTATTTAGAAAAATATTTATATTTCTTGATTTTGAGTGGCCTAAGTAAACATCAGAAAGAATAACATGCTAAAGAAAATAGTTAAACTCACTTTAGACTCAAGGCGTGGTAAATTAAAACCAAAGATGAATAACCTACTAAAACAACGGAATTAAAAATGTTCTTTCATTTCACTGGAACGAAATGAAACTCTTTAAAAAAATGGTTACACATCTCGTAGATACAAGGAAACAAACACAAAACAAACGGATTTATAAGTTGTAAATATATAAATCCTTCTTTATGCAATATTTTACGAGATACCACCAGTACCACACCAGTACCACAGACCTGAGAACTCATTGAGACCAATCAAATTAGCCTAAACTCGAAGGGGATTCATAATTTGATGGTTGGGTAATGGGTTCCTATGACTCAGACTCTCGATACCACATTAGACCAAAGAACTTATTATGACAAACCCAATGAACCCAAACTCAAAGGAGTTCCATCATCTGATTGTTGAGTTTCTAGGAATGCCTTCCAGCTCCATCATCAGATGCTGGATAACACATAAAGCCAGAGAACTCATCAAGACAAACCAAATCAGACCAAACTTGATAAGGTTCCATCATTTTGTTGTTGAGTTCCTGTGACTACCTTCCGGCTCCATCATCAGACCCTGGATACCATATAAAACCAGAGAACTCATCAATACAAACCAAATGAGCCCATACTCGAAAGGATTCCATCATTTTGTTACTTAGTTCTTATGACTACCTTCCGGCTCCATCATCAGATCCAGGATACCACATTACACCAGATAACTCATCAAGACAACCCAAATAAGCCCAAACTCAAAGGGGTTCCTTCATTTTGTTGTTGAGTTCCTATGACTACCTTCCGGCTCCATCTTCAGACCCTGGATACCATATAAAACCAGAGAACTCATCAAGACAAACCAAATGAGCCCAAGATCGAAAGGGTTCCATCATTTTGTTGCTTAGTTCCTGTGTCTACCTTCCGGCTCCATCATCAGACCCTGGATACCTCATTACACTAGAGAACTCATCAAGACAAACCAAATGAGCCCGAACCCGAAGGGGTTCCTTCATTTTTTTGTTGAGTTTCTGTGACTACCTTTCGGCTCCATCATCAGACCATGGATACCATATTAAACCAGAGAACTCATCATGAAAATCCAAATGAGACCAAACTAGAAAGGTTTCCATCATTTTGTTGCTTAGTTCCTATGACTACCTTCCAGCTCCATCATCAGACCCTGGATACCACATAACTCACCAAGATGAACCAAATGAGCCCAAACTGGAAAGGGTCCCATCATTTTGTTGTTGAGTACCTATGACTACCTTCCGGCTCCATCATCAGACCCTGGATAACACATTAAACCAGAGATCTCATCAAGACAAAACAAATTAGCCCAAACTCGAAGGGATTCCATCATCCGATTGTTTAGTTCCTTTGACTACCTTCCGGCTCCATCATCAGTCCTTGGATACCACATAAGACCAGAAAACTTATTAAGACAAACCAAATGAGCCCAAACTCGAAGGGGTTTCATCATCCGATTGATGAGTTCCATTGACTATCTTTCGGCTCCATCATCAGACCTTGGATACCACATAAGACCAGAAAACTTATTAAGACAAACCAAATGAGCCCAAACTCGAAGGGGTTTCATCATCCGATTGTTGAGTTCCTTTGACTACCACCTTCCGGCTCCATCATCATGTCAGCTCAATAGTATCTACCATAATTGTCATCAGAACTACACCCACGTGCAAAACTTCAGTATCTTTAGACGTCATTAAATGACTCAAAATTTACTTGCAAACTAGTCCCAAATTTTACTAATCCAAGATTTTCTCATAAAACTATTGAACTAATTTTGATGAATTTTATATGGGACAAAACTGAAAGTCTACCCTTTTGAATAAAAAAACAACCATCTAAATCGGTTTAGAAATCTTAGAGATTTGAGGCAATATAAACACAAAATTGATTTACCAAAAAATCTATTTATTTTCGGATAACTGCTGAACCAATTTTGATACAATTTCTTTGGGACCACTGGAGAGTTCACAATTTCAAACAAAAAAAAGAATCGAACGAAAAAAAAAGAACATACAGTCGAACATAATATAACCGTCTCATTTTATGAAGTTGCCATAACAGACAACGTTTCTTTTTTTATATATTGCAATATTGTAATATTTTATTTAACCCGACGGTCACGAGAAGACTGAAGTAGAAAAACAAGTGAATATAACGTGTAAAAAATAGTTTTTTTTTTACCTTTGACCTTGGAATATCTGAAGTCGCGGACACCCTACGATAAGTAGGTTTTGAAAAAGTTTTAGGGTACCAAAATAAAAATTTATACAAGTCTATAGCTGACTATCTCTCATTCCGAGATACTTGCCCTCATTTGACTAATATTCCTGGATTAATAGCTCATAATTTACGTACATTATTACCTACCTAACCAATTTAATGTGTTTTCGTTGATCAAAAGTTTTATTCTGATTAAATATGACCTTAATGATGATAGAAATGCCCTTCAAACAAGGCGATATCAGAATATTTAAGTTGAAAGTAAAACGGTCTATCAGCAATAAACTCTTTTGGTTTATTTGGAGGCATGGGTCTAAGAATGTAATGAGCTCCTGAAACAGACAAAAAATAGTGAAAGCTTTGTAAACACGTGTCAGAGTGCATTCATGTCAAACATAACAATTACTTAAGACTCGCGACATGAATGAAAGCATGTGGTAATATCATAAAATTACAAAGTAATATACCGTTTAATCGTAGTTATTCAAAGCTTTATAGTATTCAACTTTCTTTCATCAACAGTGTGGACAACAGTGTTTCGATATCCACCACTGGGGGACAGTGCAACTCATTTCTTCCCGATGTCCACCATTGGGGGATAATGGGAATAATTTAGTAGAATTGTCCTCCGGTGGGGGACAATTCTACTTTTTTCCCATTGTCCCCCAGTGGTGGACAAAAAGTGGGGGACCACTGGAATAGACAAAGACCTTTTCGAAAATGTGCATAAATATGAATAAAACGCTTGTTTTCATATGAATTCATCACAAGAATACCCAAGGAGGAACACTACAGTCGTCTATTTCCTGATAACTGCATTAAGCGTATTCCCAACTCTACATAAAAATACCGGCCAGGAGCGATTCGAACTCGCGATATTTATCTTGAGTTTTTTTTTTAGTATGATCACTTTTTTTTAAATTTATTGTGTTATTAGTTTTCTATTTGATTTTGAAAACTAACGCGAGTGATATTCATATTAAATATAAATAAAACGGCTAAACACTGGGAGTGTTATGCCGACAAGCCGCGACGAGCGCTACGAACGTCAGCACACAACTAACGACGCGTGCGTGGCGCGGGCGGCCCAGTGGGCGGCGATACACAACACAACACTAACACATAACACTCCCAGATGAAGGACTTCAAAATAGTCTGAAACTGGTCGGAGTATTTCCGATCTTATTTTTCGTGAGTTTTTAGCCGTTTTATTAATATTTAATATTAGTTTTCTAGTTTGCATTTTGTATTTGACATCATACATATTTTATTCTTTTATTGTGTTTTATTCTGTAATTTAATAATTGGCTTACATATTTAAACTGTTCACGAAGCCGCGGGTAGTTTTTATAAGATGCGAAGAAATCCAAGTTATTTCATTCAGTTAAGTGTTCAGGTAACTTCAAATAGAGATAAACCAGTATTTCTATAAAATGGTCTACCAATATTAAACATTATCTTTTACTTGGGCGGTATTCATAAAAGAAGATAATGCAGCTATAAACGGTGGAAAGAAACTATCCATACCAATATATAAAAATGAAACGTTGTCGGATTCTTTGTTTGGGGAGCTTTCACGCAATAACGGCTGGACGGATTTTGATGAAACTTAGAATGGTGATAGCTTATATCCTGAAATAAAACATGGAATACTTTTTATCCCGGAAAATTGTAAGTTTCCTCGGGAAAACTGGAAAATGTTGATTACTCACTGTAAAGAACGGTTGTCATCACAGAATGGTATGTGGTTGCCAAACGAAATAACAAGTCTGTCTAAAAACATCAAGAGCATTGGAGCACCTACTTTTGCATTGGTTTTTAATATCCTAGAAGAAAATAGGATGTTTTTTTTCGCGATAAACAGTAGTCCGTGCGTATGAAGTCGCGGGCGGGAAAGCTAGTCCATACCAATATATAAAAGTGAAACGTTGTCAGTTTGTGTGTTCCAACCAGAATTCAAAATAGTATTGGTTAGTTTCCACGTCTGACATACACACCCTCACACTGTAATAATGTAATATTGTAATGATAAATAAAAAAATGCAGCTAAACACACAATAGCTTATACTTGTATTAGATTTTTCAAAGCTGGTATTTACAGATCAGTACTTTTAATTTGATAAGCAAATGGATATAAATTAAAAAAATACTGTAACCAATGCAAAACCACTATCATAATTTGTGATGAGTGTTAATGGGACTACTGGTGGATGGTAAATAATAAGAGTTAATGTACTGTATTAAATGGTGCGGTATAATCAATATTTAAGTTAATTATTACGATGAGCAGTATAACAAAGGGAGGCGCAGGAGCAAGAGTCCGCGGGCGGCACTGGAGAAAAAACTATATAATAATAACACTAATGTTGGGTTGGCGTCGAGTGGCAGGAGTTGGGGGAGGGGGGAGGGGGGGCAGCGCTCCATCCGTCCACCACCCACTGATCCACCAGTAAGCCCCTACTCAACTCTGCCCCTCGATTCTATATACCTATTTCCTCTAACGTTAAGAAACTAAAAACCACCAAAAAGAAGCCACTAAAAACTTATGAACTCCTCCTAGTAGAACGGATACTCAGCTTTAAATATCTGAGGATCATCGATAATATTACTGACTTAGAATATATTATAAATCATAATCAATATTTATGGAAAATTGGAACTAGTCCCTCCGACAAACCACAAAAATATTTATGACCATAATAATATAAATTCCTCTTTCTGAGGAAATTATATTATTATGGGCATAAACATTTTTTCCTGCCTTTGGTTAATTTTATAATAACAGACCACAGACTTAATACATTTAGCAAAATTATTTTATTCTATTCTTCGTATCAATGGTCTTTTTCATTGTACGAGTATCTACAGTATAATGTAAAATAATAATAGTACATTACTGCCGCGGTCTGTAATGACTGCGTTGCTGGCAGAGATGATGATGGTCGAGAACTTAACTACGCAAAGCTCGAGGCCATCATAGCGTGGCCAGCCGGGCAGTCATAGCGGACCAAGGCTTGTATAGTGCTTTACTCAAACAATGCGATGAATTTAAATAAAACCAGCTTAGCATAATAAGAATTTACTCAAAGAATGCAACAACAACGAAAACAACAACGACAACAACAACGACCACAACAACAGAAACAGAAACAGTAACAGAAACAAAAACAGAAACAGAAACAGAAACAACAACAACAATCAAGATCACATCAGCTTTCAAACTTCAACAGACTCTCTTTTCGCGTTCGGGGTCAACGAACCCACGGAATAAATAATAGTGCTACGACAAAAGACGACAATAATGGATTTTCAAAGGAAATTGCTGGCCGCAAAACACGACAATAATGAAATTCCATACAACTAAATGATTATAAAGTAAATGATTATAAAGCACTTTTGTAAAGAATAATTATGGTTTGCAACAGCAAAAAAAAACTCATAGAGATCAGTGAACGTGATCCGTTTACGTCTAATATCAGTACCCCCCCCCCCTCACTAAAATGTCAGTGCCCGCCCCACTTACTCAAAATTCTACTGCAAAGGTTCTCTTGGATCCGGAGTCTATTAAGTGACTTCCACCTCTTCCACAGGAGATCATGACCAGTGGAGAGTTACATATTTGACAGAATTCCTTACAGTTTGAAACTGTACAAAATGTCTTCAAACAAGTAAAAAGGTTTCTTATAACAATTAAAACATAAAATAAAGAAGTTTCTTAACTTACCATTAGCAGCAGCCGCTTCAGCTCCCTCCTCATTAACTTCGATGAAAGCCTTCTGAATAGCATCAGAAATGGACAGATTCGATTCTTTGCTCAACAGGTTGTCCAACCTGGCCTTGCTGGGATCGAATATGTCTTTAATTTGGATCTGAATAATATAAATAATATAGTGCGTAATTAGGTCTATGAATCACGCACGAAAACATGTCAAATAGCCGAAGCAACAAAGCTATGATTGGTTTAAGTAGTTTTTGTGTTCAAAATTTGCATGTGAGACGTGGTGGTTTATAAATACTGTCACAATTAGAAAATAAAACCACAAAATAAATTATAGTACTTCCACAACAGTTTACAACCCCCCCTCAAATATGAATTTTAGTAGATTTAAAGAATTAAAGCGGTGTGGTAAGATTATTTACTTTCTTTGTCAACACTTGCCCTACTAAATATAGCTTCAGTCTTAATTTTCAACGAAGTCAGTATTTGGGGGGAGTGCCAACTTTAGGGCATCTTCCCCTACTTTTATAAATGCAGTTATTTATCTATACTTATAATAAAACTGTAATGGGTCCAATTCTGTACATTGAAGATATTTTGAAATTTTCTTTTGGAGGGTACTCTATATTCGATACTGAAGCCAAAACTGTTTTTTTTTGTCATCACGCCGCTAGAACTACTGAATGAATTTAAATGAAACTTGATATGATTTGAGTTGATACTACGAGGTAGGACATAGAAAAAAATACATAGGAAATAGTAAAAATTAAAGTGGTTCCGCAGGATAGGGGTAGAAAGTTAGTTATTTGAAAGAACACGTATCACGCTGTAACTACTGGACGGATTTTGATGCAACTTGGCACAGTCATCTATCTATACTTATAATAAAGCAATAGGTACGAAAAAGACTGTACAAAGAAGTCAAATAAAGAATGGTCTAGGGTACCCTAAAATAAGCTTCAGAACTTTTTTTTTATTTTAATTCGCGTCTTTCTGTCTGTTTGTCTGTATTTTTGTGCATCACGTAAAAACTACTGGACCGATTGCTATGTGATTTCAATGTAGAATAGCTTAAGGTTTGACTTAAAAACTGGTGTAATTGGTATTTGGCGATTAGAAGCCGAGCAATTGATAAACATATTTTTGACGCCTGAAGAAATTTTGATCAAATGTTATGGTACTTTTAATCTAAAGAAATGACCACGCGTGCGAAGCAGCCGGTACAGCTAGTATATGCTATGTTTGTTTGTCGTATGAGTTGGACTCGCCTCTGTGTCAGAGTTTGACGGGAGCCCTAGGGCCTGACATGGCTTAACGTCTGCCATATAGGTATCTACCATATTATACAGATGTATTTTTATCAGGGATCTTTATTGCAGATTCGATAACCTATATAAATAGGAAGATTAATTTTGTTATTATATTTGTATCAAAGAAAAACCTTTTGATGTTTGTGGTATCAATTTATTTAAAAATAATTACTTTAAAACCTACCTCTAAAACAGTACGAGTACCATGACAGTATTGACAGACTGACAGAAAATGCACAGCCTAAACCGGTGGACCTAGAGTTATGTAATTTGAAGAAAATATTCCTTCAGTACCCTAGAGATGCACTAGGGATGGATTTTTTGAAATTTCATCCAAAAGGGGATGAACGAAGGGGCAAAGTTTGTAGGCGGGCAAAGTTGCGGGCGTAGATAGTTATAAAAAGAAGCGCCGATAGAATCTGCTGCTAATACTAATTGTCAAAAAGTGGTATATACTCGTACAAGTATTTTTAAAGTTACATCTTAATGAACATTAATATTTGAATTTTCATAGAATATCTTGTAAATAATTAGAAAATGCTGATGTCCGGTTGTAGCAATCTCTTAAAAATGTGACTACATATTTTTCAATAAAAGCAGCAGATTTTATTAAAGCCAATAAGAGAGAAGATTTTTCATTTTGTCGAATCATGACATATTAAAACGATTTTTCTAAAATACTTTACCCTCACGACAACGAATGCTTTATATAGTTATGAATTCAATTTTATTACTGCCCTTGTCTACTCCATAATATGTATATCTAAGATCAAATCTTCCTATCTGTAACGGTTAGTGTAGATACTACAGAGATCCTCGTAAGTAAATCTCACCTGTAAAACCTGGATTTATTTAGAAGACAAGAGGAAAGGAAATCGCATTAAAATATTTGCATTGATAGATTTGTTTTTTCTTCTATCATAAACTACCTGAAAGCAGAGACCCTTCTTTTTCATATAAAAAGATATTATATATGAAAGCATTATAGAATTATTTAGTTACCTTTGGCAGAACTTCTTTGAGATTCGTTGTAGTCTCAATCTTGAATTTAGGAAGGGACACCTCTACTTCGGCATTGAACATTTGGTCAGCAGCTTTAGTTAATGCTGCAGGTTCCTTCAGTTTTACTTGTAGCTCTTTGAGCCCATCCACTTTGTTAGGTAGCACAATAAGAAAACTAGCGCTGTCACCTTCATAAGGTAATTCCAAGACCTGCAATAAATATTCAGAGTTATGGGAAAAGGCATGCCAGTGTAGTGCAAAGAAGAAGCTAGGGGGATTTTCAGATCTTCCTGGTTTTCTCCTGGCTGGTAAATAATTGAAATCCTAACGACAATTAAATGCCATTTGAATAAATGCAAATTCAAAATTCTGGAGTAGGTATATCCAAATAAGTGCATTTCAATATGATATTAATTATTTTTTAATGGAAAAATTTTGGACACGGACGTGATTCGAACCCTCATACATTCATGTCTCTTCGTGGAACATGCCTCTGACCAATTCAGCTATCGTGACCACTGCATCATCAACCTATTTTTTTTCTTTGGTTCTTAACCCGTATTACGGGGATGGTAACGCCATCTTTTAATAGTGCTTTGAACTGACCAACCTACTCCGGCTAATATTGATTAACTTCATGTCGGAAAGATAACGCCAACCAAATAATTTAAAAAAAAACATATATTAATTAAACAATTTGTAATTATTGTAATTGTTTGCAAATAATTGCATGTCGTTCAAATTTGTGCAGATATTAGTTTTTTAAAAGAGGATATCTGTAACTTTAATTTAGTTGCTATTTTGGAAATTTTACAATATATTAAGTAAATCTACCACTAAACTCACAAAATGTGCTCACTTTGTGTCATATAACAAAGAATTTTAACCTTTCAAGCACCGCTCACTTTATATCGCATATTAACGTAATGTCACAGAATAAATAATAGTACAAGTAGTATGTGCTAGCATGCACTGTGCCCAAAGAATTACACAAAGAGTTCAGGATAAAGTAGAAAAATTATGACGCCTATTAAAGTAAGAGGAAAAATAACAAAAAAAAGTTGTTTTTTAGAATTGTCTTTAAATTATGTCGTATCACATAATTTTAACCCTTAGAAGTACACTGCTGAACATAAGCCTCCGCCAAAGAGCACCACGACGAACGGTCCTGTGCCGCCTCCATCAAACGACTTCCTGCGATGGCTACAATGTCGTCGGTCAAACGTGTGGGGGTCTCCCTACACTTTGCTTGCTTGTTCGTTGTCCATTCGAGAACCTTTATTCCGCAGCGGTTGTCGGCTCTGCGAACTATATGGCCAGCTCATTGCCACTTCAACTTTGAAATTCTGAGAGTTATGTGGATTACCTTCGTTCTTCTACGTTACTCGTTACAGATTTTATCACGTAGTGCAACACTGAGCATAGCTCTCTTCATTGCACGCTGCGCGACTTTGAGCTTATGTATGAAACGAATAGTAAGCGACTACGTCTTACTGGCGTATATCATCACTGGCAACACGCACTGGTTATAAACTTTCTCTGCGGTATGTGCGATGAGAAGATATGGCGTAATTTCCCGAATGCTGCCCATCCGAGTTGGATTCATTCGGTTTACCTCTTTGTCGAATTCGGATCTACCCAGTTGGATCGTCTGATCTAAGTTGACTTAGTGATCAATAACTTCGATGATATCTTTCCCAACAGTAGAACTAATTGTAATTTATTAGCACAGACTTGCTTATTTCTTCCAATCTGTTCTATAGTAAAACTTTAGTAGAACAAATAGTTGAATAATTACTAACCCAAAAAAAAACTATAATTTTCATTTTACTCTTGCCCATACAAAGCGTGATTGACTAATAGCTAATTTGACGAGCTAAGGATTTGACGATTTATGAATTTGATGAATCTAGTATTTGACTATTTTAGGAATTGATCGGTTTATAATTTGACAAATTAAGTTTTTGTCTTGTATAGGATTTGACCAATCAAGTATTTTACAAGTCTCAGCAAAACCATAAACCAGCATGGTTGCGACATGGACATATGACATTATGTTCGTGTTACCCATGTTCATTTTAAGACCCACCAGTTGGGAAATGGTATTAAAGTCACTGAGCATTGTGCTTAGGTCTTCCAGGGTCTTTCTGCCATGATGACTATATCATCAGCAAATCAAAGGCGAGTGATGCTTTCGCCATTGATGTTAATATCATATCCGTTCCAGTTGAATTATTGCTTGAATATATCTTCCAGTGCAGAGGTGAACAGTTTCGGAGAAATAACGTCTTCCTGTCTCACCCCATTGTGCAATTCGATAGAATTCATGCTCCGATCTTTTAGACAGATAGTACATGTACCAGTAGTCAATCTGTAATTTGCCGAACGCTGCCCATCCGAGTTGGATTCGTCGGTTGAACTCTTTGTCGAAGTTGGATCTACCCAATTGTATCGTCTGACCCAAGTAGACATAGTGATCAACAGCTTCGATAATATCGTTCCCAACATAAACCGGCATGGGTACGACATGGGCATTTGACATGATGTTCGTCTTGCCCATGTTCATTTTAAAACCCACCTGTTGGAAAACAATATTTAGGTCACTGAGCTTTGTGCTTAGGTCTTCCAGAGTTTCAGCCATGATGACTATATCATCAGCAAATCAAAGGTGAGAGATGTATTCGCCATTGATGTTAACACCAAATCCGTTCCAGTTCAGAAGCTTGAATATATCTTCCAGTGCCGAGGTGAACAGTTTCGGAGAAATAACGTCTCCCTGTCTCACCCCTTTTTGCAGCTGGATAGAATTCGTGCTATGATCCTGAAGACGAACTGTCATGGTGGCCTTGCTGTACAAACACTTCAACGCTTCGATGTGCCGGTAATCAATCTGGCACCGCTGTAATGACTGTAGCCCTGCCCAGGTCTCGACTGAATCAAAGGCTTTCTCGTAGTCCACAAACGCTAGACATAGTGGCCGATTATACTCTTCGGTCTTCTGCATAATCTGACGGAGCATATGGATGTGGTCTACGGTGTTAAAGCCTTTCCGGAATCCAGCTTGTTCGGGAGGCTGAAAGTCGTCAAACCTACGAGCGAGACGGTTTGTAACTACTCTCAAAAACAACTTATAGACGTGGCTCAGCAGTGAAATGGGCCTATAATTCTTCAAGAGGGTTTTATCGCCTTTCTTAAAGAACAAAACCACTACGCTCCTGTGCCACGCCTCTTGCGTAGTACCCTCAAGAATGACGGAGTTAAAAAGCTTCTGAAGGACTTTAAGTACCGGTGTTCCACCCACTTTCAGTAGCTCTGGCGTTATTCCGTCCTCCCTGGTGCCTTGTTGCTCTTAAGCTGTTTGAGAGACATTCTGATCTCGTATAGGTCAGCCTATATCTTGTTCAGTCCGGGATATCTTCGGTATAATGTCGGGTTGAACGGGCTCTTGCATCGCTAGTCTTGCTAGGAGGACTACGCGATGAGGTGTATAATTGTCCATAGAACTTCTCGTGTTCACTCAAAATCTCTGGCTTCGACGAAACGATGCTGCCACTGTCGGTTTTCAGCTTCGTCAACAGGCTTTGCCCAATAGACAGATCTCTTGCAAACACTTTGGAGCCCTTGTTCCGCTCTATTGCGTTCTTAATACAAGTAGTATTATAGGAACGCAAATCGTGTCGCATTGACTTGAAGATCTGTTTATTAAGCAAGCTGTAACTCGACATATCCACTGAAGACTGCAGCCTCATCTCGCCTCGTTCTGCCATAAGTTTGAGTATATGCTCAGAGAGTTTCTGTGTTCTTTTTTGTGGGGGGTCTTAAAGAACTCCGACCCGACCGCGTGGACAATTTCCACCAGCCCGTTATTTAGTTCGTCCACTGTATCGCATTCGGTAAGGATTTGGAAGCGATTTTGGAGCTCCAACTGAAAGCACTCGGGGTTTTGGATTTGGGCAGGACTTGGCAGGGCGAAGAGAAGATCTCATCAAACGAGACCTCTCCAGCTTTACGTTTATATTCAATGAGACTCTTACCATGCGGTGATCACTGCCGGTCTTAACCCTGTTGATCACAGAGACATCATTGAATATATGCTTATCGGTCGTCAAAATGAAAACTTACTCGTGCTTATGACCGCCGGGGTGCAGCCACATTTCCATTTCCTGGACAGGCGCTTCTTGAAAAAGGAGTTCATCATAAAGAGTCCCTCTTTCTCCATGAAGTCGGCCAATCGCTGACCCCTTTGGTTCCGCTGTCCAAATCCAAACTTCCCCACTCTCAGTTCATCGCCATTCCTCATGCCCAGCCGTGCGGTGAAGTCCCCCATCACCACTGTGATGTGTGTTTTCGGGGCATGTATGGCATTAGAAATGTCGTCATACATAGCCTCCACTTCATCGTCCGGGCGTTTCGAGTGTGGGGCGTACACCTGTATGACCTTCAACGAATACCGTTCGGTAATTCTGAGTATAAGATATACCACCCTGCTCGAAACGCTTTCGATCTTTACAATGTTGTTGACGAGGGACTTGTGGACGAGAAATCCGACACCATGTTGGGACTGCTGGTCGCGCTCCCGGTAATAGAGTAAGTTGCCGGAATTGAGGGTTACCGTATCCTCTCCCTCTCTTCGGACTTCTGATAACCCTATAATACCCCAGCGCAACTTACTTACTACTTCTTCCAGCTCTATCAACTTCTCATCGGTCCTCAAGGTGCGTGCGTTATAAGTTGCCAGGTCTAGAGTTCGTGGGGGTTGGTAGCTGGGTCTCTGCCGGGATCCTTAGCACCTCTTCTTAGCTTCCGCCATTACCATGGCTACTACCGGTGCCAGGAATTACGGAGCCGCCGGGACTGAGAGCCGACTTTGCGGTGTGTCTATCATATTTGGGGGGAAATCTGAGGGAGCAGAAAAACATTATTTGTAGGTCGTGAAAGAGGCTTTTACTTAGTAAATTAACTGCCGTCGTTACGAATTCGATATAACAATATACAATAATTATTACTTCGAGTATTGTATGTAAATCATTGAGGATAGTAACATATACATCAATTATATAAATTGTCAGATTGGCCGAGCGAATTAAAGTCAGTTAAGCAAATAAAATGCTGACATAGCACTTTCTTGGATACACCTTAGGGTAGCAGATTACTACTAGTACTCTGACTTCTGAAAATACAAATCTCAGGAGCTCTCAAAGAATCTCTCTAGAGGTAAAGGTAAGTTAGTTGTTAAATATAAGTATACCTATTTTAAGATATCTTATTTTGAACTTGTGTTTTTTATATTTGTTTCAGTAAACCAATAAATTTAAAAAAAAAGTGAGGGATACTACCAATCTACCTTCTTTACAATTTTAGCGTTGTGATTACGTCACATCGATTTCTGTTTCGCCAAATACGACTCATTTGATAAAACAAACACTTAGTCCAGAATTTCCGGCTACTAATTATCAAAAAACAAGCATCACATCGAAGCTAGATGACGTACTTCAGGCATAAAATCGATATCAAATACTTAGGTGTTGCCAGATTACTTTGGTCCGTAGCATCGTTAGTACTGAACGAAATTAATAACCAAAGGTACAGAGTTAGGAAAATACGTTCTTTCCATTTTTCACCTTAATTCAACTTCCTACTGCACGCCAATGAGCTCGGTCTTCAGCTCTCCTCATCCATTATTTTTTTCAGTCTCTTTTCGCTGGTCTTCACTCCACCTGGCCACAGAGTGTCGTACACTATGTTTGCCTAAACGTAATCTCCACTCAAGAACTCGTCTTCCCCAACGGTTATCGGTTCTTCGGGAAATGTGACTAGCCCACTGCCACTTCAGTTTGCTTATCCTTAGTGCTATGTCGGTTACCTCGGTTTTCTGCCGGATATCTTAATTGCGAAACTTGTCCTTCAGAGAAACTCCAAGCATAGCTCTTTCCATTGCTCGCTGAGTGACCTTAAATTTCTCACCGGGGTTCTCTTCATTCTTAAGTTTTTGAGCGCCATCTCATTCTCGTCTAGGCTTACGTTGGGCAGTTCATCAGTGTAGTGGCAGATCAGTATTGCGCGGGAATCCTCTGTACTGGGTTTGGGTCTAGAAGCATGCGAGTCGTATTGGCCATAGACGTTTTCGATCTCAGAAATGATTTCCTGCTTAGAGACGAAGGTTGTGCTATTATTGATCTTGAGCTTTGTCAGATGGGACCTACTCAATTGCTGGGCGAAGATTTCGACCTCAGATTTTGCTCAATTACCTTTTCTTTCAGGCGTGAATTTGAGGAACAGAGGTCACGTCGCATACCAGCTTACTAATCTTCTGATGCCTCTCGTCACTTTATAAATTGCTAACTTTAGCTAATTGTATTAATGCAGTTATCTAGAGTCAAAAAACACCACGATAGTTTCTGCCAAACATTTAGAATTACGCTTAATGGCGTTTTTCTTTAGAAGTTATGACTGGTATACAAATTTTATAGGTAAGAAAAATGGCGCGGTGTGAGGGGCTACTAGCGGCGAGTCACTAGTATTTTATAAAAACCCCTCCTACATTTGGATTTATGAAGGTTGTTTTATAAAGTGACGAGAGAGGCATCAGAAAATTAGTAAGCTGGTATGCGAATACCAGCTTACTTAGTTTTTATAAAATACGAGTGACTCGCCGCAAGAAGCCCCTCACACTGCGGCATTTTTCTTACCTATAAAATTTGTATACCAGTCATAACTTCTAAAGGAAAACGCCATTAAGCGTAATTCTAAATGTTTGGCAGAAACTATCGTGGTGTTTTTTGACTCTAGACAACTGCATTAATACAATTAGCTTCTCTGTCTACGATTATTACTCACGTACTTGACAGACCTCTTACTATTGCGTTTCCATAGCAACGTGTCATTATTATTACGTTTGCAGAGCAACGTCATTCCGTTCTGTATTTTTGATACCTTACGTTACATTAATACAATTTTCGTAAAGAAATCTTTTTTTTGAAAAATAAGTAATCGCCTATGTTGCCTGATAATGTAGCTTTCAACAGGTGAAAGAATTTATTTAAATCAGTTCTGAATTTTTGAGTATATCCATTACAAACAAATAAACAAACATACAAACAATCAAATCTTTCCTCTTTATAATATTAGAGTAGATGTACCTAGATGTAGAAATATTTCTTAGCTTTTTCTTGAATATAATATTTTTATGATTATAGCATTACAGCCTGCTTAGCGATAACATAATTAATCTATAACAAAAATTTGGATCAAGAGGGATTTAACAACTGTGGGTAATATTTGAATGGCGGTGTAGTGTTCACGGTAGCTGAATTGGCATGTGATGCGGGTTTGTAAAACGTCAATGATCCAAATTTTTCCTTCAAAATATTATTAGATAAATTCCAGTTTTTTTTTACCTTAGCATCAAGTTCAGCACTTTCGGCATACCGGTAAGTATCAGTTTGATGCATCATCGGAACTTTCACAGTCTTATTTTTAGTCACGTAAAAATCACCATCTTTTGTGGCACTTTCGTCAAACTTCGATTTCCATGAACCCTGAAACATTATTGTCCTCGGTTATTTTAATATTAATTATGACTGACATTGAAATTAGTCAGTTGTTATACATAGTATTTATGAAATCTGGACGCTGTTGGAACGCTGCTGGTTTTGACGTAAAGACGTCTTTAATACGGTGTTATACTTGCACGAATAAAATTGCGATACCAAAACGTGGAAGCTGTTAAACTGCGTACAGTTGACAAGAACAGATCGACACCGACGTTTTGACTTTTATAGTGTTTTTCAAGAGATTCATTCAAAGTCTGAAATGATGTTAATGATGGCGCTTTAGTCGTTCACCTTGAGTTAGTTCAGTTTATGTAGGTGCGTTGTGAAATCGTTACGTAGTGTAGCTCACCGACCAGCTGAACCTGCGGAAGGTGGCTGGCAGAAACTGGATGATTGCGAGAACTATGTCCAGCAGTGGACGAACACATGATGTTATGAGATCACAGTAAATAGTAGTGTAGTGTAGTAAATGTGGTCATATTCACAGAAGAACCGATAACCGTTGGGGTAGACGAGTTCTTTAGTGGAAACCACGTGTGGTTAAACGTAGTATACCCCCCTACGTAGTAAACGTAGTAGTGCCCTGTGACCAGGTGGAATGAGGACCCGCGAAAAGCGGCTGGAAGAGAATAGAAGAGGGGAGCTGAAGACTGAGCTCAGTGGCGTGCGTTAGGAGAGGGCTGCGTCCAGCAGAAGTTAAATATAGGCTGATGATGAAGACATACGTAGAAGGGACGGATACATAGACAAGACGATTCTGTAAGGGTTTCTTGTTTGACTACGAAACCCTAAAATGTGAACGGTGTAGCGATACAATTCTTAGAAGTATTCTAAATATATTACAGGGTTGTTAATTGTACTTACTTTGAAATAAATAGCATTGACAAGAACCGCACGAGTAGTACCGTCCAGGCTCGAGGGATTAACTAAATCTTTAATTTTTCTGTTAGTTTGCTCTTCAACCTGAAAACATATACAAAAATATATATTTCAATATATAAACAAACGATTTCATGTGTATTTATTACAAAAACTGCTGAATTTATATAATGGAACTACGCCGGAGGTAAAAGCTGTGCCAGCTGTTAATGATTAAAAGCAGTCGTTGAGCCATGTCAGAGGCCCTCAGCTGGCCTGACAAACTCTGACACCGGAGGCCAGCGCTATCTCATATGACAAACAAACAACCGGTGATCTCAATTTCAAATAAAAATAAATATATGTTTATAAACCTAAGAGATATAGCCAAGACCCACACAAACTATAAAATATAACCGACAAATTGAGAATATTGTCCTTTTGAAGTCGAATAAAAAAAAGTTAGCATCAAAAGAACTCTTGAGTATAACGAAATAAGATCGATTTTTTTAGTAAATAAATGATCCCACTGCAATTTAAACGCTCATCCGATACTTCGACGACCGGTTCGCCGAGTGGCTAGTGACTCTTGACTGCTAAGTCAACGTTCGTGAGTTCATTTGAAACGCAAGGTGCAAGCATTTGTCTGATGAGTACAAATGTGAGTTGTCCTGTTTTTATACGCTTTATATTATGTTTGTTTCTATGTTTGTATGTTTGTAACCGACTCCTTTGGACGCTATTTTGACCCACTTTAAACGGTCAGATTTCAGTCAAATTTTGCACACCTGTCAAAGACCGATGACAATGCAATAATACGAAAAAAAAAGTAGAAAATAAATAATAGTTTAAAAAACTAAAAAACACGCTTTATATAGAAAACCAAACTAAAAAATAGAAAATAAATTTTAATAGTGTAAATAAGAAAAAAATGTTATATTTAAAAAAAGCGTGGGGTGCTTCTCATATCTGTCAATGAAATATTTATAACTATTCACCCATGCACCCCACGTTTTTTTTTAAATAAAACATTTTTTTCTTATTTACACTATTAAAATTTATTTTCTATTTTTTAGTTTGCTTTTCTATATAAAGCGTGTTTTTTAGTTTTTTTAAACTATTATTTATTTATTATTTCTTTTACTGATAAGGTCAAGAAAGTATTTAATTAATGTCGTGAGCAGTGCATCTTACCCAAGTATTGATTGTTTTTGCGGTGTCCTTATTTTGAGTAAAGTCGACATTTTTGACGTCAGAGTTAAATACATCTCGTGACAAGGAAGCAAAGGTCGGGTTCAGAGTAGCATCTTTCGCGATGTACACTCGGTTTGCCATCTTGATTTCCAAACCTTTTACTGCACGCAGTTTGGTGTTGATTCTTATGAAAACTTCTTTGGTCTGAAATAGAGTGGACACTTCAATCAATGTGTTGAAATATAAAAAGTTTTTTAAAGTAAAAACCAGTTATAGCTGGAATTTCTTTATTGTGATGTAAAAGGATGTAAAAATCCATCATGTTATGAACTACAGAACCTTTCTTTTACTACTACTTTCTTTTCTACTTACCACATTGTCATTGGGAAATCCAATCGCTTTTAAGAGTTCATCATGAGATTCGCCAACTGATGCTGAAGCTAGCTGTGCAAGGGGGGCCATCACGGAGAAAGCTGACAGAATCACGCTTTTGTTGGAGTTTTCCGGGAGATTCACTACTTCCTGAAATAATAGTAACTTCATTTTAGTAAAGACTGTCATCTCAAAATTAGTACATAAACAAAATGGTTACGCATTTACGTATCGTTGTTAATATTTATTTAAATGTGTTAATCTTATTTAAATAAAAGTAACGGGTTAAAACATTGGTAAAGGTTATGTGATATGAGAATGTAGTTAGATGCATCATCATAATGTTATAAATAACTAAATTTTACTCATCATGATTGTTTTAAACTGATATGAATGCACTTCCAGGTTTCCGAAATAAAAAGGTAATTTCTAGTTTTAATTTTATACGAAGCTGGTCGTAGTTTTAAAGTATATCTTTGTCTAAATTTACTTATGAATACCTACAAAATACAACAAAGGTTGGTACATTAAAACACAAAATTACAATGAACACAGTAATATCTATTGATATGATACGAATTTACCAATAAAATATGAAAACATATGTAGATTATAATACTTACATTAAACAATTTGGCAGTGAATTGATCATTTCCCGCCTTCAGTATGCTGTCCACATCAGAAGCTGTAGCCATGGCTATCAAGCCAACAACTGAAATAAAAAAACGTTAACTCATTTTAAATATGTAGATGTTTAAAATGAACAAAATAAAAATATGTAGCTTACTTCCGCCAAAACTGTAAGTCAGACAAATGACAATTGTTTAGCTTGGGGGTTTTTTATTGTGTATGTATATATTTATATATATTATTTGTATATATATATATATATATTTTTTTTTTTTTTTTTAATAGGTTCAATCTGGGGTTGGGTTTTGTTTAGCGTGGGGTTTTACTTGTGTTAATTTTACCATTTATCATTTGTCTGACTTACAGTTTTGGCGGAAGTAAGCTACATATTTTTATTTTGTTCATTTTAAATATGGATTTCCGCAAAGTAACGCCTGAATCTATCAATTATATGTAGATGTTCTTTCTAAATCTGAGTTAGAAGAGGGATAACAGACAAAAGGTATACCTTTACCCGATATCAGAAGATACGGTAGGCCATATCTGGATAAGACGGGCACGGGGACGGGAGATCGCTAGGAATAGAAGAAGGCTTCACCACCAAGACTGGATCACAAGGCAAGGCTCCTATGGTAATGATGATGATCAGTGGACGTGAAAATTATGTATTTAGTATGTAATGTTAAAAACCCTTCACGATCACTTTTGTTTGAGGTACTGATACTTTATTTTCGTTTCTGAATCATGTTTGTGCATTGCTTGGTAATATTTTCTAAAAAGATGAAGTGTTAAAGAGGCCTACCGTAATGTATACGAAACAAAAATATCGGAATGTAGGTATGTATGTAGGTATGGAGTCTCCCAGAGAATTTTACTTCATACATGGAATTCACACAAGTAGGTACGTACTTACTACTACAATCAGCCGTAGCCGCCTGCCAAGCGTTGTGATTATGACAAAATCCCCCATATTATTTAGGCCCATGTTTAGCAGTGGATTTCTTCAGATTAGCAGTGGATTCATTACGTGAGTTATTAGCTCTTTGGATCCAAATTAGCCCTAATATCTGTTTTTTTATCACCTCCATGTGATTATGTGATGTGTTATCAAAACAAATAACAATGAATTTATTTTGAAGATGCACGTTTGATTTAGGTTCGTTGTGTCACATAAACATTATTAAATTATCTTCAAATGTCAAGCTGACATAATAATAATACTGATATTTTTTTATGCAGTCATATCAGAGAGGTGGCTGTTTGGATGAACATTGGAAATTATTTTTCAAAATATTTTTAACAATTAAGGAAAACGAGCGTCTTTGCGGTATATGTGTTTTTACAGTGTCACGAGGCGGTCCCAGGGTGTGGGTTTGTTCCACTAGCCCCGGGACTAAGCCTCAGTGGACAACATAAAAGGTCAGGAACTATTGGAGCATTTGGTGATTTCCATAAACAGTGGCTTCAAACAAAACGAACACTAACGACGGAATTATTATATATATTTACAAGTCTCCAGTTGTAATTAACTTATTTATGTATTTTTTAATGCAATCAATGTCCGAATGACAGGTTATTTGTATATAGAATGAATAATGAACTATCAAAATGAAAAGAAATGGATTATGAAAGAAATAAGAGATCAAAAGAGTATTATTATGAAAGAGGTTTGGACCTCGTCACAACAGGTCGGTAGAAAATAGTTAGGGATAATTTTTGTCTTAACTGTGGCACAAAATTGTCATTTTAAAAACTTGTACTGGATTATCGCCCACGATCGCTGTGCGAGTGGCTAAGTTTGCACGCTGACCAAGCAGCGGGGAGAAGCTAGTAATTAATTTTACCAAATATGTTGAGTTGACGTGATGTTTGTATATTCGACGTCTCCAAAACACAATGAGATCTTTTAAAATACAAACTTATAACAGTTATAACATAATCATCACAATATAATCCAACCATTCTTACCTTCATCAGCTTGAGATTAATTACAACTATATTATATTCAGTAAAGAAACAACCAAAAGTATGAAAACCGGTTATGTCTGTGTGTATTTTAGTCCACTAGGGATTTCATATGGTCATATTCTCATGTCAACGTACTTTAGTATGCTTTGTGTACCTTCAATGGCATTACTGTATGATACTATATGATATAGCTGATGTAGATGTTTATTTAGCACATTCATTAAAAAAATATAGGTACAACAATCGTTAGTTCTTCCTATTAATTGTAATTAAAAGACTTAAAAAATTACCATTCAAGGACAATTTTTATTTTTCTATAAACGGGATTATGTCAATAATGGTCATTAAATGACATAACAATGCGATGGTAGCCTAATGGTTTAAAAGTGCAACTTAGTGATACTAGGTTCGGTCCTACGCTCCGCACCAATTACTTTTCTAAACTAAGTGCGGTTTTCCATCTCTCCGTGCTTGGGAGGGCATATTAAGCTGTCGGTCCTGGCTGTTATTGACTAAAAGCAATCGGTTAGCTATGTCAGTAGCCCTCGGGTGGCCTGACAAACTCTGACACACGAGGCCAGCGCTACCTCATACGACAAACAAATAAACAATGGCACATACGTAAATAATAGTAAACCATGTTTAAATTCAAGATGTTCCAGAGTTTAATGAGATTGGTTGGTTTATGTATAATTATAATATTTATAATAATATAATTTGACTTCATAATGATAATAAAGCACACAATTTCAGTGAAAGCAAAACAAAAATGTGTTCAAAATAAACTGAAGACTTTATAAGCCTGAGAGAAATCTCTAATGTTTTACTTAATACAATTATTTGTTTCCTACAAACAAAAACATTAAAATTAAAAAAAATACGATTACTTTGACCTTCATTCTCTTTCACGCATTGATAAATAAGAACAATTTCAAGACTATAACATAGAAGTTGATATTAATAAAATTAACTCACAAATAAAGAGCTTCATGATTGCGCCGGTGTTCCTTAATGATGCTGGACCAACACTGACCGGTCTGACTTCTGGTTCGTACATATAAATTGAGTGCCCCGTGCACCCGGTCCGCTGTAGTAGCCCGCGAAGTTGTAGCTTGAGCGTGTTTTTAAAAGATGCTTGGACTTTGTTGTTGCTGTGAAAAAACTTATAGTAATTCTAGAAACCCGAAGATATGTATTATCAGCCTGACTCAGTACATCTTTACCCTCCTCTCTTTTTTTTTTTTTTTTTTTTTTTCTGCCTTGCTCTTCTAAAACCCCCAAGCCGTCAACCCCTACGCCCTTTGAGCATTGACAATAGACATATAAAAAAATGGACTCGAAATACCTACAAAAAATAGGTGCATACCTATAACTCATAATGTCTCATGATATGGCTGCCATTGCTAGGGTTGTGTCAATCAAGGAACTTGTTGTAATTAATAATAAGGAGTATCGATACTAGCTAATATCACGTTTGGATCATAATTATATACTTAATTAAAGTCCGTTATAATAGAAAAAGATAAGTTTTACTTACCTTCTGATAACTGTGAATAAAATTCATGTTAAGTGTTTTTTTCTGCACAGACTTAAAAAACATTTTATAATTGCGCATCACGTTTATGTATTAAGGTGAAGGAAAACAGCGTGAAGAGATAGATTCATATGCCCAAGAACTTGTGCTTTCGCTTACTTTACCTCTGGGTTGGAAGGCCAGAGAGCAGTAGCTTATGTTAGGTACGCGGACCCTATCTAGTGAAAAACAAGATTATCACTAGGAAGAAGACAGAAGATAATGTTTATATTATGTGTTGATGAGTGGGTGAAGTAAAAATAAAATAAGAATAAATTTTTGACCTTTGTTTATTGGTATGGTATGATTTAAGTATCCCGTTTGATTTGTAAAGTAGGCTTACATAAGCAGTTATTACCTATTCATTTCCATAGCTTGTTCAAAAACTGTATATGTGACAGTTTTTCAGACTTTCTTCGATCGTGATATCTAAACCTTATATCTAGGAAGGTCTTAATTATGGATTTAATGAGGAGTAACTTGTGGTTACTGTTGTGCTCGGGAACAGTGTCCACATTAAAATATATATTAAAATCATACAATTAACACATCAATTTAAAAATGTACAGGTAATACAGCTCCGGGCTCGTTTTTTTTCTAAGTGAGTTTTAATTATTTTTTCTGTTTTTTTAAGTATACCTATGACACTAGAAGAAGAAAAAAAAAAAAGCGGGTTAAAGGTTTTTCGGTGACTTTTAACCCGCGCAGCACCTCAAAATCATTCATGCCCATGGGCTCGAGCAGGTCGAAGCGATTTGCGCGGGAAAGCGGCGCGCTCTATTCTCTCATGAAAGTTCTCTTTCTATTAGAATGGTGGGATTCATGTCTCTAATTCGTTTTTTTTCGATTTTAGTAATTCAGATTACTGTACTAGAAAGCCATTGAAATAAGCTAGAAGAATATGTGTGAACGATATCATTTGAATGTTTATTTTATTTTGTACAGCCCTTAGTTTTGAAGAAACCTAGAAAAACTATTATTAAGTAAAAAAAAAGGTTTTCTTATTTTTATTTTATATCTTATTTTTATTTTAATAACACAGGATGCTTTTTTCGCGATAAACTGTAGTTCGCGCTTACGTAGTCATGGGCAGGAAAGCTAGTATACCTATACCCTGGAATAACACAAAGGATACTTTTCATCATCATCATCATCATCATCATCCCTCACGTGCATGAAACCGCGGGGTGCAGCTTGTATATAATATACTAATGGCGAGTCATTGTGTGTGATTACACTGCGGCAATTTTCTTAATTTTAGCATTTTTAAACCCGTCGTTACATCTAAAAAAAATACGCCCGTAAGCGTAATTCAAAATCATTGTCAGCAGTGCTTTTTGACCATAGACAACTAACCAAATCTGGCCTGTTGGTTTTGTTGCGATTGCAGCGCAACGTTCTATCTAGAGAGGTATATAATCAAAGTGAATACTATTGTAGAACCACAAAAGCTACCTATTATAATATGTTCCTCATAGTATGATAACACATAATAATACTAATCACACTAAAAATAAACAATAAATCCCACAAAAACATGAACACAAAGCTTATTACGAGATATTTCACGGTCAATGAACTTGTCCCGGAAAAATTCAGTCTTCGAACTGTGTGTACTTACAAAAACGTATACAGACCGAACTTGTTATTATCCAATAAGATCACTTGGTTCAAGCTCTGTTTTATAATTTACAACACTCATAGGAAACTTTGCTCTAATGTTTTACAAATAAAACTGAAATCCCACTGGGTGAAAACATGCCATATGGAATGTACGGGCGTACGAACTCAGAAAATACATCCGCTTACATGCACCAAGTCTCTACGGTTGCCAAATAAAAAAAGCCCGAATGCACCATACCTCTTTGGTTGCCAAGGTCTACTTGTTCATTTATTTTCGATTTATTCAAGTTTTATCGTATGGAGGGCCATTTATTTAATCTACGGTACTAGTAATATCATGTAGCTACCCAATAAAATGCCATAGTCTCAGAAAAAGACACAATCCAATTTAAAAAAAAAAACGCGATGCAAGACTCTGAAAAAAAATGTTACGATTAAAATACTTTGAAAATTCTGCAAATAAGCCGTAAGTTCACGGGAGAACTAGTGTTATATATTAAAATAATCGTTGTTTCAACTTATAACGATTAAATAATTCGTATGAATAAAGCTTCTTTAGTTACAAAATAATTAAAGCCCGATTTTGTCATGCTTCTCTAGTTGCCAGTCGAACATATTATCGATTTATTTAAAAGTTATCAAATTTAGGGCTCTTTATTTAATCTAAGTTACTAGTAATAGCATGTAGCAACACAATATTAACTTTATATTTCACGTAAAAGCTCTAGATTTTCCAGAAATATTTTTGAAAATCACGCATGATGTTTGCCTGATTTTATTTCGACTTTAGTCGATTATTCAAAAAAACCCTTGACTATTTCGATGATATTTATTTTTTATTGGAAAGGCACATCTGTAGCGGTTCTAAATACATAAAAAAACTATAGGTCGTCGCTGAAGATCTCGAACAAAAAAATGTTGAAAATATCAATCCTAGATTTTTACTTTCTTCAACTGTCAGCGTGTTTTTATAAATATTTTGAATAGAGATGTACTAAAATAACAATGCAGCATCGATTAGAAATACTCGTTCATAGCTTAGTTTGCAACATTCAAGCTGAACTCTGATATTGTCGTCTGTTTCTTCGAACTGTGATTTCTAAGTGCCATTTATACCATATCAAAACACATCTGAGTTATTGCAAGAAAACGGATATGTATCCAATACTGCTTTTCGTAACAAACGAGTAAATACTCGTATTACATATCTATTCATACAATTTACAAAAACCAGCTCTATTACTTTTCCGCTCTATAAAAATGAAATTATAGTTCCACTAAAAGAATGATAGTGTCAAAGAAGGCAATACTTTATATAGGCGTAAATAAGGCACGCGCGCCACCGTACTGTACCTGTCCATTGTCCCCGAGCCACTCACTTTGCGAGCTAATTGCTTCTTTTTTATACTGTTGCGAACAAGAAAACGCTGTTAATTGTTCCTTAATTGAACAATGCACGGAAAGCCAACATGTTATGTCATGTAATGAACTTGTTCTGGTGCAGTGCTGCGACTCTCGACGCTCCAAGTTTCCGTCAATTTTCAATTATTAATGCCTGCCAGACTAATTGAAATATAAATAGTTTGCATTTCGACTTAGCACCTCTTTTTATCCAATTTTCTTTCTTTCTTTCTACTACCTTGCTCGCTCGAGAAAAAGCTACCAAGCGCACGACCACGCGCATATAGTGCATGCACACTCGTAACAAGGTAGTAGATAATTGGCTAGTTAGGCCTCCGCCGTTGCTAGCTCTCGGTTTCCTTTTTTTTCGGTTTCGAATTAATTAAAGGTTCCTATAGCATCTGTCTTAATCTCTGTCTCAATCTTTTTAAATTTTCTGTAAATATTTTAAATATTTTTGAGAAAGTTTGCGTAACGACCGAGGGTTAATTATTGAAGTTAATTGAAATTATAGAAACAATGCTATTGTATTTTCTTAGGCTCAATTATTTTCACACTAACTCTCGAAACTCATTAAAATCTAAGGGCGCGAGCCGTGTTCGTTCCAACTCAGAGGTTGAATCATGACATGACATAGCTCAATATAGACAACAGACACAGGAGGTACTTATATAGTCCTACGGACAGTAGTGTATAAAAGGATCCAATCTTTATGGCGGCTGTGAAGCGCGCTGCGAGTGCGACTTCGCGCTGGTACTGTAAGGTTCGCAATTATTAGCGTATTTTTTTTTACTACCTCCTTGTAGAACATAATAATAATAAATACTTTATTACACCAGAATTATGGAACAAATATGCAAGAGTTTATTTAAAAAAAGGCACAAAGGGTGGTCTTATCGCTAAATGCGATCTCTTGCAGGACAACCTTTGGATGGCCATAAATTACGAATTAAAAAAGGACGGTGGTGCAAAACAATACAATAAATCATGCGAAATAAAAATGACTATACATGCATGCAAACTACATAAACCATACTTACTTACGTGTCACATGCAAATAATGTATTGATTGAAATAAGTGGTAAGTACATACACATAATAGAATGATATTTATTTTTTATACATATAGCTATGTTTTTAGTAGTTAAATTAGCGATCGACGCTTAACGCTTAACCTAGTCTTTATTTTTTAACCAATCATGAAATTTTGTTAACATACGTCAACACAATAATATTAATATCGGAATATGCTGATATTGTGTTGGTGGACTGTACCTAATAATTTGTAATAAACAACTTTAATAAAATAATTAACTAGACTGTTCTAGAACAGAATCGCACGCATGTGTGCAGCGTGCGGATATAGCGTGCACACAAGCACAACCAAGGCGGGCGCGCGCGGGATGCGGTGGGCTAGCGGGAGGGTGTGCCCCGGCCTCTCATCTCTCCAAAGCCCGCTTTCACCTTAAATTTTGCTATTGCGCAGCGCCTTGCTACTAACTTCACAGACGCCATAAAGATTGGTTCCTACTATATCGAGGAGTAAACGGCCAAATTGACGCTCGCGGTGCGGGGGCCGGGAGGCAGGGGTCTCAGAGTAGTTTTGAAACGAATGCATACGAGCGAGTACTGCGCATGAAGTACCTTCACGTAAATATGCGAGAGAGAGCGTGCTTTGCAAGTAGGGTGCCGGTACCACAAATAGATTGGATCAAAGGGTATAATCTAGTAATATAGATTTATACTACGAATAAGTAATAAGTCAGGAAATGTAACAGCGTTAAAAAAATGACCCAACAAAAGTCGTGCCCAAGTAGGTGGGGCTTAAAAGTCGTGTCCAGCGCGTCATCAGTCGGACATGTTTCATGCAAGCGAGCACACGTCATACCTTAGCGTACGTTTTAGTTTTTATCAGTGTGAACTACTGCTGTGAATCATCATGCCAGCATGTGTTGTGAAGTGGTTCAGGAGCCATACAAGATTAAAATGTCCAGGGATCACTTTTTACTAGTAAATAGTTGCAAAATTATAATTATATTCCTAGATGTTCAAATACGTTATCAAACCGATATGGTCAATATTATGCAAAATGAAGTCAGCTAATTTTTGCCTAATAAAAAAAACTCGAATACTGTTACTCGACAAAGAGTAATAGTATATACCAACTCCTTGAAACCAGTGACCAAAACTCAGTCCAAAACTGGATTTCTAGGACTCCTCATTATGTATTTCAAGTTTTAAATTACTTTTTGCACGGCTAGTAAAGGTACAAATTTTGGTTTTTTATTTTCTTTCAGATTTACCCAAGGTCATATTGAGTTGTTTTTTTGGAGTGATCCACAACCACGGCCGTTGCAACAATAACCCAAACGCCCGATAGTATATGGGAATATATAAAAATAATTTACTGAACTTGAACCTCAGCTGAAAATTCACAGGCAACAGCATACCATTAGAGGACATTCCATTTTCAATTTCTCAGAATCCGTCTTCACTACATTGCGAAGAAAGATTCTCTTTGAATGTTTTCTAGACAAAAACATACTAAATTAATTATATTTTGAGGGACATAGAGTTCAATGAATTGTAAAAAAGTAAGATAAAAAAAAAACATTGTACAATCATACTGCTTTATTACTTATTGGCCCTGTCCACTTCTTGCATAACATCGTCCACGCCGCTATGACTCAGCTGTCATAGCAGACATTGCATCACGCGCGTGAACCAATCCCTGCTTTTGTTTTGAATTTAAACCAATCATCAAGCATGTCTATTTGTAATCTCGGAAGTGATTCGTTTTTGAATCATACGTCGTTTTGGTTTTAAGTAGGGACACTTTTTGTGTGGCATTTGTTCTGAATTAGAGTTCCTGACTTATTATTTATTCGTAGGATTTATACTTATATTAAAGCAATAAGTACGAAAAAGTCTGTACAAAGAAGATAATTTTAAGTATCGTCAATACTTGAAATAAGCTATTGAACAAGAACATGTCATTTTTTTAAATCGTGTCTGCCTGTTTGTCTATATGTTTGTTTGTTTACGCATCATGTAAAAACAGCTGGACCGATTCCGATACTGTTGGATAGGTTAAGTTTCGACTTAAAAACTGGTGTACTTGGTATCTCAATCCGATGAGTAGAAACCGAGCAATCGATAAAAACTTTTTGACGGTTGTATAAAGGATTTAATTTAATTTTATTGAAGCAGCTGAAACACAAATTAAAAGCTATTATTTTTGCAGATTTTAGTGACAGTTTTCCTAATCTACTTTTTAGTGCAAAACGTAAACACTTCAGTGGGAATTGAACTCGGGTTTTTCATACTGGCGTCCGAGCGGTTTCCGCTAAGCCAACCTAACGGTATTATGACAAAAACCAGGTATAGATCAAATGAAGAGTTGCTGATTAACAGGTGACCAATGGGAGCGCGCGGTGCAAAACGTTGCTCGTTGTTTTAGTTTCATCTAACTAATGTAAAGTTGAATGAATTCTATTCTATTATGTTTACACATCTGCCAGGCCTCTCGCAACGCATGACTCATGTTTCATGTGTAAACATCTAATGACGCGGTAAAAAGTTACGCCAACTGTTGGCATGGCAATCGAGCGTCCTGGCTACGCGGAGAGGCGGGATTCAATGCATAGTTTAATAGAACAAGAAAAAAACATACACAGAGGTGAAGTCTGTTATTGACTGGAAGGGCATAATCAATAGAGCGCGATCGACAAGGAACAACAAAAATATCAGCCCAAACAATGTACACGAATTAAGCTTTTAAGACATGATGGATGCTAAGTCACTGGCTGGCAAAATAATAGTAATCGAAAAACATGTACAGAAACGAAAAAAAAAATGCTTGCGAATTGAGACACAGTTTTCAGCATAATTCAATTTCGATATGGGTATGATGGTCCATACATGACGATGAACACATCTTGCACTACTGGACGAGCGACAACGAGAACAACGCACGGGGACATTAACAATGCCAAATAAGTACTTACAATGTCATACGAGCACCCTCTTCCGATTACGGAAGCCAAGAAAAAAGGCCTGCTGAATCTTTGCAGAAAGAATATAATACCTATAGAATTACACGCTTGGTACGCAAGTTTGCCTTCATCAAACACAACGATTGTTAATTTGCAATCCGGAAATGATACTGAATGGAGTAATTTGTAGCCATAAAGCTCTAGATTATGAGTAAATTTAGAGGTTGACTTCAAAACCAGCCGTCTAAACATATCCAACTGCGCAGAGGAGTGAAATAGAGGGATGTTCAATCCCCAAAACTGTTCACTAATGCCCTGGAAGACTTGTTTAAGACGCTAGATTGGAAGGGAATGGGCATTAATATCAATTTTGACAACATCTCACAATTAGATTTGCCGTTGATATCGTCCTAATGGCGGTTTCGCTGCAAGACTTACAAAGTATAATGACCAACCTAGATGATGCTTCTCGACGCATACGACTCGGAATTAACATAGATGGGACCATAATCATGTTTAACGATCTTATTGACCCGGAACCGATTGCAGTCAATGGTGTAACTCTTGAAGATGTCCAACAGTATGTTTACCTTGGACAAAATATTGTAATTAGGTTAGAACAATTTTGAGAAGGAAGCCAGCAGAAGAATACAGCTGGCTTGGGCAGCATTTGGCAAGCTTTGTTAAGTCTTCTTGTCGTCCATACCATAGTGTCTTCAATCAGTGCGTCCTACCAGTCATGACCTACGGAGCCAAAACGTGGACACTCACTTAAACTTGTCCACAAATTTAAGGAGCTATGGAGATAGCTATGATTGGAGTTTCTCTGAAAGACAAGATTTGGAATGAATATATCCGACAGAGAAACATTAGCTATAATGATAAGCAAGCTAAAGTGGCAGTGGGATTGTCACATTTCCAGACGAACCGATAACCGTTGGGGTAGACAAGTTTTCGAGTGGAAACCATGTTTAGGCAAACGTAGTGTAGGACGCCCTGTGGCCAGGTGGAGAGACGACCTGCGAAAAGCGGCTGGAAGAAATGATGAATGGATGCTCAGTGGCATGCATTAGAGAGGCCTATTATTTTCCTTGCACAGTCTTTATAGAAATAAATTATTTGATGATTTTATTTCAATATACATCCTAATTTTATTTAAATCTATATCCATGTATAGAATTTTCATAGTAAAATAATAATAAAAAAAATGATATATTTTTAATAAATATAAATAATATAATAGTTCATTTTATAATTTGACTGTTATAGCAATATTAAATAATGGCACTTATCGCCTTTTTTTATCTCTAATGGAGAATATTCACGAAGGAGAACTAAACAACTAACGTGCAAAAATAAATAAGTGTATTAAATATCCAAAACCTTTGCGAGGGAAAAATACATAGTTGCTTTTTTTCTTTCTTACTAACAAATGAACCAGAATGTTTTATAATTAATGTCTAAAATAGATACAGTAATAATCTTTATATATCAAAAGATTCACAGTAAAATTGTATGCAAAAAAAAAGTTATCGCCATTATTGATGCAAAAAAAAACAGTAAATCGCTTTTTGCTCGCAATTTTGGTTTTGTTAGTTATTTAGTTTTCCAACTACAGCGACGATATATGTACTACGCGATATATGTATACGGCTATTAAGATAACAAGGGGTGAGGTGGTGCACATTAGTCTTCCGCGGTTGGACGTTGTTTCTCTGACACCGTTCATTAGGACACAATGGCGGACTCTATCAGATGGCTACTACCAAAGTACATAGAGTAAATATAGGTAGTCCTTAAGGACAGTAGTGTATCGAGGAGTAAACGGCGCGCGGTGCGGGGGCCGGGTGGCAGGGATCTCAGGGTGGTTTTGAAAAGAAGCTTACGAGCGAGTACCACACATGAAGTATCTTCACATAAAAATGCGAGAATGAGAAAGCGTGTTCTGCAAGCAGGATACTAGTACCACAAATAGATTATACCAAAGTGTATATCATCATCAACACCATCATTTCAGCCTTTAGATGTCCACTGCTTAACAAAGGCCTCATCCAAAGAGCGCCATGAAGAGCGATCTTACCACCTCCATCCACTGACTTCCGAGAGTATATATAACCTAGTAATACAGGTATATATCAGGATTGGACTCTTTGGTCCAATCTTTTGGACCCGCCAATGGGATCCGAAAAAATTTATTCTTTTACCTGCCTTAAGAGGGTTATGTATTTGGGTTGTATGTATAAAAGTATGTTTGTTTGTACTTTTCTTTGTCGCTTCCTATAGACTAAACGGTATATTACCAATATAGTCCCCATCAATGGAGCAGATGGGAATTTAAATTCCTACCTGCCCCGTAAGCGTGTACAATGGGGCAGATAGGAATTTAAATTCCCATCGGCCCCATTGATGGGGACGTTATTGGGCAGTTGGGAATATATCGACTAAACGGCTTAATGGACTTTGATAAATGAGGTTTCGTTGGATTCGTCTTAATCGCGGGAGTGCTATGGGATATATTAAGTGTCAAGAAAACTAATAAGACGGCTTACAGCTGCCATATCGTTTTTTCGCCCGAAAAAAATATATGTCCAAAACCTATCGATTGAGGTATGAAAATGAAGGTCTTTAAAAAACAATTCCAAAAATATTAATATAAAGGAAACTTATAAGTAATAGAAATAAATATTTACAAAAAAAAAAACAAAAATCCCGACTGCGAACAAAACTAAAAAGAGGCTAACAAGCTTTAGATTCTTGATATTTAATCGACTTCACAAAAGGAGACGGTTATATGTTTGGCTGTATGTGTTTTTTTTTTTTTTTTTTTTTGTATGTCGGTCGATATCTCCGTCAAATGTGGACCGATTTTAAAAATTTTTTTTTTGTTTGATACTTTCGAAATGGTCCCATATAAATGATATCAAAATAAATTTAGCAATTTTTGGAGAATAAATAGTTTTGTTGAGTAAATCCATTCGATTTTATGTTTATATTGTTTTTATTTTGTTTTTATCTCTGAGATTTCTAAACCGATTTAGATGGTTGTTTTTTTATTCAAAAGGTTAAACTTTTTGTGTAGTACTATACAAATTTCATCAAAATTGGTTCAGAAGTTTTATTATAAAATCAATTTGTTTTATAGAATTAGCTGATTGTATTTACTTGAGTAAGAAGACCTCTAGTAGTAGTAGTAGTAGCAGTAGTAGTAGTAGTAGCAGTAGCAGCAGTAACAGCAGCAGCAGCAGCAGCAGCAGCAGCAGCAGCAGCAGCAGCAGCAGCAGCAGCAGCAGCAGCAGCAGTAGTAGTAGTAGTAGTAGTAGTATTATATAAAAGAACTACACAATCGGATGATGGAATCCCTTCGAGTTTGGGCTCATTTGGTTTGTCTTGATGAGATCATGTCTGGTTTCATGTGCTATCAAGGGTCTGATGATGGAAGGTAGTCACAGGAACTCAACAACAAAATGATGGAAACCCTTCGAGTTTGGGCTCATTTGGGTTGTCTTGGTGAGTTCTCAGGTGTTCTGTGATATTCAGGGTCTGATGATGGAGCCGGAAGGTAGTCACAAGAACTAAACAACAAAATGATGGAACCCTTTCGAGTTTGTGCTCATTTGGTTTGTCTTGGTGAGTTCTCAGGTGTTCTGTGATATTCAGGGTCTGATGATGGAGCCGGAAGGTAGTCACAAGAACTCAACAACAAAATGATGGAACCCTTTCGAGTTTGTGCTCATTTGGTTTGTCTTGGTGAGTTCTCTGGTTTTATGTGGTATCCAGGGATGATGGAGCTGGAAGGTACTCACAGGAACTCAACAACAAAATGATGGAACCCCTTCGAGTTTGGGCTCATTTGGTTTGTCTTGATGAGTTCTCTGGTGTTATGTGGTTTTCAGGGTCTGATTGTGGAGCCGGAAGGTAGTCACAGGAACTCAACAACAAAATGATGGAAACCCTTCGAGATTGGGCTCATTTGGTTTGTCTTGGTGAGTTCTCAGGTGTTCTGTGATATTCAGGGTCTGATGATGGAGCCGGAAGGTAGTCACAAGAACTCAACAACAAAATGATGGAACCCTTTCGAGTTTGTGCTCATTTGGTTTGTCTTGGTGAGTTCTCTGGTTTTATGTGGTATCCAGGGATGATGGAGCTGGAAGGTACTCACAGGAACTCAACAACAAAATGATGGAACCCCTTCGAGTTTGGGCTCATTTGGTTTGTCTTGATGAGTTCTCTGGTGTTATGTGGTTTTCAGGGTCTGATTATGGAGCCGGAAGGTAGTCACAGGAACGCAACAACAAAATGATGGAAAATGGTCAAAACTAATTCAGTTGTTATATATGTAGGTTTATTCACTAAAGTGAGTGAGTGTCTACTATTTTCTATGGCATATATTCTTTCCGATGTTTTCTTAGGCCACTAAAAATCAAAAAATAAAATATTTTCCCAAAAAAATTAAATCGACTTCATAATAAAAATGTTATTTTGTAAACAACCACTAAAAAGAATGAAATAATTTACAATTGAACCAGAACAGTATCAATTTTCGAAATTACCAACGTAATAATAATGCATAAATACAACATAAGATAAGAAAGAGTTTTTTGAAGGCGGTGCCAAACCCAGGCGTAATTTAAATCTAATATCATTACAAAATTAATGCATACCTATCTACGTACTGTTACAAACCCCAACCTTGTTAGCCCTAGTGCTATCTTGCTGTTTCATTTAGCCTGATCAGCAATCTTGCTGGTTAATGCTTCTTTTAATTATAATTAAATTCGGTCTGACTCGACCCATCATCCAGAGCAGTTGCCAATAGAAACTATAAAAGAAATATTGTATTATATATATATTTCTTCAAATCTATTAAATAGTTTAAGTTTAAAACAGTTTTTTTTAAAAAGACGTTTTTGAAAATCCATATAACATTTTGGTGGCAGCGGTGGGATCCGGAAATCCCCAGTGCCAGGCACCGCTCCGTTGACTCGCTCCGGATCCTCGTCCTAAAACAAAATTAAATAAAACAAATAAGTGTTTTAAAACTTACCTTGTGTTAGTGAATATAACATAAGCGCTTTATACTCACCGTGTTATCCTTGACGTATCGTCACGGAAATCCTGTTAGGTCCTGGAAAGGATCTGCTCCTATTCGTCCTGAAATACTCCAGCCGAGTGAAGATCGCTCTAAGCTCCAACTGCAAGAGAAAATACCCAGAATTATTCTTCGTGCTTCCATCCAGCTTCGCAGTCCTTCATCGTGGTATCCTGCATCTAAAACGAAAACCAGAATCCAACATCCAAAATCATACAAGAATCGACGACCAGAAAGTCGTAAGCTGCGACGCACCTTATCTCGTCGGAATGTTCCCAGAAGCCGCCGTCTGCTCATCGGTCGCCCACGCATTGCTCGTCCTGTGAGTCTTTGGTCATTGTTTTGACTAGGTTGAGAAATTAGGGTTCCGTTAATTATTTTATTGTGTTTTTATATCTTGTTCTCATTTTTGTGACTTGTTCTTATAGTTTTGGAAAATTATGACAAAAGTGCCAAAAGCTGAGGGAGACAAATTAACTGTTGAAATTCCCGAACCAGAACAAGTCGCAAGTGATACATCAGTTAAGTCACTTACTGGTTCTCCTCGGCTTACCAGGAGGGCCGCCGCAGCTATCGAAATGACCGAATTAGAATTGGGTGTATTGTTCAAATTTGTTAAATCATATGATGGCAGTAGGGAAACTCTCAACTCATTCCTTGTGAATTGCAACAACGCATTCGACCTCGCATCAGAATCTCAGAAACCTATCTTATTCAAGTACATCCTTAGCCAGTTGAATGGGAAGGCAGAAGTTGCTTGCTCCATTAAAGAGTTCACATCCTGGGAACAGTTAAAGGACTTCCTAAAAACACAATTCAGTGAGCGATAGCATTATTCGCATCTTTTAGCTGACCTCCAAGAGAGCAAACAAGGTCCGCAGGATAATGAGAGCCAATATGCACTACGTATGGAGACTTACCTCTCACAACTACTGACTGAGATATCCTTATCTAACACTAAAGTCAAGGAATTGCCCGGCCGCACTGCAGCCATTGAGGACCTAGCCCTCCATCAATTTGTAATGGGACTTCATCCCCGAATCTCAAATATTGTCAGATGTAGGTCTCCAAAAACGCTAAATGAGGCAATTAATTATGCTATTTCCGAGGAACGCATTCAGCAGACGCTGTATAGAAAGCCACAGATGGACCAAAAACCTAACACTAACAATAATATAACAAATTTAGAGCCGCTCCTTTTAGACAAAACTTCAATGCCGGTCCTTCTAGACAGAACTTCAATCCATCTTTCTCCTCTCAAAGGCCATCTAACCCCGCACAACAAGGGGCTTCTAATTCATTTTGCCGTTATTGCAAAACGGCTGGACACGATATCTCTATTTGCAAAAAACGTGAATATAATAACAATCGTTTCAAGGTTGAACAAAGCCGAACGACTAACCAAACATTTTATCGTCCGCTCCCGCGTGTAAACTTCCTTGAACAACCTGATGAGGAGGCCGGCCAAGACGAAGTAGATCTTTCCCCCGACACTTTAAACGAATAGAAGTCTCGTCACGGTGTCACCCAAGACAGTGTACAAAAGCCGACACTATAACCAAACTGTACAATCCTTGGGACCACTCGGGTAACCAGCCCCAAATAAGCGCCCAATCCTCTAACTCAAGGGACCACTCGGGTAACCAGCCCCAAATAAGCACCCAATCCTCTAACTCAAGGGACCACTCGGGTAATCAGCCCCAAATAAGCGCCCAATCCTCAAATTCTAGGGACCACTCGGGTATCCAGCCCCAAATAAGCGCCCAAATCTCTAATCCTATTGACCACTCGGGTAACCAGCCCCAAACAAGTGCCCAAAATTCAAAACCAAGCAAGATCAACCGACAGGGTAATCAGCCCCAAACCGACGATCAGAAAACTATTGAACATATTTCTTGCGGTATTGAGAACTCTAACGTCACTTCCGTTTCCAACGAGAACCATAAAGAAATCTACGAAGTTAACATAGACACAACGAAAAAGCTGTTACCACACGTGCTACTATATTCATCAGCCTCAGACATCCCATTATCTTTACTAGTCGATTCAGGTTCTGCCATTTGTTTACTGAAGGAATCCAGTATCAGAAAAAAACTAAAACTGGTCAAAGAATCGATTAAACTTAAGGGCATTGACCCTTCTGACGAACCAACTCAAGGTCATTTCCAACTCAAATTAAAATTAAATGAAAATAAATCCATACCATTCAAATTCCATGTCATCAGGGACATCAATCTACCTTATGATGGCATCATAGGCACAGACTTCCTAACCGCCTCTGGTTGTAAAATCGATTACAGTCACGATATCTTGAAAATAGGAAAATTAGATATCAAACTACATTTTTCTGAGCCTTTTTACGTCATTCCACCTCGTTCAGAAGCTGTAATTGAATGTTCTATTCAAAAAACAAATCTTAAAGAAGGTCTTGTTATAGATCAACACCTTTCCGATAACCTACTAATATCCAATTGCATTGTTAAAATTAAAGACAACAACCGTGTAAATTTGACCGTTGCTAACACATCAGAAACTTTTGTAAATGTCAAAACAAACTTGAATCTCAATATTGAACCTCTGCATTCCACTGCATATCTGACTAGTGCATATCTCCAAGGAACATCTAGACGAACTAACGAAGTAATTGATTCATTGAGAACAGATCATTTAAATCAGGAAGAGAAAGATGCCCTTATAGAACTGTGCTCCCAATATTCCGACATCTTCCACCTACCTGATGACCAATTAACTCATACTTCTGCTCTTGATCATCAAATCAAGACAAATAGCGATATCCCTGTTCATACTAAATCATATAGATTCCCAGAATGTCACAAGAAAGAAGTGGAAACTCAGATTGGAAAAATGATTGACCAGAAAATCATAGAACCTTCATCCTCTCCTTGGAGTTCTCCAATCTGGATAGTGCCTAAAAAGGTAGATTCACATGGCCAACGTAAATGGCGAATTGTAATAGATTATAGAAGGCTGAATGATATAACCATTGGTGAAACATACCCTATTCCACAAATATCCGAAATTCTTGATCAATTAGGAAACAGTAAATATTTTACAACTCTAGACCTCACTTCCGGCTTCCAGCAAATCCTTATTTCTCCCGAAGAGGCTTTCTCTGTACCTCAGGGACACTTCCAATTTAATAGAATGCCATTTGGGCTAAAAAATGCGCCATCCACCTTCCAGAAACTTATGAATAATTGTCTTTCTGGCCTTCAAGGTACACGATGCTTCGTCTACCTAGACGATATAGTTATCTATTCTCATGATCTGTTTTCCCAGATCTATAACCTGAGAGCTGTCTTCGACAGAATCCGTGATTTCAACTTAAAACTTCAACCGGAAAAATGTGAGTTCCTACGAAAGGAAGTCGCCTATTTAGGTCATGTTATCAGCGAAAATGGCGTGAAACCAAATCCGGATAAAACTAGAGCCGTATCCGAGTTTCCGACCCCTCAATCTCCAAAAGATATTAAATCTTTTCTGGGTCTAGTGTCATATTACAGGCGATTCATATCTGATTTTGCTAAATTGGCCAAACCTTTAACTTCTCTTTTGAAAAAAGACATCCCATTTAAATGGCAAAATGAGCAACAACTCGCTTTCGAGTCCCTGAAAAACAAACTAGTTTCTGCCCCAATCTTAGCATATCCAGATTTTACACAACCTTTTCTATTGACATGCGACGCTTCAAACTATGCAATATCTGCAATATTATCACAAGGTCCTGTAGGGCGAGATCGCCCCATCGCATACGCACCTCGCACCCTTAATAAAGCGGAATGTAATTACAGTGTTACTGAAAAAGAGTGCCTCGCCGTAATTTTCGGCACCAAAGTATTCAGGCCTTACCTGTACGGTCATCGGTTTACAGTCCTAACAGATCATAAACCATTAGAATGGTTGTTTAAGTGTAAAGATCCGGGATCACGACTTATCCGTTGGCGTCTTAAACTGGAAGAATTCGAATATGATATCAAGTATAAAAAAGGAAAAATCAATACAAACGCTGACGCCCTATCCCGATTCCCTGTCAATCCTATCCAACCTGAGAATGTCCTAGAATGATCCCAATATAGAAGGAGAATCCAGTCGTGGACTAGACAGAGACTTAATGGACTTACTGGTATCACCACCATCATTTAATCCTGATGAACTAGACCTGCACTCGCCAGATCTTCATGACCCTAACGATGATATCTTACCTTTACCCGAAATAGATTCAACATCTCCGAATCTTCTCGAACCTATTGAATACTTTCTGCCGTCACCTGAAACAAATTTACCTGCTAACATACCTGACATCCTTAGAGGAGAAATCGAAAACGAAGTGACTAACTTGCCTGACCACGCTCCTGAACGGTTGCCTACTCCCGACGCCCAAGCTGTCGTCGATCCAATGCCATCCACGAGCGCTTGTCCAAGTTTATCTAATGATGATTATTCTACTTTCCTGAAAGCTATGGAAAATAAAGATAAATCTTTCCAAACAAATATCCAAGAGCATAACGATGATATAACTAAATCGAAATATAAAGTCATTAATAGTATTTAAGGCCTACTTCTATTTACCTTGACGAATCCAATACTTTTATACAGAATATTCTTGACAATATACCCAATAACTCTGAAATTACAGATAAAGAAAGGCCTCTCAACTCCACCATATCATTTACACATGAGGCCAAAACATATTATTTCCTTTTCTTCAAAGTTTACCACTTTGACAAATCTACTTACGGAGATATTTACAAGAGCCTTAAATCACTTAGAAATGAACTGGTCACTAATCTCGATAAAGACTCTACCCAAGATATTGCGATAACCGAATTTAAGAATCCATTTGATACGCACCAATTTATCAAAATCTACAATATGCTTCTCTACCTGTTTGACAAAACAGGCATCAATATCCATATATTCATAGGCAAAATCATATACCCGTCCCTTTCGGAAATTCCGAAAATATTCAAGGAAAATCATGATATCCCCATTGCCGGACATCTCGGTAGTACTCGCATGGTTAAACGAATCCAAGAAACCTTCTACTGGAAAAATATGCGTAGTGACATTGAAACTTTTGTAAAGAAATGTCCACAGTGCCAGACTAATAAAGCTCTCAGACAAATAAATCGTGCACCTATGCAAATCACAAGTACATCAACCGAACCTTGTCAAAGAATATCTCTTGACATCGTTGGGCCGTTACCAGAAGCGGGCCCTGCGAAACTTAAATACATATTAACAATACAGGATGATCTTACCAAATTCTCATCTGCATATCCAATCCGCAGCACCACGGCAGAAGAGACGAGTGAATGCTTGATCCACTACATATCCATCTTCGGTATCCCGAAAATGATCCTCACGGATCAGGGAACCAACTTCACCTCTGATCTCTTTAAAAAGACCTGTGAGTTCCTTAAAGTAAAGAACCTCTGGGCTTCTCCATACCATCCGCAAACCCAGGGTGCTCTGGAACGAAGCCACTCAACCCTCAAGGAGTATCTCAGATCCTTTACTGATGAGGAACAATCAAATTGGCCCCGCTATGTCTATACAGCTATGCTTACTTACAATACATCTGTTCATGCCACAACCCATTTCACCCCTTATGAACTAATGTTCGGGAACAACCCGGTAATTCCGAATTCTATCTATGATGAATCCCCAGGAGCTACATATCCTGATTATGTCCGTATGCTTCAAAACAGACTAAAATACTCACGAGAGAAAGCTTTGGACTTCATAAGGAAATCTAAAGAATCCTCTAAGACATACTATGATACACATACCCGACCAGCTAAGTATAAGACTGGCAACTATGTATATCTGAAAAATCATTTAAGGATGCGTAAAGCGCTTTCGCCGCTGTGGAAAGGGCCCTACAAAATAGTTATGATAAACGGTAATAATACTCTTACCTTGCTTATCAACCGACGTCACGTTACTCATCACTTTGATCAAGTGAAGCCAGCCGACATCGGAACAAACCTGTAAATAGTTTTTATTTAATTTAAGAAGTAGTTATACTTACCTTGTACTCACCTCGCGATGGTGCATCTAAATGGACCTGTAAAATAAAATATAATATAAAAAAATATATATAGATAAGAAACATAAAATAGATTTACTAACCTTAGCTTAATTATTATTTGCAGTTCCGTTCGGAGTCAATCTGATCAAGATTACTTTAAGTACAGGCCTCTATTATGACTACCTAGGAAAACTCAAAATTAATAATGTTCAGTTAAAAATTGTAACTCCAGTAGACATTTCACATTTTGGCCCACACATACAAAATATTCAAACGGCTTTGGGAAACACCAGACACTTGTGTAACCAAACGCGGATTGTAGAAATTGATGCAGAATGCTATAACATGTTGCAACCAATATAAGCGAGATTCCAAGATATGAGCAGAGAATTTTCCTCCATCTCCCATTTGGTAGATAATAGAACTAAACGTAGCGCGTGGAGGTATGGGCACAATCCTGAAACAAATCTTTGGCTCCCTTGACGAGAACGATGGGCTGCGATATGATGAGGCAATTGAATCTTTGCAAAATAATGAAAAACAGTTAAATTCACTTTTAAAAGAAAACATTTTAGTTACTACCTCAATATTAATTTCTAATAACAATACTTTACGTAAAATAAAAGATAATGAAGCCAACCTCAACAAAGCTATCGACAAGCTCCAACTTAATATTAAAAATATTTCCGAAATTACTAATGGATTACAAATACTTGCAAACATTAATGAAATATTTGATATTTTAGAAACATCAATACTCACTTTGTCTTTTCAATTGGAACATGTAACTAATGCCATACTATTCAGTAGCCAAAATATTCCGTACCCCTCAATTATGACACCAAAACAATTATACCAAGAGCTTGCCGATAACTATAGATATTTGCCCAGTGACCTTGAATTGCCCGTACCTTTAGACATTAATTCTATACACCTTATTTTAAGCATTTCTAAGTTAGTTTGTTATTATGTTAATTATAAGATTATATTTGTACTGCAAGTGCCGCTGGTCAACACCAAAGAATTTGTACTGTTCCACAGCATGTCACTTCCCACACCATACAAAAATAAGGAACCAAATTCATTCAGCCTGATCACACCTGATAATAAATACATAGCAATGACTAAGGACAAATCGTATTACTGCATTTTTGATAATCTGGAAATCTGTAAATCTGTGAGCCCGGGAAACTTTATCTGTGACCTCGAAAATGTGTATTCTACCGACGCGAAACCGATCTGTGAAAGTGAACTATTAGCCAAAGTAATAAGTGAAAAACCAGTGCAGTGTGAAACGAAAATTTTAGTAGGAAACCTTGACATTTGGAAACCGCTGACAAACAATAAGTGGATCTATATACAATCGGAACCAAACAAAATTTCAATTGACTGTCTTAATTCTAAGTTATATGAAACAAATATTTTAGGTACAGGTATTCTTAGTATTCCCAGAGATTGTATAGGTTATTGTAAAAGCACTACATTAATACCAAAATATAAGTTTTATAAATATTACCTCTCCTATTAATAGCATTCCAGATTTTAACCTAATCAACGACACTTGTTGTAACCTAGTTAAGCTGAATAATGTAGTAAATAATGTGTCTCCTGTTCACTTACAAAATATTGATCTAGACGATTTTAACTCTAGAAATATAATAAAACTAAAGTCTCTCCTAAATAATTTAAATACTTTGGAACACCCGCAAAGTCCACACATCGTAAAATATGGGACACATTATTCCATACTTATAATTTTAATATTAATATTGATTTTAATATTCTTAGGATATTTTATTATTAAGAAAATTTGTAGATCTGGCAGCAACCACCCATTCCAATTTAAATTCAACATTGATAAAACACCTTCGCAATCTTCTCACAAAACAACAAACATCACAGACGGACAAGACCTTGAAGTAGAACTAACTAGCCCCGTCGCCTCACTTAGAACTAGAGTTTAACGGAGACTTTGATTCAACCCCAAAGTCTCCTCTAAAAGGGGGAGATGTTACACCCCAACCTTGTTAGCCCTAGTGCTATCTTGCAGTTTAATTTAGCCTGATCAGCAATCTTGCTGGTTAATGCTTCTTTTAATTATAATTAAATTCGGTCTGACTCGACCCATCATCCAGAGCGGTTGCCAATAGAAACTATAAAAGAAATATTGTATTATATATATATTTCTTCAAATCTATTAAATAGTTTAAGTTTAAAACAGTTTTTTTTTTAAAAAGACGTTTTTGAAAATCCATATAACAGTACGAAATAATATGCAGTTGTATATGACGCACCCTCATACAAAACACGAAACACAGAAGAGACAAAACAAAAGACTCACACGAGCAGATTTTGACTTTCACACGTGCACAAACCGATTAACACGAATACAGCAATCTAGTAAATGATAAAGTTTTTGTAGATAATTACTTTAAAAGCTTATTATTTTTTATATAGCACGTCAAGCCGTTTAAGACATAATCTTTTTGAGTCAGCTCAACCATATTAATAATCATGGCTCGGCTTAGCACCGCCTTCAAAAAACTCTTTCGTATCTTATGTTGTATTTATGCATTATTATTACGTTGGTAATTTAGAAAAAGTGATACTGTTTTGGTTCAATTGTAAATTATTTCATTATTTTTAGTGGTTGTTTCCAAAATAACATTTTTATTATCAAGTCGTTTTTTTTTGGAAAAATATTTATACAGTATAATATACAGTTGGAGGCATCGCCCAACATTCATTTCATTTCTCCTTTGACTGGATCAGCTAGAAACTGGCGTGCTATTCTCCTCGTGCCTCCGACTGTATCTTATAGTTCAAGAATCTAAAGCTTAAAGAGGCTTACAACTCTTTTCAGCTTTGTTCTTAGTCGGGTTTTTGTTTTTTTTTTATATAATTATTTATTTTTATATTCAATCCTTCGACAACGCATCCAACTCCGTATAAATATTAAATATTTGTGAGTATTTTCACATCTATGCGACTCTGCCGATTTGTTTTTTTTTCAGTCATGCTTGCGTATTTCTCTCTATCATCAGGCCTCCTAGAATGTCCACCTACCCTGCCCTGCCAAAATAGCACCTACAATGTAGGTGTGTGTAGATGTTTGAAAAACTTAAAAAAAAAAGTTTTTTTTTTACTTCCATCTTACACAGGGAGGTAAGATATGAATAAACTCAAATAATCTAGGTATAGAGTAGTTATATTATCCTCCACGGCTTTGGCCGCGTGGACATATTACTGGGATAAAGTAGCCTATTTATTCCAGGACCAAAAGTACAATTTCCCAAATTTCTTTCAGTCGTCAAAAATATTTTCGTCGATTGATCTCTACTCATCGGATTGAGATAAAAAGTAGAAAATTGAAATACAAATATTCGTTTAAATACCATTCCAAATAGATTAACAAATATGAGTTAATGAGCGTTTCCTATACGTATATCCAATTTTAATAATATTACATACTTACATACGCGTGAACTCAACAACCTTATTTTATTATAGTGCTCTTAAAATCTCTGGTTTTACTAATAGAAGATTCCTACAAATTCACAAGGTTGGCTATAAATTGTGCCACATGCAAAATTAGACGAACATACATACATACATACATTCGTTTATGCATAAATAGGTCTTATGATAAAATCAAAATCCTCCTTCTTTGTAGCCGGATAAAGAGCAACCAGTATAAACCCTCGGTTTCCGGCTGACAGTAGACATCAACATCGAAAGCAATGCTTCGATACACTAATGTCCGTTAGGAATATATAATGTACTCGTACTGTGCTTCTACCTTAACAAATTGTAGGGGTAATGTGGAAGCAATGCGGACAATGGTGGCTTCCTCGCTCGAAACTATGGCAGCCAATATTGACTCAGTAGCGACTGGTGAGGCGGCTCTACAACAATAGCCTCTACTTGTTACCCTCCCGAGCTCGGACCGAAGTTTGTTAAATAAATTGAATTCCTGTTTTTATAGACGTTATGTACGTATACGTTATACGTATGCCTGCATACTATCTATCTATCCATACCAATATTTATAAAACATTTTTCCAAAAAAAAATAAGTCGACTTCATAATGTAAATGTTATTTTGTAAACAACCACTAAAAAGAATAAAATAATTACAATTGAGCCAGAACAGTATCACTTTTTCGAAATTATCTACGTAATAATAACGCATATTTAAAACATAAAATAAGAAAGTTTTTTGAAGGCGGTACCAAGCCGAGCCATAATTATTGATATGGTTGAGCTTATTCAAAATAATGTCTCTAATAATATAATATGTAATGTCTTAAATAAAACCTACATATATAACAACTGAATTAGTTTTGACCATTTTCCATCATTTTGTTGTTGCGTTCCTGTGACTACCTTCCGGCTCCATCATCAGACCCTGAAAACCACAGAGAACTCATCTAGACAAACCAAATGAGCACAAACTCGAAAGGTTTCCATCATTTTGTTGTTGAGTTCCTGTGATTACCGTCCGGCTCCATCATCAGACCCTGGATACCACATAACACCAGATAATTCATCAAAACAAACCAAATGAGCCCAAACTCGATAGGGTTCCATAATTTTGTTGTTGATTTCCTGTGACTACCTTCCAGCTCCATCATCAGACCCTGGATACCACTTAACACCAGAGAACTCATCAAGATAAATGAAAAGAGCCCAAACTCGAAAGGGTTCCATCATTTTGTTGTTGAGTACCTTTAACTACCTTCCGGCTCCATCATCAGACCCTGGATCCCACATTAAACTAGAGAACTCATCAAGACAAACTAAATGATCCCAAACCCGGAGGGGTTCCATAATTTCGTTGTTGAGTTCCTGTGACTAACTTCCGGTTCCATCATCAGACCCTGGATACCACATAAAACCAGAGATCTCACGAAGACGAACCAAATGAGCCTAAACTCGAAGCGATTCCATCATCCGATTGTGTAGTTCCTTTGACTACTACTACTAATACTACTACTGTAGTTATTAATTGTCATCAGAACTACAGCCATGTGCAAAACTTCAGCATATTTGGACGTCCTTAAATTGTTCAAAATTGACTTGCAATCCAGTCCTAAACATTATCACACAGAGAATTAAATTAAAGCTTGTTTAAAGCTACTAAACCAATTTTGATGAAATTTATACAGTACCACACTAGAGGTCTTCTTACTCAAGTAAAAATAATCATCTAATTCGGTTCAGAAATCCCAAGATATTAGAGAACATAAACTATAAAACAAATTCATTTTGTAATAAAACTACTGAACCAATTTTGATGAAGTTTATATAGGCGTTTGGCACATACTGCGTTTGCGTTTGCACCATGAATTGCTCGGCGTGTCGTCGTATTATTGATGATGGGGAAGACTACTTGTGCTGTACATTAGTAGATTGTGGTAAATATTATCATGCTCTGTGTACTGGGGAAACGAACCTGACTGATATTACCAGCGGAATTTGGATTTGCCCTGAATGCTGCTGCGCTGCCAAAAAAGGCGGAGACAACACACTAACTCCGGTAGGTATTTCAAAAAAAAAACGAGATACTAACGTCACTCATCGGCAGAAAATAACATCAAAGCCCTCAGCTGAGGAACCAGGATTGAGCGATAATCTGGAATTTAATGATGAGGTTCGTGGCTTACGGAGAGAGATGGCGATGATGATGGAGCAGTTATGTAGCTCCACCACTATTGTAGCGGGATATGAAGCTAAGCTTAGTTACACCACTTCCATCATAGCTGATTACGACGCAAAACTAAATAACTGTGTTACGGTTATGGCAGGCTATGAGACTCAACTAGAGAGATATGCGACCCAGATAGAAATCTTACTTGATAAGCTGAATAAGTATGAAGAACCTAATCTAAAGGGTTCGGGTGCTACTCCGCGGCTCCATGCTCCGTCGATAGCCCCTCAGTTTCAACCACCATCAGTATCCCATCATGCTTGCCATCAATAGCTCAGCAGTCTGGGCCTCCGTTTGCCGTCCATCATCTCCAGATACCATTAGTGGTCCGTCAGCCTCAGGGACCCAGGCCAGGACAGCAGGTTCTACCAGTGGGCACAGCTAGCAACAGGCCTATCTTACCTACAGAAGCACAAAAGCAGAAACAGAACAAGGAGGGGTCAAGACAGCCCCGTGGCAAAGTTCTTCCTGAGCCGCAAACTGAAAGCTTGAATCCGGATACGTCCATGGGAACTACTTACGCACGTGAGTGCACTCCCGTGATCTCTACTAGATCTGAAACAAAACTGTCTGAGAAACCACTGGACGACAACCAGCAGTGGGTCGAGGTGAAGAAGAAAAGCCGACGACTTACATCGATGTGTGGTACTGCAGGACCTTCTGTGACATCTTTGAAAGCTATTGAGTTGCGGAAATGTTTACATTTGTGGAATATGGCGTCAGAGGTTGAGGAGATACGTGAGTACCTGCGTCATCTGTGCCCCGATGGAATCTGCACTGTAGAAGAGCTCAGTGCTAAAGGGGATTATAAATCCTAAAACTAGGCGTTCCTGTGGCATACCACGATGTATGTTATTCTACTGAGGTGTGGCCGATCAACGCCAGGATTAGGGCATGGATCAACTACAGAGTACCAGCCAAGTCTACCAACTCCCACCCAGCGGACGCACCTGCCTCTAGCCCTCGGCCCTTTCGTGACCGGCCCTCTCACGGGGCAAAAACAATCCAGTAGAATTTCTAACATAAATGTGTACTATCAGAACGTTCGCGGCCTCAAAACTAAGCTGCGATTGTAGAGAAATAATTTACTGGCGTTAGAACATAGTTTAGTAGCCACCACGGAAACATTTCTGGATGGCTCTGTTGAGGATTCTGAGCTTGCCTGCGGCGATTGGAGCGCTCTGCGTCGCGACAGAAGCACGCCGTGTGGAGGTGTGATGCTTGCTGCCCGCGCACCTGTCGCGCTGCGCCGGCACTGAGCTGGAAACTGACTGCGGTGAGGATTTATGGGCGAGTTTCGCGTGGCACGGCCGTAGTGTTTACGTGTGTGTAGTCTATATTCATCCAAAGGCAAATGACACTGATTATATGCGATGGTTCTGCAAAGTTGAAAGTTTTGTTAATGATGTCAAGGGAATGGTTTTTATATTTGGTGATCTCAATTTAAATAGCGCTTCTTTGAACATAAATAATAATTATTGTTATTTTTTGACATATTGTAATCTGGTTGAGATAAATGTTGTGAAGAATATGAATGGTGGAATGTTAGATGTTGTACTGGTCCGGGAGTGTGCTGAATTGCGGGAGACGAATGTTAGAGCCGCGGAAGGGGTAGTTCCGCCTGACACTTATCATCCTCCTCTTGATGTTAATATTAAAATTCTTGCAGCTGGTAATTCTAGTAGTATTGAGCCGAGTAATATAGATTCAAATAGTGATTGGAATTTTAAATTGTGTGATTATGAAAATTTGTACGATATGCTCTCTAAGGTCTCATGGCATGAACTTTATCAACTGGATGACGTGTGTCACGGTACTATGTACTTTTATGACACTATTCACAGCATGTTTAACGCTTGCATTCCCAAAAAGCGACGTAAAAATGGCAGAGTTTCACGGTACCCAGTCTGGTTTACAAGTGAAATCATTCGCGATACAAAACGTAAAATTAAATTACATAGTGACTGGAAGCAAACAGGGTCACACAAAGTATATCAATCTTTTTCTGATCTAAGAGCTGACCTGAAGATGCGCATCACGCTTGCGTACGATTTCTATGTGTCGCATAGAGCAGAACATCAAAACTAGTCCCCGTGAGTTTTGGCGCCACGTCTCGAGCCTACGATCCAAGGGTGGTTTTGAGCCAAATGTAGAATACAAGGGTGACACTTTGAGTGGAGTGCACGCTTCTGAGGCTTTTGCTGAATTCTTCTCTAGTGTGTTCCTGTCCGAATTGCCGAAATTGGATGCGGGAAATATTGATAATCGGAACCTGCTTCCGTCCAGTAACTACGTTAATGTACGTGAGATCACTTCGAGTGACGTGGTTGCTTGGATTCAGGACCTTAAATCTGGTAGTTCTGTGGGACCGGATGGTATTCCTCCTTGGTTTCTCAAGCAAGGAATGTCATTTCTGGTGAACCCACTTTGTTATCTCTTCAATAAGTCCATAAAATCTGGTAACTACCCTTCCCAGTGGAAGTTAACTCGCGTTACTCCCATTCTTAAAGGCTCTAATAAAGCATCTGTTGAGGAATATCGTCCGATTGCTATTCTTCCCACACTAGAAAACATTTTTGAGCGTGTCCTCCATACAAAAATATATAGACAGGTCGAGCCACTGATCTGTAATGAGCAACATGGCTTTAGAAGGAAGAGATCAGTGAATACGAATCTACTAAGCATTGTTGACTTTATTTCTACCCGACTTGATCATGGAGGGCAGGTTGACGTGCTTTACTTTGATTTCCGGAAGGCGTTTGATAGGGTCAATAATGACATACTGCTGGAGAAGCTTAATGTGCTAGGCTTGGCCCCAGGCCTCCTCCGTTTTATCGCCGATTACCTTCGCGATCGCCAGCAGTTTGTTCAGCTTGGTTTCTATGAGTCCCGACCCTATCACACGCGTTCCGGGGTGAGTCAAGGATCGATACTTGGCCCTCTGTTGTTCATCCTTATGATCAATGATCTTCCCGCAGTTGTCAAACACGCGCAATGTCTTCTCTATGCCGATGACTTAAAGCTATTTTTGGAAATAAGAACAGAGGAAGACTCTTTAATGCTCGATATAAGTGGAGTGTGGATAATAAAATGGAATTCAATCCTTTGAAGTGCTTCGAGATGACTTTTTGCTGAAAACGACATCCTGTAGAATTTATCTATAAGCTGAACTCATGTATAATATCAAGATCCTCTTCTGTTAGAGATCTGGGTGTCACGTTTGACCAAAAACTCACTTTTCATGACCATATAACGACAGTGGCTAAGGAATCTTTTCAGCGACTAGGTTTTGTTCTTCTGAACTCCAAAGATTTTCAGAACATAGGGGTCATCAAGCTAATCTTCAGCGCCTTGGTTCGCAGTAACCTAGTAGCCAGTGCATGTGTGTGGCACCCACACGAGAGTAAATATGCGCTTTTATTAGAAAAAGTACAGAAGGCTTTTCTAAGGTACTTATACAAGCGCATATTACCCTTACATGTACCCAACGAAATTTCTTCTAGGTTGCTTAGGATATAACTCTTTGGAGGTCAGAAGATCTCGTGACCAATTTGCGATGATGTGCAAGATTCTTCGAGGGAAGGTTGACGCCCCTGATCTAAATAGTAAGCTGTGTAAATTATTTGTTCCCAATAATTACCATCGGAGCAGAAAACATAGATTGTTTGCGGTCCCGGTGTGTCGTACCAAAGCCCGTTCTAGATCACCTATACCACGGAATCTCACTTCGCTCAATGCCCTCCTGGTAGCTAGTCCGAATTGTGATGTGTTCGCAGATGAATGGAAGGTGTTCTTATCGGGATGTTTGGAGTACTGCGAGATGCTTGCATGATTATGACATCTGGATTTTTGTTAATTATTTATATTTTACTTGTAAATTTGGATTTTTGTAGTGGGTATAATTATTATTGTAATTTTGGCAGATTGAATTTTTGACCATAATGCTCTCGATATTTCTATTGACTATGTATGTATTGGAAATATTTTAAATATTTTATATGACATTTATTATTATTTTGTGACATTCTACTTATATTTCAAATTTCTGTGTTTAGAATAAGATTGAATTTAATGTATACTGGAGTTTAATGTGATTAATTGATATAATAGGAGTTACCGTTTCAATTGAATAAATAAATAAATAACCCTTAACCCTTTTGAATAAAAAACAACCATCTAAATTGGTTTAGAAATCTTAGAGATAAACACAAAATAAAGGCAATATAAACACAAAATCGGATGGATTTACTCAATAAAACTATTTATTCTCGAAAAACTACTGAACCAATTTTAATACAATTTATATGGGACCACTTCCACTTTCAAACAAAAAATTTTTTTTTTTAAATCAGTTCGCAATTGACGGAGATATCGACCGGCATAAATAATTTAAAAAAAACATACTACACACAGCCGAACATATAACCGTCTCCTTTTATGAAGTCGATTAAAAAGGAAACGTGTGTTTGTTTGTTTGTTTGTTTGTTTGTTTCGCGCGAAAACAGCTAGACGGATTTTGATTAAATTTTGAATGGAGATAGCTTATACCCTGGAATAAATAAGGATACTTTTTAACCCGGAAAATTGAATGTTTCGACAGGAAAACTGGAAATTGTTGATTACTGACATGTAAAGAACGATTGCCATAACAGAATGGTCTGTGGTTGCCATGGAAGAAACGAAATAACAAGTCTTAAAAAGCATCGAGAGCATTGGTGCTATTTATGTATGTATACCTACTTTTGCATTGGTTTTTAATATCCTAGAAGAAAATAGGATGCTTTTTTTCGCGATAAACAGTAAGTAGTCCGCGCGGACGAAGTCGCGGGCGGGAGAACTAGTACTTATAATAAAACTAACAGGTACAATTCTGTAATATGAAGATATTTTGATATTTTTTTTGGAGTTTTCTCTGTAGCTATTTTGAAGCCAAAATCGTTTTTTTTTCATTTTTGTCTTTCTGTCTGTCTGTCTGTCTGTCTGTCTGTCTGTCTGTCTGTCTGTCTGTCTGTCTGTCTGTATCTGTCTGTAGCCAAAACTACTGAATGAATTCAAATGAAACTTGGTATGATTTGAGTTCATACTACGTGGTACGACATAGAATACTTTTCATCTCGAAAAATTAAAGGTTTCCTGCAGGATAGGGGGTTGCAAGTTATTTAAAATAACACGTACCACGAACTACGAAACGAACTTTTGGATGGATTTTGATACAACTTGGCATAGTCATAGTAATATATACTTTTAAAATTGAGGGTTCTTTTTACCCTGAACTAATTTAGGGTTCCTGTGGGATAGGGGTCCAAAGTTATGTTCATTTTGAAGTAATAAATATTATATTTTGGAGGATATTCTAAAATAAAGGCAAAATTTTATATATTTTATTTTTTCTGTGTATATCTTGACCGCGCATCACGCGGAAACTACTGAATGAATTTAACTGAAACTTGGTATGATTTGAGTTTATACTACGAAATAGGACACACCCAATGGTAACCGATTCTAAGAGCTATGTAACCTACACATTGCCACTTCAATTTGCTACCCTTGGGAGCTACGAGATACGGTAACTTTATTGATATTGCAGACATTTTCATTTTGGATTTAATCGCACATAGAGACTCCAAGCGTAGCTCTTTAAAGTATCCCCTATATATTATTTCCATTTCTTTTTTGCATAGACAATCGTCAGTATAATTAAAGGAGAAAATAATTGGGTAACCTAGCAACGTTAGGTACTCTTTGCTAGGCAAGCATGTTCTCCGTATCATCACTTTAATTTTGTTTCATCAGAGACAGCGCTCAAATTTACATTAAAAAAATGTAAGCCTTCCTTGTAAACAAAATAATGGGTTAGTAAGTAACCCATTATTTTGTTTACGATGAAGGCTAAACTAAACTATTACATTTATTAAAGCTTTTGGAAGGTTAGCGTGGGATCACCTTAGTTTTTCCTGGAATTGTGCGACCTTAAACATAAAAAGTTCAAAGAATAAAACAAATAGTTGTTGTTTGGATTTTCTTTACTAATAGAAATCGATAAGACTTAACCTTTTTCTCCTTAATACAAAAGAGTCTTGAAATATCACTTAGCTCTGAAATAAAAAAAAAACATTAATTAGCTTAAATTAATTAATCAAATAAAGACCAATATGTTCATAGAAAAAACAACAAAACATTGAAATTGAGTATATTAATTTACAGTTTGGGACATTCAGTCTCATATATATTTAATTGGTTTACAATTTCTGAAAAATACGTATAATCATTATCAATGTTAATACCTAAGTTACTTTATTAAAGTTAGTCTGAACGTTATTTTACTTTTAGGATCAAGCAAACAAAAAAATTCAAGGGGATATTATTAAGACTTCATCGTTTAGATTTACTCGACAATATTGCGTGAACAGTACTCAGTAAATATATACTAATGTTATGGGTTTATTAGTTAAAGCCTAGAGTTTATATACCTACGTTTTAGTTAGTAACATTCATGCATAAATGTAAAACAAATAGTTGTTGTCAAACTGTATCAATTGCTTAGGTAAGTAGCGTGTAAACATTTAGAACAATTTCCCTGATACCATCGTTTTTTTTACTTATATGCTAAAACGTAGAAAATTAGTACGAATAATAAATAATATTAATCAAAAAAGACCCGTCACAGACCTGTCAGTATACCTGATACTTAGGTTAAAGCATGCATATCTCTAATAAAGCTAGATCACACGGTTCAAAGCCACGTTGACACTATCGGAACTAAGATCCGTTGAGGTTAAAAATCTGGAAAGCCTGGACGTACGTGCGTATGAATGTACGAATGTAATGATAGAATACTGCGATCTCATGCATTTCTGGGAATTCAAGCTTTGGCACATCGGGTAACACATCAAGCCAAGAATAAGAACGGCTTCACATTAGCGAACTTTCAGCGATAGCTTTCGCCAAGAGGCTTAGAGTATTATTATTATATTTATACCGAAATACTAAACAACAGTACCGAATGTAAGCGAGAGCAGACTCGACATTTTCATGTTCGTGAGAGTAGTCCTAAATAGAGTTGTTGCATAATGAAGAAACAACAATCTAGAAGCAATATCATTTATATTTATTTTTTCTTTAAGTGACGATACAGGTAGGTCACTTGCCTGATGGTAAGCGTTACGCCTGTCCATAACAGTTGCAATGCCACCCAGAACTCTGGTTGCAAAATCTTGCGCGTCACTGCATTGCGCTCGTCGCCCTGAGACAATGGGTGTTGTCTCCTTGCCCAGTATTTTCACTGGAATCATTGCCCTTCAAACCGAAACACAGAAATTTTTACACACTACTTATTTTTTGGTTGAACATCTGACAAAGATGTGGTACTTCCCCAGGCAGACTCTTGCGTAAGAGGCCTACCACTACAAAAAACTACTTCCAGACTACAATCGTTGTCTTTTTTTGCCTACATTGATACTCCAAACTCTCGGCGAAAGCTATCACCAAAAGTTCACATCGATGTTCAATGACCTTTAGTTTAGCTTTCAGTAGTTCCTGTGCCAAATATTAATAATAATAATATATTCGGGACATATTATTATGAGATTATCTAAAATTAAATCATGTAAATATTATCTACTTTGGAATATTATCCCACTGTCTACGCAGATATTTAAGACAGTGGATAGGTGCTATACAGCATTCTTTTTGGGTCTTTCAGTTAACAAAATCTCAACATTATTCAATATAATGATATTATTCTATAATTCAATTTTTTTTCCTTGCTCATGCATATGTCATCATGCGGAATAATAAACAAATGACATAACTTTTGAAAGCGTCTACTGATTTTGAGTGACGCGTCCGCGAGTGTTCCGCACTCAACTTGAAAAAGATCGGTCGGATCACCGAATGTGCTTGAAACTACCTAATTGGGATAGTACAACGTAACAGTTGTAGATATTTTACTTGCGATATTAAAAAAAAATGTTAGTAGAGCAATGTTATTGAAGTTGTGTCAGTACAGGAGTGTTCAGTGTCGTTAACACATCAACTCTTTGAAATTTCAAAGTTTTGAAATTTGACTATACTATGCAAACAGCCTAACAGCCTATTTCTTTTGGAAATAAAAGTTGATCAGTTACCGATAATGAACAAGCGGTTTATGTAACGTGCGCCGTAACCAGACCATTCCATATAACGAGTTTTCATGCATAGCTATATCATAATTAATAGGTACTACTACCTAAGATTTGTATATGCCATTAAACAGAATGTTTTTTTCTTCGTTGAGGTAAAACACGAAAGGACGGTCAGCAACGAACTTGCGGTTTTCAGAAACTATCGCACTCAAATATGCCACACCAAAGTCTGAAAAATGGAAAATATTCTTGATCATGGGCACATTGTTAGAAATTAGTTATTATTTTGTGACAATATTCTGATTTCTAATGGAATATATAAATTTAATGTACAAACTTCCAATTATTTGTAAATCAAATGTTGATTATGCGTTTGTATGTTGAATATAATTGACTTTTCATTGTAGTTTTTAAAATGTAACCAGTTATAAGATTGAAAGCGCGGGCGGGAAAGCTAGTTTATTATAAGAACTGCAAAGGAGTGGAATGCTCTGCCCACGTCAGTGTTTCCGGTAAATAACCCAGGTGTGTTCAAGTCAAGAGTGAATAGGTAATAGTGAATACTAGACAAGATAAAAAAATGCAAACGTGTTATAAAAATATTGTAGAAATATTGTCAAGTGAGGAGACAAAGCGCTACCCTTCTATGGTTGAATTACCTTGTACAAGAACAAAGCGATACGCTTCTTCATCCATCCATACCAATATATATAAGTGAAACGTTGTCTGTTTGTTTGTATGTTTGTTTGTTTGTGGAGCTTTCACTCGATAACGGCTGGGCGGATTTTGATGAAATTAGGAATAGAGATAGCTTATACTCTGAAATAAAAAATAAGATACTTTTAATCCCGGAAAATTGAAAGTTTCCACAGGAAAACATGAAAATGTCAATTACTCGCTGTAAGGAACGGAGGCCATGGAAACGAAATGACAAGTCTGTCAAAAAACATCAAGAGCATTTGTGCTTTATCTACTTTTGCATTGGTTTTTCATATCCTAGATGAATATAGGATGCTTTTTTGGCGCTTCGTACGTGCGGACGAAGTCGCGGGCGGGAAAGCTAGTTTATTATAAGAACTGCAAAGGAGTGGAATGCTCTGCCCACGTCAGTGTTTCCGGTAAATAACCCAGGTGTGTTCAAGTCAAGAGTGAATAGGTAATAGTGAATACTAGGCAAGCGTGCTACACCTTTGACACACACACACATCATCGCTTTCCATCAGATGAGATCGTGATTACATTATATATATTATAAGTATGCATAGAAAGTAATAAAAAAAAATATATTTGAATACGGATAACGATTTGATAAAAATATATCTTAAAAAATAAGTAGGTACCAATATAAAAAAAAACAGTAAATACAAGACTAAATGAGCTACCAGCATTATTACCTATTGCGTACAATAGCAATCTTAATATATTTTTTTATTCGGGTTATATTTCTTATTTAATAATGCTTATTTTATTGCATTTGATGCAATTTTTTTGAAACGGATTTCCAAGAATTATCATAAAATGCAATAAATTTGAGTGTGCCGATTGAATAGCATTAATTAAAACCTGAAAATCAACTATACCTGTGATATCTCACGATTGGCGTAAAAAAGGGTATCGGAATGAGATGTATAATTATTACCCCGACGTTAAATTAAAAAAAAGCTAATTAAGTTTTTCATAAAAAGCTAACTATAGATATATTAGACATTGGCCTGGCCCTAAAAAATAATTAAATTGAGATGTGAAAAATGATGTTAATTTTGCAGGCAAAAGAATTTCAATAAGCTGTCACCGTTCTGCGATTTTAGCACACCTTTTTTTTGCATGCTCAATGCGGATAAATACGCTTTTTACCTGTTTACGCTGTAAACGCCGTTAAATAAAAGTATCTCTTGATACTTGAGTTGGTAATAAAACGGACGATTGGCAACGAATCGGGGGCCATGTACTCGGGCAGATCGGTTTACGTAAAATGCTGCAAGTCAATTTTTCGTGACATAAAGAAAATAATCACATAATTATTTATATTAAACCCAGAAGTATTTATTTTCATATAGGGAAGGATACATAATGGATTTTTGAGACAGCGGAGTAGGCAAGTTAACGTTTATTTAATTATAACGATTAATGGCACAGTGTTTGTACTGGTTGCGAGTTTATGTAAATTCATACTGTTATTTATTCTGTGACAAAGTGCCGTTAGCAGCTAGTAGGTTCGTAAAATTACATACCACCAAATAGATCTAGATGGGATCATAAACAATATTTTCATGAGATCTCTCAAATAATATTATGTGGTTACTACAATGTACACTGATTGTGTGAAGTTATTTATACTGTATACTCGTAATACCGGATTTACTTGACGATAGTAACGCTATTGCAGAATAACAAAAACTTTAGAAGAACCTACAATATTGTAGATATACGATTATATTTTATGATTAGCATAAAAAAACTCTTAGCAAGGAGGCAGCGATAACACAAGATCGGCAGGAGAACACACAAACAATAACACTTGGAAATAAATAACACAGGCTAACTAAACAACTATAGTTAAGTACACACAGCACATAGACAGCAAATACAACACGCATAACCCAGGGAATACTAGTGGAAATAAACATCTCTTTAGTTAGTGATACAAGATGATACGTGAAATAATGTATCAAAAAATATGGGTATAGTAACAACATCATCATCAACCTATATTTGTCCACTGCTGGACGTAGGCCTCTCCTAATGCACGCCACTGAGCTCGGTCTTCAGCTCTCCTGATCCATTTTCTTCCAGCCGCTTTACGCAGGACGTCACTCCACCTAGCCCCATGGCGCCGTATACTAAGTTTGCCTATACGTGGACTCCACGTGAGAACTCGTCTACCCAAACGGTGATCGGTTCTTTGGGAAATGTGACCAGGCCACTGCTACTTTAGCTTGCTTATCCTTTGAGCTATGTCGGTCTCCTTAATTCTCCGTCAGATATCTTCATTACGAATCTTGCCCTTCAAAGAAACTCCCAGCGTAGCTCTCTCCATAGCTCGCTTGAATTTGTGGACAAGTTTGACCGTGAGTGTCCACGTTTTGGCTCCGTAGGCTATGACTGGTAGTACGCACCGATTGAAGATTTTTGTCTTCAGGAACTGTGATATGGACGAGGAGAAGACTTTGACGAAGCTTGCCGAATGCTGCCCAACCCAGCTGATTTTCTTCTGTTGGCTTCCTTCTCAAAGCTGTTATTACCTAATTGCAATATTTGCCCAAGGTAAAACTATTTTCGGACAACTTCAATACTCTTTTGACTGCAATCGGTTACGGGTCAACAAGATCGTTAAACATGATCTTGGTATATGTTCATTCCGAGACCGATGCGTCGTGAAGCATCATCTAGGTTGGTCAGAATACTTTGCAAATGCCCATTCTTTTCCAATCTAGCGTCTTAAATATATCTTCCAAGGCATTAATGAACAGTTTCGGGAATATAACATCCCCCTGTCTCACTCCCCTGCGCAGTTGGAGAAACCGTGTCTGTCTGTTTGTTCGTCTGTTTGTATGTATGTTTGCTCGTGCATCACGTAAAAACTACTGGATCAATTGCGATACGATGTCCAAAGTTGGATAGCTTAGTATTTGCCTAAAAAACTGGGGTGCTTGGTATCTTAATCCAATGATTAGATGCCAAGCAATCGATAAAAAAACTAAAGTTGCAAGTTAATATAATCTTGACTTAAAAGCTGGTGTACTTGGTGTCTCAATCCGATAATTAGGAACCGAGCAATCGATAAAAAACTATCTGATGGCTGTCAAAATTCGATATTTAAAAAATGTATGGACGTTGGTTTAAGAGTTGAATTTCGCATGTTGGTTCAGTTCCGTTAACAATGAATTTTTATGGTAAATATAACTTGAATCGACATCCAAGATTAGCTCTAGATAATGGAACTTTTCAACGGTCAACAGCACAGACAAGAAATTTTGTTTTCGTATTGCATTATGTCAGCTGGTTTCAAGCTTTACCATAACAAGGTTGCTGCACTCAGGGTTTGCTCCTGACTAGGGAACTTCTCAACGGTTAACAGCACAGACACGAAATATTGTATACGCATTTAATTGAGGTAGCCCGTTCGAAGTTTCACCATGACTTAAAACTGGCTGTCATAAAAAGTCGGTGCTGGTGACCGCTGAAGAGTTCCTTTATATGGAGCTAATCCTGGATATATTCAGGTCCTGGATGTATTCAAAATGCATTATCATCGAAACTGACCCCACATGTAAAAATTCAACTCAAACATCCATACATTGCAAGATAATATAAGCTTTTAAAATACCAAAATTTGTCAGCCGTCAGTTTTTTATCGATTGCTCGGCTCCTAATCATCGGATTGAGACACCAGGTACACCAGTTTTTAAATCAAGACCTAAGCTATCCAATTATGAAAACTGCAACGCGCCTAGTAGTTTTTACGTGATGCGCGAACAAACAAACAGGCAGGCACAATTTTTGAAAAAAAAAAAAAACTTATTCAGTAGCTTATTTTTACTCCGCTGGACCATTTTTTATTATCTTCATTGTACAGACTTTTTGTTACTGCTTTACTCTTAGTATAGATAAATAATATAGGCAGGTAGATATAATCCAAGTACTGAAGAAACACTGAGTAAGAAACACGTATGCTGACGTCACAAGCGCTATAGCCTAATTTACACGTATTAAGTTATCAAGTAGTTAACTAAATTTTAACTTAATTTTAAGTGACTTAGGGCATGTAAACAATGAATTTAGTAATAAGTTGCAAGTTAAAATTTAGTGTGCAAGTAAACGAGTAGAATAGAATTTTGTTTTGGTTAAGTAGCCGCGCGCTCCGCACCCCGCGCATCCCCCGGTGGCGTGGCTGGCGCCTACAGCACGTTTGTACAGGTACAATTTAGTGAAGCTCATAATTTACGACTGCACGCGGGTCAAAGTTTACGCTAAAATGTCGAAGTGAACGGAAAATACTACATTCAAGATTGTATATATTGAGATAAAATAGACAATCTAGTGAACATTTCCGTTTTAAATCATAGTTTTTCTAACGTAGCTGTATAAAATTTTTCAACCCTTGGTAACTTCACATCGGGTAACATCAGGCCTAAACTGGACTTACAAGCTTTACTAAAATACTTATCTGGATGCGTGAAAACGCTTACTTAAAATTAAGTTAATATTTACTAATCTACTTGATAACTTAATACGTGTAAATCAGCCTTATGATCAACTGGTAATGTATTTCAATCAATTGAAACAATGTACCATTAAAACAAAAATTAACTAAAACAATAGTTAAGTATATTTTTCTTTGCGCAATCAAAATAGTATGATTTCCTAATTGTTTTGTATTATGATAACGCAAAGCGTCGCAAAAAAATCTTGAAAATAATGAGGGCGCCACTATAGGTAATAATTCCCAAACTGAAACAGCTTTTAAGATATTTTTATTGAACACTTTTGAGTAGAAATTCTGAAGGATTATTCATTTTTGGTATTGAAAAGCATTGACCCTATTACCAATATTTTAAGACCTTACTCTGCCATTTGATGTATAAAAATTTTAGTTCAGTTTCAAGACTTATGTCAAGCTGTAAGCCAAGCCATTGCCAAGCTATTGTCTGTTGTACTGTGTACATAAATGTACAACATACAATATAGTTACTTGGTTATTTAAATCTCTCGTTATTTTTTCACAATTTCTGGTAGTTTATGACATGGCAACCTACTTAATTTTAGCAATAATATACCGATTATACTGATCAAAATAATTATTTTTTAACCATTATGTCTTACGAAGTTTGTTATTTTATGTATTACCTCATGTCTCCAGGATTTCTTAGTCTATTTGTCCATTCCATAATTTTTTGTTTTGTTGTCCCATAAATTTAACAAAAAATGTTAGTAGTAAATTAATTTGGAATCGGTTTTCTGGTTTAAATAATTATTTTGTAACTTTATATTAAGGTGGATGTAGGGTTCATTCAAATAAAAAAAAAAACGGTATTTTTACCATGAATTTGAAGGTCTATCAGCAAAAAAATGCGATTTTGGTCGAAGGTGGAACATCAGCTGCTATTAATATGAATTAAAAGTCTGCTAAAATACTGCTTCGAACTTTTTTATGATTCATTTAGTATTGCGAATATTTCATCAAAAATTAGTTAAAAAAAAAGTTTCCTACAATTATTTTTTTGATTCACTATTTCTTTTATGGGATAAAGCGAAATGATTTACTTATGTGCCTTTGCCTTTGCCTTTGCCGATTGGACAACTAAATATGTAGTCGAAGTTAGAGAGACATGGAGTGATACATTGGAGAGGCCTTTGCCCAGCAGTGGGACACATCAAGTAAAAAGAAAAGCTGAGTTGACCGACATTTAACAGGTTAAATAATTGATGGAAAGACTGAAGTAAATCTGAATTGGTAAACACTGTAAAGATATGATTGATAGATAGATAAATATTTCTCCAACAGTTGGTATTGAGATTCTAGGTAACATTTATAACAAAAACAAAAACAGGGTTTACTTTAAACGGGGAAAACATTGCTTTTGCAAATTGAAATGACTAAATAAGTATACAAATAGATTTTATTGCATGTTCAAGTTGCACCATGCACATTAATTCAATAATTTATTTACTGAAACGTTGACATTTGATGATATGAGAAAAAACAATATCTCACTAGAGATTGCTGCAGCAAACCGTCCAGATGCAAGACATCAATAAGCAGATTTTAATATATATCAAACCATACGAGAAAAAATTACATCAACCTTGTATTTATCTCCTCTTAATGTTGATAGAAATGCCCTTCAAACAAGGCGATATCAGAATATTTAAGTTGAAAGTAAAACGGCCTATCAGCAATAAACTCTTTTGGTTTATTTGGAAGCATGGGTCTAGCAATGAAACGAAATCCTGAAACAGACAAAAAAAAGTGAAATCTTAGTAAACACACGTCAATGTGCATCATTCATGGCAACGTAACAATTACCCAAGACTCACAGCATGAATGATAGCATGCGGTATTATCATAGAATAACTAAGTAATATACCATTAAATCATAATTATGCAACTTTCTTTCATTGTGAACTAGAGCTATGTACATTGTACATAGCCTTTTCGGAAATGCGCCATCTTACGTACGGATAAAGCGCTTGTTTTGATAAGGATTCATCATAAGAATAGCCAAAGAGGAATTCTACTATCGTCTATTTCCCGATAACTGCAATTTGCGTATTCTAACTGACCAATAAAAAAACGGCCAAGAGCGAGTCGAACTGGCGATATTTAACTTGACGATTCTTTTAGTATGCCCACAGATATAAATAATCTTTACTTAGGTAATTGTATTAATGTTTTCCGGTTTCCATTTTGTATTTGATATGATAAACATTCTTAATATTATTTTATTCAACTATTGTGTCCTATTCTGTAATTTATTATATTAATTGGCCAGGATTTTTATACCTTTCACGATGCTGCAGGTTGTTTTTATAAGGTGTGAAGAAATCCAAGTTATTTAATCCAGTATCATATATAAGCATAATAATGACACTAAGAAAAAATGTTAAACCTTTTGTTCAAGTAAGTGTTTAGGTAACTACCTACCTATCCCGCATGACGCACACAGTGCTATAAAGTTTTTTTTTTCTGGATCTGTTGTAGCATTATTAAAAATTAAGAAACAAATAAAAAAAAAAAAAAAAGTTAGTACAAATTCGGTTTCATTTTATATAGATCTTCGCAATAAGGGCTATGTAGAGCTTCTTCTAGATTTGAAGAATAAGGATAAACCAGTATTTCTAATTCGTTTTTTTTTTAGAAAGGATATGTGCTTTTGAAAACTAACGCGAGTGATATTCATATTAAATATAAATAAAACGGCTAAAACTCACGAAAAAGAAGATCGGAAATACTCCGACCAGTTTCAGACTATTTTGAAGTCCTTCATCTGGGAGTGTTATGCCGACAAGCCGCGACGAGCGCTACGAACGTCAGCACGCAACTGACGACGCGTGCGTGGCGCGGGCGGCCCAATGGGCGGTGATTGCGGCGCTCGACTATGTTCGGCCTTCACAGTCTCTTCGTTGTCTGTCGAGGAGTTATCACTGTCACTCACTTCCGTTAACTTTGACTTTTTAGGATATGTGCTGTTGGTCTATAACTGACCTCTACAGTGTCACCGGACGGTACGGCGGGCGCAAAAGCGCTCCACCGCAATGCGTGACGCAGAAGGTGCACGCCAAAATTAAGTTTTGGCCACTTGCTCAAGGGCAACCAGGGGGTACGAACCTCGGCTTGGACAGTTGCCTTTGATTACTGGGAGTATCGATATAAACACCCCTGGATCTCTACTGTAAGGTAGTGATCGAGGGGGCCCTGATGAAATGGCTGGAGCCCTTTAAATGAATTGCATAACTGACCACCGATTCGGAATACACCTTCGAGAAGAATCGGCATGAAACTTGAAGGCGAATAAAATCGACATTAATTACAGGACCTTCCACCGAACTCGCGCGAGGTCGGTGGCTGTGTCTAATTGTGTTGAAAGATGGTGAAGACGGATTGGACGAATCTATCGCTGCCTGCACTGCAAGTCTGAAGTTTCTCTAGGGAAATGCGGGAGGCGTGAGCAAATACTACGAACGAGTATGTCATTGTCGGTCGGACGCAGGTTTTGTAGAGTGTCAACTTATTTCTAAGGCGGTATTGGTAAAATGCCTCCTTTTTGTGGACGGTGCTGATGTGCTGATTGAAGTTGAGTTGATAGTCAAGGGTGACTCCTAAGTATTTAGTTGACCTTTCCCACAGTATGGGTTAGTCATTAATCGTGACTTTGTCAATTAGAAATTAGCGTTTAACCCCGCGAGTGCAACGCATCGCTACGCTCTTCTCGGGATTAACCATTATCAGCCACTTGCGGAACCATCCATCGAGCACTCGGAGCGCTCGTTGGATGGCTCTTTGTAGAACGGTTGGTTTCCATCCAGTGGAATAAATCGCGGTGTCATCCGCAAAGAGAGCAATCTCTACTTTGGGAGTGCGGGAGAAATCGCTTGTGTAAAGCGTGAACAGGAGTGGAGACAGCACGGAGCCTTGAGGGACTTCGGCTCTAATGGGATGGGGGGATGATCGGTCGCCCTTGACACGACTTCGGAAGCTCCAGCTGGTGAAGTACTCTTATACTATAAGCACAAGATGATCTGGCAGAAAATAAAATGGTCTATCAATATTAAACATCATGTTTTGCTTCGGCGGTATGAATATATACACAGCAGTAAACGCTGGAAAGAAAGTATAATTACTAAAACATAACTATACTTTCTTTCCAGCGTTTATTGAACCTATACCTATACCTATACCTACCTATACCTACCTTTACCTATACTTTTATTTGTACATGACGATATTGACAATAAGTAGTACTGGGGCTAGCTACTCGTAGTAAGCGAACCTAGATGAGCTATCTAGATAGTTCATGAAGGCACACCTTAAGGGTTACCTACAAACATTGTATACGTAGTGATAATAATAATAATAATAAAATGTATTTATTGCAAACAAACAAACAAAAACAATCAACACAATCAAAAAATTTTAGATATTCCACGATAACATGCTACTTTTCGATACATGTATGTGCCCTACCCAAGCTACAGAAGCTAGAGTAAAATTTGCGTGAAACCGCGGGAGTAGTTAATTATAAATTGGTGTTAATAATTCAAAAATATTTGACGTATCATATTGACACATCCCTTAGACATATAAGGTATTTATTATTAAAATAAGTATTACCTTGTTTTACGCACACAATGTGACACTCTAAAAAAACACACATCAAGGTCAATTAAATAAATACCTCTTCGATTTAAGGCTGATGTTGAGCTCCTTCGAATAAGGATACACCATTATTTTGAATTTCGAAGTAAAATGGTCTATCAATCCATACCAATATGTAAAAGTGAAACGTTGTCTGTTTGTTTGTTTGTTTGTTTGGGGAGCTTTCACGCGATAACCGCTGGACAGATTTTGATGAAATTTAGAATGGAGATAGCTTATATCCTGGAATAAAACAACGAATACTTTTTTTCCCGGAAAATAGTAAGTTTCCACGGGAAAACTGGGAAATGTTGATTATCGCTGTAAGGAACGGTTTCCATGGAAACGAAATAACAACTCTGTCAATAAACATCAAGAGCGTCGGTGCGATACCTAAATTTGCATTGGTTTTTGATATCCTAGAAGAACAAAGGATGCTTTTTTTTCGCGATAAACTGTAGTCCGCGCGGACGAAGTCGCGGGCGGGAAAGCTGGTTATGTATAAATGCAGCTCTCTACTTCTGTATATTACTGATGTAAAGTTCTTTCAAAGCAGGATATAAGCCACTAGGAAGTTTATGAACTCCAAATTGGAGCTCGTAGTAGAAACGGACGTTCAATTCTAAATCTCTGAGGATCTATCAAAAACATTCCTGACTTAGAATACGTTATAAATTCTGGAATAAATAATAATACAAATTAACGGAAAATTGGAAATAGTATCTCCGAAAAACTACATATTCCCTCTTTGAGAAAATTATATTACTATCATAAACTATTTGAGCATAAACTCTTTTGGTTAATATTATAATCACAGACTTAATACATTTTGCTAGATGTATTTGATTTTATTCTTCGTTTCAATCACCTTTTTCATATACTATGCATAGGTAGTTAATCTAAGATCATATGACCCCTTTGATTATTTTGCTATAACAGCAGCCCGACATAAATAAACCTCATAGACATAAGTGAACGTGACCCGTTGGGAAGTACCCATAATTTCGCGTGTTGGTCATTCGACGTCATTTCGCTCAACTGCTGATCTGCTTTATTTAGAAAGAACTGTTTTGTTAAGTCAGTGAAAATATTCAATAAAATGCCTCGAGATCTGAGAGAATTACCAACAAAGCAATTTAAGACAAAGCTGTATGAAAAATGTTTCTATGACTTAAAATAATTGCTCAATTGATTGTTAAATTAAATTGTATTAAAAAAAAAGTTTTTCTTTGACATTTATAAAATCATATAAAAATTGTAATTAAATTCATTTTAAATTAATTTGTATGTAAATTAATGTGCATGTTATTATTATAAATATTGTACCTCCTTAGTTGGACAAACTGTTGAAACAAACAATATTGCATAACAACCCTTTATAACACAGTTGCTGCAATAAATACACTTCATTTCATTTCATTTCAATGTGCTTTGGTCATTTTGCGTCTAATCTGAAGCCCCACTATTATGTCAATGCTCCACTTACGCAAAATTCTACTCTAACGGTTCTCTTGGGTCTGGAGTTTATTAAGTGACTTCCATGTGTTTCACAGGAGATTGATCAGTGGGGAGTTACATATTTGATTAAAATCAGACTACCTGACAATTTGTAACTGCACCAAATGTCTTCAGGCCACAACTAAAAAAGACTTCTTAGAAAAATTAAAGCATAAAATAAGGAAGTTTCTAAACTTACCATTAGCAGCAGCAGCTTCAGCTCCTTCCTCATTAACTTCGATGAAAGCCTTCTGAATAGCATCAGAAATACACAGATTCGATTCATCGCTCAACAGGTTGTCCAATCTTGCATTATTGGGATCGAATATGTCGTTAACTTGGATCTGAATACAATAAATAATATTATGTATAAGTAAGTCATTTAAGAAAATGACTCACGAAGACCTGTCGAATAGCAGAAGCAACAAATCTATGATTGGTTTTAGTCTGTGGTTTTAGTAGTTTTATTGTTCACACTTTGCATGTGAGACGTGTTATTTGATAATTTTTCTTACAAATAAGGTAAAGTACTCAAATCACAGAATAAATAATAGTATGCCCACAGAGGTTTGCACTCCCACTCAAATACTGAGTATTCAGACTATTAAGCCATATTTAGTAGATTTAAAAAAATAAAGTGGTGTTGTAAGATCATTTACTTTCATTGTCAACACCATTGATCTACTAAATATAGCATCAAAGTCTTAATTTTCGAGGAAGCCAATATTTGGGGGGAGCGCCAACGTTAGGGCATCTTCCGCTACTTTTATAAATGCATTTCCTATTATGAGACTTTATGTGCTATGTTCGTTGTTTGTCGTATGAGGTATTCATACCATTCAATAGAACCAAGTTTGTGCTATTTCCTTTATAGTACCTACTTCTTGGTGTGCAATAATGAGTTGTTATATTGTATTGTATTGTATTGTGTTGTGTTGTGTTGTGTTGTGTTGCGTTGTGTTGTGTTGCGTTGTGTTGCGTTGCGTTGCGTTGCGTTGCGTTGCGTTGCGTTGCGTTGCGTTGCGTTGCGTTGCGTTGCGTTGCGTTGCGTTGTATTGTATTGTATTGTATTGTATTGTATTGTATTGTATTGTATTGTATTGTATTGTATTGTATTGTATTGTATTGTATTGTATTGTATTGTATTGTATTGTATTGTATTGTATTGCATTGCATTGCACTGTATTGTAGTGCTGGCCTCTGATGTCAGTTTGTTAGGCTGCCCTAGAGCCTCTGACATGGCTTAACGACTGCTATATAGGTGCTATCCCTACCATATTATACATTAGACTTTTTTATCAGGGATCTTTATTGCAGATTCGACAACCTTTAAAAACAGGAAGATTAATTTTGTTCTTAAAAACCCCTCTAGATATTTTCCAATTATTATTGTATCAAAGAAAAACCTTTCGATATTTGTGGTATCAATTAATATAAAAATAACTATCATCATAATTTCAGCCTTGAAAAGTCCACTGCTTAACATAGGCCTCCCCCAAAGAGCTCCATTACGAGTGAGCTTGTGCCACCTCCATCCACCGACTTGCTGCGATGGCTACAATGTCTTCGGTCCATCGAGTGAGGTGCCTTCTTACACTTCGCTTGTTTGTTCGTGGTTACAATTTGAGGACCTTTATTCCCCAGTGGTTATCGGTACTGCGAACTATTTGGCCTGCCTATTGCCACTTTAACTTGCAACCTCTGAGAGCTATGTCGGTAATCTTGGTTCCTTGAATTTCCTCGTTTCGGATTCTATCACGTAGTGAAATACCGAGCATAGCTATCTCCATTGCACGCTGCGCGACTTTGAGCTTGTGTATGAGACCAATAGTTAGCGACCACGTCTCAGTGCCGTATGTCATCACTGGCAACACGCACTGATTATAAACTTTCATCTTGAGAAGATATGGTGTAATATCCCGAACGCTGCTCATTCGAGTTGGATTTGTCGGTTGATCTCTTTGTCGAAGTAGAATCCACCCAGTTGGATCGTCTGACCTAGGTAGACATAATATCGTATAATATCGTTCCCAACATACACCAGCATGGGTGCGACATGGGCATTTGACATGATATTTGTCTTACCCATGTTCATTTCAAGACCCACCTGTTGGGAAGCAATATTGAGGTCACTGAGCATTGTGCTTAGGTCTTCCAGGGTTTCTGCCATGATGACTACATCATCAGCAAATCGATGGTGAGTTATGTATTCGCTATTGATACTCCATATCCGTTCCAGTTCAGAAGCTTGAATATAATTTCCAGTGCAGAAGTGTACAGTTTCGGAGAAATAACGTCTCCCTGTCTCACCACTTTTTGCAACTGGATAGAATTCGTGCTTCGATCTTCAAGACGGACAATCATGGTAGCCTTGCTGTACAAACACTTCAAAAATTCGATGTACCGGTAGTCAATCTGGCACCGCTGTAATGACTGTAGCACTGCCCAGGTCTCGACTGAATCAAAGGCTTTCTCGTAGTCCACTAACGCTAGACATAGTGGCCGATTATACTCTTCGGTCTTCTGTATAATCTGCTGGAGCGTATGGATGTGGTCTACGGTGCTAAAGCCTTTCCGGAATCCAGGTTGAACTGGAACGGATATGGTGTTAACAGCGAATGGCGAATGCATTACTCACCTTCGATTTGCTGATGATATTGTCATCATAGCAGAAACCCTGGGAAACAATATTAAGTTCACTGGAACTTAATATTGTTTCCCAACAGGTGGGTCTTAAAATGAACATGGGTAAAACGAACATCATGTCAAATGCCAACTGGGTAGATAGAACTTCGACAAAGAGGTGAACCAACGAATCCAACTCGGATGGGCAGCGTTCGGGCAATTAAGCCATATCTTCTCGTCGGAGATACCGCAGAGCTTCAAGACGAAAGTTAATAATCAGTGTGTGTTGCCAGTAATGACATAAGGCACTGAGACATGGTCACTAACTATTGGTATCATACACAAGCTCAAAATCGCGCAGCGTGCAACGGAGAGAGTTATGCTCGGTGTTTCACTACGTGAAAGAATCCGTAACGAGGAAATCCGTAGAAGAACCAAGGTAACCGACATGGCTCTCAAGAGTTTGCAAGTTGAAGTGGTAATGGATAGGCCATATAGTTCGCAGAACCAACAACTGTTGGGGAATAAAGGTTCTCGAATGGCAACCACGAACAAGCAAGCGATGTGTAGGGAGACCCCTCACACGATGGACCGACGAAATTGTAGCCATCGCAGGAAGTTGGTGGATGGAAGTGGCACAAGATCGCTCGACATGTCGCTCTTTGGTGGAGGCCTATATTCAGCAGTGGACTTTTAGAGGGTGATATGATGATGATGATGATGATGATGATGATGATATCTAAGACAAATCTACCTATATCTAACGTTTACCGCAGATATTATAGAGATCTCTGTTAATAAAACTCAGCCTGTAAAGCCTGTATTTATTTACAGGACAAGAAGTAAAGGAAATCGAAGGATTGTTTTTTTCTTCTATCATTAACCTGAAAACATTGTAAAATTAATAAGATACCTTTTGCAGAACTTCTTTGAGATTCGTTGTAGTCTCAATCTTGAATTTAGGAAGATATACATCTACTTCGAAATTATACATTTGGTCAGCAGCGTTAGTTAATGCTGCAGGCTCCTTCAGTTTTTCTTGTAGTTCATTGAGTCCATCTACTTTGTTAGGTAGCACTATAAGAAAACTAGCACCGTCACCATCATAATTCATTTCCAAGAGCTGCAAAAATGTTAAAACATTTGGGACAAAGCATACCAGTACAGTGCCAACCAATGGGGATTTTCAGCTCTTCCTGGTATCTTCCTGGCTGGAAAATAATTAAGATCCTCACGACAACAACTGCAATTTCTATAAATTCTAATGCAAAATTCTGCAGTATATCCAAATAAGTGCACATCAATGTAATATCAATAATTTTCTAAAGGAAAATTTTGGATCACGTACGGGATTCGAACCCTCATACACCCATATCTCTGCGCGTCACATGCCTCTAACTAATTCAGCTACCGTGACCAATGCATCATCAACCAAATCTTGCGGGGACGGTAACGCCATCTATTGGTAGTATTTTGAACTGACCAATCGAACACGGCTATATTGATTTACTTCGTGTCGGAAAGATAGCACCTACCAAATATATTTTTTATTCATATCCTCACCGATATATAAAAGTGGAACGTTGCTTGCTTGTTTGTTTGTTTGGAGAGCTTTCACGCCAAAACAGCTAATCCTATTTAGATGCAACTTTGTAAATGGGTACTGTACAATATAGAGACCAACATGGGATACTTTTTATCCCGGAAAATGGAAAGTTTCCACGGGAAAACTGGAAAATTACGGTTACTCATTGTAAGGAACGGTTGCCGTGGATACGAAAATATAACAAGTCTGTCAAAAAGCATCAAAAGCATTGGTGCTATACTTTTGCATTGGTTTTTAATAACCTAGAAGAACTAAGAATCCTTTTTTCGCGATAAACCAGTAGTCCAAGTGCAATAAGTCGCGGGCGAAAGCTATTATTCAATCAATATAATATTATTGCCATTGTTTGGAAATAATGGCATGTCGTTCCGAATTATGCAATTATTGTTTATTAATACATATTTGTAACTTTAAGACTCCTATCAAATTAAGAGGCCTATTTTTGTATTTTTTTATATGCTTTTATTATTAGAAAAATCTATGAATTATGTTGTATAATCAAAATAATTAATAGAGACACAGTACCAAAACCAGTTAATGTGCGCGCGCTTTTACTGAGCCATAAGGTAGTATATAAGACACCAGTCTTATATTAATTACTCTGCTAAAAATGTTAATGGCACGGCGTTCAAAGTTATAGGTGACATGCTATGTTATAGGTTGAATAGGTGCCGTGGCGTGGCGCTTATCATCAATGAAAAGATCTATGTTTCTCGTCACTTTATAAAACAATCTTCGTGAACCATAATGTAGTGGGAGTCTTTATTAAATACATATTTTTTAGCTTTTTCTTGAAAATTATGTTTGTATTTTGGTATTTTACCATAATTATCTTATAATTTTCTAACTTAAATATTGTAGAAAATTTAGTAAGAAGAATTTAAAAAACATTTTAGAAATCGTTTTCTAAAATGTTTATTTTAGAAAATTAAAAGATAATTATGTTATCGTTAAGCAAAGCGTGCTTAGCGATAAAATAAATAAAAAAACAGAATATTCAAGAAAAAGCTTTGATGTATGTATTATATAATTAAAATAAACGATAATGTAAAAAATATATGATATTATCTGGAAAATGTTTACCTTAGCATCAAGTTCAGCACTCTCGGTATATCGGTGAGTAGCAGTGTGATGCATTATCGGAACTTTCACAGTTTTATCTTTAGTCAAGTGGAAATCACCATCCTTTGTGTCATTTTCGTTAAACTTTGATTTCCACGAACCCTGGAAAAATTGTATGTGTGGTTATTTTGCTATTATAATTACAAAATATTTCTCACATATGAAATCAGTCAGTTATATTTATAAAGAGTATTTATGTCAACTTGACGCTGATGGAACTTGATTATGACGTAAATACGTCTTTAATGTATGAAAAAAATAGCGTTACCATAACGTGGACTGTTAAAGTGCGCACAGGTGACAAGAAAAGACCGACACAGACCTTTGTAGTGTATTTCGATGGATTGATTCAAAGTCTCAAATGATGTTACTGATGGCGGCTTAGTCGCTCATCTTGAGTCATTTCAGCTTAAGTAAGTGCGTTGTGAGATCGTAACGTAGTGTAGGATGCCCACCGGCCAGGTGGAGCGACAAAAGGCGCCCGGCAGAAACAAGTTTCTGCTAGCCGCCTTTGCCAGATCCAGATGAGAAGAGCCGAAGATTGGGATCTGTGGCGTTCATTGGGAGAGGCCTGATATCCAGCAGTGGACAAACACAGGCTGATGATGAAGTTGTGAAATCACAGTGAATGTATCAACATGATCTCAGTGAGTGAGGTATATCAAGTGAGCCACAAACGGCACCAGCTTAAAATTGAAAATCGAAAATTTCAAAACAATTATGTTAAAATATCACAGGTGTTCATGTGAATTTGATGTATGTTCGTTAATTTATTAGCCTTGTAGTATTCATAGGGACAGAAAAAGTGACATACAGACAAACGAACAGATGGACACGATGAAACCCTATTTGACTATGGAATCATAAAATATGAACGGTAAAGCGTTAATTTTTATAAAAAAGAGGGATATTTACTTTTTTCTTCTTTTTACCTTCATCTTCCCACTGCTGGGTATATAAGCCTCCTGTCCTTGAAACGCCACCCCTTTCGATCTTGTGCTATCCTCAGAAAGTATTATATGAAATACTGCAGGATTGTAAAATTTACTTACTTTGAAATAAATAGCATTGACAAGAACCGCACGAGTTGTACCATCAAGGCTCGAGGGATCAACTAAATCTTTAATTTTACTGTTTGTTTGCTCTTCAACCTGAAAACATGATACAAAATTTATTATTGCAACTAAAAAAGAAACGCCTTAAAATGGATTTATTACAAAAACTGGTCATGCAATTTTGATAAAATTTGTATAATGAGACTACACCGGTAGTCCAATGTTGGAGGTAAGACCAATGGTAGCCTAACGGTTCAATAGTACAACATAAAATCCAACGATATCGGGTTCAGTCCTAGGCTCCTCACCAATGACTTTTCTGAGTTATGCGTGGTTTTCTATCGCTCCGTGCTTCCAAGGGCACGTTAAGCTGTTGGTGCCAGCTGTTATTGCCAGCACACCTCATACGACAAACAATCAAACGGAGGTCTCAATTTAAAACAAAAATAAAACTTTTTCAGAAACCTCGGATACATAGCTGAGACCTACAAAATATAAAATATAACCGAATTGAGAATATTCTTTTTTTGAATTAGAATAAAAATAAAACAAGTGTATTAAAAGAACTCTTGAACATAACGAAATAAGATCGAAATTTTTAGTAATTAAGATCCCACTGCAATTTAATCGCTCATAAAAAATTGCTATGTCCGGTTCGCTGAGTAGCTAAAGCACGGCCGCGATAGACAAATAAACAGATAGACAGATATACAAATAGCGCTCGCACATTATGTGCTAACGCGACGACAGCATATATTTATGCGTGATCGATAGATATAAGTAGTAAGGTCATTTTACTAATTCATCTGTCTTTCGTGGTCGTGCTTTAGTGACTCTGACTGCAAAGTCCACGGTCACGAATTGCAAGCATTTGTATGATGAGTACAAATGTAAAAGTAAAAAAAGTAAAAAGTAAAATAGTATTTATTGCCACTAGAAATAAAGTGAAGTGTGCACACAGTATCAATACAAAAATGATATAATTATATTATTATGAATAAATATAATTATATTTAAGGGCAAAGGGGGTAAACTCAGCATGTGCGGCGTTCACATGAGAATGTGGAGTCCGCGCTGTTTTTCAGCTACCCCATTGCTCGGACTATGTAAGTTGTCCTGATAATTTATTTTATTTTTACTTACACGGAAGCAAAGTATTAAAAAAAAAAACATGAGCAGTTAATCTTACCCAAGTATTGATTGTTTTTGCGGTGTCCTTATTTTGGGTAAAATCGACATTTTTGACGTCAGAGTTAAACACATCTCGTGACAAGGAAGCAAAGGTCGGGTTCAGTGTAGCATCCTTCGCGATGTACACTCGGTTTGCCATCTTGAGTTCCACACCTTTTACTGCACGCAGTTTGGTGTTGATGCTTGTGAAAACTTCTTTGGTCTGAAATAGAGTGGACCTTGCAATCAATGTGTTCAAATATTATTATTTTTTACAAATGAAACATTTTATAATTGAAATAGGTAGTGATATAATAAGCCAACTCTGGAAAAATATTTAAGCCCTCCAATTGTTCTATGTTTTTTTTATGTGATGTATAATATCGATCTAAAATCCAACATGTTGAGAACCATAGAGCTTTTACTTATACCTTATTTTCTACTTACAACATTATCATTGGGAAATCCAATCGCTTTTAAAAGTTCATCGTGGGATTCGCCAACTGATGCTGAAGCTAGCTGGGCAAGAGGGGCCATCACGGAGAAAGCTGATAGAATCACGCTTTTATCGGCATTATCCGGGAGATTTACGACTTCCTGAAATAATAGTAACATAATTTTTGTAAAGACGGTCATCTCAAAATTCGTACTTGTAAAAATGGTTAAATTTACGTAACCATTCTGTAAATATATATTTTAATTTGTTAGTACTTATATTTCAATAAAAATAAAGGTAAATTCTGCAGAAACTTTGATAATAGTTGTTTGATCTGAGAATGTTGTTATATGCATCATCACAACATTTTAATAATATAACGATATTTTCCTCATCACGATGATAACATTGTTTTTAATTGCATACATAAGCAATTCCAGTTTTTCAGAAAAAATACGGCAATTTGCAAGGTTTAATTTTTTTCGAAGTCGTTCATGTCTATCTATATCTACTTTTATTGCAAAATACAACAAAGGTTGGTACAATAAACCACAAAATTACAATGAACATAGTAATTTAATATCAATTGATATGATACGTTTATAGCAATAAAATAAAGAAACATACAATATAATATACTTACATTAAATAATTTGGCAGTGAATTGATCATTTCCTGCCTTCAGTATGCTGTCCACATCAGAAGCTGTAGCCATGGCTATCAAGCCAACAACTGAAATAAAAAACATAAACTCATTTAAAAATGAACAGGTCCTTTCTGAGTCTGAGTTAGAAGAGGGATAACAGACAAAAGGTCTACCTTTGCCCAATATCAGATGACACAGTAGGCCACGATTGGATGAGAAGGGCACAAGATTGCTAGGAATAGAAGAAAAATCTTGGATCACAAGGCAAAGTTTTATGACGATGACGATGACGATGGTGATGAGAGGACGTGGGGTGAAATTATGTAGATAAGTAATGTTAAATCACTTTTGTTTGAGGTACTGATACTTTATTTCGTTTCTTATGTTCTTCTTATGTTTCTTTTTTGTTCAATGCTTGGTAGTATTTCTGAATAGGTGAAGTGTGGACGCGGCCTACAGTAATGTTTAATACGAAACAAAAATGACGGAATGTAGATGGAGTTGTATGAAGTGGAATTCAAACATAGTTATGTACTTGCTAATAGTTTACAAATAGTTAAGCAATCAATCGGAAAGCAAAGGTTTTGTTCTTGTAAATATCATGAAGATTTCAGATTATACCGACATTGTTTGTTTTTGGTATAAGTTTGCATTCAAATTCATAGAACATTACAATTATTTAAAACGAGGCAATTTTTTTTCATTCATAGTATAGACTATGATTGAAAAAAAAATTGTCAATGATCTTACTTTTAACTTATATAAGTTAAAAGTAAGTTTGTATGTTGACTGTTGTTGTACATTGAAAATGTTCGATCGTCATTCTGAAGCCAAATTTTCAAAACGAATTATGTTATCAATAGTAATTGGCATTTATAATTACCTACTATTAATATTGTGTCAATTAGGAATGTTCAGTGTATTTTTTTAATCTATAGAGTTAAAAAGAAAGGGGGGAAAATAACCTGACAATTCATCTGTAAATAGTTTAATGAGTTTTGCCACGCAGTAACTATGGAGAATCACAAATAATATAAAATATGTAAAATCACAAATAATATAAAACTGCTTATCAATGCAAACATAATTTAGCCAATGGCCGCGTAATGGATTGCAATGGATGTAATTGTTCATTACAGTTACAACATAGCTGCAAATCGATTAGTTACCTGAAGTAATTTGAAACAGCATAAGAAATTGATTAAAGTTATAATTAAAAAATATGTGCGATAAATCCAAGAAATTGTAATTGTTCTTCTTATCGCTTGGAAAAATTAATCAATTTACAAATGGGTATGTATCTTAGTGAAAGGGTCTCCGACAGACATTTAGACATCGTCACATTTAGCATTTTGAATTTACGTGGTCTGTGGTGGTTGGTCACCGGTGGCCACGACTCATTAATAGATCCATCCTTTATCCTACGGGTGCTGTGAGAACCAGTATAGGAAATTCAGGAAATTTAAAGCACCATTTTCCTGTATAAGTATCAACATCAACGATCACCAAGCCGTAGCCGCCTGCCAAGCATGGTAATTATGACAAAACCTCAAATATTATGGGAAGGCCCATGTTTAACAATGTATTTCTTCGTTTTAGCAGTGGATTCATTGAGTTATTAGTGTTATTATCTCTTTGGAACCAAAATAGACCTAATATCTGATATTTATCACATTCATGTGGTATCAAAACAAGAATCGATGAATTTAATTTGAAGATGTACATTTTGATTTGGGTTCTTTATATCAACAACTGTCATAAAATTTTGATGTTTTCTTGCAGTCATATCAAAAATTGTTTGGATGTAAATTGGCTTAAAAATCTTTTGACCCTTCTTAAGGAAAACGAACGTGCGTGCAAATGTTGTGTTTTTACGGGTCGGTAGAATAAAGCGGGGATGATGTATGTCTAATCTGTGACACGAAATAGTCATTTTAAAATCTTGTACTCGATTATTGCCCGCGATGCGCCACTCGCATAGTAAGTAATATTACCAAAGATGTGGAGTTGACGTAATGCTTCACGTGTATTTTTGACGTCCCCATAGAGAAAGAGATCTTTTAAAGGACTTAATATAACGGTTATAAAATAATCATCACAATGTATTCCAACCATTTGAGCCTTCAATAATTAGAGATTAAACACAGCTATATCATATTCAGCTTAGAAACAGCCGTAAGTATGTAGAAAACTGGTTATGTCTGTGACTACTTTAGACCACTAGGTCTTCATATGGTAATTCACATGTCAACGCACTTTAGTATGCATTGTGTGCCTTCAATGGCATTACGTCATGATTTGATATAGCTGATGTAGATGTTTATTTATCACCTTGAGTAAAAAACATAGGTACAACAACCATTTATTCTTCCTATGTATTGTACAAGGCTGTAAAATTTAAGGAAACAAGCATAATTTAGTTGTTTTTCTTAAAACGGGATAGTGAGAATAATGTTTTTTAAATAACACATACGCAAATAATAGTAAACCACGTTAAATTAAGGATGTTCCAGATTTTTGTGAAGATTGGTTTAACTTTATGTATTAGTGATAATAATATCTATCTATATCTATCTATCAATATCTATACTTATAATAAAGTAATAGGAACGAAAAAAAAACTGTACAAGGGGGACAATTGAAAAAAAATGACTAGGGTACTTAAAATAAGTTACTTATAATTGTCATAAAAACTTTTTGATGGCTGAAGGAATATCAAATGTTAGTATATTGGTATTTTAGGCCTTGAAATAGTAGATTTAGTACATTTAACGTAGAAGAATGACCACGCGTGCGAAGCCGCGGGTACAGCTAATTTATAATAAAGCAATAAGCAAGAAAAAGTCTACAAAAATAAAATTATAAAAAAATGGTCTAGGTCAAAAGTATGCTACTGAACTAGAATATTACATTTTAAAAAATCATGTCTGTCTGTTTGTTTATTTGTCTGAATGTTTGTTTGCGCATCACATAAAAACTACTAAATTAGATAGCTTAGGGTTTGACTTAAAAACTAGGTTACTTGGTATCTCAAGCCGATGAGTACAAGCTAAGCAATCGATAAAAACCTTTTGGGCGGCTGAAGATATTTTGATCAAATGTTGGTATATTGATATTTTAGCTCTTGGAGTAGCACATAGAGTACTTTTAACCTAGAGAAATGACCAGACTTGCGAAGCCGCAGGCACAGCTAGTTAATAAAAATATAATTTGACTTCATAGCCTTAATCATAATAAAGAAATAATATTAATATATGCAAAACAAAAATGTGTTACACATAAACTGAAGACTAAGAATTAAAAGCCTGAGAGGAATCTCTAATAATTTACATAATACAATAATTTGTTTCCTACAAACAAAATCATTAAAATACCGAGAGTTCATTAAAAAAAATTGTTATCAATGACCTTCATTCTCTCACGCAATAAGAAATAAGAATAATTCAAGACGATATCATAGAAGTTGATAATAAGGAAATTAACTCACAAATAAAGAGCTTCATGGTTGCACCGGTGTTCCTTACAGATGCCTGACCAACACTGACCGGTCTGACTTCTGGTTCGTATACATAAATGAATGTCAATGTTAACTGAGAGTTTCATTACCAATTGCCGTGTAATCATCTATAGGTACGAGTAGAAGCGATTGTTTGTTGAGTTTGTTGGAAGGAATCTTAAAAAGAATTGGTTTGAAATCAACAATTATTAATTGGTGTCATAACTATCGTTGTTGACAAGTGTACCTGTTCATATATGAGTTGAGGTTATTAAAAGTATATGATAGTGAAAAAGGTAAGGCAATAAACTTTTTCAAATTGTTTGTTTGTCGTGTGAGGTAGTGCTGGCTTTTGGTGTCAGAGCTTGTAAGGCAACAAATCACTAAACTTGTCAGAGGGCTCCTGACAAGTGATTTGTTGGCAGTGGGAGATTAGGGATCCCAAAGTCCACAGGGATTCTAGGGATTGCAATGTAGCAGTGTTTTATTCAATGTTTCATTATTCTTGATTCATCCCAATCCCACTATATCCTGTGGGGTCCCACGTAATTATTTTACATTTTATAAAACTTTGAATTTAACGTTTATTTTGGCAATAATCAAACCAAGTGCCAATTTATTTGTCAAATTTACTAATGAACGGCTCAACACATCATATAATTATAATGACTATATCTGTGTCAGTTTTTTAAATGTAAGTAACTTTGGTCGAATTAACGATATTTTCTTAAACATATATTAAATATCTAAATGTATCTAGCTAGTCTATAACTTGTCTACCTGAGGCAATTGTAATCAACCTTAATAGTTACTCTACTATGCTTAATCACATTTATTACATTAATATATTACTCGTATGTACTCGTATGTAAGTCTTTTCAATCTCCATATTCTAAATAGTTAAAATTTTAAGATTAAAAAATGTTTAAGTTTAAAAAAATACTAATTGACTAAAAAACTTATTTTAAAATTAACAATCTTAAGTAATTTAACAGTGTTTGAAAATAACTATAAAATTATTTTAAAATAATTATAATTAAGTCACTTTTCTTTTTGGAGAAATCTTATTAAAAATATGATGATGGATGTCCAGCTGATACGGCATAGTTGGATTACCCAGGCTATATCTTGGAGCATCTATTTATCCCAAATGCCGGCGTTTGTGTATACGCCCGTGATGACATTTGCTGTCTGCGTCTCCGAAATCTTGAGCACCCTAACTTCTCGGTGATTTGGGTGCTAGTGGACACGGGCATAGAGAAAATTGTATATGCTTGTGTGTACCGCTCACACAGTGGAGATCGGGGGACGACTTTATTGGTAGACTAACTAGGTGAGGCGGCAAGTGTGGCCCAACAGCGTTACCCGTCTGCTCAATTGGTGTTTTTGGGGGATTTTAACGCCCACCACAAGGAGTGGCTTGTCCCATACCAAAAAACCGACCACGCTGGTAGAGAGACGCGGAAGCTTGCTCTGGCGTTAGATCTCTCTCAGCTTGTGCAGGAGCCGACACGGGTACCTGACCGTGAGGGTGACACTGCCAGCTGTCTCGACCTGTTGATGACGACTGAACCAGACCGATACTCCGTATCAGTATCCCCACCTCTTGGTAGCTCTGATTACTGCCTGGTTAAGTCCGTCTCAGTGTATTCCCCACCTGATCCTAGCCTTAAAGGAAATAGGCGCGTGTGGAGATACAACTCAGCAGATTGGGACGAGATGCGGCAATTCCTTGCATCGTACCCTTGGCGGCAAACATGTTTCATCTCCCAGGACCCGTCGACTTGCGCGTCTGCTGTTACAGAGGTAATATGTCAGGCAATGGAATATTTCATTCCATTCAGTGACAAGACTTTCCAGCAAAGCTCAGCCTTGGTTTGGATCCAGCTGTGATCATGCCGTGGCTATAAAGCGTGCGGCATATCTAGACTGGGCTGATGCTCGAAAGCGCAAGTCTTCTGATATTCGGGCTAAGAAGAGAAAATTTAACGTTGCTGCTACGACCTGCAAGAACATACTTAGGAAGGCCCATTTTGATCACGTAAGTTGAATTGGGGCCAAACTGGCTTCATACCCCGCGGGTAGCAAAGTTTTTTGGTCCCTGGCCAAGTCGGTCGAAGTAAACTTCTGCCGCCCCTCACTGCCACCATTGCTGAAACCTGATGGATCACTAGATCACACTGCTGGAGACAAAGCGAATTTATTTGCTTCTCTTTTTGTAGAAGCCTCGCATCTAGATGCTTCTGGCAAGACACCTTCCTGCCTTCCTCATTGCGGGGTTTTTATGCCCGGAATTCGCATTCGCCAGAAGGACGTTCTCAGAACGCTTTGAGCTCTAAATGTGAACAAGGCCAGTGGTCCTGATGGTATTTCGGCGATTGTGTTGAAAAATAGTGCGCCCGAATTGTCTCCCATTTTAACGCGTTTGTACCGCCTCTCTCTTCACTCAGGTAAAGTTCCGAAGAGCTGGAAGCTTGCCAATGTACAACCAGTACCAAAAAAGGGTAGTCGTGCTGATCCGGCCAATTATCGTCCCATCTCGATTACCTCCTTACTCTGTAAGTGTATGGAGCGTGTCATAAACATTAGGCTCTTGGCATACCTTGAAGACAATGATCTTCTCAGTGACCAGTGGGCAATACGGATTTTGCCAAAACCGGTCTACTGGAGATCTTCTCGCGTATGCCACTCACGTACTGAGCGAAGCCATAGAGATGCATGGTGAGGCGCTTGCCATCTCCCTTGACATATCGAAGGCATTTGATCGGGTCTGGCACGATGGCCTTTTAAACAAGCTTCCCTCATATGGTTTACCTGTTGGCTTATGCAATTGGATAGTTGATTTCTTGAGGGAACGATCTCTTCGAGTAGTCTTAGAAGGCTGCTCGTCTGATCAAATGGCTATTAATGCCGGTGTACCTCAGGGATCGGTTCTCTCGGCTACACTGTTTTTACTGCACATTAATGACCTTCTGAAGTCCGGTGCCTTTGGGTATGCTGATGACAGCACTGTAGTTGAGAGATACACTTCCAATGCTCAAGCCAGCTGTGAGTCTGTCCAGTTTCAGAGAGAGGCTATGGTAGACCGCTTAAATTTAGCCTTAGAAGCCGTGTCTGATTGGGGCGATGCTAACCTGATTAAGTTTAATGCTACTAAAACGCAGGCGTGTTTGTTTTCTGCTAAAAAGAGTCCTCTAAACCGATCTCCGTCTTTCCAAAGTGTAACAATACCAATAGGCGACCATTTGGAGCTTTTGGGTGTCGAACTCACATCAAACCTGAATTTTGGGTCTTATATTGAATCCAAAGCCAAGGTAACTGCAAAAAAAACTTGGTATTTTGTCTAAGGTTAGGCGGTACTTCACACCGGGACAGCTTTTGACTCTTTATCAAGCACAGGTCCGATCTTGTATGGAGTACTGCTGCCACCTCTGGGACGGTTCTGCCCAGTATCAGCTCGAATCTTTGGATTCAATTGAGAGACGTGCTATCAGGCTCATTGGGGATGACACTCAGGTAAAGAGTAAGCTTCAAAGTCTGGCGCATCGACGTGAGGTAGTAAGCCTGGCGGTATTCTACAGATTGCACTATGGAGAGTGTGCACAAGAACTGCACAAGCTGATTCCCCCATCACCTTTCCATCACCGTACGACTAGACGATCAGCAAAGCGCCACCCTTTCATGGTTGAAATACCTCGCACAAGAACGAAGCGTTACACTTCTTCATTTATTATAAGAACTGCAAAGGAGTGGAATGCCCTGCCCTCGTCAGTGTATCCGGTAAATTATAACCCCGGTGTGTTCAAGTCAAGAGTGAATAGGCATCTACTAGGCAAGCGTGCTACACCTTCGACCACATCATCGCTTTCCATCAGGTGAGATCGTGTCAAACGATTGCCTAGTCCGTAATAAAAAAAGAAAGAGAAGAAAAAGAAAAAAAAAGCAAATAGCATAGTCCCAGTCTACTTCTTACTAAATAACATGTAGCCAGCATCAAAATACGCTTTTTCTGCCTATAAGTACACAACTTGTTGGTTTGAGCGCTACTATAGTAGTACTGTATATTGCATAGCGGCAGATTTGACTGGATTTTGCGCGATTCGTTGACGATATCCAGATATGCAGGATCCCCAAAACTTCAAATGATACTGGATCCCACGGGATTGCGGGATCCCGATTTGCTGGATTGCTGGTGTCACGTGCGTGTTGATTCTCGAAAAATATATTGAAGGTCCAGAAACTACTGAGATGAAACATCACTTATAGTTATAATAGAGCTACAGAAGCGTGTGTACCACGCCTTCGTTGAGCCACTGCAGCGCTTCTCAAGATCTTAATTTGTAGGGACCCTGAGTGTGACTAATTTAAAGCATTACAAAACAAAAGTATTTATAATCATATAACTGACATAATCAATATCGAAGTTTCATTCCACTTTTTGACTCAATTCTTCTTGCACATCACATCACTTGCACATCAACAAGTTTTTGAAACGAGCTTGTGCCTGTCGAATAACATGAGATCATATTATGCAGAGTGTCACGGGTGGCCTTGGTGACGATAAGATGACATCAAACTCCAACTTTGCCCGCTCCAAAACTAGAATTAGAAGCGCTGGATTTGCGTCGTCAAAGATGTCATGTGAGGGATACACCAGTGAGGACGTTAAAACCTTATAACGTACTAGCTGCGCTCCGCGGTTAGCTCGCTTATGATGATGGATGATGATGATGATGATGATGATGAAAAGTAGCCTGTGTTATTCCAGCGTATAAGCTGGTACGAAATTTCATACTAATCTGTTCAGCCGTTTGAGCGTGAAAAAGTACGAAACTGAGAGTACGAAACACACATTTCTAAAGATAAAAGATAGATGGCCCTCATCGTTTTTTATGCATTTTATGACGTTTTGTATGGACTGTCAGTTCTAACGTATGGAGTTCTGCATCGCGCATACGCATATGAAGTTAATAAATTGCTCAACACGATAAGTCCCTAAATTTATAGATTGGTAGCGTTTTATTTAGGAATGCCTCATTAATTTATGAGTCCCTACCTTGTAATTAAATAGCTACAAATCTGCGTAATTAGTACTCAATGAAACTAAATGTATACTTAATTATTAGTACTTAATGTATGTATTATGCTGTGACTAATAGAAATGCTAAACTAAAGAATTGCTAAAAATAGAGCGCGATATCGTCGATGACGTCACGGGCCCCATCTCGCCGCGAGTGACTCGGGGATTCGAAACATTTACCCGAATGTGAACGTCGCGCGCGGAACTACTTTGTTTATTTTAAACAAGAAACAATTTAAACAACATGAGTCCATCTAGTTATGTGTACCACAAACCCACCGTTGTTTACCGAAGTCCAATTGCGACATATTTAATCATACAAGTAGGTACTTCCTTCGATTGTGAAAGTACCAATTAAGCACTTTTTGTACTTATGTTGTTTTTCTATGAATAATGCGCAGTAAAGGCACTCTACATGTTGATTTGATTTAATTGCGCATAGCTGAATAAGCATTTATGTACTTAGATGTTTTTCTCGCTAAAGTATGAGAAATGTAACTACTTAGTTGTTATTGCAAATGAAGAATGTACTAGAAATCGCCTACGCATTTATAAAAGTTATATAAGGAAGTTACTAAGTACACATTGTCATTATTTTATCTTAGCTTGAATTGTACGGTCAAAAGTAAGACCAATAAAATTAACTTCAAATTTAATTTGTTGTTTATTTTATTAAAATCTTTAAAAAAATAATATTGTGCCTCAGTGTAAAAATACGGCCACAAAAACACCCGAAAATTTGTTTTTTTCACGTTCCTAAGGATCCAAAAATCAGAAAAATATAAACAAATGCGATGAGAAGAGCACATCCATTAGCACCAATAACGACAGCATATTGTTGTGATCATTTCGATGTGAGTATTCATATACTATGACCTTTCCATGTGAAATACTAACTAATAAGTACTTAGTAGGTATTTGGTTATTGCTAGTAATATGCTTTTTAGTAGGTATGTAGGTACTCGACTCGTAGTGTCTGAGCACTTAATATTGAAACTAACGATTTATTGAACCTTTCTAAGGTTAATGATCATTATAATTTCAAGAAGAAACAATAATGATAAGTTTAATAAACAACTACGTGCTGTGGATAGTTCGCGCTAAATCATTACGACCCGTTTTATAGTAATTATGATGTTATCAAAATCTTAATTAATTTTAATTAATTTTTTTTAATAAAAGTAACAGGTAATTTATAAAACCATAAATACACAAAAAGGTTGGGGTGCACTTATGGGGGCTGACTAAGAAAATAAAACTAAAGAAGTGAGATATTAAGTATAGGTATTTTTGTTATACCTATACTTACTCATTAGTAAATGAATCCCAGTAGTATGAATGTAATAATAAGTAGGTTATAGAAATTATATCTTATACCTAACTTTTCATTTTAACTCCGCGAATTTCAGCTGCTACAAAATCTTTATTTTTCATAAAATATTCTGCCACCATCATATTGTGGACTAAGGGAAGGTTGTCGGATTGGCCTCTTTGAAATCCTTCTTCCATTTTAGTTCTAAAACAATGATTTACACAATACACTTAATCAATCAGCATTATTTAAAATCATTAAAAAACGCCAGAGCTCACGAGAGCAAACACCTTACCAGCGAAAATGTACTACGGACATATGAGGCGGACGCCCGCGCCCGCGGCGCGCCGTACCGAATTGGGGCGCTGACGTCACGCGCTACTCGCGAACACTGACGAGATTTAAAAACCCTACGTATACTTCCCACGCTTATCACTTCGGTAATATTGCACCGATCGATGTGAAATAAAAACTTGAATAATGTGTACGGTCTAGACTTTTATTCTACGTACTTAAAAGTGTAATATTGTAACCCTGTTATCTTCTCCATTCTGCGTACATTATGCTGGGGATGTACCTACAAAAATATGTTTCCTTAAGTCACGATTGAATGTTCTTAGAACTAACGTAGGTACCTACTTCATAAGTTTGCTTACTTAATGGGTTTCTGCAGAATGTTTGGCTTTAAAGGCAAAATTGTTTTGACTACCTTTTTTCTACTTTTTGTATGATAAAGAAAATTGCAGCCACCGCGAAGTGTAGTGATTCAAGTCAGTTTCTCTTTTGGTTCTCGCTAAGCTGACTGTCATGTTCTTCCACTAGCAGTTCATTCAAAGTATGTGGTGGTACATTTTATATTGATATAACTTGGGCGCGTACAAATTTTGACCCTCCCCTCCTCTCCATCCTTCCCCTCTCCTCTAATCCCACCCACTACCCCACTCCCGGTAATATAATGGTAGCAGTTAGTTTAGCAAGCAATCATATATTTTTGGTTGAAGTAATTTTACAAATATTTCTTAACTTACATGCATATTCTGTGGTATTGTGGAGGAGCTACAAGTTTGTATGTTCTTACAAATTGTAGCTATAAATTAATGGGTTCTCGCAGGATATGTGTGGAAAATTATTCAAAAGAACACGTATCACGCTGAAACTATTGGACGGATGTTAATGCAACTTGGCACTTACATATATCTTCTCTTGGGAGCTTAAAAAGGGTATTAAACACTTTTTTTTTAATTTCGCTCTATCTGTTTGTTTGTTCACGCATCACGTAAAAACTATTGGGCCGATTGCAATGCGGTTTTCATTGTTAGATAGCTTAGGCTTTGATTTAAAAACTGGTATAATTGGTATCTCAATCTGGTGAGTTAGAAGCCAAGCAATTCATAAAAGTATTTTTGACGCCAAAAGAAATTTTGATCAAATGTTTATATATTGGTCCTGGAATAGCACATTATTATACTTTGAACCTAAAGAAACAACCACGCGTGCGAAGCCGCGGGTACAGCTAGTTTCATATATATTAAGAATCAAGATTGTTCTTTTATATACGTACCTACCTATGAAGTTGAAACAAAAAAGAATCACATGCCGTATTTATTACCTTTTTTAGGTATTTTAAAGCCACTGAGAAATAATAGAAGAAACACAAATAACAAAAAATAATATTTACATTAGCATTTGCCTATTTACTACTATTTTCATGTTCAATAGTTTTTGTCTTATCTATCTGTACTCTTTCATTCGAATGAATGTACATAATATATTATGTTAAAATACTTATCCACCACAGCTATAACAAAATAATCGATAACCTCGGATATATATATCTCTAAAAAAACTGTTTATCAGTAATCAGTCGTCATTAACTATATTATACTCATCACGCAAATGTTTGTCCAGGATTCGAACATGGGACACAATGCTCAGCAGACAAGCTACTACTACCTACGCCACATGGTCGTCAAAAGAGGCTTATCCAAAAGGCTGGTGATGATGATAGTCTGTCAACTTCTTTGTAGGTTGGGTAGATGGGGAAGCCAGTAAAGAGTACTATTATTTATTCTATGGTAAAGCTAATGATCCTGATGACATCCTATACAAAGAAAGATTTAACAAAGTTCCTGTGATGTTCGGCTTCAACACTAAAGGAGATCTACGGTTGATTTAATTAATAAAATATGTTTAAATATGAAGACTGCAGGGAAAAAGACGAACTTATTTTTCGAAACTTAACTGTGAATGCAGTTTTGTACAAAATTTCCGGTACCATACGATAGTAATCCGAACAGGGTAAAAAACGAATAAGTCTCAGAGTTACTGACGTTTATAAAATCGCATACAAGAAAAATGTAGCATAAGCCACCATCAAACAGGGAACAAAAGGTGAAAATTTTGTTTGTTTATTTATGTTCTGTTGACAATTAACATTTATATGATAATTTGATATACGTGGTTAAACATGGAGTGTGACAAGACTCATTAATTAGAAAGCACCAGCTGAACTTCCAGACGATTGGGTGGAAGTAGTAAAAATTCGAGAGTCAAACTCTCTCCATTCCAAGTAGTTGAATGTGATTATTCAACGTTCTATACATGGAGAGTATACCTAACATCATTCTACAATAAAAAGAACCTTTTCCAACAAGGTCCATTCGTCAACTCAGGTTGGTATCGCATAGAAGCCATTACAATTGCGCCTGGGAGACCTCGATAATAAGAGATGCCAGAACAAGAGCCTTGAATGAGATGCCTTTGAATCCTGGTGAGTTGTTTCTACCAGATCAATGTTATGCCAAATTATTAATTGAAAATCGCCAGATCTCCAAAGAGACCTGTAAGAGTTATCAAAGTTTTATACCTACAGAGCTGCTGAATATTCCAAGAAATTGAGACATCCCTAAAAAACAGGAGAAAAAACGGTTTTGTCAGTGACATACGTCATTTTTGTCTCTGTTAATTTTGACTCAGTATAGTTTTTTTTTATACAATAAACTTTTGTGATTTTTATATAGAATTTCGTTTTATAAATTAATAAAACCATTTTAGTTCAACTTATATTTTTGTTTTACTGTGGTACTTATGGGAAAACGAAGCACAAGATTCCAAACTTAAAAAATGAAAAAAAAAATGCGATAACTCAAAATGTCTGTTGCTTGACTAGTTCATCTTTTTCCCTGGTGCCTTCATATATGTTAAGTTAAACAGTTTTGAAGGGGGGCTTGACAAGTAGAACACAGTACAATGTCAGAATATATAAAAAACACAAAAAAATGAAAATTTAACCGTTACTTGATATCCAGGAGATTGAAAAAAAATATGTCCGCCATCTTGGATTTGGATTTTTTTCATGGTGTACTGTATTCTACTACTTCAGCCCTTTTATTTGATACCCATATAGGGGTGGTTGAAAAAAAGAAAGTAATCCGCCATTTTGTAGCGGTAGCCATCTTGGATTCACAATGATACTGAATATACATAGTTGTAATTGAACGTAGTTTAACGAAAAAGATTAAATCCACACAATGTTACTTTTGAGTTATGAAGGTTTGAAGTTTGAAAGTTTTCTTTGTTGATGACAATAGTTTTAAATTTCTATATATTTTTTTCAATATTTTAAGCATGCATTTTTTATAGAAAGTATCACTAAGTTTACTTAAATATTTGTCAAAATATTTAGGTAAATGTAGGTTTGGATCTTTTTTGCGAAAACCTATTTTTAATGACTACAGATCTAAATTTTGGTCTAAAATAAGGATGTACTTAATCATTTTTGAGTAACTTACAAGATAAACGGATAAATTTGAAAGAAACTAATGGTCGAAGATATGAAAATTGTTTATACATATTAATTGTTAATTATTAAACTCGGGGATATGAATAGGAACGTTATGAGTACAATTTTTACTATAAAGACTTAATATTATTATTGCCAGAGCAGACGTCTTAATCTAATCATTTAACTAAAGAAAAAATCAATAAGTATGTAGTCATTACGATCACCATTTAACATATATTGTTCTCAATCAACAATTAAAATGATCCTCAAGGATGAATCCATACCAATATGTAAAAGTGAAACGTTGTCTGTTTGTTTGTTAGTTTGTTTATTTGTGGAGCTTTCACGCCATAACGGCTGGATGGATTTTGATGAAATTTAGAATGTAGATAGCTTATATCCTGAAATAAAACAAAGGACACTTTTTATCCCGGAAAAAAATAAGTTTCCACGGGAAAACTGGAAAATGTTGATTATTTACTGTAAGAAACGGTTGCCATCACAGAATGGTCTGTGGTTGCCACGGAAACGAAATAACAAGTCTATCAGAAACATCAAGAGCATTGGTGCTATACCTACTTTTGCATTGGTTTTTAATATCCTAGAAGAAAATAGGATGCTTTTTTTCACGATAAACAGTTCGAGAGTTAGTTTCAAGACTTTGAACGCGCGGACTGCGCGTTCAAAGTCTCGGGCGCGAAAACTAGTATTTTATAAGTGACATATTATGTGTAGGTATATTATTATGTGTATATATGTTTATTCATTGTATTCAGTTTTTATTATTTATTTGTTAGATTATAATGCACCACCGTCTTTGCCGTATATTAATTCCTTTCCATCCAAAGGTTGTCTGGAAGAGATCGCTTTTTAGCGATAAGACCGCCCATTGTCCCATTTATGTTGTATAAATGTTTTAGTTATTATTGTTTTTTTTGTTCTATGTGGTGTACAATAAAGAGTTATCTATCTATCTATCTATCTATATTATTGCAACCAATAATAACAACACAATCGTTACAAGCAATGATTGTACTCTAGTGTGTTCATTTGTAGTGAACTATCTCTATGTGCATTCTATAAGATGTTTGTCGCATGGGGAGGGTACGCGCTAGTTTTCTTCGATAGACTCTTTGTCCTAAGTATTATGTTAGTTTGCATAAAATTATTTTTACGTGTTTTTTAAAATCACCTAAAATCTTGCTTTTAAATAGTCAATTTTTTTTAACTGTGGTTATCATATCACGAAATAACTTGTGCTGTATTTTGCAATGTATTTTATATTAAAAATATCATTACTTGATACAATTCATACAAAAAAAGTAACTTCATAGCTTTCAAAGTCGTAAATCTGTTTAAATGTTATAAAAAGTGTTAACATCTAAATTCATTGCAAAAAAATAGCTAACAGCCATTTTGAATTTTGTTTTCGTTAGGAAAGTTTTTTAGTCATTACCCTTTCCAACTATATGCTACAAGACATGAGAAATCATTCATAAGGTGGCCAAAATAAGATTCGTTTGTCAGGGTCCAGGGCAGAACACGCACTCTAACAATGTTGCCAGTTTGAACAATACTACATATGCAGTCAGCAAGCAGCAGGTAAAAAAAATGTGTCTCTTTCTTACCAGTTATTGTTGTCTTTGTCTATCGAGTTGGAAGTTGATGACGTTGATTAGCTGGGAAACAGTTGAGAATTTCTCTGTGATTCAAAGTACCCAAAAGTTTCTCGTTGTTCTATCGTAGTCAAATTAAAATATTGTTATTGTTTTAAGTAAAATCTGTTGTTGAACTGTTACTGTTTATCTTTGCGTAGTCGTTACTATAACCAACTTCAATAACGAGGAGTATGCTGATATGTTGTTTGCCTATGGTAGAGCTAATTGCAATGCGCATGCAGCGCGAAGAGTTTATATTTAGAGCAATACTTTGCTCGACGTTTACCCGACCACGAGATCTGCTCAACTGCCTATTGACGTCTGAGGGAGACCGAAAACTGAAATTTTCGGGATCCCCGAGTGAATGTGAGGCAAAATAATATTGAATTCGATGAGAGAATAACGCCGCAATTATAAAAATGAAAGATAAAATGCTTCTTGTAACTATAACTACAGAAATTAGATAACGGCGTTGTGCATGCATAAGGTGTTGAGGCGGCCAATTTGAGAAAATGTTGTAATTTAAATTCAATAAAAAGCATATCATAAACAAGTATTTTCTTAAACTTAACACAAACAAGTATATCTTATGTCGGCCACTGTCTGTACTGAATACTTGTGTAGGAACCCCGTATTAGCATATAAAACTGATTGATTTTGTATCTAGTAAAAATGATTAGATTTAAGTCTTGCAATAGTAATACTAAGTATAAATCTAAAAATATTGATCTTATAATGTTCCTATTTATAATACCAAAGTTTATTACAACCAATAATAACAACACAATCGTTGTGTGGTTATTATTAGTTGTAATAATGTGTCACTTATAGAATATTCGACGTCTACTGCCTCATTTCATCATTTTAATTGATGATTGAGCACAATATATGTTAAACAGTGATCGTAATGACTAAATACTTGTGTAGGAATCCCATAATACTAGGCATATAAGACTGATTGATTTTGTCTTTAGTAAAATGATTAGATTAAGACGTCTGGCAATAATAATACAAAATCAACTCTTAATAGTAAAAAAAATACTCATAATATTTCTATTCATATTCCAGGGTAATAATAAAAATAATTTTCATATCTTCGACCAGTAGTTTTATTCAAATTAATCCTTTTTCCTTGTAAGTAACTCAAAAATAATGAAGTAGATCCTTTTGTGGAACTAAATTTAGAGCTGGTGTCATTAAAAATAGTGTTTCGCAAAAATAGATCCAAAGCCACATTTATCTAAATATCTTGATCAATATTTAAGTATGCGTAATGAAACTAACTAACTAATCTATAAAAAAATGCATGATTCCAAAAAAAAACAGTCTTCAATAAATAAACATCTTTCAAACTTCAAACCTTCATTACTCAAAAGTGACTTTGTGAGAATTTAATCTTTTTCGTTAAGCTACGTCCAGTTTAAAATCAAGTTAATATGAATTCAACAAAATAGAACGCGAATTTTGGATTGTTTTGGTTTTAAAAGAGCGCTTTGAAATCAAATAAATATGAAATCAACAAAAATAATCCCTGCATTTTGGACCGTTTTGGCGTTTTAGAAATCCTTTGAAATAAACGCAATATGAATTCAACTAAAAAAATGCGTTTTGGATCGTTTTGGCTTTTGAGGAGTGCTTTGAAATAAAATAAATATGAATTTAGCAAAAAGAATCCACGCATTTTGGATCTTTTTTGTTTATTTGAGAGTTTACCGAAATCAAATATATGAGATTTTTCAAATACAATCCAAGCAAATAGGATTATTTTTGTTAAAATGGTTATTGACTAGTTTCTCTGACTGAGCATTTTTCTATAATGATTCAAGAAGATTGGATTGTTGCTGTCAAACTGAAATAAACGCCTGTTTTAGATGTGAGATGTTACTATATGTAGCTAAAAATGACATAAAGATATATTATGCTGTTTTTTGCTGGTCATAAAGTATGGATCTAATTAAATACTTTGGCAACACTTACTTAACTCATTTTCGGGGTTATGTGGATTGGAACTTTTTCGTTAAAGTGCGTCCAATTGTCCTCATAACTGAAGGTGTGTATCAAATTTCAGATCAATCGGACAACAGGAAGGGGGTAAAATTTAAATTACTAAATTTGACCCAAAAAATAACAACAACAAACAGGGCAAGCTAAATAAAATACGGGCCCTATTTTCATAGGGCTTTCGCCCAAGGGTTGGTCCATGCCAGTGCGCTAGTAAGCACAGGTATTTAGTATTATTTATTCTGTGGCACAGTGGCGTAGTCTACTATGAGAGACATGGCTATAGAACTTGACGCAATTAGTTAAAGTAACAAAAAACAGACTATATTTTAGATACTACTTTATTCATTACCAGCTCTGCCCACGTCTTTGGCCGTGTGGTTATTTCGTGGATTAAAGTAGCCTTTATTTATTCGAGGGTCTAACGATACATATAGACAAAAATTGCTCTGCCCTCGTCAGTGTTTCCGGTAAATTACAACCCAGGTGTGTACAAATCTTGAGTGAGTAGGTATCTTCTAGTCAAGCGTGCTACACTTTCAACCGCATCATCACTTCCCACCAGGTGAGATTGTGGTCAAACTATTGACTAGGCTGTAAAAAAACTATAGCTTTCCGCTATTGATGAAAGCTAACACTAGCAGCAAGCAGGGCACGGTCTTGACTAACTTGAAGCTACAATAAGGTTTTAGATATTTTACGCTTCATAGTGACACATTCACACTAAGTTGGAACAAACGTAGATTATACTTTTGTCATATCAGACGAAGTTGTCTAGTCAGAAAAATAAACTAAATTATTGTTTGAGAAGAATACAAAGTTCCAACTATTATTTTTTAATTTAGAAACAATGATTAAAGGTACGTATTTTTTAAAACTTTAGTAGTCACTACAATAATAGCAAATGTAAATATCTACACTAACACTAAAATTCTTTTAGGGATCTAACGTTAAATAACAATGAAATTCTGACCGGAAAATCCTACCGTTCACCATTCTCTTGATTACACTCTTCAGATATACCTATTCTAAATTAGGATAGGATACATTTGTTCTTTGCGTGTTAAAATCAAATAAGCACGTAATAGGTATCATTTGTCTATCTAGATCGTTACCAGCGAATTGTACTATAATTTACCTTACACTGGACTGTACCTACTATTACGGACTAGCTAATGTCTTCCGACAGGTTTTGCTCCCTTGTTGTTTATTTGTCGTAAGAAGTAGTGCTGGCCTCTGTTGTCATAGTTTGTCAAGCCGCCCGAGGGCCTCTGACATGGCTTAACTACGGCTATTAATAAATAACAGCCGGGGCCAAAAGCACGGAGCGTTGGACCTCCCCTGACCACACAACACGGGTATTGCTCGCTTGATCGCACTTTTTAACCGACTTCAAAAATATGTAGGTTCTCAAGTTGATGTGTATGTAAGTATGTAATATTGTTGAAAATGTGAAATATTCATTTAAGTTAGTCTATATGCCTTTCTGAGCATATGTATCAAATTTTTTATACGTATGTTGTAATTTTATTATCAAAAATAATTAATATTCATATGATACGAGTATGTCAGTCTATATGAGTATCTGAACAAATATTCTAAATTTCTCGAATGTATCTATGTATGTTTGTACACGTATTTCTCGGAAACTAAAAGTCCAATTGCAATAATTATTGTTGTAATAGTTTTAGTATCTTTCAATATAGGGAAAAGTTTAAGTTTCATCAAAATCTGTTTAGTAGTTTAAAAGATATGGACTGTTAACTGTTTCCAGTTTGGCTTTTTTCTTAGCAAACTTAATATGTACTTCCTTTTCTTAGGCCTACTTTAACGAAACTAAAAAGTATGAAACAAAAACAAAAAATAATAATTAAGCCGACTTCAAATCATATCATCATCTTCATCATCAGCCCGTATCAATCCACTGCTGGACATTGGCCTCTTTTTTATTCCGCCATTCATACCGGTCCTGAGCCAACCTGCACCATGTTTCGCCTACATTTCTAACGATGTAATCCACCCATCGTGCTGCCAAGTTGCATCATAATCCGTCCAGTAGTTACAGCGTGATACGTGTTCTTTCAAATAACTTTCTATCCCTATCCTACGGAACCACTTTAGTTTTTACTATTTCCTATGTATATTTTTGCTATGTCCTACTTCATAGTATCAACTCAAATCATATCTAGTTTCATTTAAATTCATTCAGTAGTTGCAGCAGCGTGATGCGCGGCCAAGATACAGACAGACAGAGAGACAAAACCCTTAAATTTTTCGGAATGAAAAGTATCCAATGTCCTTCCTACCTCGAAGTATAAACTCAAATCATACCAAGTTTCATTTGAATTTATTGAGTAGTTTTGGCGTGATGCTATGCCAAGATATAGACAGACGGACAGACAGACCGACAGAAAAAAAGAAAAATAAAACAGTTTTGGCTTCAGTACCTAAATAAAATTACTAATTTTCTTTTATTTTCTGAATTTGGTCCCCTATCCCACAGGAACCCTTTATATTTTCGGGATAAAAAGTATTCTTAATTTTCAATCATTATATAAACTATAATTGTGCCAAGTTGCATCAAAATCCGTCCAGTAGTTTCAGCGTGATACGTGTTCTTATAAAAATCTTTCAACCCCTTTCCTGCGGGAACCCTTTAACTTTTCGGGATGAAAAGTATCCTATGTCCTACCTCGTAGTATGAGCTCAAATTATGCCAAGTTTAATTTGAATTCATTCGGTAGTTTGGGTGTGATGCCTAGCCAAGATACAGACAGACAGACAGACAGAAAAAAAGAAAAAAAATACTGTTTTGGTTTAAGTATCAAATATAGAACAGCCCCCCAAAAAAAAACTAAATATCTTCAATGTACAGAATTGGACCTGTTACAGTTTTATTATAAGTATAGATTTAACCTGATCGACACCAGTTTAGGCAAACTACTCTTATATGGGCCGGTCTTTCAATTGCAGTATAAATGAATGGATAACTAACCAAAGAATAAATTTAACAGTGGCCCAATTCCATAACTTGGCTACAATCGGATTATCACTTTTTTCATAGCAAATTCGACTCTATCGCAAGGCATTAGTGGTTGCGATACTGAGAATTCGATTGAAGCCAAGTTATGGAATCGGGCTGCTTATCCTTTATCTGCTTGTTGTTTTTATTTGGGTCTTTCATTTCGAAATTAATGGTCAGTTAGCTAACAAAGGTTTATTTCTCTAAGGTGGCAACAATTTATTTGCGTCTAGCGTCTTTATGTTTGTAATGATTCAGGGAATTTTTATAACGTTTTTTGTACGTCATTTTATTGTTGGCATCCTTGTCGCACTCGATATATATAGATATAGCCATCCTGTAGTCAAACGAGCGAGGCGGCCCCGGAACATCTGTCTAATGTAAACAGATTCACGCCAAGGTCGCTTCGGTTGTGTTGTGTTGTGTACTTTGTTTTTAATTTTAATTTGAGCATAAACGAGGTATTTTCCAAAAATGAGTGAGAATAAAACTAGAAGAGAAAGGGCGGTAAATTTCACGAGCGAAGAAGTGCGAATTTTAATGGGTTTAATATGTGCTAACAAACACATATTAGGAAACAAAAAAACAGACGCAATAACCAATAGAGATAAAGAAACAGCTAGGACCAAAATAACAGAGTCATTTAACGCGTCCAGTGGCTCAACAACAGGCAGTAAAAAAAGATGCTAAAAAGAAATCTGCTTCAAACAGACAAGAACTTTATCGAACGGGCGGAGGGGATTCTTCGCAAACACTCTACACAGATGCTGAGAAGTCTGTTCTGACCATTTGTTCAAATATTGGAGGACTTGAACCAAGAAACGATAGTGACACATTACCAGGTTCGTACCAGGACTTATTATATTATATTTTGTCGGCTTTTCATTGTTTTTTCTGCCCTACTACAATATTTTTTTCTTTCTACAGGATCAACAAATACTCATGCAGAACCTAAACTCGCAGAAAATACGGAGTTTAATATGCACATCTATGAAGCAGAAAATTTATTTACCCCTGTGGAAGTTGTAGACATTTCTACTGATGGTATGTCTCGAGAAGATACAATACATATGTTTAAAAACTAAAACCCAACTAAGGTCGGTAAAAACTTGCCTATGACACTCTTGCAATGAAGACATATTGATTTATACCTTGCTTGTCAAAATCTGACCAAGTTTTTAGTTTAAACAGATAACCTTTCCTTTGCTTTGCCATAGTCTGGTAAAATAAATAGCCTGACATAATATCTGAAGATGAATCCATTGACTCCTCGCTTGACAAAATCGGACCAATATTGGTGACTCTTATGGTGAAACATCCACATACCCACATACATATACTATACTGTACATACATACATATATATACTATACTATATATACATAGACTGTTAAACTCATTACCCTTCTGTTGCTTCACCGTAGTGGGGTAATAAATAATATTCAATTGTGAGACGTGCTATCAGGCTCATTGGGGATGACATTCTGGTAAAGAGTAGGCTTCAAAGTCTGGCGCATCGACGTGAGGTAGCAAGCCTGGCGGTATTCTATAGATTGCACTATGGAGAGTGTGCACAAGAACTGCACAACCTGATTCCCCCATCACCGTACGACTAGACAATCAGCAAAGCGACACCCTTTCATGGTTGAAATACCTCTCACAAGAACGAAGCGTTACGCTTCTTCATTTATTATAAGAAATGCAAAGGATTGGAATGCCCTGCCCTCGTGAGTGTTTCCAGTAAATTATAACCCCGGTGTGTTCAAGTCAAGAGTGGATAGGTATCTACTAGGCAAGCTTGCTACACCTTCGACAACATCATCACTTTCCGTCAGGTGAGATCGTGGTCAAACGATTGCCTAGTCCGTAATGAAAAAAAAAACCTTGTAATTATAAACATTCTCATGTTTTTTTTAATTTCATAGGTAATTATTTTGTTATTATTCTACACATTTTATAGTAACACCTCAAAAAAAAAACTATCAATACTGGCCCTCTTAAATATTACACAATGTAAGTATTACAAATCAAAATTTTATTTTCAGAAGTTATTCCTGGACTGCAAAAAAAGTCTGCACAAGATATTGCAGAAGCAGAAGAAAGCAAAGTTATTGGTATTTGTCTCATGTTAAATGTTGTTGTCTCATGTTAAATGTTGAACTCATTTTGAAGTAGATCTGAATCTATCTAGGGTTATGAGCAATACCTATCCTAGTTAAATTTAAGCATGTTTCAATAGTCTTGATAGTGTGTTGATGGAAACACATTTGGTATTCTGCTAGTCATTTAAGACCAGTGGCTTTCCAATGACTTTCCATCGAACTGCCATTCTGCTGCTATTGAACTATTTGGTATCCTGTACTTATTATTAAATAAACGCAGAATACCTAAAAAGTGAAAGAAATTTAGTTAGGCCCTCCATACAAAAACTACAGGTTTTTCAAATCATATCTAGTACCTTAGACTTACCTACAATTTATTACTTATTTATTTTTAGACTGGAGAAATTGGAATCCGAAGACTCTGAAATCGAGAAAAAGCAAAGTTCTAAATGCTAAAGAAAACCTGCATACCAAATTTAGTTCAATTGCATCAACTCGTATTGAACTAGTAAATTTACAGATAGAAATTGCAAAGGCAGAATTAAAATTTAAAGAAAAATGTTATGAACAACAACTTTTAGAGCACCAGGCAAGAATGCAGATCATGCAGATTGAAATAGAAATTGCTAAAAGCAAATTAACAAAGGAAAAAATAACTAAATAATATTATTGTTACAATTATTTTATCAACATTTAGGACCATTGTTCAGCAACAAGCAGAATATTAGCTTTTGGCTGTTTGTTTGCTTATATTATGAGTTTTAAGAAATATTAGTTTATTTTTGTTGCATGCATTGGTACCTTACAGATTCCAAATGATCTGTACCTTACAGATCATCTGGAATTTGTAAGATTCTGCAATTTCTTGTTTGGTACCTTACCAATGTATGCATTGTATATTATTATGGATGAAGGGATGCGATGACCATTCATCACATTAGCTATTTCATTCTATCCCTGACAGGTCACATTCATGATACACCACTTTGTGCATCCTGTCAGTTTCCTTTATTCATTTCATGCTGTATTACGACTCATTCCCAACTCATCCGACTCATGTGTACAATGAATAACAAAATAAAGTTTTCAGTACAACAACATTTTATTATTTAATAAATCATTAGTACAAACTTGTTATTACTAGAAAATAACGATCTGTTGACCATTCGTCACACTAAGATAGCGATAAAGAAACAAAATAAATAATATCAATTGAATTTAAAAAAAATGGAAACTCCTTACATAAAAGTTGTTATCATTACAAATACGCTAGTCATATGGCTATAATAACCTTATTTTTTTTAAATGTACTTTTGTATGAACTTCTTTTATGCATCAAAATGAGTTTTATGTTTTCTTGCCTTACTGTAACTTGAAAAATGCATCGGACGAGTTTGGAAAGAGTCCAAATACAGCATGACACGAGCAAAGGAAACTGACTAGATGCACTAAGTGACATATTATGAATGTGACTTAGCAGGGATAGCGATGAAATAGATAATGTGACAAATGGTCATGGCATCCGAATGAAGCAATGCAGCTGTTTTGAATCTGTTACGTATAGGCAAAGATGATCTTTCTGATCATCTTTGGTATAGGCAATCAAAACTTTCTGTACAAACCACTGTTAGTCACTTAGTTTTATTAGCCACTTCACAATTAGTGGTTACCATGAACATTCAAAATTTATATCAAATTGGATATCATTTTGGATATTTTTTTAATTTTATTTTTCACTCTGTTTATTATAAGTACTTTTCAAAACGTTGTGATAAATAAGAAAAATATAAAGTAGGTTCTCATTATTTCTTCCCCTATGAAACATTAGTTAACTTGAGTACAACAAAAAATAGCTTGAGTAATTATCACATTGAATATAATTTATTTGAGAGCATATAATAGCAGAAAGGAGTGTTGATTTGAGTCATTTTGAGAAAAATAAAAATGCCTTTTTAAGATTTTTGTTTTATTTTTAAAGACTAGAGAAATAATCAATCAAATTTCTTCTCACATTGTCATTTTCGATTAGTATGTTTTCATCATTGTCAACTTCATTACCAATATTAACATCATTATTAGGGCCAACAAGTACCTCATTTGGTGGCTCAGGATTATTTTGTAATCGTGCAATGTTATGTAACAGCAGTTGCAATGATTATATCCTGAGCCAGAGGTATTTTGCATCTTAGCCCCAATGAAATTAATTAATTCTCCGCTTCCAAACACCGAAGCACCTCTCTATTACATTTCTAGTTCTAATCTGTGATTCATTAAATAGAATTTCAACTGGGGTAGCTGGATTTGCAAGAGGTGTGACTAAATAGTTTCTAGATGGATATCCACTGTCTCCTAACAGCAGGCCATTGCCCAACAATCCATCTTCAAACTTTCTTCTGACTGCAGAGTTATCAAATATATTGCTGTCATGGCTTGAGCCCGGCCAACGAGAAACAACATCTGACAGAATTAAATCGCTGTTGCACATTGCCTGGGTATTAATGGAAAAGTAACCTTTCCTATTTCTGAATATTTCAGCATTATCTCCTCCAGGGGAAACAATGCGAACATGAGTGCAATCTATTGCAGCCACAACACGGGGAAATCTTGCAATTCTGTAGAACTGTTGTTGTACGTGTTGTATCTCTTCAGTGCTTGGAAGTTTTACATATCCAGGTCGTAATGACGCTATCGAAGAAGTTGCAGTTTTTATAATTTTACCAACAGAACTTTTGTGCTTCCAAAATCTCCAATAGCTTGATAAAAACTGCCAGTGGCAAAGAACCTCAAAGCCATTAACAGTTGGTTCATTGGAGGAATCGCATGGTTTCTGCAAAATGAATAAGAGTAGATTTTATCATTGTAGCTTTTAAAGTAGTTCTCAGTTGCTTTGTGAAACCTTTTTGTATGTACCTTTATGTTTATGTGGTAATGTAATTTCCTTACCTGTTTGTGGGGTGTTGAAAATCGTTTACAGTCTGAGCTAATAAAAATTCTGCACTTGATTTTGTCAACCGAAAACGACGCAGAAAATCAGTTTCGTCCCATTCTTCCCAATGATCAGTGCGATTACGAACAATGTAATCTAATCGGTAATCAGGGTAAAAATTGTTAAGCATTTCATATTCCTCAATTATCAGCAAATCTTCATCAAAATCCAAAACTTCCATTTTTTCTACTCAGCCTCAACACGCACTCGCATGTAGCTAGTTTGACGCTGACATAATGTGTTAACTGTAGAATAATAGCCTTATCTGGCTTTGAAACAGTCTGTTAAATTTATTCTTCGGATACGTGTTTTATTCTTCCGTTAACTCGTAACTGTTATTTGAAAGACTCAAATTTCTTGTATCTGTAGAATAAATCTTAAATAACTCTTTAACAATAGAATATGAACTTTAACTGACCATTGAAAGACCGGCCCTAGTGTAGCAGTTTTTGAATATTTCTGTCATTGTAAGAATGTATTATAACGATCTTATAACATTCTTCAGTAGGAATATCTTTGCACTCTTTTACGTATCACATAGAGTGCAATATAATGCAAAGAAGTTTTCTACTGTGTTCATTTAGTCCAAAAGCTCAGAGTCCAAAAGCATCTAAAATCAAGGTACTTACTTCATATCAATAAGATCATGTAGCGTCACACGTTTTTGTGCCTTATTGACATACTCAGATTTAGTAAGATTCGGCATTTACTGTGTTCAGTCAAAATACGTTGAAAAAACATGGTACTTATTCATGTCAATAAGGTCGAAAATCATCTGATACTTTTAAATGGTTTTGGAGCTATGTACATTCCAAAAATTTGCATCGCACTATTTTGACCCTTATTAATCAGATTTAGTCAGATTCTGCATTTAATGTGTTCATTTAGTCACAATTCACTAAAAATATATTAACATTAATAAATATTAATCAGATGAATGCGCGAACGCATAATTTATTTTCAATTAGGGTCATAACCTCAAATAAAATAAATAAACGAGCCTGAAAAATTAATTTAATATCACACAAAAGAAATGAGTGTAATTAAAAGAGGATATAATATATAAAACCTATTTTTACCAAATTTCACGTTTGT